>OU744328.1:5374293-6624293 GCA_916610235.2 Lasioglossum morio | reverse complement strand
TGTTTGCACGCCATTGAATGCAAAAGAGTTTTGTAATACTTCATTCTTAACACTAGATGTACGTACCATTAAAAAATAACAAGAATATATTTAGTCAGATTTTCAGCAGCTTTTATCATAATATATGTTTAAAGGAATAAATAAATTAAATAAACCTATAAATGCATCTTTACACGGCAGACTGTAGTACAGGCGGGAACATGGTCAATTTGTCGACGCTGTCTCAGTCCGATTTGAAGTGAATATGGGATACAGTGATGACATCACGACTTCTCAACTGACTATACATAGCACTTTGCCCACAACATTTATCTCGTAGATTATTTAATTTTGCCCGTTGCGAAATAATTCTCATAGAAGAATTCAAAAAGCGACGTTAAATAAGATAAAAAATATTATTTAACCCTTAAATGCACGATATTTTGTTTACAGTTTCTATTTATCAAACATTACTAAAACAAAGAGTGTATATTAAGGGAAAAATGAGGGGAAAAGCCATATTTTTGTGAAAATATTTTTTTTACAAAATTATCATATGTTGCCAAATGGCAATACAATGCATTTAAGGGTTAATTTTGGCTTCAATGCAAATATCTGAAGCCGAGTCTATAAGTCAGGGGTCGGCGAACTACGGTGCGTGGGCCCAATGCGACCCGCCGCCTGTTTTGAATCTGATGAGGTTAATATTGTTCTTTACATGGAAAAATTAAATATAAATTAAATTACGTGAAATAAAAAACTTATGTGATTATATCACTTTCTATTAGAAAATATGTGGAACCCCTGGTTTTTTGTTACTCTATGGCCCACCAGGCCTAAAAATTTTTGGTCCCATGGAGATCACCGACACCCCGACACGGTTTTCACCGACAACATTTCACCGACTCCAGGTTTGACCGACAATAACTTTGTCCGACAACGCCTTCAACCGAAAACGACTTTGATCGACAACGAATTTGATCAAAAATGATTTTGGCCGACAACGAATTTATCCGGCAACGATTTCAGATTCAAAGCTACTGTCGGTCAAATCTGGAGTCGGTGAAAACCGTGTCGGGAAAGATTGTGGCGGTGATTTCCATGGGACCTAAAAACTTTACGATCGGGCCCTTTCCAAAAACAGTTTGCCAACCCCTGCTATAGATCAACATTTCTAAAGCGTATTCCAAATGAATGCGGTGCTATAGTTCTATAACGATTCTAAAATGTTTGTCGCTTTGATTTCGATATACATACGCAGACAAGTTCAATATTGTTGACACTTGAAGTTCGTTATTGATCATGCTTTCTCGTGTCATGCGCTACCTAGTTTTCGCTAAATTATTCTTTGAAAGTTGAAAGATCTTTGAAATGTGGTTGATGCTATGTGTATGCACTACAGCGAATGTAGTGGCCCGTGGCTTTGAAGCAACCGGTACGTTCGATACGATAAGAAATCGTTTTGGTACTTACATCACATCACGAGGCAGCATCTTAAAGATAATGTAGAGCTTTCGGTGGAACCTGCAGAGCACCGGAAGTAGCACCAAAGCAAGGAAGATCTGGGCGATCTTGTTGAACCCGGGAAAGCCGAACCTCGTCGCGACCGTGGCAACCATCGCCCCGATGATCCCCAGGGCTAACAGTAGCAGTCTGACGTCCATGTTCCAATTTTACTCACTCTACTCCACTGAATCTAGGTGCCCGTGCTTCTTAACTGCGAAAGACGACACAATTAAACCCTTGGTCATTCAGTCCGGACAACATTCGAATGTGTTTTTGTCTACCTCGGACAGAAAATGGTCAATCGAATTCTTTTTATCGCGACCACTGTACAATGCACTTCAACTTTTTTTTTCTCTCAGTATGCTAACTTCAAATACATGTTACAGATCATCGTGCGCTGATTATACATTCGAACAGTTCTGCTATCTCTCGCGCACAATTTCGCAGACAATCAATTTTTTAAGAAGAAACGCAAACCTACGAATTTAGTAGACGACTTGTGCCATAACAGTTATTCGTTACGCAATTGTTTTCTGTGGACTCTCCTGAACGACACGATGAAGTTCGAACCTTTTAGGTGGGTAACTTTTCGATTATGAACTCTTACGAACAGATAACACGAGGAACAAATACAGGGGAGATAACGAAAATGTTCTATGACAAATATATAGAACACAATGGAGTGAGAAAGTTATCAATAGACTGCAGATGCATTTATCGCTTCTGGAAATTTAAAAAAAAAATGGTTCGATATCAAATTCCACAGGATTTAGTAAGAGTTTTATGTATTCCAGAACTAGAAAGTCTACTGGTCAAGTTGCCGGTGATGTGGGTCCTCGCGAATCTCAATGGCCTTGAAATATGTTATGAAACTCGACATTTGGAATAACCTTTTCCTTTAAATAGTTGGCGGTCGGCTTTAGTTTTGGACATATTAGCAAAAAACTTTTGTAAGGTTGGGTTGGGTAAAAATATGGTAGATAAACTTTACTTGTAAATGCTGGGTTAGGTTTGGGGATCAAACGTACACTATCAAGAACACCCATATGAATTTACAGTGACTCCCAATAATAATCGGACGCTATAAAAAGTGACGATCATTTTTTAAACCCTTAACTGGCATAGTGGGGTCTCATGACCTCAAGAAAATTCTGTACCGTAACTTTTCCTACTATAATGTACCAAAATCGCGAATATCAACATTTTTTAATTTGTTTAGAACATTTGATAAAGCTTATACAAAATTTTAGAAAGATCCTAGGACGACACTTTATAATTTGCTAAACACTATATCACTTAAGGGTTAATATTGGACTATATGATTTGAATATGTTTTAAAAAATTGCAACTCATTGGAATTGTAAAGAAAATACTAAAAGTTGTATTTTACAATTTTGTTATATGGAATATAATATATTGAAAGTTTTTATAGACCGTTTTGTGGATCTGTGTCAATTATACACTGTGAAAGTATCATCGGAATCAGTTGATGCGGAAAAAACGGCAGACACTGAAAAATGTAAGAATCATTAGATTGATTGCAATTAAAGGCCAAAAATCGTGAAAACTGCAATTTTTTACCATTTTTAAACATTTGCAGCTCATTGCAACATCAACTGATTTTGATGAAATTTTCAGAATATATTTAATTGATATAGATATACGTATTCCGACAACTAATATTTTTTTCGAAAATTTTGATCACGTTGTGTAGCAAACCAGTTGTTCTAACTTGCCAAAAAATTTCAAATCATATGGTCCAAGTTTAAAAAAGTTATTGTCTTTTTAAGAGTGTCAGCATAAAATTAAATTAAATCTAAAACTCATTGAAATCGGAGAAGACCCACATCGTCGGAAACTTTACCTAAGAAAGTTATTACATAATAGACTGTGGATGTTTATGCATTTATGGCTTCTGCATATTTTCAAAACATGGTAGAATATCAAATACCACAGTTTTTAGTACGATTTTTATTGCTTTCAGAACTACTAAGTCTACTACCACTGAAAATAACATTTTACATGATTCCACTTTCTTAAGATTTGCCTAAAAAAATTGAAAATTGCATAAAAATTCGCAGTCTAGTTAACCCTTTGCACTCCGAATTATTTTCCAATTTTATGGCCAACAATTCCCTACTCTTTTAAATGTTTCATTTGAAAATTTCAAAGAACAGTTCCGTGACTGCTACTAATTTTAAACATAGATCTCAAACTTTGTTATAATTTATATCTGTGGAACTTATTCTTGTTTTTAATTAAAAAATACGACTTAAATAAATAAAGGAAGATCAAATACATACAAAAACACGTTTCATTTACATTTTCCTTTCTCCGATGTCGAGTCACACTCGACAAAGGAGTGCAAAGGGTTAATTAACTGGAAAATGAATTGTTTCGGAAAGGTGGCAGCGAACTGGAACGACGGATTAACTCGTCATCCCCAGTTAGGAGTTTAATATTACTTTCAAACGTAAAGGAATAAGCGACAATCTCTGTAAGTAATTTTCAATTTGCAATTACAGGTACAAAAATATAGAAGAAAACATAATTACACCACGCGATATAAAATCCTTCCACATCTTCGCAGAAAAAGTTAAAGGAAGTTAGTTATCACGATTGGTTTTTAATATACAAGGTGTCCCAAAAATGTCGGAGGACCTTGGGAGGGATGGTTCATTAGGTTATTTGAAGTAACTTTTTCCTTTGTGAAAATTTCCGCCTCGTTAATAATTCCTTCGAAGGAATTATTAACGTAAAACACAAGTGACGTTGACATTGGACGAGCCGAAATTCGTCCGTCTTAGCCGTTTTCTGATTGGTCCGTGTGTGTTTTTACCACGTTTTTATTATTCGTTAATAATTTCGTAACAAAACCGCGGAGAACATTTTCGCAAAGGAAAAAGTTACTTCAAATGACACTGATTTCAAAGAAATACGATACTTTTGGGGCACCCTGTAGAATTGAAATAATTTAGCAAAATGAGTGACGTCAAAATAGAAAATAATGTTTGTCTGTTTGGTTTAATACTTGTTTTGTAGAGATTATTATTTCGTTCCTATAAAATTGAAGAAGTATTAAAGAATATTAAGGTGTAAACTACAAAAATCAATCACGTAACATGATGACGTATTGAAGCAGTTTTCATAAATTTTAAAAATACAATAAAGATCAAAATTGTCTAAAAATTTCATCATCACATAAACATAACTGACGGGGAGAGGTCACAAGGTAAATCTAAAGTCTAATTAAGTAAATCGAATTAACATTTAATTTTATGTGATATCCGGAAAATATCTTAATATACTTCATTTCTTAATCATATTGCAACAGCTATGGTAGCGATGGTGGTAGAGGTCACGTGTTCACATCCCTCTTACGATTAATAATTTTTTTTCATGGTTTTTACTATCAATATTTTATTTTTATTTTGAGTTTTAAATCCTCTTTTCTATATATATTTCTCGTTTCTTTAAAAATGTTTCCTTTTTTCTTTCTAATCTTGCCATTTATTTATTGGTGGCGTTGCCAATAGTACAACTAGTTATATATTTTTTGCAGGAAATGTACAATGCGTGGATGGTATGCTTCATAAAAACATTTGAAACATAGATATTTTCAGAATCTTTTCAGAAAAATATTTTCCAATATTTGGAAAGTAAACCTAGTTCACGTTGAAAAAAAAGAAATCTGATATAGAAGAATAGAACAGAAAAGTTAAGATATAATTAAAAAATGACGTAAATTAAGATATTTTCTGAATATCATAAAATCATATGTTCATTACTTTATAAATAATGAGTATTGTCAAAAACACTCGAACATGGGCCTGCTTATTTTTGCTCTAGATTCACCAGAAAAAGTTTCATTACAATCGACGATGCCATCACCGTTGCCTCTCCTTGTGAGTATAAACTGCTACACGTGTACTTATTACATTATCGTAATTCAATTAAATATTATCGTTCGATCGATCAAACATTTTTGTCAGAGGTAGCATTCGAGTTATTAGAGTTATTAGAAGTAACAAGAAAGTAATAGTCTGTCATAAAAGTGATAGGCGGTAGATAAAAGTAAAAGGTATCTGATTCTCGAAATATTGTCAATATTTGAACTATGATAATTTCGTTAAAAACATCCATCTCATGAAAATATAATTTTCCCTGTATCATTGCATACGTGTAAGAAAATTTATACGACCTATGTTTTACCTTTATTGATCTACTAATCAGTAAAGTGAATAGTTAATTATGTATACAAATATTTGAAAGTACTATTTCTCACAACTATTACATATGTTTCAAATGAAACATATGTAACACAGTTGTGAGAAATAGTATTTGCAAATATTTTTATTTCTTAGTTGAAATATTTTTTACCCAGGTCTGGTTTGAGAGCTATATTTAATATAATTAGTAAACAAAATTAACAAATAGAGCGGAGAAACAGTTGAATGTGTTCGAGCGACCAGTTTTTGTTCAATTTTTCTTATTATCTTTTTATTTACAGTAATTGATGTTGAATATTATCTGTATTATTAATTATTGCTAGACTGCAGACATTTATGCATTTATAGCAAAATTGAGGACATGAAATTCAAAATCGTTGGGAAATTTTAAAAAATTGAAGATGTTAATATATGGTTTATCCTCGGTTAAAATCATTAAGGGAAGAAATAATATTCAATTTAGTTTCTATTTCTTGCAGTCTATGGAGACAATTTTTATTTTCCATAAAGATCCTC
Source organism: Lasioglossum morio (assembly GCA_916610235.2). NCBI lineage: Eukaryota > Metazoa > Arthropoda > Insecta > Hymenoptera > Halictidae > Lasioglossum > Lasioglossum morio. The sequence continues at coordinate 6,618,063 of OU744328.1, read as the reverse complement.
AATCTAATTATTATTACTATGGATCATATTCGGATGCCGTATTTTTTAAATATATATTGTATATTTTCGATAAACTGAAGGTAGTCAGATATTTATGGACGGTGGTGTATGTTTCCATATTTTAAACCGTGTACTTCTTTATACACAGATATACGGGAACTGAAGTAAACGTGTACACGTGTATCGAAATACATAGATGATACACGGGCACACGTGTCTCGAAATACACGGGGGTATCCGTTATTTTCAATACACGTGTATTATCTGTGAATTGAAGTTCAAGGATGCACTTATGTCGATATAAGGTTTAATGTTATCTTTTGTCGGAAAATGTAAACGCTTAGGTTTTTCTTCATGAAAATAAACAATTAATTGATTAAGGTTTATTAACAGAAATTATGCTGTTTGTTCATTTTCTATTTCAACAATTTGATCCACAAAATAGAATATTTCTATTTTCACAATCTGAAACACGAAATAAAATATTTTACTTTTTCCATTGTTATAATACTCTGAGAAACCGCATAAGTATACGGTGTATCTTTTCGTTAAGAAACGATTTACAGTCATAAATGTATTGAATTCGAACCATTATTTTCAGCAATGATATTTAAAATAAAAATTGAAAATTAAAACAAAATACAAATATTTTCAATATTCTTCCAATCATAATACCATTTTCAAAAAGTACTGCCGCAAATAAATTATTTTATTTTCAAAAATTACTACATCAAATAAAATATTTTATTTTCAAAGTTGTACACATATTTTATTTAGCATTTACTATTTTAAATACTATTTTCCCCAGTTCTACTCCGTACCCTGCAACTCTTGTTCTAAACGTATTTTTGCCAGATGGCTGCAAATGGATGAAATATTGTGCTTCGCGTTAAAGACTAATAACGTTAATAACTAATATGTTTTGCATATTTTCAATGCATATTTTCACATTTACATATGTTTCCTGTATAAATAGCGTATGCTTTTTGTATATTAAGTGCATATACGTCCGCTGTCTATCAGAATATCCACAATGTTCCGTTCACAGCCTTTCTGATCGAGCCTTCCGCTAGTTCCTTATGTAGAAGTCGGAAATCTCTATTGAAACACGACTCGGCTGCAACGACATTATGGTTCCTAGCTAAGTGCCGCGCAATAGAACACAGTCTGCTGGTCAAAATAATGAATAACATCTTCATTTACAACTCTGAACTTGATGCAAACTCTCGGAAATTTTCCATAACTTTTTAGTCCAATAATACTATCATTATTTATTACGCGATATTGGTTATCAAGACTTACACCCGGAAGCCTGAATAAATGATGATAAATCGATCTAATGCATTTATGACAAAAATGAGGTGTAATTTAAAATAGTACATGAATTAGAAGAATTTAGGAATGTTGTTATATTATTTTCAACCCACTAAACATATTTTATTAAGAAAAAAAATAAACTATTTCACTCCAGTCTGTGGCAATTCAGGTAGAAAATTTTTATTTTACATAAAGATTCACTGTGTAATTATAAATGACATAACAGATTAGAGAACAAAGATTACAGAAATACGCTAATTATCGTAGAGTAACTAAGTGGGAGTAACTAAAAAAACTAAGATTGTATCAGGTTCCTTCCATTAACACCGTGATCAAAATTTCGAACAGTACCTACTAGATCTAAATATTATTAATTTCCTTTAGACCGAAATAAAATTCTATTTTGTTGTCATTATACATAATCATTAGTAAACAGCGAATTTTCATGCAAAATAAAATATTTATACATCATTTGCATGGAAATGAAGCTGAATAAAGATTTATCTCTTATGTAACTAATTGTAATCGATCGAAAATAATGTCGTCATGTTTTTACTGTTTTAAGTTTCACCTACTCATTTTTGTCATAAATGCATAAAATCCGCTGTCTAGTCACTAGAGAGCATACAGTAGCGGACAAAAGTTTAAGACGACTATCTTTTCAGTAGATTATCGTTTTTTATTAGAGATACTAAACGTCGAACAATTCTCAATTGTTCTTAACATTTACACATATATTCGCACTCTATCTACGAACAACCTAGTCTCGTTCAAAACATAAACAATGTTTGGCAGAATACGCATGAAACTTTCAATACTGTATTTGCTGCGGACATTAATTTAAGTCTTATTTATGAAAAAGGTATCTATGTTAATATAAGTAACAATAATATCTTTAAAAGTATAGATTCTATTTGTATTTATTTATTGTGGGTGTGTATATGAAAAATATGCAGCAACGTTTATATTATTATATTGAACGCAGTTAGATTTCCACTGTATGCATACAATAGATATAGATTTTGTTCTTTTTCTAGGAGATTATGACCGATAAAGAAGTTCTAATCGCAGTGCAAGGGGTTAACGTATGCTTCCCTCTTTCATCAAATGAACATTACTGTTTTCGATCCGATTGGTGTTAAACAACCAATATGATAAACGTTCTTCTTTCAAGATCGCATACATGCTCAATAGAGCACACTCACAATATGTGAATCCTTGGAAAGATAAATAGCGCCTCGTTACGCATCCTCGATGTTAATTACAACACTACTGAATGCATAACATTCCCATTCAGTATTGAGTAATAATTTGTGAAAATCTTCCTTTAAGTGCTTCCGAGCGTTATTCATTGGCGTGTCCATAAGACACGCAGCACTTGCGTGTATTAATGTATTAGTAGAGGAAGCCGCATTGCATTGATCGAATTCATCATCGTTTTGAATAAGCACGACTGCGTCAAGGAACTATTGCGTCCAATATGCACCAGATAACCAGATTTTTAGCAATGACATTAACTCTCGGACAACCGACAATTTTTATAACTACATAATTGGAATGCGTAGTACCGTTTACAGCTCTCATTAATAATTTTAAAAAATTTACTTTTAATGATATATCGTGTAGACACGTTAGTCTTTCCGATATCTTCAATAAAACAGTTAGTTTAATTTAGTTAGTTAGTTTAATTTCCACAAATTGAGCACTTTAATGACAATTTGGATATTCTCAGTCAAAAATGACTCCGGCGCAGCACTCGGAGGGTTAAACAAACGCAATTTTGTGTACCCAATGTTTTCTATCTACGAATATCAAGTTTCTTGATTGTATTACGGTAAAAATAAGATATTATGGTCATTCGTGTTTTTCATTTATAAGATTGTTTTATATAATAAAACTATAGACTGTAACAGCATTTCTTGATCGAAACATATTATAAGAGTAGCATTGTAAAATCGGACATTTCATATGCAACAACCTAATAACTTTTCCTTATAATTGAACTAGCAGAAGTAAAAATAATTTCACTTGTATCCTCTCTGGTGCACAGTAGAACCTCTAATCGAGAGAACAAATTTTCTAACTTCTAGGAATTAGTTTAAAAATCTCGATATTTACATAAAAAAATGCAGTATACAGGGTGTCCCGAAAATGTAATACTTTCTTGAAAGGGACGATTCCTGATGTCATTTTAAGTAACTTTTTCCTTTGAGAAAATATTCTCTATGGCTTCGTTAAGGAGTTATTATCACATTACCGACCGGTGATTATTGTATAATGTTGAAAAATCTATGGTACGTGGCTAAACACTTTTTAATGGAACCTTCAATAGCAACAGCAATTTTCATAGTGACTAACAACTTCAATATCGTCATTTAATAGTCCCATTTAAAGTTGCAATGTAAAAGAAAATTTCTATGCTTTCTTTTGGTACAGCATGCTTATTGAAAATCCTATTAATAGGCTTCAGGTAGGTAAAGTGTTAACACTAACCGTACTACGTACAAAATGTATCGGATATATATAGTTTTATAAAAATTACAAGACTGAATTTATTTAGATATTTTTCACAATTTTGATATAACACGTGTTCGAATAAAGAAATTTATTCAATAATTACTAATGGAAGCATCTTTATAATTTCAATAATTCAAAAATAAACAATGTGAAAGCGGTCATTTGACCGGCCGCGGTACGGTCAGTATTAATGAAAAACACGGACCAATCAGAACGCGGCTACAGCGGATCAGTTTCGGCTCTGCCAATGCCAAAGGTCTGATTGGTCCGTGTCGTTCGTTAATAATTCCACAATGAAGCCGCGGAGAACATTTCTGCAAAGGAAAAAGTTACTTCAAATGACTCCAAGCAACACCCTGTCAAAGAAGCACAAAAATTATATAAATATGTATTTTCTCTTTTGACAAATTTTAAAAGTTATCATTAGACTGCGGATCTTTATACAAAATAAAAATGTCCTGCATTTATTATGGGGGAAGCAGGATTAAAATAAAAATTGATTTCATCTCTTGTTGGCTTCGTTACGTTAAGAACAACATTAAAATATTCCTGAATTTTTCTAATCTTTCACTGTTTTCTATTTCACGCAACCAATTCCTTCATAAATACGTAAAATCCGCAGTTCGATCATTAGTAGACTGCGGACGTTTATGCAATTCTCAACGTTTATAGAAGACTTTGAAGAAAGTGACATGAAATACAATCCTATTTGTGTGAAAGTTATATTCTAGCATTTTTTGGAAATATTCATAAGTATACAGCGGAGCTTTATGCAAAATAAAAATGTTCTTACTGGATCGCAACAAACTGGATTGAAATAGAAATTAATTTTCTCTATGAATATGGTTAATAGATTGAAAATAATGTAACAGTATTATTAAATTCTTCTAATGTTTTTCCTGTTTGAAATTACACCTACTCGTTTCCCTAACAAATGCACAAAATCCGCTGTCTATTCATAAGCCATAAATGCGTAAAATCCGCAGTTCAATCATTAGCTTCCGTTTGCACCCCGTCGCGGCATGTTTGTATATTTATATCCGGTATAATGAAACTTTGCGTTAGAAAAAAGATTAGAGAATTGCCTGGACATTATTTTAGCCGAGTAAATAACGTTCGGAAGTAGCCAGGTGCGGTTGAAGCTTTACCGGAGGAAACGGCATTTTGTATGCATCAACCTAATATTTCACGGGCAAATAAGGGGCGGTGTTGCAACGACATAACCGCATCTGCACTCTTTGGCGTTCACCACGGTGCTTCCACAACGGTCATCCCTCTCATCTCTTTTTTGAATCAGTAATAAATAGATGCTCCTGTTTATGATGTATATTTTTGGAAAATCTACCACGCTCGCGAGATGGAGCAATCCATGCGCGACGATTGCCTAAGTTCTAATTCACACTTCGGTTTAGTTTACAACAACGAAAAATAAAAAAAACACGGCGATCACTTGAATAGCGTACCACGCGAATAGGCTAACACCACTGGTCGCGTCCGAAAAATTACGTAAGATAACGCGATTAATGTCTTTAATTCGGAGCCACACAAGGTGCAACGATCAATACTTTGCATTTTACGGACACGCGGGGCATCGCGATCAGTCGTTTACACGACGGACTTTGCAGACATCGCTATGAAAAACCATACATAACTCGAAATTGCCAGGGTTTCACGCGACAGGAAGGCACGTATAGCACAGGAAAAACTTTCAATGCCGAGCGTAATAATTGATGCCCAGGAATTGAACCGAAATTATAGCTACCGTTTTCGGAGTTACGTCGAGCCGAACCTTCCATTTAAAGATGCTAGTTCAAACGTTTTAGTGACTAGAAAAGAATATTCGATGCTTCAACTTGACGACGCTATAGCACACATTACACAACACAAATGTCACAATGATTTTCCGCGAGAGTAAAAGGCAAACAAGATTTTCCAACCTAGGAGGAAACTGTTCCTCCGCGGTGCATTGAAGGTGTTGCAGCTATCGAGAGATTGATTGAACGAGCATTCGAGGTGCATCAACCTAATCTTATACGAGGTACCAGAATAAATTCTGTCCTTCGCCGCTGAAAGTTTATGTAAATGAAAAGCGTTACGCTCTCGACAACGCTAGAACGTGTGCTCGAGATTCGGGCACCGATTGAAAACGTTGGAATAAATTCTCCGAGACGTAGACGGTACTATAAAAAAATGAAAAAGTCGCTCTGACTCACTCTATGGTGTCCTCGCAAAACGGAATAATTTTGTGCGTGAACGTCCGACGACTAGGCGAGATAACTGCACTATACGTTTAACATTTACCGGACCGAAATACAACGAGAGACTTTTTTACAGTCGCACTAGGTACCAATCAACTCCCGAATGCGCGGACTATCTTCAGCTATCTAGCGCATCCGCGTATCACAGTCCACCAACAATCTCTTTGTTCGTAGCTTTCCACAGGATCGGTGAGCAATCACTGTTTTTGTTTCGGCGATAAACGCAATGCAACGCGACGCGTAACGTTCTTTATTCGAGGGGCACACGGAACATCAGAATATCCTTTTGTCCCCGTGAGCAGCCACGGCTCCGTGATCAATAATCCTGTGAGCTGCACGTAAACGCTCCGCGAACGCTCGGACACGATCTATTTATTGCGAATGCAGCGGTCGTACCGCGGATGAAAAAGTCTGTCCGTTTGTAGAATTAACACGTGTTTTAGTTGATCTATACCTTGTAATTCAGGGACAGAACGAAGGCGGCACGGATCGATCCTTTGTGTCTTGAGGTGCTGCACGAGTCACCGTGATCAATACCTCGCGTTTCAGTGCGTAGTACTACGCCCGGCGATGATACTGACAACACTAACAGCCAGCCGGCAAGGCTACTAACTGAACAGCAGGCGACGCGTTCCTCCGACTTGGCCGACACGGTATTGCGCCCACCACCAAGAATTATTCTTGTGCGGTGGTGTTCATAGCTGCAGAAAATCGAAGTTTTATTTTAACGGGACTCCTACCCAATGGCTTTCCTCCGGTTCCGCACGTTTCCGAGCAGTGCTCACTAGGCATGCTCCAACGCTGCGGAATCTCGCAAATTCACCTCGCGTTTCATTTCAAATTCTTTTACTTACGACCAGAGAAACGGCAGCAGTTCTGTCGAAATTTCCTCGACAATATTTTCGAAACGAAATTTTCGTTGGAAACAGGCGATTGTTACGCTCTTTGATCAATTTTGTTTGCGTATATATATATTGTTAAACACAATGTGATTATAATTTAATGTTTGCTTTTATACAGGATACATTGATTTTTGAGTTTCAGATTGTTAAATGTTTCTGTTACAAACATTGTCGATGATTGTTGGAAAGTAGTAAGTAATATATGAAAATATATGTTTCAATTGAGTATTGTTTGTACAATTTTTAAAGTTTTTCCTACATTAAAAGAGGAACGAGTTATATATATATTTATTGATGTTGAGAATTACAAATTTGTTTTAAAAAAGGCCGTGCTTTTATACGAAATTTAAATGTTTATTAAACGAATTAAATTTCAAAAATGATATGGGTCCTTATTCATAGTAAATAAGAAGTGAAATACAAATCTTTTATTTTAAAGAAAGATAAAATGATGATCGTTTTTTACTAATTTTTCTGATTATTGCTGTACCGAGTATTGACAATTTATATTGAAATTGTGTATTACTAATAGAAACGATAAAAGTAACTCGAAGTTTTGTTCATATAAAAACTATTTAAATTACTTAAAATAATATAAATTATAGGTCACCGTGAAATAACCAAGGATATTTTTTATTTTTATATTGTAAGCACAATTAAAGAATATACTCATCATTTATTTCTATTAATCTTCGAAATAATCAACAAAATGGTTAATATTCGAAATTTCTTAAAACATAAGTAAAAGTTTTGACTATTAACTTGTAAGAAAATTAATAAAAATTTAATTAATTTATGCTATTAAACTTAAATAATAGGAACGTGGAACGGCAATTTTCCTTTTTATTTTGTAGATAAAAAAAGTATTTCGTATAATTCGGGTTTTATTAATTTAATAATGTATAGCAAAAACATATATAGATTTTATCATTTATTTCATCATCCTACAATTCACAGATCATACTATGTTATTCGTAAACATGGTTACTTATATAATTGCATATTTTTATACTGCACTTATAAGTGCATATTTTCATACAATCTTTTTACTATAAATGTTACGACAATACGTAGTTACTATCAATTTTAACAATAAAGTTTGTATTACAATTTTCTTCCCTACAACTACAAAATATGCCCCTATAATTTATGACATCTCACACGCATTGAAATTCAAGCAATTTTGTTGCTTTGTTGCACCTATGAAAAACGCACACATGTGAACGTATTAATGAGACAATAATATAAAAACATATTTCAATGGTTCAGTCAGAAACTATTCTATAAAAGCGAATAGCTTACAAGTAATATGGTTTTCCGCTACTATGATTAATTTTCTTAAAATATTTTATATATAATACAATAACAATGTAACTTTACTATAACTATAAATTAAATGTTGTATGAATTAAAATGATTATATTAACATTTCTAAATTATATTTTATGTTCATCTCTAACATTTATTTAAAACATGAATTTATAAGTATTTCTGATAGAGTATTTCATAACTTTGGCAATTCGTTATAGGAAATTAAATGCATATGTATAGTAACTATAATAGATCCATGTAATTATAATTAAACTAATATAATTATAGTAAAATTATCAGTTTTAAACGTCCTAGTAATAAGTATATAACTGAAAACGTGAAACTAATTGTTTATACATAATTATAAGTATAGTAAAGAATGCAAAATTGATATTAAGCAATAAAAACAGGTAGTATTAGAATGTATAGGAAATTTCGTAAGTTTCTATTTTCAGAAAAATTATGTTAACAGCCTAAGGTGGAAGAAGTGAAAGTATTTTTTAATATGAAAGAAATACATATTCAAATGCAATTGTTATACGGGTAATTAAATACATTGCAATAGTAGCTTTTTTTATAACTAAGGAAATACTTCCTCAAACTTTATATGTATGAATCGGTTAATTTAAAAAGGCATTTTGTAATTTCTTTAAATATGCAAAGTGGTTATAAAATAACTGTATTTGTTTTAGTTTAAAAAATAATTTAGAAGCTGAAGGTTCATGTATGTACATGTTACACAAATACGCAGACTTGATCAAACAACACTATAATCACTTCCTTTCATATTTTAAAAGATTTATAGATGAAACGTGATGTGAATTCATCAGTGAGAATGTCATAAAATCGAAGAGAAGTTTAATATAGAGTCACTCAATCAGATGTTTGAATTTTCAATCCCCACAATGTTAATTTGGTCACAGCAACTTTATTATCCATATCTTATCGTCTTCAGTACATATTTTAATGTTAAATTTCTTTCAATAAATCACATGTATTGTTATACAACATTTATTATTACCTAATGGAACAGAACCTGTTTATTACATTCATTCATGAGCAGTACTGGTATAATATGAAAGTACTGTGATTAGTCTTTAAATAATCATCGACTCCAAATACACTGATAAAAAACATCCTGTTTTAGTAAAAAATATTACGATTCATAAAATTCGTAGGTAAATATCAATTTGAAAAAAGATCAAAAGATTTCTAGTTTGTACAAATATTAATAGCGCGATTACGCATCGAGTGAACAACAATTTCAACACGTACTTCTATGATTATGCCTCTAAAAAGTACTGGTATAGTATGAAAGTATTGTGATTAGTCTTTAAATAATTATGAACTCCAAATACACTGATAAAAAACATCCTGTTTTAGTAAAAAATATTACGCTTCATAAAATTCGTAAAGTAAATATCAATTTAAAGAAGAAAATCAAAAAATTTCTAATTTGTACAAATATTAATAGCGCGATTACGCTTCGAGTGAACAACAATTTCAACACGTACTTCTATGACTATGCCTCTAAAAAGTACTGGTATAGTATGAAAGTATTGTGATTAGTCTTTAAATAATTATGAACTCCAAATACACTGATAAAAAACATCTTGTTTTAGTAAAAAATATTACGCTTTATAAAATTCGTAAAGTAAATATCAATTTAAAGAAGAAAATAAAAAAATTTCTAATTTGTACAAATATTAATAGCGTGATTACGCTTCGCGTGAACAACGATTTCAACACGTACTTCCATGATTATGTCTCTAAAATTGCATGTTAAAGAATCTAAAAGTAAGAAGTAAAGAAACAGAAGAATATGCACTTCTATCTTATTAATAAGCACCATCAACGTTTTATGGAATTCGATTAATCTTCAATTATATCAGCTACATACGTAGTCAGCTATTTAAATTCTGATAAAACATTAAATGCATATACGTTAATTAATATACTCAATTTTTGTTATAGCTTCACTGATTCAGAGCTAAAGTATGGAATGGCAGGAAGACTTAATAATGTCTTGAAAAGGAGTATTCTTCTGGCTTGACAGTGAAACGTTTCAGAATGACTATTTTAAAATATAATAATACTGAGACTTTGATCATCAAATCTTCAAAGAAAGAGCAAATGAGAGGAATAAGAATTATTTTCCGGATATGTATGAAGAATTTACCTAAGTTTGCTGAGCTGCATAATATTTTTATACATTGATCTACTGATAGTAAATATTCTATTATGAATAATTATAAATTCCTTTTGTTCAATTTTTTGAGCTCTTGTTATATTCTTCAATATCGTCTATGTTCAAAATATTTAGTTCTATAATATTCTTTCCTGCAAACAATCCGTATATACCGTTCGATATGCTGCGCTTGAAAACTGCAATATAAAATAAACAAATTAATATTATGTTAGGTATTTATAATTGTGTAACATCGAATATAATAATTACCATTGGAGCTGCTCGAATTTGCTTTCGTCAACATGTATTTGGGTAAATCACGACATTCACGAGCTATGAATGTTCCAACAAGGGACAAATCAGTGATCGGTGGTAAGACAACTTTCATTGTTTCTTTGACGATTCTCGTATCTACTTCATAGTAACCTGTAAAAATAATCATACGTGTGATTCAAAATGCGTTGATATTATGTATGTAAATTGCTAAGGGAAACAGAGAGTAAATTATTAACAAGGTACAATCTCTAAGTGACGCACAATGAGAAATTTCAGTGTAATCGGTGTCAAAATCAAAGAACTTTCGATAGAAATTTACACAGGAAGTAAGGTAAGTATTTAATCTTTTTAATTTACTCCTCATCAACGAATGTTTTAACTACTGATGATACCTTATTCTTATTTTATCAACAGAAGTTAAAAAATTCGTTGATGAGAAGTTAAAAAAATTAAAAATACTTACCTTACTTCCTGTGTAAATGAAAATAAAATTATGGAAAATAGATATCTAATTTAAATTACATTACAGTGTCACTCACAGCCCACGAGGAGTGCCAGCGACAATGGCGACAATACGTCAAGTATACGTTCAAATACTTCATTATGTTTATTTTTATTGAGTTTTATAATATGAGAATACAATTTACCTTCAAACTAGTAGATTATCAATTCAATTCAATGATATGAAATCAGCGTGAAAAAATCAGCGGGTAATATTGTATAATATATCAAAACAAATTTTTTCCATAATTCTAGCCCTCTAGCTCAAATAGTTGTAGAGATATTCGACCAAATGTGGTTCCGTGGAGGGCTGTTTTCACCCCTTAAATATGCTCGATGGCCGTGAAAAGAAAGTGTCAAGTATTTTTGCAAGATCTACGTCCTTCCAAAGTTTTATTAAAATCTGGAGACATCTCTTAGAGATCCTCCCTCGTAAGAGAAGTTACGATAGTGACAAAATTGTAAACACTAGATTCAGTATATCTTCTATAGACGCGACAATGTCTACACGATAAATGCGACCAAGAATATCCCCCCAACTTAGTAATCTGATCTCGGCTCGGTATATCGGTATGAAACACTACAAACGCAACGCGGAGAGTGGCAGTCGCCGACACAGTTCAAACGCCCGTGGTCTCTCTTTACTTCTCAACGTTCGGCTCAGCCTTTAGAGATAAAAAAATAACTTTCCTGTATCATAGATACGATCAACTCCTGCTGAGGCTGTCGCATCTATAGAAAATATACTGTAGTAGCAGATTGGATACAAGTTCTATTTAATCGAAATAATTCACATTTAGAATTAGATTGTATACTTACCTACTGTGCTAAACGGTTTCAGAAAAGCATCTGAAAATTGTAAGTTGCTACTTTCATAATATATAAAATACTTACCAATATACATTTTCTTGAGAAGATCAGACATATTACGTGGTGGTAAAATTCTCTGTCGATTTAATGGCATTACGAAGCAACATTGCCTAACAGTATCAACGATCCCAGTTTTGTTCTACAATGTATATAAATCACACACGATCATTAAAAAAGAATATTGTGCGATCATATTACATGAATAATTTTTCAATATAATATCATTTATTCTACGTACATACGTAAAATCATGGATGAACCGGCCTTGACGTCTACCTTGAAAATCAGGCACATCGATATCATAATGCTGGTTCTCCAAGTCAAGTTCAAATCGCTCTTTGAAAAAGTTGTTTTTCCTGTTGTCGCTGTCCACATTCTTTTCAGCATCCATTGCATCCTGATCTGAGCCTCTAGCTAGGCTTCTAAACAGTTCAGAGTCTGCTAACGCGCTGTTGTTACACGGTGCTCTGTTCGAGCTATCGTAGGGAATGCTGTACCATCCTGTTCTAAATCTGTGCATCTGTGTTTTAGCAAATTGTTTGTATATGCACAGACCTCCCAAAATACCAGTCATCAGAATCAGTAATCCAACAAGGAGTAGTGAAAATGTTGCTGTGACATTAATGCAAGGTATGCTCCTTCCAGAGAAAGTGACTAGATAACGTCGCTCTACAACCTTTTTTGGAACTTGTGCTTCCGGGTCTCCTTTTGTATCTTCCTGTTTAAAAATATGTATTTATTATGTAATTCTGTTATACAGGTTCTTGGAACCATTAAATAGTTTTAATGAAAATTGTAGTTTTAATAAAGAATTCAAGTTATTACAATGTAATATTGTTTGACAAAATATTTTGCTCTTTTACAAATATTCTAATATCAAGTGCTAGATAAAAAAACATGAGGCATTTGCAAGGCGAAATTTGCATTATTCAGCAGTATCTAGCTGTCACAGCTTTATCAAAATAGCTACTGTGCAGAGCACGAAAAAATTGTAGTGGGAAGGAAATGGGATAAGAGGAATGGAACAGATATCTGAGTGGTCAGACTTCTTGCTTTGTTCCCTTCCTGCTATAATTCTTTTATGCTTCTGAATAATGCAAATTATGCTTTGTATCATAAAAATAAAACTTTTGAGGGCAATTGCAGCCTAGATTGATCTTTTATCTAGAGCTTTTGACTACTGAAAAACTCCTATAAACTTGGAAACAAGTCTACCCCCTTCAGAAGAAATAACATTAAATTTAGTTTCTATCCCTTGCAACTGATGCAGACAATTTCTATTGTGCATAAAGAGATCAGCTGTCTAATAATAACTGTTAAGCTTGTTTTATATTAATTATTCTAGATTAGAAAATGCTATTTTGAAATTAGAAACACTTGTAATAAATCACGAATAATGAAAATCGTAAAATATGATAAATAAGATACAGAGTCCTCATTCTAATATTTCAATGAAGAAACGTACTTATCTATAAATATTGCACGATATAAATAAAGATAAATATAAACAATAGTGTATGCAACTGACACAAACCATTATCAGCTAATAGGTAGTGAAATATTATGCGTTGAATGCTTATATTATTTCCTAGAATGTAGTCATATATATAGCCTTGTAACTGTGATAACAGGGACAGATTATCGTACAAAGAGATACATGCAACCTACTATTATCAAATTATGTATCATATGCGCAGTTCCTACAAAGCAAAAAGACTAAATATAATACTGCGCACATGATAATACATTTATTTCGTAAATACATCGAATAAAATCAACAATTTGTGTCATCAAAATAATATAAGAAGTGGGATGTTTATTTACAAAAAAAAGGAACGAAACTCTACGCCGATTAGCAAAGCGTGGAAGTATATATAACGAATTTTTATATATTCAATCATGTGAACGGGCATATCAAAGCGAAACCGGTGAAATAAAAAAAACAATGCTAACCGTTGCGTTGTCCTCGACAAACAACGGTTGTTCCATTTTGTCCGTCCTCTTGTCGCCAATGGCCTTTGTGATCACCGTCATCTTGGTGAATGTTTGGATATCAATCCTCCTCCAATCTAAATATCGGTACGCTTCCTCGCACGATGACCGGCTTGTTGCGTTTGATCGTTATAATTAACGATCGCCACGCTTCGACAAACGTTGGCAGTAAAATAACACGATATGTACGAAGGGTCAGTACACTACAGCTCACGAATTGCAGAATGAACTGCATACATACAAATGCAACCGAGATTGATCGGTGACAACCGCGCCCTCAATGCAGTAATAAATACAGTTTTGTCCCTCGAATGTCTCGCAGTTTAGGAGTCACAACGTGACGCTACGAGGGGGTCAAAGAAACATTGTATTTACTATGATTGGCTAACGAATTGTGGACACGATAGTGCAGCCTTACCAGCCAAAGATAAAAAGAATCAGTGTTGAATGAGCGAGAGTGTATGTTAAAAATAGGAATGGCGCGAACTGATACTTTTGAATTACTCGTGATACGATCACGTTTGTTTCCAATCACAGCTATTTATCACAGTGATTCGTGATTTCCGTGATCGCTTCTGATCACTTCTGATTGGCAGAGAGTATAACTGTCCTTCGTACAAGTCAAAACCCAGTCAAAACCCGACAAAGTTGTGAGTTACATGTACATCGTCCTGAAGATGAGACGGCCTGGATGACTGGGCGTTATCTGGCGTTATACATATATGGAAAACATAACGTACGTAATCTTAAAACGTTATATGCAGATATTTTGATGCAACCTGTGTAACTGATGTATTTAAAAAAAGAAAATTCACTCTAGATTAAAAAATCACGATCGCGACGTGAATGAAGTTAAAATCACGACCGTGATCGTGATTCTGTGATTGATTTTGCATGCCATCATTTGTATTGTTATCCCTTTTTCTCTTTCTCGACAGACTACGCACGATTCCTAGCGCAGTGCGCAGTCAGATGGTGGGGATAGAAAACGTGACAACGAAAAGGTTATCAAACGCGACGTTAGAGAGGCAATAGTGTGTTGTCTGCGCATGCGTCAATTCCGAGGGATCAAACAGAGGGATTAGAACTCGCGAATCTTGAGTGTGTACACATGTATGTACATATTTAGGTTTTGTTATCATACGTGTACACCAGTTTACACGTACCTCGCCTTACATAAATTGTAATAAATCCAAACACAATATTGCTATTATGTATTTGCCTGTCAACTGTAGCTCTCTTGATATCGTATAACTATATACAAATATAGCAACAAAATGCAGTCAGAAAATTCAACAGAACGTGACAGTTTATTTGAAAAGGAAGAAACAGTAAATAAAAATCCAGAACTGGATCATGAAGAATTAGTGAAATTAACAAAAGAAGCAATTAATAATATAATCGAAAGTGATCCGCTTCTACATGGTTTACCGACGGACGTGACAATTGAAGAACTTAAATCACAAATGGCAGTTGCGCAAGGACAAGCGATAACTATATATTTAAATCGCGGAGAACTGCCAAAACTTGGAATCGTGGTAACGCATCTTTAATAATTTTTATATTTAACCTTTCTCACGTTGTAAAATAATATTAGTGTAATATAATGTGTAATAATTTTATTTCCATTTAGGTACCACCTCATAATACTACAGTCTTGGATCTGAAAAGAGCTATCAAACGACATACGACGTTATCATTGAAAAGAGAGAGCGTGAAAAGAATAATAAGCTGGAAGCATGTATGGAGAAAATATTATCTATGCTTTGAAAATATAAAGTTAGCAGATGATAAAGAAAATATAAAAACATATGGAATTTCGAACAAAGCAGAATTACATTATGTGAAGAGGCGTAGAGAAAAAAATAAATTGATGAGAGACACTTAATTCTGGGAAAAGCATTATACAATTATTGTATCCTCGTAATTAGACTGTGAATCTTTATGCATTTACGAAGAAATTGGTTGAATGAATTATAAAACAGTAAAAGATTAGAAAAGTTTAAGAAGATCATAATGTTGCTTTTAATGTAACAAAGTCATTAATACATTACCTACCAGTAGTTATTCCATAGTTGTTGAAAGTTTATGGTTTATGGCTGAGGATTTTCTAAAAGGATCCTTCTATAGCAACAGCAATTTTAATCATAAACCAACAACTCACCTTCGATAACAAAATCCAATCATTTCCTTTGTGATTATTGTGTAAAAGAAGATTTTTAAGCTTCCATTTGGTGCAGCACTAAGTCATTGCAGAAGAGCAATTATTAAAAAGCCTATTAATAGGCTACTGGTAGATAAAGTGTTAAAGGATAAAATCAATTTTCATTTTATTCCTGCTCCTCACAATAGTTGCAGAACATTTTTATTTTGCTTAAAGATCCACAGTCTGCTCGTGACAGAAAAGAACTGTATAAATATGTACAGTACTTTATAAATATCTACAGTATATGAAAAAATATTTTTAGCAACTAATGTACACATCATTTGTCTTCCATAAGTTCCACATTTGGATTTAATATTTCACATTTCAGAAATGGATTAATATCTTCTAGCATGAAGCAGGTTAACTCGAGGGCTGCAGATTCGTAAAAATTTGTTACTATTAATTTCTTTAAATTTGGCATTTTATATAATGCTTCTAATCCCCTTTCTGTGACTTTTACGCAATTCGATACATCAAGGTATTCTAAGGCTGGGAATTCCATAGCTATTTTGTCCAACACCCAATCATCGATAGTACTACATCCTCTGACACTAAGCCACCTAAGTTGCAAAAGATTGCAGACATACTCCCAATTTTCAAATACAATGGGACATCCTTTAAAATCTATCGACTCCAAAACAAAGTCAGGATCATAAACTGTTGGCAACTCGGGAAGCCTTTTTCCATTTTTCTCCAACCAATTCTCCTGACCGTAGAGCTTTACTCTTCCGCCAGTCCTTAGAACGAATTTAGTACTTGCTATATCAGTGCCAAGTAACGTATCTTCCATGTATCTCTTTTTTGCAGAATATCTTGCATAATCGTTCTTCACGTGTGCCCACCACTCTTTGAAATGGAACGCAAGGAAATGGTGCTTTTCAAGTGCTTCCCGTGACATAAACATGTCCTTAAGTGTTAATGTTATTTCAGGTTCTTCCTTCTCTTTGTAAACCATATTAGACACATCCATACGTTTTTTACGTATATTGTGTAACAAAAAATTTATAGCTCCTTTTGAATTGTAGAAGTTTCGTCTAATGGTGACATGTTGTTTATTATAAAATGTTAGGTTCCCCAAGATTTCTGTAATCATACACGCTGAACGCTGAACTTGACACAACATTTGGTCGGTAGAATGTTTTACAAATTCATAAATGAAAGTACTTTAATTGGCAATGAACGTTCTTTGATCAATTGATTGCAAGTTATGTATGCACTTGATTCAAAATTTATCCAAGCAATGCTTTCGATATTACATCAGACTACATACATTTGTATATGTATTTTGAAAATGCGGCAGCTAAAGCAAACTGAAGTAAGTCCGTAGGTTATACGTGTATATACTAAATACATAGATTCACCATAAATGTAACCCACTGACATACACTATACATACACTTCGTCATGCGCCGTCGCCGTTGATATTGGTTGATATTGATACTGACATTGCCGACACAAGTATATTGTATATTAGTCAATTAGTACAGTTTGGAATACATGTAACGCTTGGCAACGCTCAGTAATAAAAATTATTGTATAGTTTGTAAATAGTTATAGTGTTTATCCAAATGTATTTTCGAAATGGGCAAATGCATATATTGTGGGACTTTGAGCAAAAATAAGAAAAAAGCAACATTACACAGGTACGTAACGATAATATAACCTCTTATTACTTTTCAATAGTTTTAATATATTTTTGTTCTAATTTTTATACGATTATGCGTAGATTTCCACGAGACGAACCAATACGTAAAGAGTGGTTGAAACGAATTGGTTTGGAAGGACTAAGTGTTCGAAACCATACTTTATTGTGTTCAAGTCATTTTACAGAAGATTGTTTTACAGTGTTCTATTGTAACCGGAGACGTTTGAAACTAGGAAGTATGCCTTCAATTTTGAAAACGGAGGCAAGGTTTCAGAATCAGCAGGACGTTTTGGTTGGAACAAATTGTACAGGTAAAAAAGTGTTTCATCATTGATAAAAGTTATTAAAACTAAGTATCATTTATAAAAGTATACATACAGAGATTGATCAATAGTTAATGTATTTGAATGTTTTTTCTTTTATAAGTTTTCCTTTCTGCTGTAAATGTAAATACTATCATTGATACATTCACTGTTATATCTTTTTCAGATAAAACTCAAGATGTGGCTACAATTTCTGAGAAAGAAAACTGTGAACCACAGAAGAATGTTTCAATGGACATTAATTTTATATTGAGAAAAGGTAAACATGAAAGCTCCTTTACATTCTACATCAGCTTATGCAATGAATATTTCAGATAATGACACTAGGCCAGCTTCAATAATTAGAAAAGTCCCAGAGCCAAGCATAATAATAGAATACGGTGACTCTCCTACAATAAGTAAAGAGATATGTAAGTTGAAATAAGTTTCGCATACACTATTTAAGTTAATTACATATACTATTGAAAGAAAATTTGAAGATTTAGGGCCTCTGTCCACGATGCGTCGCATCAGATACACATACACGTACTTCTTTTATTCACAAAATGTACAGCAAATTTCACATGATTACGAGAATGTTGAGGGACGATGAGGACGTGCTAATTCTATATAATTATATTCGAAACAGAAGGAAATTCTAGATGAACACCCTTATACAGAGAAATATTGATTGCAGAACATTTATAGCTGCCAAATAACAATCAGAAGATAATGCTACACGAGATATTTCGTTTCCATGAATTAATTTCTACACTTTCCGGAATCGTGATAGCGAACGAGATACTACTCCGACCACGATCAAAATAGTACTGCGATTGTCAATATGTCAATTCGGATTTTTCGGGGTTGATTTAGGTGGGGGGATGTAGCTTTTGTTGATTGGAAGTGGTTGTGTCGAACGGGTGGGGGCAATATGGACGGTCAGTCCCGCGGTATGGATGGGTGGTCTCTCGTCCCCGTCTCCTGGTAAGTTTCGCCCATCCAAGAGGGGACACTAAGTAAGGGAAGTGCAGTTCATATGTAGAAAAAAACGTGAAACAGTCGTGAAATATCGGTATATTTGGCAATAGCGAAATCAGCCGAAATTCACTCGCGACGGAACATTTTTACCGCTGAGCGAAGAGGTGAGGGTAAGGGGACAGCGTCACGGAAGGACAAGAAGGGAGACTAGTTTCCCATTTATAATCTGGCTTATAATATATTATAATCTGGCATTTTACTATAACTTTTGAACGATAAAAGATATCGGGATGAAATTTCTACTAAAATTTATTAAAAAATATTCTTACATATCGATAACTATCGTAATAAATATACTTTTTCTAATCATTTTTTAATTAATTCTTTTAATTTGATTGTCTTAAACTAATATTTAGAATTGTTTACTCGTTACTTATATTTAGTACTTTTTCAGATAATTTAAATCACTGATGTCTGTGATTCTAAATTTCTCTCTATTTATTGACATTTGTTCTTGATATTATAAATATTTCATACTTTCGATATACTTATATTATATTTTTCAAGAAATGACGCTACAGAAAAGGAATGGAATGAAATGCAGATTAACACAGGACAGAAATTAAATGATCTGGTATGAATATAATATAAAAAATCACGTCCTTTTTGTCACTCGACATCTTTCTTTGCTTTTCGTAAGTGACGTGAAGTTTGCTTCCGCATCGTACGCTAATCATAATGACGACTGCATGTAGCGACGATTACGCTTCCTGGGCAGACGTCAATTATTTTACATTAGTCGCAGCACTGAATCGTACGGCAATCGATATTTTTCGACTTTTTCGACGCTCCGTGGACGAAGGGCCTTATTATTGTGATATTGAAAGTGGTATAATATATGTACAGTAAGTACTGACCATTATTTCTCATTGCAGTTAGTCAAGAGAAATGCTTCTTACGAAACAAAAAAGTTACATTGAAGCGGAAATATAAATGCGTCACAGCATGTGAAGCAGTTTCCCATGACCACTCTTATGAGGACACTCCACACAGTTTGAAGATCAAGTTAAACGTTTTACGTAAAAAATACGACACAATTGCGAAACAAAATAGAATATTAAAGCAATCAGTCCGACGTCTGAAAATTAAGTTAAATTCCTTACAGGATACAAAAGGACTAAAAAACCGCGAAAACTTATTGCCTGATGGTGACAAGAGACATATACCATCCAGGTCTACGGGCTCTTAGTGTTGTTTGAGTTTGTAAAATTAATAAATTTATTTCAGTATTATTATGAATTCAATGTTTCTTTTAAAACGTAAGAAATGCTGCATACCTACATCTCACACCATACCTATATCTTACAATTAGAAAGAACTCTGTACTGCTCTGTGGCACGTGTTTTTCCTGTAAGCACAGAGCAGTACAGAGTACTCTGCAGTACTTTGTGCTATATAGAAACAAGAGAACCTTCTCTCTCTCTCTCTCTCTCTCTCTCTCTCTCTCTCTCTCTTTCACTTTCTGACCTGTCCCGGCTTCAGTGCTTCCTACAGGCCGCGCAGTCTATCTCTATAAGTCTATATAATGCTTTCCCATTTGGCGTAAATAGTTGGCCACAGCTGAAATTTTTACCACATTAATTTTTTTTTGGAATATTGCATTGTCATCCAGTTCTGAGCTATGTTGAAAATTTCAAGTCTTTAGCTCATCGGGAAGTTATTTTAAAATCAATTGCAAAATTTGTACCAAACAGACGAACAAGAAAGCGAGCTAATAAAAACGTGGTAATAAAAAGATCAAGCCTCCAGTGCTACTGTGTTTAGTCAGATTTCAAGTATCAGACTGAGGTCTTTCTAAAATTCCGTAAAAATTTAATAAAACAGTTTTGAAATATTTTAAAACTCCAAAAAGATTAAGGAAACTTCATATTTGCAGGGGCAAATTTTATATATTTCTGAAAACAATGGGTCGCATATAAAATTAAGGAATTTAATTGAAGAAATAAATTCTTTCTTGCTATGTACTAATATAAAAAATCTGTACCTATACTTGAAAAATTTCTTGAAATTACAATTTCTTGTACTTTGTTCTTGCGAGGCACGCGGCATAGTTTAGACTTGGACAATATTTTTGAGTGACACAAAAAATTGGTCTAGTCTAGAGAAAAAAAGTTCGTCACGCTTCTTAGACCCGGCGAAAAAAAATTTCACACCTTTTTAGACTAAAAAAAACACTCCGTGAATGATCGGAGCCTGAGTTTTTGTCGCTGTCTTGGGCGACACTCGACCATTTTTTTTTTCTCCGCGAAAAAAGTTTTCAGTGAACGAAAAGGCGCCGTTCTTCGAAAAATCTGGACTTGTGAATGGGAATACAGTGATTTCTAGTTCCTGACACGCTCGTAATTAACAATTGCTCTATCGTGGGAGATTAATGTTGAAGATTAATGCTGTTGGCAAAAACTGTTAATTATTTAACCGGGCTCTTTTTTATTCGCATTATCGACTAGTTGTTCGTAGTACGAATAGAACGTTTGTTCGACAGCCTTTGTCGCTTTGTTATTATTTTTGCCGAGCTAATTATCTAAATATTCTGCGATACGTGATTCTAATAAATCAGGCGTATCTGCTGCTTTCGGTGTTCATTTTGTGGTATGAATATGAATTAATGTAAACCTTAAAGCGCCGATTTCCGCGTGAATTTTGCGTGTATCACACAAGTGTTGAATGATATTAATTCGTACGAACGATTTGTTTGATATTGAAGTTTGTACCTTACACTACAATCCAACTTATCACGGAACGAATAAATGGATGTTCAATTCAATTGCAAGAAACAGAAACCGAGGGGACACTTCTTTCTTTTTTGAGAAACTAGAAATAATATAGAATATATTTTTAAATTCTTTTAGACACATTTAACAAGATCTAAAACGAAAAACGTGGGGCACATGTAATCGATGCATAAATAGTTCACCTAAGTCACTGACAACTTTATTGCACTTCAAATGATATGAACTGTTGTGTGAGTTTTCTCAATAGCAACTACTCTCTACACTCTCCCCGCTAGGGAGTAATAAGATACTTTTTCTTTGCTTTCTATCTGATTGTTATCCCCAATCTATTATACAATCAGATCCCTATATATTTTTATTACGTTCAAACCCCACATAGGATAATTTTATCAAGTACCCGTGTATAGTACTCCCCTCCTCCAGCTTCGACATCGTATAGTATAGTTTTTTTGCCGTTTCTATACTTAGTTCCTAAACCACATCGCAATATTAATTAAGTGTGTTTATCTGTATTACCCCCCTCCGCATTAAGTGCAATATAAGTTGACTGTCCAGATTACGCGTACTCAATAATGAGTCTTTAGTCTTCTCTTACATTGTGAAACTCTTTTTCTTGTTCATACGTTTAAGGATTCTTTTGTTGTTACTGTTATGTTTGTATATGATTTGTATTCTATCGGCTAATAAACGTATATTAAAACAAAACTACTCTCTACACTCCTTGCTATTATCTTGCGCCCCATGTTTTTTCTTTTAAATCTTACAAGTATTTGGATCTGGTCTCTCTTTTGTTCTGGTCAACAACCTCGTTGTCAGGATACCGCAATATCGATCTGACAGGCAACTTCTCTCGATCTCTGCGATATCTTCATAATATCACAGGGAGAGGAAACTTAATCTGGTGTCGTCGTAACAATAGCTATTAAAAATTCACGATCACAAATTTTCAGGACTATAAAAATATGGTATATTAAACATTTTTTTAACTTAAATAATTTTCTTTATAAATCTCCCCAGTGTTCTATATATTAGATATCATGTTTTCGAATTGTCAACTTTTACTTCTTTTAGTTTCTCTACTGTAATCCAAAACTTATCGATTTTTTTTTACCCTGAGCTGTATAGGTATGATTATGTATTAATCTTTTTTATCTAGTCGTGAACATTCCACTGAAAAGAAAACCTAATTTCTCTAGTTCTAGTCAACTTTCGAATCAGATGTTTCATATTACTAACGTTTAGCTTAAATACGTGAAGTGTATGATGATTATTGGAATTGGTATTTTTTCTGATACAGTTTCGAGTAATTATTTTGAGGACGGTTGACGATATTTCTTCGAATGGAGATTTAAGTACAATCTTGACGTTGTAAAATTATCGCTCGAACTAAAGAGATGTGTTATTGATTTCACTTAAATTGCCGGAAACCTCGGTGATTTTATAATGAGGAAACTGGCTGTAGCTGTGTGTGCGTGTATGCTGGAGAATCGTGTGTCCCAAGATTATCGGCTCTAACGATCCATCCAGCGTCTCTCACCTGAAACAGTCGTTTCTTTACCGCCGTGGATCGCGCACGCGTTCCTCTCTTCTCTCGTAAGGACGAAAAGCGTTTTACCTGTTCGGTTAAGAAAGGACAATTATCAAATTCTTCTAATTGTAGGTAGACAATTTTCATTCAATTCATTTATAGTTGTCATTGATTTAAGTTTGATAATTACTCCGTTTTCAAAGTGCTTTCAATTCATGAAAACGATTTTTCTATTATTCTAATCCAGTTTGTCTTTTATCTTTTCTTATATAACGACACTATTAACAGATGAATTGCATTTTTGCTTAATCAACGTATTTATGAATTATCCGAAAACTTGATTGTTTGCTGTAATGTATGAAGTATTCATTATAATTTTTCCGAAATGTTAATAAAATATTAAAAGTATTATGTTGCCATTTTTCATTATCGTGTATTCAAATTACTTTGAGAGACAGATAAATTATTTTAATAATCTGATAAATGTCTTCAGAAATTTGTTTTAACAAAGAACAAAAATTAAAATTGACAGTTAATTTTTCATTATCATATACTCAAATTGGTTTTAGAGACAGATAAATTAGTTTAAAAATTTGATAAGTTTCTTCAGAAATTTGTTTTGACAAAGAAGAAAAATTGAAATTGACAGTTCAGATCAGTTTGTCTAGATTCAAGTTAAGACACTAACTTTTTTAAAGTTTAGAATTTAAAGGAAACAATATTTTAAGTTAACTTGCCGCAACTGTCACAAAATTAATTCTACTACTATTTTAATATACGATTAGAGTGACTACGTAATAAAAAGTTCAGTTTAAACAATCCTATCATCTCACCAATTATCATATTTCATCTCTCGATTAATGGCTGGAATAAACTGTGCAATCACTTACGTGAATAATCGTGCAGCACATTACATATGTACATATTCCTGTGTATGTATACATATAGTGACAAATGCTGTAGTCTACTGACTGTGACTACTCATTCTTTATAGTCTACAAGCAATTATCAGATTGATGAATTTACATGATCCTACAAGACGCAATTAGAGTGCAACAATTTTTTGTATACTCTGATCTTGGATAAATACACTTTTAACAATTCTAGTTCTAAGTATACTTTATGGGAACAAATGACTAATTTTTAATAATTTGATATTTTTTATAATCACAGGATTTTATCCTTCTTCAAATACTACGTATAAAACACAAGATTGTTTCTTGTATTACTAGTATAATAAGAATAGGAAAGTATCAAATGATTGTATAAGTTCGTGCCCGATTTGAAAATAAAATTCAATGGTTAAATTTTAAAGAATACAGCTTTATTAATCAATTATACATATAGTTACTATTCTTTTCTAAAAAGAACCTAATCCAGATCATTCATTTCTACAAAGAATGGTGACTATATAATTAATTAATGAAGCTGTATTCTTTGAAGTTTAACATTGAAGTTTATTTTCAGATCGGGCACGAACTTATGCAATCATCTGATAATTCAAGCATAACACTGTCCAACTAATATTAATTTTTCACAGCTCGTTGTTAGAACATATTCGATGGTTGTTAACATTATATAGAACTTAGTGCGAGTGTTGTTTCTATAAAAAATTTAGTATCACTAATTTGTTGTACAACTACTTTATTTATTTCAATTGATACAAAAATTTATTGACAATTTTCGTATGTAGAGGGTTTATTCCGTCGTGTGGTGTAGTTAGAAATGAAGAAAGAATGGTATATTAACGGTAGATACTAAACATTGACTATTGTTGGAAATGTGTATATATATTGTACTCGGTTGGGTGAGTCCATAGAATTTGTGTAAAGAACATTTGCATAGCCTTGACGAAGCAAAAAGAATTCTTAAAGGTGTAAATTTTATTTTCGCTCAAAATTTCTTCAACACGTGGGACAATAGAGAAAAGATAAAATTTGCAAGAATGACTAGTTGGCCACGAGATATTAACTCTTTACACTCAAAACTATTTTAACACGAGAACTAAACATTTCTTCTGGCCTAGAATACTTCCATTCTATATTATTTTAAAAATTTTCTGCAATATTCAAATGTTTAGTAATTTATTTGATATGAAATAATTGAATAACGTAACAATTATTTTACATTACTGATATAGCAATATTTAGTGGCACCTCATCTGTGTTATGTAGAAAATTATGTTTTATTCAGCGTTGCAAACAATTGCTTTTCAGGTTTTGTTGGCAACATAATGAGAAGAAATCGAAGCCTGTTGTTGTCAGTGTTAGTGAGTTGCGCATGGTTTAGCAATTTGGTTGCATGCGAGAGCCATGCACCGACGGTGAAAATACAAAATGGAACTTTAGCAGGCCTGGTTATGAAAACCAGACACGGGAGAGAGTTCGCGGGTTTCCGGGGAATTCCGTATGCACTGCCACCACTTGGAGCACTTAGATTCGAGGTAAGATTATCTCTATGCAGTTTCACATTAATTGAATACCACGTTTCAAACAGGATACAGTGGATACAAAAAGTATTAGGTTTTCCCATAAGTTCGTACAGCTTGTTTCTTCTACTACTAGTAGTAGTATTTATTTTATTTCGGCCTTAAGGCCAAGAAATTGAACTTGGTTTACAATTCTTCTATGTCACTCTCCATCCATCCATCCATATCCCATACCATACCAAATGCCTTATTATCTATAATCGATGTTAATCTATACTTATGTCTTACATCTAATATTGCCTCTCCCTCTCTCCTTTTGATTATTTCTTTCCTTTTTCTCTCGATACTCCTAAACCAGTCTACTATTTCTCCCACTGTTTTATCTTGTACTATCTTTTCTACACTTATATTTATTCTCTCTACACCTTCACAGTCCTCTGTCAGATGCTTTAGCTTCCACAGGTGTCTCTCGCATATTATGCACATTCTCTCTTCCTCCTTTCTGCATTATTTATTCCCTTCTTTCATATTTCCACATCAGATACTGGGTGAGGGGACCTAAAACAGGCATTTTTTCCTAACTGCTATTGGTATTAGGAAAAAATGCATCAGATGGAACTTGCTTGATTTTGAGGGGGCATTAATATAATGTTAGTAGTTTTCCTGTAGCTGGACGTGTAAAGGACATATGAAGGTCAACTTCATTTTTTTAAATAGAATGCCTAATGTTTTTGATCGAACTCGGATGTAGCACAAAATTCTGCGTCCTCCTCTACGTCGGCTCGGCCTTTGATAAAAAAAATAGCTACCCTGTACGATAGATGCGACCAAATCCCCCCGAGATAACCATTAGCAGTTGGTACGACGTTGAATAAATAAATAAATAATAATAATAAATCCCCCCGAGGCTGTCGCGTGTATAGAAAATATATTGTACCATGTAACCTGACGTTGCCCTATGTATCTAGTTTCAGGTACCATTTGATGTATTTTGTTTCTTCCTCCCTTTCCTTCCACCCAAATATTTCGACCCCATACATTCTGAAGTCGTCCCTAAACAATCTTTCTCCTATGCTCCATACTTACCCTAATACCATATTTGCTACTTTCGCTCTTTCTTTCATATGCCCCGTTACGACTCCATTCCTCTGAAGTTTTATCCCCAAGTAGTTATATTTGTTCTATTGTTTAAATTAATACATAAAAAATAACTTTAAAGTTCACGAAAAAAATGTAATCACCCTCTCGCTCTGCAGCCTCTTCCCATCTTTTTGGTAAAGACATTATACCGTCGCTGTAAAATTTTTTTGGTTTTTCATTCAAATATTGTTCCATATATCCAGTGGCCATATATAAACTTTGTTAATCAAATAGTATAACCAATAAACTTGGACTCGTTTTGAGGACTGTATCCTCTACTTTCTGAATCCACTAATTTTTTTCTGGAAAAATTTTTTTCTTCTGAAAAATCTTACTAGTTGAAACGTCTGTAAAAACATTAAAAAATTTTGTTCGCGATTCGAGCCACCGCAGACTTGGCGACTACAGCTTCCCCTTTCCAACGAGACCTCTAAATTGATGTATGATTTTTTTTTGGTCGATTTATTGAAATTTGAATGAGAGGTGTACTATCAAATTTACAAGAATATCCGTGAAGGTCATTTTCAAACTTGTTCCTCGTCTGTGTCCCATAAAACAGTAGTTTCAAGGTCTCGTAGTAAAGGGACCAGCTTCAGTCTTGAAATCTGTGGCGGTTCAATGATGAACAAATTTAACTAGCTATTCAATAAATACCTAACAATCTACTCATTTAACGATATTGCGATGTCTGTGTAATAAGATGTAATTGTGTAATAATGAGCATTCTTCTTACTGTGTAGTAATAGATCTAAACAATTTAATTCGAATTACAAATTTTTCTATCGTTCTTTGCAAATAAGGTATTGGAATGTGTATCCGCATTATGACGTAGTTGCATTATTTATTCGATCCTTGTTGTTAAAATCCTTGCATGTACAATCTATTTGAAGTAAATGAAAGGCTTGAATTAATTACATTGTTAATAATGGTGAAGACTTATTGCAAAGATGTACATGAAATACTTGTTTAAAAGTAATTACCAATTCATTAACTTTGTATTGTGCAAAAACTGTGTGTTGATATGTACATTGTATCGCTGTAGACATTTTCTGATTAATAAATTTTAAAAATGAAGGTACACATGTATTTATTGAAACGTAATGGCAAATGTTCTTAATAGGTGAAATTGATTTGCAAAAGGTTGAATTTGATATCCAAAAGGGTGAAACTGATTTGCAAAAGTTTGAATTTGACTTGAAAAATTATGAATTTGGAGTGCAAATCCAATAAGAGGATCGAAATTCTGTATATTATTTATCTGTTTAAAACGAAAGAGCTCAGTCTAGGATCTTTAACAATAATTGTAAGATGATTGAAATTTTCTATGCACTTGTTGTGCTAATATTTTGAAAGATATTTTAAATGACTGTCGCCTGTCAATGGAATGATACATTCTTCAGTTTCACTACCAAACAAAAAACCTGTTTTCGTTAATATATACCATGATGTAATATTATACTCTATTACGAAACTCTTAGAAATATGCACGTTAGAGTGCCTCGGTAACTTTTCATGCTCTCACATCGAAGAATTCCTTTTTTCCATAGAAATAAACCAGTTCGCGTTTCAACCGTTTGCTTTCGGCCCCCTTCGGCCTACTAATTATTCAAAGCCTTCATTCACCGAATAGTTTACGCTAGTAGTATTTCCTAACACGTCAGTAATGTATATTTGAAAAGTTGTTCGTATAGAATAACATGTTGCTCGCGTGTCACTCCATTATTCATTTCTGCTTGTATTTACAAACGTTACAATCCAGTCATATCACGAGTCAACCTTAACAATATAGTAACTTTGTCAATCGCATAGTGTCACTTAAATATGTTGTCAAGCAGCCACAACAATCCTAAGTGATTATTATACTAGATTTCATACATATATGAGAGAAACGAGGAGGCGGAACAAAAAATAGAAAAACATTAAATGAATTTAATATTCACATTAAGTATTTTATATTGCATTAAAGTTCGAAGTTTAGTGATTATACTAAAGATTATGAAAGACTCGACCCGTGTTTTCTAAAATATATTTTATAAAAGAGTATGTAAGTCATGTGATTTTCATTATTTTTACTTTGGAAAAATCGTACATGTACTTCGAACGCCAATAAATATGTGTGCAAAATTCCAATGCAAAAGGTTCGATAGTTTTACTGAAAGAAATTTCTAAAAATGGGTGAAGAAACGAGATTGCAAACCAGAATACTCCGTTAAGACGGTAGATTCGTTTCCAGGATAGCAAGGGTGAGGCTTTTGCTTCGTTAACCCCTTGTCCTACGATTTATTTTACGGTTTTGAGTGATTAGAACCTTTTTGTAGATCATAATTTCCTAAAAAAGAAAAACATTTATATCTATTGTATGCCTATACATGTACATCCTCCACTAGCTGTACCTTAACAAAACCAAAATAGAACTTTATTTCGGTTTAAAGGAAATTATTAACATACATTTTTATCAGAATCTGTTCAGAATTTTCATAACGAGTCAGAGACGGTATTGTAAGGCAAGGGGTTAAGGAGTTATCAACACTAAACCTACCGAGCCTTAAAAGTAACTGGATAATGCAAATTACGCCACGTAAACGAAAAAATAGGACTTTTGAGGACGACAGCGTCCTAGATCGATTTTTTATCTAGCGTTTTTGACTATTGAAACTCCCCATTTTTGTATTATCGAGAAATGAAAACGCGAATCCCGCACCCTTGCAATCCTGGAAAAAGGAGTCTACTCCCTTAATGTAAAAAATATTTTCAGTTCATTTTTTACACGTGGAATTAAAAGATTCCATGTTGCGAAATATATTTGCTTTCAGCCACCGAAACCATCAGCACCGTGGAACGGTGTTCGACTGGCCAAGGAGGACGCTAAAATATGCACGCAGAGGAACATCTACACTCACGATGATGAAATTGTCGGCGATGAAGATTGTCTGTATTTGAATGTGTATACACCGAAATTGCCAACTGAGAAAAATAAACTGCAAGGAGGCTATCCCGTTATGATCTGGTTGCACGGCTGTGGTTGGATTTGCGGAGCCGGTCATTCTGAATTCTATAGTCCGAAATTCTTGCTGGACCGTGATGTCATTCTTGTTACCGTGAACTACAGGTTCGCACATAAACTAATAATTAGGCTGCGGATGTTCACGCAATTTGCAATTTTTCTAGACGAACTTTCTGAAACTCGAATCAAATAGAATCTTATTTTCCGTGGTCTTCTAGTAGTCTTTTTAGATCTGAAATAGATTGAAATCGCACTAAATTCTATCGTATTTTGTATTCTAGCATTTCTTGAAAATTTGCGAAAGCTATGATTGCATAAAGATTCGCAGTCTACTAATAATATACGGATGGATGGATCGTTAGATAATAATATGGAAATTATGTAAGGCTTCTTAGTGGGTACTATTAATCAAAATATTAAAATTATTTTTTGATTTCAAATTATTCAAAATATTCGTACAAACAAAAAAAAAATTAATCTAGAATGGAATTATTCTATTAAAAAAGCTATTCTGATTTAAAGTTTGTGTGATCAATTATACTTTCGGCTTACTCGAGAGTTATTCTTAAGTGGTTTCTGTTTGTTAACAGAAGAAAGTTTATTTCACATAAAAGAGTCCGCAGTCTAATTATAATTGTCTAATTGTATCAATATTGCAGACTTGGGCCATTAGGATTTTTAAGTATGGAGGACACAGTGTTACCTGGAAACAATGGAATGAAGGATCAAGTGCAGTCCATCCGATGGGTACACGAAAATATAGCTGTGTTTGGTGGAGATCCAAACCGGGTAACTATCTTCGGGGAAAGCGCTGGAGGCGCCAGCGTTCATTACCACATGATGAGTAGCTTGACAAGAGGTCAGTAATTATTTTGATGAGTATGTATGCAGCTTAATGTTTCCAAAGAACATCCTCTCGAAAACTGTCGGCGATAATTTTGATGCAGGCTCCGTAACAAAAATTTAGGAGAATGAAACGTATTTAACCCTTTGCCGTATCATTTTTTAAAAAATGTCGTAGAAGAGAAAAGAAAAATTTACATTTTTTGTATGGCTCCATTTTTTTTAAAATTTTAATTTTAAAATATTATTATGTGAGGGGTTAATATTATTTTAACCCGTTATATAATTTTATTTATTTTAACCCCTTGCCCTACAATATCGAATCGGACCGTGAAGATTCTGAACAGAGTCTGATAAATATATATATGTTATTAATTTTCTTTAAATTGAAACAGAGTTCTAACAAAATTAGTACAGTGACATAAAAATATTTAAATAATAACGATAATGATAAAATTACAAAAACACACATAATTCGTGTCGCTATCAATGGGTTTATGTTACGAAGTTATTATTAGTTGTTACTTAATCTCTCGGGTTTAAAGAGTTGATCCAGATGTTCGAATTAAAAATATCACTGATTGTGAGATCATGAATAATGAACTTCAATAATTCAAAGTATAATTAATACTGGAACGATGGCAGATGTGAATCTGCATGATTTGGAAACTATTATATTATCTTCTGTGGATAAGGTGTACAAATTAACATTATAATAACATTTTAATATAACACATGTTCGAATTAAGGTTCAGTCCTCAAGAAAAGTGAACTCTAATACGTGTATTGCATAACAATACAATATATGTAAATTCCAAATATGCATATGGGATTTTACAAAACAAACAGTCCAAAAAACTTGGCACTTATTTGCAAATTTTAACCCTGATCCGTCCCTCGTGTCAATTTGTCTATTCTGTTATTTGTAGGTACATTTTCCAGAAACTTTGTGTGACTTTTATTTTTTTTTTAATACGGAATACATTATGGAAAATTTTGTTAAAAAGCATCAAAATTTTTTTTATTCTGTATCACTGTGTTAATTTGACACCGGGGGACAAATTCAGTTCGTGAAATGAGAGACGGATGAGGGTTAATAACCGTGAGATCATTTTTCCATGGTAACGTGTTTCACGAAAAAGAGTTTCATAACACTTCCATTAATTACGTATATGGTAGAAATAAATGATCAGCTATATCAGAATTCCCACAAACGCTCATATTGAATTCAAAATGAATATTCCCAGGAAAATCGCGCAATCAGGAAAACTACGGTCGATCGCGTTCAAGGTCAAGGAATGACACTTCACAAAATGGCACAACATGAAAAAAAAGGAAAAAATTGCAGATTGCGTGTCATTCGCAGAAAGCTGTTAACAATTTTTGCATAATTAATATATTAGATTGGTGCACATGAAATATTGGATTTTTATATAGAACATTTGTCTCCCTGCTATTGTTTTTCGACATTATATTTTCTATAGTCTTATTGTCTGTTAACAGAGTTATATGTATTTTGGTGAGAAAGTTTTCTTTCAAATTGTGAATTCTCGAAATTTATTTTAAATTTCCTTTAAACATGGATTCTTTTGATATTCGATATTATTTTATACGAGTATAAACTCGGTTTTAATGCTGCCAAAACTACTCGTAATATCAATCAAGCTTTTGGGGAGAACACTGTGAACGAGAGGAAAGTGCAGCGTTGGTTCGCAACATTTCGTTCTCGAGATTTTTCCCTAAAAAATGAGCCGCGAGGAAGACCCAAAACATCTGTAAATAACATAAATAACGATGTTTCAAAAAGATTAGTGCAAACAAATTCAAATGTAACAGCAAAACAACTTACCGTCAGAATGGAGACTATTCATACAATTCTTGCTCCTCCTACCTTTACCAAACACCATCATCTTTGACTTTTTATGCACCAACCTAATATTTTGCCTCGGATTGAAAAAATAGGTCTTTTCCAACGTGCCATTTCACAAAGTGGCAACGGTTACTGTCCGTGGGCTGTGTCCAGGCCAGGTGCAGCGAAGAAGAATGCCAAGAAACTGGCTGATCTTTTGGGTTGCTCCTCGAAAGACACGAAGCAGATGATCGCTTGCCTGAGAAAGATAAACGTTCGGGACATTATCGCGACGGATCGTGCTTTCCAAGTAAGTGTATCGAAAAGATGACCTCGAAAAAATATGAAAAAATTGCATATTTTATTTTTCATGTTCGATCCGCCAGGTCTTGTGCTACAACAATGTTGATTATTATTTGTTCGTCTATCAGTGGCGCACCCAGGAGGTGGCCAGTAAGCCTTGCCCCCCTCAAGAAAAAGTAAATAGAACATTGAAAAATTAGTTAAACCGTAGAACAGTTGCTTCTAATGTGCTGGGCCGGGTATAGCAGAAGTAGGAAATGCTACAGGCCCCGCAGTTGGAGTAGAAAATGTTTAGCATGTAAAATTGTGTAATAATAGCTCTGGATATCGTTAACCGATATTTTTGCAAAAAAAGGTCATTCTGTCCTACTCGCACCCCAAGATTAAATGCTGGGTGCGCCACTGTCGTCTATACGTATAACTTGTTTTATCCTTTTATAGCTTTCTTAATCTGAGATAATGAACTTAATCTTGTGATTTTACCGAGTTAAATCAAATTTTTATGAACACTGCAATATTATTCGAATAAGTTTTGCAACAAATGGAATTAAAATTATAAACCACTCTTATTATAGGACATATTATTACATTTTCAACAACGTATGGACATAATTATTTATTCATTTTTTATCGAAAGGAATGTTGTATAAAGAGGCAGTGGCGCACCCAGGATTTAATCTTGGGGGGGACGTCTTGAACAAAATGACCGTTTTTTTTTTTAGCAAAAATATCTGTCAACGGTAGCCACAAATATTTACTTATATATTTAGGGAAAAGTTGTTCAAAATGTTTAGTTTTACATATAACATATCCAAATATCATAGGAATCGGAGAGGAAGTAGCTATTCTACGGTTTAGCTAATTTTTCAGTGTTTTGTTTCTTTTCTCTTGGGGGGGGACTTGGCCCCCTGGCTCCCCCCCTGGGTGCGCCACTGTAAAGAGGCAACTCCACTTTTGAAAAGTAATTAAAGTAGTTTGGAACTTGCTGGATATTGGATATGGTTCCTGTACCTTTTTTATAACTCTTCCACTGAATATAATTTAAATAGTGAAGCTGCTTATATTTTGTGTCGAAGTAGTTAGTACTATCAGAAATATTTAAGACTTAAGACAGAGTATATTTGATTTTAATCTTTTACACGACTAGAATAAAATAATATTCACAAAAACAGGTTTCTTTAAAGACAGTGGTCATATACAGTGTGTATAAACTGTGATATATTCTCTAGGCATTGACTTTCAATTTTTGTGAAAATTAACAAAATGGCATATACTTGAAATTAATGATTGAATTTAACAAAATAATGGAAAAAGAAGGAAAAAAAATCGATTATCAACGCCTAATAGATATTATAAAGAAAATAACTATAAAATTATAATGCAATTGTTATGGTAGAACTCGAGATATCTTGTATGTCGTTTTGAAAAACGTAACTCTGAGAAAAACGCGTTTAAAGTTCACGAATGTAATTTCTCTAGAAAAAAATTCCGATTTTTTCAAAATATTACTGTGTCCTATCCCGTTAACACTAAAACAACCACGAGGGGTCAAATGAGCCATTTTGAATTTCTTATTTGACAATTATTGAAATCGTAAAGATGTTTTCATGGGAATTTATTGAATTATATTGTTTGACACGAGTACACATTATAATAAAAATCGCACAATATAAGTAAATTGAATCTTGTTACTTTTATAATCCTATACATATCAGTCACTTTTGATAGTCGGTAAATTTAGTAACAATATTTTCATTATCAATTATTATTTTAAACGCTATTTGCAAATTACCACAATAATTTTTTTCGAAGTTTCAATCTTACTTTAGATCATTTAATTTTTTTGTAAATTATTAAATTTAATTATATTTTGTTGTGCGTTAATTTAAAGAAAAGGAGAAAACTAGATTTAGTGTTAATACGGTCAGCACTTAATAGCCGAACTCGCTATAAAAGGATTGCGGCGCTGCAGTTATTAGACGCGTTGATATCAACCCACTATTCTAACAGCTGCAATTTTCTGTGAAGATCTTATCGGTATAATAGTCTACACAGAGTATTACAAAAATGGACATTCTTAATAACTTTTTCACAGACGTGGAATTAATCTTATTAATGAGTGTACGAGGCGACAGACGTTCGCTCGATCTTTTCTAATCTCCTTATTATTAATCCGGTTATTATGGATAGAACGAATTCAAATTAGCAAGATTCTACTTATGCAAGTACAACGTGTCAAGCCTTGGCATTGAAATCGAACGTGCTCGCAGACGGCAACGATCGTAAAATGATCCATATTACATAAGTTTATCTTCAAATCTGGAACGAATCACAAGAAAATCGTGATGATAATATGGGGTTTCGTAACCGGCAAATGCAATTGTAAGCGGTATGCTTCGTGCTCTTACGTTATCAAACGTGAATTTATGCTAGTGTTCGAACCAACCTTGCGGCAACACCTTGATCTTGAATGTTGTGAACGATGACTGGATCTTTCAAACCTTGAATAATTTAACCGAAAAAAAGTCTTTTTGGCTGGTTAACTTGTTTGAATGTTGCAAACCAAGGTGACACGTGATTAATGATACTGCGGTCATATTTAAACGTTCATACTGGTACACAAATTGTGACATGTTTGTATTTTTGGAGAAAACTCGAAAAGCGACAGTTTTTTGTTGATTTATTTATTATGCTTCGATAACAATGTACGCACGTTAGAAGAGGATAATCCGAGACAGACGAATTATTACAATTATTACGATACGATTTATTTTGCAACAGTTTCATTTCTTTATTTACCACTTTAAATATGGAAACGCATATCGGTATTGGATTCGTATTAAATTCCACCTCTTTATTATGCATAGACAACGGATCTTAATGCAATAGAAAAATTGTCTGCCTGAATTGCAATGACCTGGAGTGAAATGGATATTTATTTTCTTTATTAATGTGTTTAATAAGTTGAAAGTAATGTAACAATATTTTTAAATTCTTTTACAATTTTTACTATTTAAATTACACCTACTCGTTTTTTTCATAAATATGCATAAAATCTGCCACCTAATTATGAATGTAAAATACACTTAATTGGTTTTATAGGACTTATCGTGACGCTCCAACGAATTGGTTTCGTAATTCGGATTTTTATCTCACGCCTACTCGAGTGTCAAAATAATGCTTAGCATTCAAGCGGTAATGGTTGCAACTTGTGGAAAAACCAGTTTGGTGTTTTCGTAACTTCGTACATTACGTACGTGCGTTAGAAAAAATATGCATGTATACTTTAAAGTTTGTCTAACCAGAAAACTTGATAATGATCGAACAAGTACGGTTCTCAGTCAAAACGCTATCAATGACATGAATTAGTCATACCAATAATGAGTAATTCACTTTCGCATATTCATTATGTATACTTGATATCATTTATCTTTAACGTCAACGCCAACGTTAGCATTAACGTCAATTATCTGAACCTCGATTATCCGAACCAGTGAATCAGAGATCTCGAAAAGACAGTCTTCGATGGTTCGAAAAATCATTAAAGACTATTTTAACAAATAGGTGTTGATAACATGAACTGTATATTTATAATTAGTATTTATACTTCTGTTGAAATTGAAATACATATTTAAGCAAAACTAGTACGTAATTTAAATAAATACAATTTTTTCATTATTAGACAGAGGATGTTTATCTAAATGCATATTTTTATAGAAAGTAGGTAAAGTTATGGGACCTGGACAGAAAATGTTGTCTGTAGAAAATTGTGAAAATATAGTAATATTTTGCATATTGCATATTTTTCACATATATTACATATTTTCCATTTAATTGTACATATATATATACATGTGTACGTTTGTATATAATTGTAAAGGACCTTTATGTGATAAGAATCATATCATATCATATGATTCTCGCACGAACCAGCATTAATAAGTAGTGATGAAAAATTATTTGATGACAAACTATATTGCAACTAATTTCTGGAGATTGCCAGTTACCACAGGAAAATGAGAAACTTACTGACAGTGGCGGCTCAATTCATTATCAATCATTTTTGTATGAAATATTAATCGGATGTGCTCTGCAATAAGATAACGTGCGTTCAAGTGCAGCCAAAGGATTGCTGCTAATTATCATTAGTAGAAACATAAATATACCATCTATTATAAAGCCAGAAGGAACCTTGTGCTGGACGATAGTTGTGGTTTCGCGGCAGGGAAGTGTGTTGGTACGGTTGGAAGTGAAAGCGTACACAAACCGAGCAATAAATCACCTGCATTGTCCTTCAAGGTGTAGCTTTGCATTCATTTTTTACGGTGATTGAAACGAAACATTAATCACGCTAACGACCATTAAACTACCGAAAGATTTAATGTTTCCTCCGAAAAAGTTAGAATTATTAACACTAGACCTACCGAGCACTAAAAGCGATTAAAATGTTTTAGCTTACAAAAATGACAAAGGCTCTATTTATTTAGATTTTGCGCAATTTTTATTACAATATCTGTTCGAATAAACAAATTTATCAACTCAATTTCCATGTAAGGAACTTCATAATTTCAATAATTGTAAGATGAAAAATGTAAAACCGGTCATTTAACCGGCAGTGATACGTTTAGTGTTAAAACAAGAAAGAAGTGTCTGCTTTACATCCATTTATTGTAAATTAGGGAGATCATTTTCATTTTGCATAAAAATTCTAACAAATCCATCTGAAATTATCGAATCAATGAGTCTCACTATGCTGAGGTGGGCACTATTTGGCGAAACAATTATTTAAAATACTATTTAATATTTTCTATTTTATTTTGCTTAAGGAAAATAATATTTTAAATAAGATACACAATTTCGAAAATACAATATTTCTATTTGAACAATCAGAATCTCAAAATAAAATATTTCTATTTCAACAATTTGATCCACAAAATAAAATATTTCTATTTTGACAATCTAAAACACCAAATAAAATATTTTACTTTTTGCATTGTTATCTTCTGTTCTCTGAGGAACCACATAAACATGTAGTCTATCTTATCGTTAAGAAACGATTTACACCGATAAATGTATTGAATTCGAACCATTATTCTCAGCAATAGTATTTAAAATTGAAATTGAAAATAATGATAAAATACAAATATTTTCAATATTCTTCTTTTATTTTATTCTTATATATTTTATTTTCAAAGTTGTACGCATACTTTAAAATAAATAGGATTATTTATTATTTACTATTTAAAATACTATTTTCCCAGCACTGTCACTATTTTTGAAATGAAACTAAAGTGTTGGTTTGATTTTAAATTTCCATAATTTTTGTCAGGTATTTGGTTACTGTCCCATGATACCCTTTAGACCGGTTGTTGAACCTAAACATCCAGGTGCTTTTCTAACGGAAGATCCTGCAATCTCATCACGAAACGGTCGCATGATGGACATACCATGGATGACAGGAGTTACGTCTGAAGAAGGATCGATTATTGCACCAGGTAGTACCATTAAACATATATATGTACTTAATGTATTACCTTATAATACATTCATTTTTAATTAAAGTCTTCTTGTTTAGAGCAGCAATTATTATTGAATGATTTTTTGGAGTGAAGGTAAATAAACTGTTAGACCGAATTCAATTTTCTTTCTCTAGTGTCTACATTACTTACGTTATAGATGTTTGACAATGGAGTTTGTAGATTGAAACTTATTTCAAAAAGAATTTTAATTTTTTGATCACTTGTTTTTAATTAAGACATTCTTAAATTTAGTACAAAAGGGTTATTTATGTACATGTAATGATCGAAGGTTACAATTGTTACAAAATATTGCATTGGACTATATATTATACATATAATTGATCAGAAATATATGTAAATTGAATTTCATTAGGATTATATGCACGCAACAATGGAGCATTGGTGAAGAAATTAAACGATGATTTCCTAAATATTGCTCCAATAACACTATTGTTCGGACAATCATGTCCTGCAAAGGAGATGAAGCGGGTCGCCACCGAAATTCGAGAATTTTATTTCCGCGATAAACCAATCGACAATTCCACCAGATTTAATCTCATCGATGTAAGTATAACTGGTCATAATGCTTAAAGGTTAAATGTGATTTATTAATACTGAAAATAAGATGTTATTGGTAATTATTACTTTTCATGGTTTGAAAATATTCAAAAGATAATTATTCGAAAAACATTTTCATATCATCGAAAAGCTACAAATAATTTATTATTTATAGTTTGATTATGAGAATGTAGTTTCACGTAATCAAACTATAAATAATAAATTATTTCTAGCTTTTCGGTGATATGAAAATGTTTCTCGAATAATTATTTTTTGTAATAAATATGTATTTTCTTTTTTATTTATCTCAACCATAACGCGAAATTATGTCCTAATTTTTAATTTAACGACATGGATAATTGTTGCAATTTTATAGAAGAACACTGTCCAACAGCCAAAAAATGCGGGTTCTAATATTCTTATTTAGCGATTATTAATATTGTAAAGCTGCTTCCCTGAAGAATTATTTACCAAATTTATTTCTTTGAGAACGTATTATTGGAAAAATGACCAAAATTTTGAATAGATACATTCTTGTTACGTTTATAAAGTAACGTGAAATAGTATTTTCTAGGGAACCGTAACTTAGTGTTAAAGTTTTAAGGGATGGTGTAAAATATAAGAATTTTCAATTCAATTTAAATTCTGCTACGAAGAAACTATTACTATATTGATTTACAGATGTACAGCGATGCTTGGTTCACCTACGCTGCTGACAGCTCAGTGCACGACTATCTTGAGAAACAGTCTTCCCCTGTTTACTACTACTATTTGGCTTATCGAGGAAGTGCATCGTTCAGTATTATATTTGGTGATCCGGATAACGATTATGGAGTATGTCACGCCGATGAACTACAATATTTGTTCCCTGTTGGAGAACAATTGTTTAAAGACATACCGCTCAGCGATAAGGATAACCAAATGATTGACACGATTACAAACCTCTGGGTCAACTTTGCAACTACTGGGTATGCATTTTACACAATAAATTGTCTGTAGTAATCTTTTATGGGAACGTTTCATCGTTCATTTTATATTAAGTACTTATCTTCTCACTATCATGATCTTCACTGAACAAGAGAACATCTTCCAAACAAATATTGTAAATGTTCTGTCTGGCAAAATTAAAAATTCTGAATTATTGAATCTTTAAAATTTTCGAGTCTCCGAACTTTGAACGTTTCAGAAGCACAAGAAATTCATAGTTACACCGCGACTTTTATGCATTTATGATAAAACTGAGTACACCTAATGCCAAACGGTAGAACCATTTAAGGAATTTTAAAATATTCTTGTATTATATTTTATATTAGGTTGTCCCAAAAGCTTCTTTCGGAATGTGTTACTTTAATGTTGCTAAACAAATACAAACAATGCAATGTGCATGAATCGAAAACCAACTTTTGGGACAACCTAATATTTGGAACCTGTACCTTGCAATTAATGCAGATCATTTCTATTACAAACATGTTAATTTAAAATCGAGTCTCATATTAATATTTTTAGTCACGAGCAGTTTGTCAGTTGTGTATTCCTTCATTTCTTTTTCAGCAACCCTACGCCGGAAGTGTCGAAAGACGTACCTATTAAATGGAAACCAGTGAGAACGGATGCCTTGGAATATCTTCGTATAGGACAGGATCAAGTTGAGATGTCGATGAACCTTAATCAAGACAGAATGAACTTTTGGAAAAGTTTGCCGATACGGCCTGATCTGATCGACAGCGATAGACAGACACAGCGAAAAGACGAGCTGTAAAAATGACTTAGGAACTGTTTTTTTATGACTAAACGCGTCATCGCAAATCGTAAAATAGAATCAATAACCGGTGCTACACGATGTAAATCACATCCTCGGCCTCGGACGTTTGACATTCGCAGGTTTAAATTTTTTTCAGAAATTAGTCGCAGTTTACACGACCGCATTTAAACTATCTGGCAAGATTTACTATGACTATGAACACGCGTTAAGCTTGTTTTTTCCTGTTACACCATCGTACTTCTACGAATTGCGTGTAATACGAGGAAAAATATTCTATTCTAATCCTATCCGTGTCTTTAAAACTGTGCAGTAGACAATTATTTTCTAAGTTATAATAAAAAAGAATTTTGAGCGAAACCTATCGACTGCTATGCCGTTGAATGGCACATAAGAAGTGTCACAGCTTCTTAATTACTCTGATCTGAACCATAATTTCGAAACTATTAAGCAGACATTACACTTGCTCGGTCGAAAATTTGAATAATTTTTATGGGACTGATAAAATGATAAGAAAACATTTTTCGAGTCCGTGATTTTTTTGACATGTATCTTACGTCTTCAAATACAAGAAAAAATTATTATATAGTTTTGTAAATTATTTTATAGGGGTTGTGGCAATAGTATGGCATTGTGACAATAATACTGTCAAGTCGTTAACGTTTGTTGTTAATTCCGGCTGTGAGGGAGTTGTAATTGAGAAATAATCCGGAGAATATATTAATTTCGAAAAAGTATATGTATTATAAAAGTAACCCATGTGTGTTGGCAAATGTCATCAACACAGTGGTCCGATTAAAAAATAAGTAACGTCATTTCAACTGATTGTAACAGTATAATACGATGTACAGAAATATGCTACAGAGATATAAACAAGTTTATCTTTTTTTCACTTTTTTCTTCTTACTATTGGTTTTTCCTTTGCCTTTTGATGACGTTGTAGCGATCGTAGACGGAGGAATCACCACTGATGGAATTCTCGGCACCGGTGGTGCCAACGCGGTGCATACTAAAGAGTAATTTTTCGTTTGACAGCCTTCGAATACTTCGAACTTGCGGTGTAACCAGCCCATGTACTTGTACGGGATTTCCGAATAAATTTCGAATCCTAGTCTTTCCGCTGTAAACGCCAGGAGAGATTAGTGATAACTTACACAGCTGCTCCACGAAATTCATAAAACCGGTTACCTTTCACTTTATGGACGATGAAGACGTACCGATCGTTTGCGCGGCATCGCAAGTAAACTCCCCAACGCATCCGGAGTTGATTTTGCTCGCTCGACTAACACAGGAACGCACCAACGCAGTGCCGATGCCTTTTCTCTGCTTTTTGGGATTCACGCATAGAACGTCGATGTGAATCAGTTTCTCTGCATCAACCACATCGTAAAATTGCGCCTCCGTAATAGCGTAATACTTCAACTCTGCGATTTGGTGAAGCGCGTCCCCTTGGC
Source organism: Lasioglossum morio (assembly GCA_916610235.2). Classification (NCBI taxonomy): domain Eukaryota; kingdom Metazoa; phylum Arthropoda; class Insecta; order Hymenoptera; family Halictidae; genus Lasioglossum; species Lasioglossum morio. The sequence goes on along the minus strand of OU744328.1, from coordinate 6,575,620 downwards.
TTGGCTGTTCAATGAACATTCCAATTTCAATACTACGAAATCGACATTATTCTTGTACTTTCGCTTAAAAATTATTGTTCGCAATTGAAATCATACTAAGTTAAAGTTAAACGTTAACTGCATGCTCAAAACTATTATTTACCATAACTTCTTCATTTATTATTTGTTTAACAAATGAAGTAGCTGCATAAAAGAGACTAGGATAACAATTCACAAATTTTTATTTTACACGTTAAATCAACACATCAAAATTAAAGGGATGAATAATTTTACACTTTGTGAAAATATTGAATGGATGAATTTTTACCCTGAGGAACGTATGAGGGTTAAAGTAATATTTTAGCACAATCTTAGACAAACTAGCACATCTTAGCAAAATAGAGAAGATTGAAAAAAAATGAAAAGTGGGAGGCTACTAAAAACATTGTTATCTCAATTTTTTTGTCCCATTTTTTATATTAGTTTTAATATTCGTGCACAATGTAGCGCAACCTTAGCACAACTGTTGAAATTATTTAATTGAACAAGTTGGGGGCTAACTTCTAGGAGGTGATTGTATTACTGCTCGGCCAACTATCATCCGAAATACGACGAAAGCCGATCCTGAGCTATCATCTTACATAATATCGGAATAAAACTGTATTAGTGAACTATTGGTGTGGTATTTTTCACCTTGAATTTAAGTTCTCTTTGGCTTCTGTCAAGATGTGACGCGATAAGCACACCTACAATTTCTTGACTCCCATCTTGAAGTGCACAGAAGCTCAACTTTTCATGCATTTTGCTTAAAACTATTGTCAAAAAAGCCCTGATAGATGCAACGTCCTCAAACAAGTGAACAGCTTTGCATATTGGTTCCAAGTAGCAAAAATGATCCTAGAACATGTGAAGGTGTTCATTAGGGTGGCTCTTATCATTTACTCTTCTCAAAAATTTTTGGCAAAATTTCTTTTACTTCACCCCCCCAAGGTTGTTCCAAATAATCAAAGAAAAATCTGTGTAAAGTTTGAGAAATGAGAAGGCGCATCCTGCACCCTTGTAAACCTGGAAACGAGTCTACCCCTTTAAACATTCAAATAATTAATTTAATGCTCGTAACCTCTGTAACGGTTGTTTTACGAGAAAAGTTATAGGTCATAAACGACGCAGCCTGTCCAGGTTTACAAGTTTTGTCTAAATTTTTCAATGCAGTTAATAATTTAGAAGATATTCGAGAAAAACGATGTTATGAGCATTAAATTAATTATGTTAATGTTTGTGCCTTCAGGCACGTTTTCCTGTTATCCTAGGGTGCTCAAATTTGACACAGATTTTTTTTGTAAATATTTGGAACACCCCTGGGGGATATCGTAAAAGAAATTGAAAAGTCGAAAATGAGCACCACCTAGCATTCACCTAAAGGGTGAGTATAAGTAAATTTACTTTCGAAGAAACAGAGATTATTAGACTGCGGATACCATACGAAATTGATTTCCGTTCTTAATAGGTTTAATAGGTTAAAAATAATATAACAGTAGTTCTAAATTCAGTTAATACTTTTACTATTTCATATTCTTCCTATCCATTGGTGTCACAGTGTCACAGTCATAAATCCATAAAGTCCGCAGTTCAAAGACAATGTTTGAATCTTTAAGAGAAATCTCGTGAAATAACAATCCATGAATATATTAAGAATTAAATGCGTAATAGGTAGACATCAGAAATGTTTACTTATGAAAATATTTATATAACATTCTGATACTTTATGCCTGTCTTAGAAGACGCTGTGCTTGTTTAGCTTCGATTATTTTCGCATGGTAGAAAACTTAGAGCTTATCCGTTGATTAGAAAAATTAACGTGATTGTGCAGTCCAACAGAACGAACGTACAGTAAAGTCGCGATCTAGCTCCTTGAGGATCTTCACGATCACTGTCCCTTAAAATTGCCTTCATACAACGGCAATGGCTCCTGGAGCCAGCGCCAAAAGTCTTAAATTTCGAGCGCGGGTTGACGGGTCCCTATTGTGCGTGCACGGAAAACAGGCCCATGGAAACCTTTTTCCCGGGCAGGCCCAGCAGGGAGCCGTCAACCCGCACTCGAAATTCAAGACTTTTGGCGCTGGCTCCAGGAGCCACCGCCGTTGTATGAAGGCAACTTTACCTACCCCTTCCATTGGGGGGCATCGCGCAAGTGAGCAGGAAGTTCGAGCTGCCTCGGTCGCCGAGCCAGTGCAACCAGGTTGCAAGTTCCAATTCGAACGGGTTGCAAGATTCCTCCCTTTCCCCTTCCATTATCATATTGCACCACCATGAGCAGTGGCGGATCTAATGGTAAGTGTTGGGCCCCGGGATACCATAGGGACCCGAATTTCAAAGAAATTTATTTAATGTGTAACGGTATGAAATATTTTCATTACTTTTCTTTTTTATAAATAAGTTTAGGAGAGTTTTCTTGCAACTTCTATCTTTTACTTGAGCTTGAGGGCCGCAAACTTTTTACCGCTGGAGATCTCTTAAGCCGCCACTGACCATGAGCATGCCATGAGCACATTCCAACGTCCCCCACGAATAGACGATGGGAGCTAGATCGTGACTTTACTGTATTATCAATTAGGTGTCTTTTATAGGTTACGTAGACTGTACTTCGAGCAGTAATGTACTAGCACAAAGCGTAATGCTTGCATGAATCTGTCTAGACGAAGATCGACGATTCGATAGCCGCTTGATTTTCTTTCCCACACTATAGCTGCATCCAGAGACATCGGGATTCCTTGCAACTGTACAGCTTCCCTTGTTTCGACAGGATCATGCTCGCTGATGGAGCTACGCGCTACAATTGCACTACTCATTTTGCGTGACAGACGCATTTTTACTAATGTTTAGAACCAATATGTGAATAAACGCACTAGGTATTTTGCTTCGGTGATGCAAGTAAGGTTAACTATTTTGAACACTTCCAATATTGTAGAGGCTCTGCAATTTATTTCCGGGGCTATATTCACATCAATGAAGCCAGGTTGCAATCCAAGCGGATTGCAAGACTCCTCCCTTTCCCCTTCCATTATCCTATTTTTCTATAATCGTTAAGCAATACATTGGCATTATGTAAAACTTTAAACATAAAAGAAATTGTAGATATTTTTATGCAAGCTACGATCGAGATGAAGAATTAGGATGACATTGAGCAAATTCACTCTAGATTAAAAAAATCGTGATCACAGCGTGAACGAAGTTAAAAGTCGACGGGTTAAACGTCTGAAGATAACCAACGATCGCAAAATCTTGACCTCCGAGGTCATTTCGCGTCGAATCAAGTGTTTAACCCCTTGCCCTACGATTTATTTTACGGTTTCAGCGATTAGAACTTTCTCTGTAGTTCGTAATTTCCTAAAAAAGGAGAAAATTTATACGTATTGAATGCCTACATGTTCTTCATTACCAAAACCAAAATAGAATTTTATTAGATTCTGTTCAAAATCTTCAACCCGCCTCTGTTACGATATTGTAAGGCAAGGGGTTAAACCAAGGATCAAAGAACGTAAGATATACCTGCGGTTACAATCTCTTTGCAACGTTATACACCAAAGCTTATTCAAGATAACATTGTTCATACTATCAAAAAGAATCTAACAAAGCTGCGAAGTAGTGATAAAATGGATGATGACTACAAGGATGAGTTCAGTTTACAGATAGAAGCACGAATGAATGCACCTTTAGTATGGGACTCGTCACCCAGTTGTATAATCCAGGACCTGTTGGAGCCGCAATATGACGAAGTTCTACGTCTGATCAAAGTTTAGCCATGAAAAAGAACAGTGCGCAACGCCGTACAATCTCCTGTCAATTTTATTTATCAGTTTTCATGGATCACGGACACAGGTTTCGATCTACAACACAGCTGAAGGCAACGCAATCAGATCTATATTTCTTTCAGCACCATTACTTTCGCGAGGAGCCCATGTGCAAAGCGTGCGCGTTCCTGCATGATCAACCATCCGTAAATGGCTACTTAGAGCTGATGAAAACATGGATGCAAGACACAACGAGCTTGGTTGCTTGCAGCACGAAATCCGGTCGCGTGATAGGTGTCGCTATCACTAGAATAGATAGCCTCCCCGAAAAAACGGACGTGTACAACCGTGTACAAGTATGCATTTAAGCAACATTCTAACTGGCTGCATTTAACAATTCCTTTGGAATTGCTGATTCCTAGTAACTTGTAAACAAATTTTCTCGAAAGGTCATTTTACATTATTAAATATATTGGGATCTAACTAATTACTAAACATTTAAGGAGACGTAACACTTTCTCGGTATACAAATTTAATCATTTTTATGGGACTGATAAAGTAATGAAACATTTTTTGAGTCCGTAATTCTTTTTACATATATCTTAAGTCATCAAATACAGGAAAAAGTTTTTATATTTTTGTAAATGATTTTTGCTGGCTTTCTTCACCTATAAAGCAAATAAAAAACCTTCTTTTATTATTTAAAAAAAATTCTTTTCGTTTCATTTTTAAAAAGACTGCCGAGCTTTGCCGAAAAAAGGGCTTCATAGAATTTTTCCTTCGATATTCTATGAGAGAAGTTCGTTGCGGGAATATTTATGTGACGGGAACTCCAAATAAGCAATACTGCTTTTAATACTAACATATGTGACTTCGAAAACCTATAGGATTTTTAAAATACATCCTGTCTCTAGCGAATTTTCCAAATAAATTAGTACTTTTATCTTTATTTCCAAAAAAAATAATTTTTACTTCGCATTTGTATTTCATGTAAACTATTGAAAAACTGTGCCCCATAGTCGAAATCACTGCCATCTTCTGATGGACGATCAGTACATAGACCCGTGTTTCAGCGATTGTGATGGCTATCACAGTTTGAGAAATGCTAACGAAGTTAAATGAGGAAATGCCATCATTTGTGGCAATACCTATTCTATTGTCTACAGAAATCTATATTTCATTGCAAGTATAATACAAGACGATCAATTTTTTAGATTTTGGAAGGAACCAAATTCAACAATATCATGCATTTAATGAACACGTTGATTCTGCAAACGGACCCGTACGAGAAATTTAAACAACCCGAGTATTTCCGCATCTATCTCGTCTGTGTACATCCGTCGTACCAAGAAAGAGATGTCGAAGTCGCACTGTTAGACGCGTGCGTGCAAGTAGCTAAGTCTCTAAACTTTTTGTCGATTGGAGGTATTTTCACTTCCGGCAGCAGCCAAACGAAAGCACGCTGTTCCGGCTTCACCCTTTTCTCCGAGATACGTTACAGTCGGTGGGTTGTCGAGGATCGTGTAGTTTTTAATGATCCAGGCAGGGGTAACTACTCGGCAGCTTTCATGGGTATGTCGATAACAATCGAAGATGGAGGGTCGGAACCGTCGCAAGATAGCACAGTAACACCTTCCTTGGAAAAAGAAATCTCTGTTAAAAGTAATGGAAGTGTCGACTCAAAACTTGGGACGTTGAAATCCATGGAAAGTAAACTGTAAGAACGATTCGAATGTATACATATGAATCAACGATATTGTGAGATGTATAATGGAAACACCAGTTTATAAACAATGTTCTAATCAATGAAAAATTATTGGTAGGTACAGATTCTTACAGTGGTCTTTTTTTATGATTTCTACTGTCAACATTGTTGCTAAATTAATCATTAAAAGTATCCGCTTATTATGTCCACGATTAATAGTATTAGTGATTAAAATTTTGCATCGACCATTAAAAAATATTTGATATATGCACTTTTATTGACTAATTTCACTGTTCGTTGATCCACTGGGAAGTGAATACTTGCACAGGTATCACTATTTATACGAGTTAGGTCTCACGGACGTTCACGGACGTCCGCAACGGACGTAGGACGTTTGAACGTAAGCTGGACATAAAACGGAAGTTATTGGGAACAGAGATGCCTTCTAAATACTATCAACTTGCATATACCTTTATTATTTATACATTCCATAACTTATTTCTCCTGTGTGATACCTTATAAATCAGTCTCCATTTAGTATTATAATGCACAATATTTTCAACTATTCTTTGACCAATATATCGAATATAAATTAAAGCATTCAGATACAATACAAATTTAATTAATGAAATGAATTGAATTAAATACTTTAATCAGAAGTCCTGGTTTCTACGAATAATTTAGGTAAATCTGCTTTTGAAATATGATCCCATATATGATACATTTCCTTTTCCGTTGGTATCACGTCATCTACAAATTTTTGATATGTCTCGTACGAGCAAATCTCATCAGAGTTATTGAATTTATAAGTCGTCAGTTCTTCCGTAGTTCCGCTCCACAGAAGCATCTAAAAATAAATGTATGTTACACAATCCTTAATTACGGACTACATTGAATCGATAAATTGATCTCAAGAGTAAATATTAAGTAACGATAAACTATTTTATTAAATTACGAATTAACTATATTTTCAAATATTGTGCTTTAACTCTTTGCAGTCTGAATATTTTTTATGTGTTAACTTAATAATAATGATTTTTAACTCTTATTTTTTAAGTGTTTTATGGAGATAACTAAATATTGTTCATCTGACTAAGCAAAATAAGTTAACATTAAACAATACAATCCATATTTAAACTGGCAATCTAAAAATACTAAGTCACTCGGCAAAGTATTGGATTGGCAACTAAGTTCGTTCGGTTTTTGTGATTTATTCCACTGTAAAAAACCGAACAAACTTATTTGCTAACCCAATAGTTAATGAAAATAAAATTGGTGTCGAGTCACACTCGACGGGGGAGTCTAAAGGGTTAATTTGTGCAAGGAATATTATTTAAAAAAATACCCTAACAAACGGCTTGCCAGCTTCGTTCCTTAGTTTCTCAAGTATAATCGCAGTTCCATAATTTGGTAACTCTGGTTCCGTGAAATTGTGAGCTCGCACGAATCCTGCGATATTCGTCTCGTGTCCACTGTACAGATAGATTTTACGAGGCTTCGCACGTTCCTCGTTCATCCGAACGTTATCGATAAATTGCTTGATAAGCGGGCCCCCATTTAACCGTTTCATTTGTGGCGTGTACGAGCGAATCTCGTATTCAAGTTTTACAATGCATTGCATCTTTGTATACACTTCATTAGTAACCCACTCCGGGAGTATCAGATCCATGCTTTTCTGTAAAATTATTTCGTGTGTAATGCGAACGAAAACGTGACGAGCACGAATTAATAATCATCTCCGTTTACACCTTACAAACATAGTTTACAATACCTGTGCTGCAAGCAGATTATAAGTTTCGTACGCTTGTTTAGTGTTAGTTACGTTTAGACCAGTTTTTTCACGTAGAAACTTAAAGAAATCTTCGTATTTCGAAACTTTTTCAACAATTTCTTTCGATTTCCGTGCCGTATTTAATGCTTTTAAATATCTGCGAAAAACACGCGTCAATGTAAGTCTACAGCGAATCCAAAAACTATTTGTACGCTAAATTTTTCATTCTCGAGAAATTGTCGACACTTGAATTTTGATCATTTCGGTAGAAAATATAGCACAACAATATAATCGGACTCATTTTCACACTTCAAGCCTCTACTTTTGCCATTCATTGTTCACTTGATCCAAGATATTTTTGTATAGTACAGCGGCTGGGAAGCTAAAAACTCTGTTTTTCGTTCAAAGTATTACAAATTGAAACGTCCATGAAACCGCCGTAGACTTAAAGATTGCAGCTTCTCCTTTATAGCGAATGTTTAAAACTAAACGCGGAGTAGGGATATCACGTGGTCCCTTTTTTATTTTTGCATGCAACCTTGTAGATTGTAATTTTGTGGAAAATCTCTTTTGCAGATCACTTAGTAAGCCAATGCTTCTAATTGCTTACAAAACATCAGATCGTTTCATACAATCATAAAAAAGTTATACTGTTTTAAAGTGCGTACAAATACTTTCGTGGTTCACTGTATATCATGCACAAATATGCTAGAAAAAAGAATGATGATCTGCGATAGTAGAGGCGTCCAGTTTCAAAATGAGTGCAAATTAATTATTGTACTATTTTACCTAAAGAAATTATCATTTCAAAACTCAATTTCAATTATCAGTTGAAATATCAATAATTTCTGAAGAATCGGAAATTTAGTGTTCAAACACTCTTTGGATCCGCTATAAGTTACAGAAGGTACACTTAATTATAATTATCTTTGTTGTTACCGCTCGCCTTTACGCTTTTTTGTTGGCGAACAAAAAAGGAATTGTCATCTAATAAAACGCTTACACTGGAGAGAAATCTGGTTTCATCAGATGATCTACTTTTTCTGGTATGTATTGTATTGGTATTGGCATCCATGGCAATTTAGTATTCCATGTTTGATTCGAACTTGGAGGATAGAGCGCAGCTAGAACCAACTGTAAAGACATCTTTGTTCTGTCTATATCCGTACTGTGAGCGTACACGTCACTGGGATGATAAACATCTCCTAAGAATGTGTCATAGCGTTTTCTTAACATTTCCCCAATGCGATATTCTGTCATTTTCCCTTTCTGAAAAGAACTCGTTCATTACAATTCGATAAATTAGTGTTGACAAATATATGCCTTGTTTATGTATTTAGAACAATTACATTGATCAATTGTCCGAGCCCCCATGGTTCGTACGTCGACACATTATACGGATCATTCGGAAACATTTCTTTCTCACGCGGTGTTCGCTCTCCATGTCTTAGTAACTGGTAAAAAAGTGAAAAATTTTATCAAACAAATTATAAATCGATATTATTGTCGGTTTGATTGAAAAGTGATCAATAGATTGCGTATTATTAACCCCTTGTCGTATCATCTCCTTTACAGTTGATTAATAACGATTAATTTAACGTTCTATCATTGTTCGATGTTTAAAAAAAAACCATGTAAAAATCCATGATTTTGATTAAAAAAAAAACACGAGGTGTTACGCAAAAACTAAATATACGAGAAAGTTCAAGTTTAAGTTAAAAGATAAAGGAGACTCTCCTTTACACAGGGTGTTCGCAATAACTTGTACTACGTTGGAAAAAACCAAAGAGGAGAAAGTTGTAGTATGTTTCACTATCAATATGATAGCGTATCTCAATTGTTTTGTATTTTTAAGAGTCTTTGAGAAACAAATAGATCTTCATTTGTTTTAATGGAATATAACATACTAGTAAATACAATATTACGAAATATTAAATTTATTTCTTCTATTTCTGCCCTGAAGGCCATAGTGTACTTGTGTACTATAATGATTGAACTATCTTAATCCCACTTTCATATGATGTAAAATAAGTAACATGTATATATTTAGTCAACGGTTCACACATTTTAGAGATTTTTTTCTAAACGCAGTTCTCTTTATAAGAAATTGACCCTTGCGAAAGAGGAACTCAAAAATTTTTAAGACTTAAAGAAAACATAGAATCTCCGACAAAAAAATCTACAATTAAAACAAAATAAGTTCCGCAAGTTAAAAAAAAAATACACATTTTTCGCTAATGTTTATTGATAAAAGATAATGAAACCACACCAGAATTTTCAAATTTCAGTTTTTATCAATGTTTTTTTAAACCGTTTGTTTTACATAAAAAAAGTAGTACGTCATGCAAGACGCAACCTGTCCAGATCTACAGGTTTTGTTAAACATATTTTTCGATGGGGTAAATAGTTTAGAAGATATTCGAGAAAAACGAGAAAAATCGTTTATCTAGCAGGAAATTGCTATACAGTGATGAATTCTACAAATGTTTTTGGTAATGAAACCATTCACGAAAAGTCTTTAGTTCGATTAGCATACATGACAGGCCAAGAAAATGTTCATTGATAACGTGTGTTCGAACGCGTTCGTGCCACGCGGCCATTGTAGCTTTTTCTAGAGATGAAATAAGTTTGAAACGACGTGTGCGAAATAGTTACGAAACATTCAAGAGCAGTTGCGAAGACAGAGTGTTGCATGAATGCGAGATACTCCAACAATTAAAATAGATATTGATTTTCAACATATTCGAATAACGGAATGTCTGAACAAAATAATATTATTCAAAATGGAGTGCCAACTTGTACTCACCACTTGTAGTAATTCCAACTTTAGTTCCGCTTTCGCTGATTGATGAAATAAACCTAATACACAAGCGAATAATATTAAAACTAAATTCAAACGAGCCATACTGTCAAAACGAAAGATGTGAACAGAATATAAGATTTCTTAAGACTACGTCTGCGACGATTCGCTGCGCGATTATATATGAAAATACACGCGATACACTAAGAGGGGCTATATAATAAGATAATGGCTCCGTTTCGTTTCACGCATTATCGCAACCAATGATTCTTCGTTTCCGACTGAATGATACTAAGATGTATTGTGTTACTTATATCAAAACTCGCGCCAAGTTCATGTCACTCACCGCTTCCACAGTTTACTATCAAATTTCCGATCGCGACAATGCAAACGGTTAAAGTAAAAGTTTGAAAATTTAAAATATTATTAATGCGGAACAATAAGTGCATGTAATATATTATAAAGAGTATTTTAAGATTACATGAAAATACCTACGAATGAATGTGTTCATTGAAATTCTGTTCCCGATATTACTCTTCGCAACAATTCGCTAAATTAAATAAATTCGCGCGTTAACTACGTTGCGTCACCGTGCGTTTAATTTAACATTGTATGTGTGTGTATACGTATTCGCTCGATGGCAGCAGCACCACCTAGAATGTATATTCGAACGACAGAAAGATAATTATATAATCAAATACAAATGCGTGATAACCAAGTGTTACCCGTCGAACCAAAGACAAACGTTTTCTTGGTATTCCCTGAAATACACTTATACTTTACGTACTCATATTGGTTGTCAACTTTATTATCAGAGGTACATGCACTTTGGTATCCCTTCATACACAAAATACAGTTCGAATTGCTTAATAATTTTTGTAGAATCACGTTGACACGAGCAATAATCCGCTATTCAACTAATACTATTCATGATCTGTAAATGTACACAACGCTACGTAATCGGACACATGCAGTTCGCGCGTAACATTTAAACCAATTGTTCAAACACAACGCGAAGGAATTCTATGTATAACTCTCTGAACATATCGCAGCAACTACACAGTATTATGTAATGATAATTGATCGTTCTATAACCTATCTCATAAACAAAAATAACATTACGCTAGAGGTAAGGAATATTAGTTGTTGTATTTACCGTTTTCTTCCCTTTGGAACAGTTGCTCGCTTTGCGTAACAAGTAACAAGATTAGTATTTCCGTGATTGGTCAGATTAGCTGTCATAATAGCTACATCAATATAATTTATTATCGAAGCATGACTTGGCACAAACAAAAATCTTTTACATACGTTTTTTACATTTATGTAGATATAATGTAATTGTGTATAATATATACAAGGTGTCCCAAAAATGTTTTACTGCCTTGAACGTAGTGATTCCTGAGGTAATTTGAAGTAACTTTTTCCTTTGCGAAAATGTCCTCCGCGACTTTGTTAAGGAGTTATTAATGAAAAATACGGGCCAATCAGAGCGCTCTGATTTTTGCAAAGGAAAAACTTATTTCAAACGACCTCAGAAATCAGTCCTTTCAAGGAATAACAATATTGTTTGGATATCCTGTATAGTATAGAGTATCGCATATAACAATACTATTAATGTTTATTTACTAAGTATATGTATCTTCAAATTCAATTGTAATCTTGCATAAACAAAAAGTGTAAAATATACAGTATTTTGTAAGCCTCCAACTGTTAAACCTTGTGTAGCCATTTTCATTCCTCTCAACAACTTGTTAACACTAACCGTAGCGGCTACACAATGTGTCGGGTACATATTCTTTTATAAAAATTACACGACTGAACGTATTTATATTTTCTTCACGGTTTTTATAATAATAAGTGATTAAATAAAGAAATTTATTGAATAATTTCTGATGGAAGCATCTTTATAATTTCAATAAGTAAAAAATAAGAAATGTGAAACCGTTCGTGGTACCGTTAGTACTCTAAAAATATTACAAAATTTCTCTGAATGTCCATATTCTTTGCTCGTTAATATATGAATTTATAGTCTTAAAATGAGAATTTTTGTGCAAATACGTTAAGGTTTTAAATATATTTTTGTTTGGCTACATAAGGGTGAGAAGACAAAAGTTCAAGGACCACTTCATTAAAACTCTAAGTCTATTACTTAAATGAACCCAGCACCAATTTGCACTAAACGTAACCTGATGTAACAACGAGTGGCGATCCGCAGAGGTGAAAACCTTTTTTCCAGAAGCAGTTTTCTTTAGCTCTAGCAAAGTTAACGTTCGAAAAGTAACTGACAACTCTCGGGTAATCAGCTGAGTGGTGGGAAAGGCAACGAGGACGCTTTACGTAAGTCATTATTATGGTTTTGGTAATCCCGTCACCTCTCTCACCCCTTTCCCATACCAACTCGCGAGCGCCGCCGCGTCGGTCGCGCGATCCGCAAAACTGACATTACACGCAATGTTGAAAATATTAATTAAACAGATCGATATTCTAAATACTAATTCCTCAATGTTTCAAAGTATATGATGTACAACATTTATAATGTACGAAACGAAAGTTTATTTACAATATAATACGTATAAACACTTATTTTCATTTTAGCGCTATTCTTTTTAAATTTGAATGAGTTTGTTTCTCTACCGCAGTGCAGGGTATTGCGCAAGATTTATCACGCATGCGCAGCAATTTTAACCTCAATAAAGTAAGATTCTCGATAAAATGGAGTGCCTTGAGCACCCCGCAGAATTTTAAAATATTGGTATGATTCGATTCAGAAAAATGAATGTATGACATGTATATTTGTGTATATTTTGTAACTGGTAGGACACGTCCTGGAGTCTTTTTGTCCGGAACAGATTGTATCGGCATATTCCCGCCAATGCGCGTGAAATTTTGTACAATATCTCTCTCTTGCTCTCTCACTGCACTGTTCCATGTATTATGGTCTAAGGCTTTGCTGTAGTGTAGCCCCCTTTAGACGCTATCGTGAATCACTGTATTTGAAATTGTCGTGTCTGAAGAGTGCCTTCATTTTTCCATAATTTCACTTTCGAGAAGTTTTGATCACTAATGCTTTAAAATAGGACATCGGTTAAACTGCATTATTTTTTGAGCCTTTCGAATTTCTTTTCCTTGCAACCACAGATATAGATACCCTGTATAAAATAATAAGACAATTTGATTCCAATAATTCCTCAGATTACATTATAGTCTCACGTCTCACACTTCAAATCAATGTCCTATGTTCTATATGTTCACCCTGACCGATTGCTATTGTTTGAATTTTCAAATTTGATTGTGTTTGCAATTTTTTAAAGTTTTAAAGTTTAATCGACAGCGTTTATAATAACAACATATTTTGTGCTAGTATATATATATGTAATTATTTTTTCTTTGCATTCTAAACTTTTTTGAGATTCGAATGGAAAGATATGTTACACTTATAGATTGTTGCTGGATATATATTTTACAAAAAATGTCGCTTCTCTATATTAATTTTTAAGTAAAAAATATTTTAATTTTTGCGATTTATATAGATGTGATATTTTCACATATAATTTTTGATTTTTTCCATTACAACGTGTTATGTATAACATGTATTTACAATATACGTGAGTACATGTTGCATATAAAAATATGTCATCCATTTGAAACGAAATATATTTATTCGTGAATACATTGAGTATAGTGATGGGCACCATCGACTAATTTCAACTATCGACTAATTACTATTCAGTTGCTACATACTATCGAATATTTAGTCGATAGTTTATAGTCGACTGAAATTTGGTTTTAGTCGTACGTCTAGATTGCGGGTTATAGTCTATGTTTACATGTTTATTAACATATTTATTTATCTTTTTAAATTATTATTTATCCTTTAATAATAATGCGATATAAAGGCAAAGTGTTAATGTACTTTTTAGAAAAATATCTGTTATTGACAGATATAATTATAAAATACTACTTTTTCTTTAGATTATGATTGAAATTTTATAATATGAGTATTGTTATTTAATAATTGTATAATATTTCTAGTATAATAATTGTTATTTGTGTTTATTGAACGAATTATTCGATATCGCTAATAAGTGAATGTATTTGATAGTAAATCTTATAAAATCTATTCAAACCTCCCGCCCGTTAAAATTCAACCAATAGCTCGGTGACTGATTCAGTTAATTGAATTTAGTCGATAGTTGAAAAAATCAGTCGACTGAAAATAGTAGTTGGCTACTATCGATTTAGTCGATAATTTCAGTCGATGGTGCCCATCACTAATTGAGTACCTAAAATACTATTGAGTACGCAGCATAAAACAGAGCCATGAAAAAATATTGAGGGCTGTGTACTCTGTATCGTGCTTTCTGTACGCGTATACGAACCTAAATAACAGAGGAGGTTACGTTCGGAAATTGTGTTTACTTCTTGTAAAGAAGACTATTGTGACACTCTTATTCATACAACGTGGAAAGTAAAAGATTACATTTATCCAGTTAATACGCCTCCATTACAATATATATTATATCTAACATAACGTTTAGATATGTTCGTAAAATATACAAACAACAGGAAAGGTACGCGTTCCGTTGTACATAACCTTGCAAACATATAAACCATAAAGAGATTAGAAGAGTGAAAAGCGTAATACATATACATATATAATGAGATGATAATTATAATTTGATTTCAATATTATTAATAATTGATCTGAAAAAATGTCTGTCAAAAGAAAACCTGATACTCAGGTACCAGCTGAAGAAAGTGACTTGTTGTCAATTAGACCGTTGGGTGCAGGACAAGAAGTAGGAAGATCATGTATTATGCTGGAATTCAAAGGCAAAAAGATTATGTTGGATTGCGGTATTCACCCTGGATTGTCTGGAATGGATGCATTACCATTTGTAGATTTAGTAGAAGCAGACGAAATTGATTTGCTATTAATTTCTCACTTTCATTTGGACCATTGCGGAGCATTGCCATGGTTCCTGCAAAAGACGAGTTTTAAGGGACGATGCTTCATGACGCACGCTACCAAAGCTATTTATCGTTGGCTGTTGTCTGATTATATTAAAGTTAGCAATATTGCTACGGAACAGATGTTGTATACGGAATCTGATCTAGAGACCAGTATGGATAAAATAGAAACGATTAATTTCCATGAAGAGAAGGATGTGTTTGGAATAAAATTTTGGGCATATAATGCTGGACATGTATTGGGTGCTGCTATGTTTATGATAGAAATAGCAGGTGTTAAGATTTTATACACTGGAGATTTTAGTCGACAAGAAGACAGACATTTAATGGCTGCTGAAATTCCTAATATTCATCCGGATGTCTTAATTACTGAATCTACTTACGGAACGCATATACATGAAAAAAGGGAGGATCGTGAAGGAAGATTTACAAATTTAGTTCATGAAATTGTTAATAGAGGAGGAAGATGTTTAATACCTGTGTTTGCATTGGGCAGAGCACAAGAACTATTGCTTATTCTGGATGAGTATTGGAGCCAACATCCTGAACTTCATGAAATTCCAATATATTATGCCTCCTCACTAGCAAAAAAGTGTATGGCAGTCTATCAAACTTATGTGAACGCAATGAACGACAAAATTAGGAGGCAAATAGCTATTAACAATCCTTTTGTGTTCAAACATATTTCTAACTTAAAAGGTATTGATCATTTTGAAGACATTGGGCCATGCGTAGTAATGGCTTCTCCTGGTATGATGCAAAGCGGTTTGTCAAGAGAATTATTTGAATCTTGGTGTACAGATGCCAAAAATGGAGTTATAATAGCTGGTTATTGCGTGGAAGGAACACTAGCTAAAACTATTTTATCGGAACCTGAAGAAATTACAACCATGTCTGGGCAGAAGTTACCACTGAAAATGTCTGTCGATTACATATCATTTTCTGCACACACGGACTATCAACAGACTTCGGAATTTATACGCATATTAAAACCGCCGCATGTTGTGTTGGTTCATGGAGAACAAAATGAAATGGGAAGATTAAAAGCTGCTTTACAAAGAGAGTACGAAGACGATCCTAATACAACAATGGAGATACATAATCCTAGAAATACTGTAGCTGTGGAATTATACTTCAGAGGAGAGAAAACAGCTAAAGTAATGGGCACACTGGCAATGGAAACTCCAAAAACAGGACAAACATTGTCTGGAGTTTTAGTGAAAAGAAATTTTAATTACCATATGTTAGCACCTTGCGATTTGTCCAAATATACAGATATGAGTATGAGTCAAGTTGTTCAAAGACAAAGCGTATATTTTTCGGCATCGTTACCAGTACTGAAACACCTTTTAATACAAATCGCTGGAAATTTAGAAGTCGTAGACGATAAAAAGTTGCGCGTCTTTAAAAATATCGATGTTACGATAGATGGGAAAATTGTTACTATGGAGTGGATCGCGACACCGGTAAATGATATGTACGCAGATTCTGTTTTGACTGCAATACTTCAAGCTGAAATGATGGAGCAGCCACCAAAAGTACTACCAGCTCCTACGAAAATGGATAGAATGCATTTTAAGGAATGTTTGATAGAAATGTTACAAGAAATGTTTGGCGAAGATTCTGTCCCCAAAATTTTTAAAGGAGAGAAACTCTATGTGACGGTCGATGGGAAAAAAGCACACATAGATTTATTAAATTTAGAAGTGACTAGCAAGGAAGACGAAACTTTTCAACAAATAGTACAAACAGCAGTAACTAAACTTCATCAATCTTTGGCTCCGCCTTGTGATACAATCTAAAAGATAGTATTTTTACAATTATTTGTAAAGCAACACGTTTGTTTATAAGATTACTCTAATTATGAAAGTACACATTGTTAAGTATAAAAAGTCGTTTCATTTATTCTATAACTGATTGATATAATACAGATTACATTTTTTGGGCTTTTTTATAGATACAATAGTACAATTTATGTATAAAAATATAAAAGATGCATTGGTATTTAACCCTTAGCACTTGAATGATAATTCTGAGGCACCACTAAAAATTGCTGTACCATTATTCAAAATAATGAATTACTAAGTTTGATTACTAATTACTTTCATTTTCGAGTTAAAATAGCTCCGAGTGCAAAAGGTTAAATATTTCTCATACAACACTTGTAAACTTTGTGTTACATTCAATGTCTGCCTTCACTAATCTGTACATACAGTTTAAATTCCATGTAATATTTGTAAAATGATTCTGTTCGATTCCGTTAAAATACAGTAAATAAATATACATTATTTATACAAGTAAAATATGCAATTCATTATTTTAAACTATAACTACATGTAAATATATGCAAAATACGCATAACATGACAAATACAATAAATATAACATTATAAATAGTAAATATCTGAAACATGATCAATTGGAAAAGTTATGTGTAAAAACATACTTGTATAAATGTAAAATATCAAAGATTGTACTCTGTAAGATCTCCCCATGTTGGACCAACTTCGAGTTTTATCGGTAACGGTACGGCAAGTTGGCATACTTGTTCCATTGATTCTTTTATTATTGTCGCAACTTGTTGTAAATCGTTTATGTTCACCTAAAACGAAATAATTTAAGAAACTGTAGACTAAAATATAAGACAAGATTTGTTACCGCCCGGATTAATGATCATCCTGCGTTTTGTTTAGTTAATGCAATTTTGTTTAATACTTACCTCATATAGTAGTTCATCGTGAATCTGTAATACCAAGTAACCACCTCTTTGTAGTGGATCCTTGCCACTACTTCTTAATTTGCGTTTAAGATTAACAGTAGGCATAATAGCTGTTGAAGTTGGCAATTCAAATCGCATTCTTTCCTCAATATTGACCATTGCTTTTTTGGCAATATCTGCTGCTGAACCTTGCACTTTAGTGTTCACTGCTTGACGTTCTGCTTGAGCTATGAATTTATCAATAGATAATAAAGCAACGATTACCACAATTTCTAAAGTAGATGAACTATCTTTAATTGATAATTAATGCTATTATTACACTGCGGATTTTTATGCATGTATAGAAAAATTGAGTAGATGAAATTGGAAATGGTTGGAAAATTTAAAATTGAAGATGTCAATATATGATTCCTCCTCTATTAAAATCACTAAGGAAAGAAATAATATGAAATTTGGTTTCTACCTCTCGCAATCATTGCACACAATTTTTATTTTGCATAAAGATCTGCAGTCTAGCTATTAATAAAGAAGGGACTTTACATTTTTCTGCTGGATTAGAACTTGTTAAACCGGGAAGCATTCTTCGCCTTTCTAGAATAGTTGTTACATATCCATTTGCACGAGCTTCTTCGTGCACACTGTTTAACCATTTCGATATACCTGGGTATGCGTTCATGAAAGATTCCAAAAATTCTTTTGCTTCAGTTTCATGTACAGATAAATTTTCTGCAAGTGTTTTCACTCCCATACCATAGACCATTCCATAACATAGTTGCTTGGTATGTTGACGCATTTTATCATCGACCTGTTTAAAAATTATTAAAATAAATTGAATTGATAGTGAATATAATTTGGTTTTTTCCCTCGTCATACTTGATCTTCGGATACATGGTTCCAGGTTGCTGCAATATTCTTAAAAATATCCCCCGGCTTCCTCATAATGTTGCACAATGTCACATCTTTGGAGAAATGGGCCAATATTCTCAATTCAAGTTGACAGTAGTCTGCTGACAACATAATATTTCCTATAGCTGGTATGAATGCCATACGGACACTGATCACAAAGCTATTATCCATGGAATTAAAGTCCTTTGGAATATTTTGTAAATTTGGTTCATGCATTGACACTCGACCAGTCAATGTGCTTGTAACACAATTACCGTGAATTCGAGAGCTGGATTGAGCCAGATTTAAAATTGGGTTAATAATCTGTAATACAAAATACAGTTTAGTACTTAAAACTTTTTAGTATGTTTTATAGGAGAATAGCTGTATCTCTTTAAAGTATTTTATACACATACTTTAGACTGGGTTGTACTTAATTTACGCCATGACATAACAAGCTTGGCTATAGGATGATCAGATTGTTCTAATACGGCTTTATTAACACTAATTTTTTTCCCTTTGTACAGACCTAAAACCTAAACAATTCAACAATTATATCAAAATATTCTAAATCGATTGAATATATTTTAAGTGTACACTATATATATTAACAAACCTTTCCAACTTCTTTAGACGATAAGAAATTAAATTTTGTTCCTGCTAATGCATACGATCGTTCTTCTAAAGATATTATTTCTTGATGGACAACAGAGGATAAATCTTGTAACGATTTTAAAGATACACCCAAACCAGTTAACTCCATACAAGCTAGTAGAATTACTGTTTTCATTTCAATATCTAAAGATATTTAATATTTCGTTAGTATAAGTAATCTTAATTATCAATAATAATAAACAATGGTGACGATTACCTTTAAATGTATACAATAACGTTGGACTTATTTGTTCTAATTTATCTAAAAGAATATCTAATATATGCCACGTGAGTACAGTTTCTGCAGATGCTCTAAATTCCCCAGGTATCGAGCTTTTAATATTTAATCCGGGTCCTGTACCAGCACAAGCACCTACTCGTTTTAATATAAAACATCCTTGTGGAAAATATTCTTTCACCTATTTACGATATAAACATCTTTTAATATATATATATATATATATATATACTGTACCCATTATAAAAAGATAATATTCAAAATTAGTTCTAATGTGCATTCATATTTTTTACCATTTCATTGAAATTTTTTTCGTCAACATTGCTATCTTGCAACCAACTTGCCACTTTTGGGTCCAAAAATTTGCAATTCGCAACAATACCGCAACACTCGTACAAGATTTTAAACGTGTCCTTAGTTGCAAAGCATTTTATATACAAATGTGTATTATTAAGTATCTCTTTTAAGAGCTTCAATTGCTCCTTACCTGGAACTTTTAAATCTGAAAAATGATTATTTCAGTGATTATGTAGAAAGAAAAATTGATACAGATATAACTTTACATACCCTGCTCGTTATCAAAAGAAATATAATATGCAATATTACTTTCCCAGGAAATAGCGGCACCACACACTTTCCTATTTTCATGAACATGATTTTCTAGCTTTTTAGATCTCTTTTTTCTGTCGGCAGTGGTTGAGTTGACAATTTTAGAGCCAATAGCATATGCATCGTTGTTATAGAATTCACAATTTAAAGCCAAACTAATGTATCTTTTCTGCATTACTTCGCGTTTAAATAAATTAAATGTTCCCCTGTCACTTCCAACTTTTATAATATTCAACGTATTCCAATGAATTTTCTCGTTCATATTATTTACAGCTTTAGAGTCGGGACATGTTTCAACCATTTTTTGCGTTCTTTTTATGCCAATTTTAGATTTCTGTAAGACATTTACAGATTTTATTGGGGTATCCTCATCTGAATTTGAAATAAAACTATCTGTGCTACAATCTTTATGAATTAATACATTGTTCGCTAGTATTTCCTTTAATGATGGTTTAATATTATATCTCTCAATTTCTATTGCATTTGAAATAGGAGTAGAGTATTTTGTAACATTGCTCAATAGAGGATTGGAAGTTTTTTGCGCGTTTGGCCTTTTCCTTTCGGAATCCAATATACTTCTTATTTTAATACTTGTAGTAGGTGTGTGCGTATTTTGTGACGCGACTACGATATCGTCTGAATCTGATTTGTTTGAATCTACCGATAATGTCCGGTTTTTGCTAAACAGAACGACTTTTGTAACAGGCGATTTTTCTACATTATCTTTAAGTTTTCGCTTCAGTGACGCCTTCTTCAAATTATCAGAAGTATCGGAACATTTCTTATTATATTTCTTTTTCATTTCTGGCGTAGAATGGTTTATACCAGTACATTCTTTATTTATATTTTCTATGTTTCTTACATAACACTTGGTCGATTTATTTGCAGTATTCTTTTCATTAATTTTATTCAACTTTTCTGTTAATTTCTTCGATTCGTTCCACGAATCATCTTTCCATGAAAGTGTATTTGATTTTGTTTGCGAAATTACAAAATTCGTTGAATTTTTGTTTACGTTTGTAAGATTTGGATCCTGTTCAATTAGTGTTTCTGTACATATTTTTTTAGTAGCTTGTAAATTTGTTTCTCTTTTATCCTCTGTTATTGGTTTGGATTCGGACAGTCTAGAATCTTCAAATTCTGAGAAATGTAAAGAATCGATGATGTTTTGTTCGAGAACGTTACACATTTGCGTATCAAGATTTAAACTATCTCCGAATAGACTAGGACTTCTTGAAACTCTTTGTTTAGCGTTATCTTCAACGCTGGATGTTTGGATAAGGTTATTCATATTTATCTCATCCGAGATTTTTATTTTTCTTGATGGTACGTTATTTGAATTTTGTGAACTTTGTATATTTATTGATTGATTAATAATAGTATTATGTGTTTTATTTTTTCTAGGATCCTTAAAACTGATCAAAGATTCGCTGTCCCTTTTACATTGTGGATCACATGCAATTTTTGGACTACTGTCTTCGAAAAAGTCAAAGGATAATTTTCCGTTTGGTGAATCAGATAAATCCGGAATTTCTAATTGCAATAATTGATCGGTAAGTTTCATGTTATCATTGCTTGTTTCTTCAACTAAATTGGTCTCCACATTACACCTCGTATCTTTAACATTTTCTGTTACATTTGGATTAATATTAGACTTGGCGTCTTCATTCAACTTGTTACTAAACAATTCTTCACACTGATAAGTATGCTTTTCTTCAAGTTTACTGTTTACTAGAACTTCAATTTCTGAGTTCTTACTTGTAGTAATGTCAATATTTGTAGTTTGTACAATTGTATGTTTATCGTTTTGAAATGTACTTTGTTGTATGCATGGATTAGTTACGCTGTGAAATTCATTTGTGGTAATGGACTGTTCGTTTTGTTTCCATGACATATCGTGCAGTCCTAGTTCGTTCTGTAGTTAAATAAAAACATTATGACGTTGTTAAATAATTTAGGAGGATTGAACTAGTATTAACAAGAATAATTATATACCTGAACTAGTAATCTGGCTTCATGCACTAACATTACTGCAGCTTCATGTGGTGTTAAACCATCTTTTCCAGTTACAAATACAGTCCTCATTTTATTTCGTTTTACTGCTTCCGATTCATGTTCACCATCTTGTTCTTTTTCACTAATATATAATTTTAGTGAATTGATAATATCCAAAAATATCAAAGGTCAATTATGATATATATATACATGTATTGCATCATTACTTGTACCATACCTTTCGAAGGGCAGAGCTTTATAAAGTGCACGTTCAACGTCAAGCTCATTGGCAACTGCTAAATCTGCTACACTTGTAATTCCTTGTTTATAAAGACTTCTAGCACGAAGTCCATTCAACATTGGAAGCCGTAACAAGTCTAGCAATTCTCTGCACACGCCAAATTGTAAACGTGTTTGAAATTGGGAGACCAATAGTTCCATGCAGTCCCAACTCAGTTGTTTGCAAAATTGTGTGACCATTCCTAGACAAAGATTCGAAGTGTGACGTTACTGGTACCTTTAAACTTTCCTTGTAACGAATTAAGGATCAGGAAATATTACCAGCAAAAGTAGCAGCCGATTGTTGTAAGCTTTGAAGAACTCCTCGACAACAACCATATTTCTTGCAAACTACGTTAAGAGGAACTTCGCGTACTAAATCGTGTAAAGCTAATGCAGTGTAGAATCGTTTGTGTATACTAAGCTGAAAATAGAATGTAAGAGTACAATGTAAGTCCACCAAGTTTGAACAATTTAATGATTGAAGTATTAGTTAACGGATAATTTACTGATTTTCCTGGTCGTACGATGCCTTTAATAGCTGATGTTAGGAAACGTTCTTCTACGCCAACAAGTTGGCCAACTCTTCGTTCACTTTCTGAAAGCACTTTCCACAATTCCAAGAAGGTCATCCAATCAATTCTTCCAATTTGATTTCCAGAACTGAGAGGTGTAACTAAATATACCACGTGCAATTCCGTATCCAGAACGAAACAACGTCTTGCTTTTTGTAGCTCTTCAAGTAAAAACAAACCATCTTTAGGCGGTATTGACGCAGCCAAACATGCTTTCCCAAAAGCAGTAGCCACCCATCTATGATCTTCTTCAGTTTTTTGTAATCTAGTAGACGGTACAATTTTTGTATAAAATATAAACATTTTAGTCGTTGCGCGTACTTACAGTAATAGAGATTAAAATACCTACAATAAGAATTCATTATCTATTAAAAATTTAATTGCCTCGTTTAAAGGATTCTCTGTGCTATGTTCATTGCACAAATGTATTAAAGTACATTTAATGTACAGTTCAAGATCTAATGGAGTATATACGACTTCGCTAGCTATAGCTTCTAAAAGAGCTCGAATTAAAGGTCCTGGGTCCTCAAGACATGACACAATTGGTTCCAAATCAGCCGATAATAGTGATTCAGCTGCCTTTCGTTCATTTCGTTTACACACGAGTATGCTTTCTCCTATATTGCAAAACGGTAACATTAAATAATGTACTCTTACATGGTCGAATGTAATACGATTTAAGAAGGCAGTTCAGTAGTCAAAAGCGTTAGATCAAAGATCAATTTAGGCAATCTAGGCGATCATCCTCAAAAGACCTATTTTTACGTTTACGAGCCATAATTTGCATTATTCAATAGCATGTAGCTGTCGCAACTTTATGAAAATAGCTACATGCGGAGCTTTATGCTTCCGAATAATGCAAATTACGCCTCGTAAACATAAAAATAGGACTTTTGAATGCGATCGCGGCCCAGATTAAGGTTTGATCTAGCGTTTTTGACTACTGAAAAACTTGCAATCCTGAAAAAACGAGTGTACCCCCTTAATCATACCTGCTGTATCTTTCCCCATTCTGCCTGCTCGACCTATCATCTGTTTATAGGTAAGACTATCCAATAATCTATTACCAAACATTGGAGACCTAACAATTACTCTTCGAGCTGGTAAATTCACACCACTACTTAAGGTTGACGTTGCTACAAGCACTCTTAAAGATCCTGATCTGAAATAATCAATAATAGATTATAAATGTTCAAACAACGCATAAAACGAACAAAATCCGAAACAGTACTCTGAAAAGTGTCCCATTTTGCGTGGAACGACTAAATAAGTAAAATAGTTACCTGAAAGATCCTTCTATGATATCACGTTCATCCATAGTAAGACCAGCATGATGAAAAGCAATTCCAAAAGAAACTGTGTGTTTCAGTACATTGTCCAAACCTGTTGGGCTACGCTTTAATTGCTCTAATGTTTCAGAGATTAATTTAGAATCTAATTGATGCCTTAGAATTGCACCAAGCGGTGTATTTTCTCGTCCTAAAAAATGGAATGTATACTAGTTCTTAACTATTGGTTTCTATAAATTAATAGGCATAGCACTGTCGTTAACTGTTGATAACGAACCTAATTTGAAAAATGCAGCTGCTATCTGCTCAGCTAACTTTTCACACCAATTTTTGGTAGAACAAAAGATCAGCACGCTGTGACCATCTGATATTGTTTCGATGCACAAGTGAAGAATATTATCCGTATCCGAAGTAAGCTCTGGCATTGGTATTAAAGTTCTAATGAGGTGTAATTTATTATCATAAACGTCTTTATCAATCTAAAAAGTTAAAATATATTCATTAATTTTAACTGACATAAGCTTTTTGTTTACTTTCATTACAAACTACCTTGCACTGTTCATTTAAAGGTATGGGTCTAAAGTCTGTCTTATACAGTTCTGCATCTAACCACTCTGCTAAGAGTGATAAATTTGGAAGTGTTGCAGACATACCAATCAATTGTATATTAACATTTTCATCTCTGTAACAGAACAAAACAAGAATGTATACCAACAACAATTTATTATTTTCATCATCACGCATTGATAATATAATTGTTTATATATTCTGCAAGAATCAGTGCCAGATTAACCAATAGACAAATAAGTCAAATGTCTAGGGCCCAGCTTCAGTACACAACAAAATAAATAACAAATTTATATCGTAATGAAATGAACTTCTATTCTATTTACTTCCTGTCATTTAAGATTTACTTAGAAGCAACTTCTATTAATGAGACTCCAATTTTGTCTAGTATATGCTTATTAAATTAGATAATTAGTAAAAAAGAATATATTGATTTCAATTACCTGAGAGTCATATATTTTAATTTAGTTAGAAGCAATTCCAAAAGGTATCCTCGATTCGGGTCTCCAACAAGGTGCAATTCATCAATTACTACGGCTCCTAAATTTATTAATTCATTTTCTTCCATTAAACGATTTACTAAAGAATTTGCTTTTTCAATAGTTGCAATTGCAATTTGTGTAGCAGCAAATCCTCCAGGAGGAGCTACACCTCCCATAAATCCCTCAACTCTAATACCACTGTCTGACAATAGATCCTATCAAATTTAATTTATTGATTAGAAATGCACGAGACTTTAAATTGAAGCGTTCAAGAGTAAAGAGAAGATCTTACTTGAAAGTAGTACATTTTCTCTCGGACAACAGATACAAAGGGCAAAATAAAAATTACTTTCTTTCTTCTTTCTAGAACGGTTTTTATCATAAGAATCTCTGCTACTAATGTTTTTCCTGCAGATGTTGGAGCAGAGTATACAAGATTACGTTTCTCTTCCATAACTTTATGGTTTGTTAAACATTCCAATTGCCACTTGAACATTTCTTTTACCCCTCGCGCTTCATATTTCTAGAAAATACAATTTTTCTCTTAGCATTACAAGCAATAGTTTAAATGTTTTTTAAGTAAAGCATGTATATTACCTGAAGAATATTCGGGGGTAGTCCCCAAGATGCTAATTTGTATCGATCTTGAGTACCGATAGTGGAAATAGAAGGACTTATTTCTGTTGAATTTTCAGTGCCGCTTTTCAACAATTTTGAGTTTGTTGCATTTTCTGTTATATTGTGTGCAATGTCATATTTTCTGTTACTGTCGTTATTATGTGTATCTGCTAATGCAGACTTATCAGATTGTTTTATTAATAGATTTGATGTATTTGGATTCAGTGGAATTTCATATTGTGTGTTACTAATATTGATATTTTCTTTGTTCACTGTACATAAGTTAATTTTCTTTTTTAAGAAAGTAGTGCTTTTGATCTTCAGCTTATTCGATGCACCAATTTTACTACTACTTTTTGAAATTTTTCCTACATTCTGTTGTAATTTATTAAGACTTGGATGATCTTGATTTGTACTAGTCTTCAAATCAATTAAAGTGTCCAATATATTGTTCTGTTTAGAATGAATTGCTACGACATTGTTCGATTGATTTATTTCTTTAGAAAGAAGTGTATTATCTTTGAAATATTTTTCCATATTGCTTTCATTAGAAACAATATTCATATTTTTGAGTTCAGCCTGAACACAGGCTTGTAAAGTATCATCCCCAAAGGATGGCATTTTATTAAGGGAATGCATATTGTTTATTTCAATCTATTCAAATAGTATTACAAAATGATAATATTTAAATAAATTACAATCGATTTATGTGATTCATTGTTCATTTGATTAAGCTTCACCTTTTTATAAATTGATCATATGTATACTGTTTAAAACATAATAAATATTTTATAGAATTTTCGATCTTTGATCATTTTATTTAATAAATTATATAACTTCTACACTTGCAAGTAATCTAATAAAAATCATGTTTTCAATAGGAAATAACAATTTTATTTATGTACAATTATTGAAGTTGACATTACGAATTTCATTTTGTATAGGTTAACTTGATTGTTTGTATTATTTACAATTTACATAATGTAAAACTGAGAATTAGGAGACAAGTGCACGTGTTCATTTATATCATGATTGTTCCTCCTCGTAGATTCAGAAATATTTACAACTAAAACATTATGAACAAAACAAAGTTTGAAACGCGTCCATAGACGCATTCAACAGCTGGTGGTAGCGTCACTGCCGTAGCTACTAACTGCTTTTCTGACAGTCAGTAATCAATCAGAAGAATATCTGGTAATATAATGAAATATGTAAGTATCTACATGAATATTAATATTAAAAATGTCTTGTACTAAACATAAAAAAATTTTGAAAAAAATTGAATCAAATGTGAATTAATTGTTAAGAAATTCAAATTTTTATTTATTGCAGAGTTGTATATCAAATACTTATCTAATAAAAGTAATTACCAGTTCATTAACTTTATAATTAATGTATGAAAACTGTGTGTAGATTGTAGATATACAGTTAGGAGCATAACTGATCCCACACACTTTAAAAGGCCGAATAATTGCAACTTTCACCAGTTTTGATCGTTTATAACTCGTTAATCAATTAACCAATTTCAATGAAATTTTCAGAGCGTTTATAATTTATACGAGTTGACCAAACACATCTTTTAAATTTTCGTTATTGGCTCAGCTAAAGAAGTTGTAAAAATCAATTTTTACTATTGTTGTTCACAGTTCCGACCAAATGCATTTGTTCAACATATTTTTTTAGACATCATTCACTGAACTAATTCTTCTAGCCTGTCAGAGAAATTGAAGTCGTTTGGTCCATTTATAAAAAAGTTATTCTGATTTCAAGTGCATGTGTGTGATCAGTTATGCTCCTAACTGTATAGTACATGGAACAGTTTGACAAAATTTCAAAGCAATCGGCTATGTAGTTTTTGAGATTTTATCTACACCAGGTGAAAAAAATACGTTTCGAGAAAACCGCGTTCAATGACACGAAGCATACAATTTTGGGAAAGTATTTTTAAGGTTCTATACTTTTAACAAATACGATAAGAAAAGTCTGTTCCTAAAAGACAGCCCTTCAATCAGTGGCGGGTCTAACGGTAAGCGGACTAAGCGGCCGTGTGAGCCTCCGGGATACTATAGGGCCCCGAATTTTAAATATATTTCTTTAATGTGTAACGGTATGCAATTTTTCATTACTTTCTTTTTTGTTAATAAGTTCATGAGAGTTTTCTTGCAACATCTATTTTTAACATGAGTTTAAGGCCCCCCAAATTTTTACTGCTTGGGTCCTCCACTTGACTTGAGCCGCCACTGCCATTAATTGTGAAAAGGAAATTCAGGTCTGAAAAGATTCAACGACGATCAACAGCGAAACTTTTTTTTCTAGCGATCGTACAAGTGTGAAAAAAGAGGAGTTGTAAAAAAAAATAAAGAAAGCAGATTAGATTAAAGCAGATACGAGGGTTAGACGAGATCAGCGATTGTCAAGGGAGTTTGAAGGCGTGAGAAATACACAGAGGGACTAAAAAAGAAGCTCTAAACTCGAAGAATACCCACGAGAAAAAACGTTTTAGATGCCCAAGGGGTGTTACCTAAGACGCAGCTTACCTAAGATGCAGCTCAAGACGTTAGAAAACCAAAAAACTTGGAAGAATTAAAATATTTCCCGAATTTTCCTTCGTCCGTAAATAAGTATAAAAGACCGTCAAAAGAATGTTCCTTTCGCAGTCGAAAGACTGCAGGACGCCACTTTCAATCTTCTCTTTTCGGAGCTATCGTATATGTCCAGCTACACATAGAAGACTGCAGATTCAACGTTTTAAATATTTAGGAGTATCATATTTTTTGGGTACTCTAGGTTACCTGAAGGTAATAACTTAAACACATTCAACTGTATTTTTTCAGCAGCTATAAGATGAAATAAAAAAAAAAACAAGTTTTCCCGATAAAAAATAATGATGACCTTGAAAAAAACATGAAAAAATAACCGGACAAAAAAATTCTTCTTTTATGATATTCCTCCTACGATACCATTTAAATTATGCCATAATTATGTTTTGTGCCATTAATAATAAAGGAGATATTTAGGTGGCCTTTTTTAGCTGAGACACCCTGTACAATTATTTTCGAAAGTCTAATTGAGTGATTCAAGTAAATTTTATAGACTTCGAAGGTAGTAATGGAATCCACTTGTTGTCTTGACGTTGACTTGAAGTATCATAAATGCAAAAGATTGAGAATTCGCAGATTAACAGTAGGAACGTTCAGACGACGTCAGGTCGGAAGCTTGAACAACTAGTTAAGGGTTACTGTAGCATAAAAAGTGATCCCGTCATTCTAGGTAAGAGCTTCCATTAAAATAAATTGTTTTGACACTCATCTAGCGCGAGTAAGACATTTTCAACAACAGATTAAAAATAATATTCACTATCGGCGGACCTGATGTTCGTTGCTAAAAAATGTTTATAGATGATCACGATGAGGGAATCGTTTTCCAGGCGACTTCAATTTCACAGTCGAGTAGAAGTATGGAAATAAGATGCACGTTCATCCTTCATACGCGACATATTCTCTATTAGAAAATACCCCCCGTATTTGAATATTAAATTATGGATCCGGCGTCTGCAGAACACGTTGATCAATCGTGCATTTATCAAAATTAACATTTACGATTTGATCCTGTATATCTTAAACGGTTTATGCCTCGCATTTTCCGCATAACTGAGTCCTCCGCTAATTCCTTGACACGCTGTGGCTCCATATGGGAGAGTAACAGACAGGCAATCATGGAATAGACGCTCGATCAAGTTATAACTGCCACTCGTTTATATTTAATAAGCAGAAAGCTGGCATGGTAATAGGTATAATCACGTCGGGCGTAATGTCAAGAAATATTTTTCTGACATTGCTTATCAAGAGTGCGAGCACTGGCTCCAGCGGCGCACAGTTGGGTAAACCGATGAATTTTGCGTAAAAATCAAAGAACTTTCGATAGAAATAAGATGGAGCGATGATTTTTTTAAAAATCAAACCTGAAATATTTCAGAATATGGTAAAACAGCGAGATTATGGTACGAACGTTTTTTAACTTTGAAAATCTCTGTTAAACTTGTAGAATTACATGAAAATGTGGTTTATCTAACACCATGTGCGGATAGATTTTTTTCGTGACATGCTATACATCATTTCCCGCAGATTTTGTCACGCTGATTTCAAATCTGGTCGCAAAATTTGTCTACCACCTCAGGATTTTATTAGTTTTGCTTTAAGTTTTTACTTTACAGATTTTACCAGAAATCGAGGACTATTGTCGATGCCATAAATTATCAATTATAATTGTCACTTATCAGTTAAATCTTTTTTCATTCTTCTACGTGTCCACCATCATTGAAAATACATATTTGTATTGATCCGATATTGATCTCCGATATTGATCTGCATGCGAGTGGAATTTACTACTGACTTGACCGTATGATGGGTATCCATCACCCCGTAGAAGAACTCATTCTACCCTCTGTTTAACAGTTAGAGACATTTGAATTTATTAAACAGACACACAACACACTAAAAAGATTAAACAAAACCGAACTGAAATGGTACACTAACAGAGGTAAACGGAACAGTAAAAAAAGATTAAACAAAACAGTCTCATTAAAAGGAACGAACTGAAATGGTACACTAACAGAGGTAAACGGAACAGTACAATAATTAAGTAGAAATAATAATAACTTGGAACGAAAAATTCTGATACTTTGACTTCTTCGCTCAGTGAATACATATCTCAAGCTAATTTGTCGATCATGAAAGAACTAATGAAAGAAGCACGTGGAAAATAAGTTCGAACTTTGTTTACAATGCGAGTCTTATCGCAGTAATTTAGTAGCGGCGCATTCGACGTTACTCAGCAGTTGTTGTTGATTTACTTTTAACCTATTCAGAAAAATATCATATATAGCACCTTCTTGGATTTGTCTCAGTATCTGCTATTATTTTCTGCAGAAAAAAATATAATATTCTATTTAAGAAAAGATTGATCTTCAGATCTCTTCCACTACTCCACCCATAAGAAAACAATTAATACTACGTGATGTAGCCCGTCCTATCAAACAACTTTTGTACGAACACTTTTTTGATAACGACAACGCCTTCCGAGATATTCTACTGTACTCACTTAAACGAAACACCCTGTATATTGTATTAAAATAATGAAAACTATTATGAATAATATAATAGCATAAAGTGATAAGTAGACTGCAGATTTTATGCATTTATAATAGAAATTAGTAGGTATAAATTAAAATAATGAAAATATTAGAAAACATTAAACATATATACCATTATATTTATTATTCTCAACCTGCTAATGTAGTGATAAGTTCCTTCTCTTTTTCTGCTAATGAAGCCGCGAACAAAATTAGAAATTAATGCGTACGTACCGATTTGGCGATGGAAACGTGGATGTTAGTCAAAGAATATGCGCAGGGACAAATTTTATTTATCAGTCAATTAAGTCAATTTTGTTTTACGTACAATAAGTCTTTCTAAACTCTAAAATCGCGCAATCCGAAGTAAATTTTTTAAAAAGTCGAGTTAAGTACAGTGTGATGAAACTCCATTATTTACTTTAGTACATTAAAATGTTTTTATTTAACGTTACATTATACGTAAAGAAGATTTAATAGTACGCATTACTTTGAAAAGTGAACAATTCAGCTATATCATCTATTCACGATGTCATCTCTCCCTCTAATTCTTCTCAGTACCCATATGTCTTGAAACTGGAGAGTGGTACGGTTAGCATGCATTGATAGCACTGTACAGTCCTCAAAGAATTGCACCAGGTACGCTTCGGCTGCCTCCTGCAGTGCTTCCAGTGCAGATAATTGTATTCTCAAATTACTGAGGTTAGGGAATAGGTTGAAAATAATCTCTTTCACAACTCGTCTGAAGGCAGCTTTCGGTATTTGCAACTTCACAGATCTTCGTAAATCCCGAATCTCTGTTAAAACGTGTCTTTGCCTGCGTACCGTCAGTTCTCTTCTTGGAAAAACATTCGTACTGGAGCTTTCACGAGGTGCACGTGAACTTCCAGTTGACCTCGGTACAGATTTACGTCTTACCATATTTTTATCAGTCGAATTGAATTTATTGTACGACTTGACAGCAGTGCTGCGATATTAGATTGGTAGGAAATTAGTAGTAGTCCAGTACCCATAGGTATGGTGGCAGCACAGTAATGCCTCGGCGGTGGGGATACAAACTGTATCCCCCTCCACCCCACTCTTTGCCTTGCGCGTGCTTGCGAGCAAGTTCAAGCAAGTTGAAGTTGGAGCAAGTCAATCTTACTGACTGTTACAAACTGTTGATTGTTGTTTGTGTTGTGTCCTGTGCAGTATTGTGCAGATATTGTGTATTTCATCGACTGATCGTCATCGATGGATTTTGCTGGATGCAAATTCAGCAATATTTAAGATTTGCACTTATCGTTGCAAATTTTTAATTGTATTTTTATTTATTTTTAATTTTATTTTGTTGATATATATATATATAGTGGAATAAATAATTTAATAATATATTTTATTTATTCATACTATTTAATACAGCAAAATATAAAATTTCTTTCAGTATTTCTAGTTATCACTTCAGTGCACTTTCTGTTTTCCTTTGCGTTTTCTTTTGATAGCATGGAATGACCCAATATTAATAATAAAAGTGTATGCTAATAATGTTTGACAGGATAAAGCAGCTGAAGCAGAGTATAGCTTAACT
The DNA here is from genome assembly GCA_916610235.2 of Lasioglossum morio. Classification (NCBI taxonomy): domain Eukaryota; kingdom Metazoa; phylum Arthropoda; class Insecta; order Hymenoptera; family Halictidae; genus Lasioglossum; species Lasioglossum morio. The sequence goes on along the minus strand of OU744328.1, from coordinate 6,542,996 downwards.
GAAAGGAAACGAAGAAGGAAAATACTACCTAGTATGACTCCGCGTTTGAAAAAGGCAAAAAGAAAGCAACTGCAAATTGAATGAGGTAATTGTCTACTATTATTAACTATTTCCATCACTATGTATTTCTATTCTTAATAAATTATATAATTGAATAATTTTATTCTTATATGATTACAGTTACTTTGGAAACCTGGAAAATCCGCAGAAACTAGGAGGAGAAATAAATGAAAAAGGATACAAAGACGCAACTACGAAGAAGAAACTGATATGATAGAATAAGTATATTATATTGTAGTTGTATAATTTATTATGCATATTTATTATTATAATTTTTATGTATTTCATTATTATAATTTATTAATGTATAATTTACTATATGTATGTAGTAATATACTTTATTTTCGGCTTCACAGCATAGAAAATGACTAAGAATAAATATGTTATATTACAAATGCTCACAAACTCATTTTCCCTGAAAATAAATTAATAAATATCAATAGCAACCCAGTCAACCAAAAATCCAAATCTGGTCGTCCTTGTGTGCGCGCATATGCCGCGCCACTGTCGACCGTACGACCAGGATTTGGACATGGGCAGGAGGTCGGCGTGAAACCGGCATCTGGACGAGGAATCTGCCTTTGCGGCAGCACCGTCGCACTGATGTGGCGAATAAATTTGTGGCAGCACCGTCGCACTGAATATCGTTTTGCAGGGCAGCACCGTCAGCGAGGGTAGGTCGCACTAATGTGGCAGATGTTGGCGAAGTAAATTTCTATCGTACCAAACATACAGCACTTGTCCCTTTTATTCACATTCATTCTCGACAATTCGAAATACTATCATACAAATTTTATTTAGTTCTTCATTATTTGTCATTTTTCCTAGACTTCGGATCTTTATGCGACGGTGCTGCCACAAATTTATTCGCCACATCAGTGCGACGGTGCTGCCACAAAGGCAGATTCCTCGTCCAGATGCCGATTTCACGCCGACCTCCTGCCCATGTCCAAATCCTGGTCGTACGGTCGACAGTGGCGCGGCATATGCGCGCACACAAGGACGACCAGATTTGGATTTTTGGTTGACTGGGTTGCTATTGATATTTATTAATTTATTTTCAGGGAAAATGAGTTTGTGAGCATTTGTAATATAACATATTTATTCTTAGTCATTTTCTATGCTGTGAAGCCGAAAATAAAGTATATTACTACATACATATAGTAAATTATACATTAATAAATTATAATAATGAAATACATAAAAATTATAATAATAAATATGCATAATAAATTATACAACTACAATATAATATACTTATTCTATCATATCAGTTTCTTCTTCGTAGTTGCGTCTTTGTATCCTTTTTCATTTATTTCTCCTCCTAGTTTCTGCGGATTTTCCAGGTTTCCAAAGTAACTGTAATCATATAAGAATAAAATTATTCAATTATATAATTTATTAAGAATAGAAATACATAGTGATGGAAATAGTTAATAATAGTAGACAATTACCTCATTCAATTTGCAGTTGCTTTCTTTTTGCCTTTTTCAAACGCGGATTCATACTAGGTAGTATTTTCCTTCTTCGTTTCCTTTCAGTTAAGCTATACTCTGCTTCAGCTGCTTTATCCTGTCAAACATTATTAGCATACACTTTTATTATTAATATTGGGTCATTCCATGCTATCAAAAGAAAACGCAAAGGAAAACAGAAAGTGCACTGAAGTGATAACTAGAAATACTGAAAGAAATTTTATATTTTGCTGTATTAAATAGTATGAATAAATAAAATATATTATTAAATTATTTATTCCACTATATATATATATATATATATATATATATATATATATCAACAAAATAAAATTAAAAATAAATAAAAATACAATTAAAAATTTGCAACGATAAGTGCAAATCTTAAATATTGCTGAATTTGCATCCAGCAAAATCCATCGATGACGATCAGTCGATGAAATACACAATATCTGCAAAATACTGCACAGGACACAACACAAACAACAATCAACAGTTTGTAACAGTCAGTAAGGTTGACTTGCTCCAACTTCAACTTGCTTGAACTTGCTCGCAAGCACGCGCAAGGCAAAGAGTGGGGTGGAGGGGGATACAGTTTGTATCCCCACCGCCGAGGCATTACTGTGCTGCCACCATACCTATGGGTACTGGACTACTACTAATTTCCTACCAATGGGAGTCGGCACCCCCTGGATATTAGTCAAGTTTCCTCGCGCGTGCGCGGCGATTTTAGCATCAGCAAAGGCAAACTCTCGATAAAATAGGGTACATTGATCACCCCGTAAAATTCTTAAAAATTTTTATCATCTGATTGTGAAAAATGAATGTATAACATGTCTTTCCGCGTCTCTAGCGGATTATTAATATTGGTCGCCCAATTTCAAACACGTTTACAATTTTGGCGTGTGCAGAGAATTGCTAGACTTGTTACGGCTTCCGGCTGAACTTTAGAAACCCCCCCCCCCCTTCCTTTCGACATGTGACATACGTCATTCTATTCGTTTTGACATGCTGAACACAAAATGTATGTGTCATTTTTGGCTGAAATGAATAGTTTTCGAGATATTCGTGAAAAACTGTAGTTACTATACATTGAATTTTGTGTATACGTGCACGTCCGTGCTGTGCGTGTGTGTCAGAACGATGCCACCTCTTGTCAACTGTTTTTACAGATATACATATTACTACGTTCGTTGAACGGTCTATCCTCTTCACATAATCTTCCCATTGTAGATGTTATTCAGAATTTGGTCCTTTTAGAACCCTTTTCACTTGCCCCAACCATTATTTCGGGGGAGAGGCGATTGTTCTGGGTTGGGTTGGGTTAGGTCGTTAGTGGGGGCGGAGAGCACGCATACGAAAATCCAGGAGTAGTTTCGAAATTTATTAATTAATACTAATTCATCATCATTTGTAGAATGTTGAGTTTTACAACATATTCAAATTTTATCAAAATCGGTGAGGTGGGACCTTTTATGCACAATCACCGGTTTCCGTTATGAAATTAACATTTAGAAACACTGGGTGGGTGTGTGTGGTATTATCGTAATATGTATTCACTCTTCATCATCGTACGTTTTAAAAAGTTCTCGCGGTACACAGACCGTTCAACGAACGTTGTAATATGTATATCTGTAAAAACAGTTGACGAGAGGTGGCATCGTGCTGACATAAACGCACAGCACGGACGTGCACGTATACACAAAATTCAATGTATAGTAACTGCAGTTTTTCACGAATATCTCGAAAACTATTCATTTCAGCCAAAAATGGCACATACATTTTGTGTTCAGCATGTCAAAACGAATAGAATGACGTATGTCACATGTCGAAAGGAAGGGGGGGGGGGGGTTTCTGAAGTCTTACGCGGCTTCCAATGTTGAATGGACTTCGTTCTAGAAGTCTTTACAAACAAGGAATTACAAGTGTAGCAGATTTACCAGTTGCCAATGAGCCTGATGTTGAACGTGTACTTTATAAAGCTCTGCCCTTCGAAAGGTATGGTACAAATAATGATGCAATACATATATATTAATAATCACAATTGACCTTTAACCCTTCACTGCATAGTGTATCATATCTGATACAGTTAACAATTTTATAGTAAACTAAGAATGTGTTTTCTTACTATTCTACACATTTTATCTCATTTGATACAAAAGAAATATTATATCTTGTCCAAAATATTCCCGTTAGATTTTTCAGATACGTTTTGACGTTTCACAGAGTGTTCACATAATATCCGCATTTTGAACGATTTTAGCTATAATAATATAATTAAATATTACTGAACTATAAAACAGGTATGTATTTTCATATATATATGAATGATAAAAAATTTCGTATATATATAATATCATTGATCTAATAAAAGTTAAATATATTGATGTTGTTTTGTATGTTTTACCAATTGTAATATCGTATCTGATACATCGTGTAGATGGGTATATTTTATATATGTAATATGAATATGAATATTACTTTCAAACATTTTCAAATACATATGCTTACATGATATTGTCATTTACTTTGTCCTTTTTTACAAAATACTAAATCGAAGTAAGAAATGGTATTTTCGGAAATTCTACCACATAATAGATATGGTACTTTCAAATGCTTGGCTCTTTTACAGGAGGGTGCACGTGGAAAGGAGAACAAATGAAAATATGTACGAAGGAGAAAAAGTGTTACCTTTCTTTGAGTTTAGATCAGAGGTAGCACTATGTTTATGTAGAGAGGACTCTTTACAATATAAAAAAAAGAAAGGCTGGCAGACCCTCAAATGAATCAGTGGAACAACAGTTGATGTTCAAAATAAATACGCGTTAACAAGAAAAAGGGACCAACAGTACACGTTCCGTCAAAGGATGTAAGAATGAATGGTATTTTTCATATCCCAGTAGTGAAACCAGTAAGACACAGAGATGCATTCATTTATCTTATATACAGTGTGAAAAATGTGAAGTACATTTATGTTTGAACAAAAATAACAATTGTTTTAAATCTTTCCATCTTAATTAAATGTAAGAACATTGACACAATGTATCATATATGATATAATACAAAAATCATGTTTATTTCTCTGAAAATGTTGTTTTAATTTTTTGTAATATTTTTCCCTTAAATAAAACACAAAAACTGTCGTTCTTTCAATTTTTTTCATCCCAATTAAAAAATTCATGCGGTGAAGGGTTAATATTGTTGAATATTATCAATAGACCAAAACTATATATTAGTGAAAAAGAACAATATGGGGAGCATGGATCGGAAGCAGTAAAATGAAACAAAATGAGGACTGTATCTGTAACTGGAAAAAATGGTTTGGCACTACACGAAGGGCTTGAAGAGCTACGAAAAGCAAGATGGTGTTTCGTATTGGGTACGAAATTGCTATTTTTTTGCCCCGGGGTGTGATTCGATGTTCAAAGGCATCGGTGAAGTACATTCGGTACCGAGGAGAAGTGTGAACGGAGCCTAACCGTCGGAGCAATCGCGTCCGACAAGCGGGCGGACAAGCGAGCAGACAGGCAGTCAGACAGACAGAAGCTGGAGCACCTGTCTGTCCCTCCACTCTTCTGCACGGTAAAAGGGGGGCCCCGGCACTGGATACCCCGTGCCGTGGTTCAGTATCTCGTGCACGCTCACGCTGATAAGACCTTATTCTAATCACCCGTCACTTGGCGTCGATAGTCGTGCGCGGACCTTTCGCGCGATCTCACGCTCCGTCTGTCGCAACTCCTTCTTTCTTTCTTCTTTCGTTCGCGGAGCGTATTGCACGCATCCCGCAATCCGTCTCTTTCCTTCCACCTTTCTCCCTTTCTTTTCCGGTGTGCTTCGAACTGACGCGCGGTTGGTGGCACTTTCATGCTGCCGCGCGTCGCGCGCCGTGTTAATCCGTTCCGATCCGAACCGGGTTATTTCTTCGATCATCCGGATCCCCCGATCGAGCACGCCACCATCGTCCCTGTCTTGTTTCTTGCATAGCCGTGTACGTATACACGTAATTATCTCGACCGATTACAGCCACGAATTCTTCTATAATCGGCCGCATATCGTTTGATACGTGACGGAGGCGCGTGGGGTGACTAAGGAAACTGCATCCATCTTGCGTGCTTCCCTACCGGTTGCTACATCGGGCACACGATGCTGCCGGATATCCGCGACTCAGCATCCCGGTTTAATTGCATTTTCTTCTTATTATCAGTCGATGTCGATTAGTGTTATCGGTATCGAATCATCAATTCTTTCGATTACTTCCTCGATGGGCTAGAGCGTCGATCGCGCGGGAGATCGACCACGTGTTCGCACTTGCGTGATGCAAGGATCTCTAGCCTACGGGAGGGATAAATCGACCGGTCCCGTTAATTACTTCCTCGGGTTATTACGAACGATAACATTGATAAACGAAGAAAGGGACTGTTCTTTCGACGGACAAACGTTGACACCAACGAATTAAACAACCTACCGATCGGTTTTGTTTCTCGATCTGTTGGAGCCATTCGGATATCACGTGTTCCACGGGCAAGGAGCCTGTTCTCCAGCTTGTGGAAAGAATTCAGGTGTTACGTAACGGTGGTAAAGAATGAACCGCGTTGCGAGCTGAGTGACGGTTTTTCGTGAACTCGATAAACACCACGTGTCGAGCGTGGCTGACATTGAGGATGAAGCTCGCCTCTTTCTCGGTGATTCCGGGTTCCCTCGGTGTTTCTCGAATCGTGAAGGGAAGTGCCCTATTCGGTGAAATCGGGATCATCGCCGTGTGTTTTGTGCAATCGTGAAACTGCGGAACCACGCGCGCGACATTTATCATCCGCGGACAGGTGTATCGTAAAATTCGCTCGTTCCTTTTTGTTCCGCGTGGAAACCGACACGATTTCTCGACCTGCGAGTGCGGCTTTCATAGGAAACCTTGTGGTATCGGCCCGCAGCAAATCCCGTTAAGCTTCCCGTCGAGTGGTGCTTGGTGGATTAAAGGGAGCTTCCACATGAAATCGGTGAGCAACCAGATCTCTGTCGTATACACGTCATCGTTTACCTTTGAATTCCCTACACACCCCTGGCAACAATTACTCGATCAAACGTATCGAGTTATAGTCCTTATAGCATAATAGTTCTGCATGTTTGTTGAAATTTTTTATTCGCGAATCGTTATTTCATTTTCTCAGTGCTATTTTCAGGGGTCGACAAACTACGGCGCGCGGGCCAAATCCGGCTCGCCGCCTGTTTTCAATCCGATACGTGAGGTTAATACTATTCTTTACATGAAAAAATTAAATATAAATCAAATTACGTGAAATAAAAAACTTATGTATAAATATCACTTTCTATTAAAAAATATTTGGAACCCCTGGTTTTTTGTTGCTCTATGGCCTACCAGGCCTAAAAATTTTACGGTTTAGTCCTTTTCAAAAAAAGTTTGCCGACTCCTGCTATTTATATGAGAAGGCTGTGATGCCATTGTTAACACATTATCCAGAACTCCGTATAGAATGAACAAACTGGACACTGTGGACACTGCTTTGAAGACGGGTTTAATCACTTTCATGCAAATGTTTATTGTCATCTTCACCGTTAGAAATATTAAAAAGTTTTCTATTGCTTTGTTATCCTATTTATATATCTCTATAATTTTCTTATAGGGATAGACAGTTTGTTATTTTATATTTAGTAAAAATCAAAATAATTCAACGTTCTATTACCATTTCTATAATTTAGCATTATACCATATCTGTGTAATAATATGTATTGTACTATTATTAGTATATAATATATTTTCTCGATAATACCAAGATATAAGAAATAAATAAAAGATCAATCTAGGTCGCGATCGTCCTCAAAAGTCAAATTATTACGTTTACGAGGCGTAATTTGCATTATTCGGAATATAATTGCACATGTAGCTATTTTGATAAACCTGCGACAGCTACATACTGCCGAATAATGCAAATTACGCCTCGCAAACGTAAAAATAAGACTTTCAGCAGTCAAAAGCGCTAGATAAAAGAATATGAGGTGTTTACAAGGCGTAATTTGCATTATGCGGGAGCATGTAGTTGTCACAGCTTTATCAAAATAGCTAGCGTGCGGAGCACGAAAGAATTGTATCGGGAAGAGAACAGGCCAAGAGGAACGGAAATGACATCTGAGTGGTCAAACTTCTTGCCCCGTTCCCTTCCTTCTACAATTCTTTCGTACTCCGCACAGTACATGCACGGCTTTATGTTCACGAATAATGCAAATTACACCTTGTAAACGTAATAATTCTTTCACCAAAAGTGAACTTTTCTTGTAATGTAACGAAATGATAAGAACTATCGGTTCGATTTAATCAAAATATCTCACTGAAACGATAAATTAGTTGAACCGCTGGTTGCTTCAGAAACGAAAAAGTTAAATTATTTCGAAACATTACTCTGCAAAAAGTTGATGTACCAAAATGGGACGCATTCTACTACTTCACAAGTATGTGTACATCGATGTAAACTGACATTATTTACTGTTAGGCGACTGAGCAGACGATGCTTACGAAGAACGTTTTCTTTCAACAAGAACTGTTTGCAAAGTGTTTGCTCAGAGACAGCATTCTCTACCAACTCTGAGATCTTGTTAGAAACAATATTGTTGACGACTTTCTAAAAAGTGGCACAATTTTGAAAGAAATTAGTTGAAACAAGGGATCAGCGAGCAGATCCCGATACCGTACGCAGTTTTATACATAATCCTTCTGTCGTAACTGGATTTAATAATGTGGATCACTGTCATATTGGATCATTCATACGACACTAAATGCGTATACTTCAGAAAATATTAACAAGCATATCGGCATGCCCAAGACCAAGTAGTTTATTTATTTCGCCTTGGCACACTTTTCCGTTTCTGTCAGTAAAGAAGTATGTACTGCGATTGCAAGGTACCGTGCATTATGTTTTAAGGAACGTGCGTGCTTTTAAGCAAATGAATATTTCTCTCTTTAATCGATTTCGAATGTCACGCGTTCGGTCGTGAGTAATGCCAGCACACACTTCTACACTGCGTATAGGAATAAATGTTTACGAATTTCTCATTAACTCGAATCAGAAAGCTGTTCTGTTAATACTAATCGGCCCACGACCGGTCAAGAGAACGGTGGTAAATTTTTTATTTTCTAATTATTGCCATAGAAACAATAATACCAATTTCTTCAAACAGATATACAGTGAACCACGAAAGTATTTCAACGCACTTTAAAACAGTATAACTTTTTTATGATCGGACCAAACGACCTGACCTTTTTTTTAGCAATTAGAAAAATTGATTTATCAACTGACATGCAGAAAAGATTTTGAAAAAATTGGCAGTTGCTAAGAATTACATGAGAAAGTAAAAAAGGCACCATTTATAACTTTTTTATTAGAGCCCGTAATGAAAATTTATATATAAGGAAAAAATATTTTGTTTTATTTAATAAATATATATATATATATATATAATAAAAAATACGGTTGCTACAATAAAACAAAATATTTATTCCTTAGCTATATTGTATAAAACAAGTTAAAGTTTATAAATCTTGAACAAAATGAAAATTTTATGTTTCCTAATATAATTTAAAGCTCATATTTCAAATGTCGCATTATCGGCGACAACGGAGTGCAAAGGGTTAGTTTTAATTGTTGGTGATCGTTAACTTGCTTATACTTTCTTTATACAAGTGTATTGATTTTTGTAAGCGGCATCTTTACCTCACTGAGGCTCTGTTCTAAACGAAACTTTGTAACTTCACTTGTATTCAACAAATAATTGTAAGAGGTAAGGATGGTAATCACGTCTCAGGAATTTTCGATTGCAATCAGCGTGGGAGGGAGCCATTCTTTGTGGCTACTACTAATTACTCGGTAATTACCCAGCGTAAGAATACATGCGTTAAGTGCATAAATGGACTGCCAATTTTTTTGGACAATGATCAACTTCAGATCAAGGGGTTTAATGAACTCGCAAGGACACTTCCGTTCGGTCGAGAGACTTCCTTGTGAAAGTTAATTGTTCCGCTGTAGAATACGTTGTAACGAGTAATGAGTTATTGTTCTATGGTACACCGTGCGTGTAACCGAAGTTGTTTATCTCGTGCATTTTATATCACTGAACTATGTTGTACTACACACCATCAATTTCAGAGCACACCTAGTCTCCATTGTTTCACTTGAAAAAATTCAAATACGAAATATAATCTATTTTATCGTACACTATGATATATTATTAAAAATTAAATATCGTCATAGTTGTCGTTTAAATTTTATTGTGCTAGCTATTTACTACAGCTCTTGCAAATCAATTTCACTCTTTTATCAATCAATCAAATCCTATTTTCATCAATCAAATGAAATAAAATCTTATTTTCAGTGATAATAGCCTTTGCAAGTCTAGAATAAATAAACATCGCATTAAATTCTGTCCAATTTTATACTCTAGCATTTTTTGAAAATTTTCAACAGTCTAGTAATTACCAATTCTAATAAAAACAAATTTTTAAGATAAAATTCTTAAAACGAGGGTACATATATGTATTTATTGAAGATTGAAGCGCATTGAGTATTGAGTCCTATATTTCCCTCGCAGTAATGACACCTTTCACACGTGTCTAAATAAATGTAGAATTAAACCTAAATAAATAATTAATTTTAAATATTCTTAATGGTTGAAATTGGCTTGCAAAAGGTCGAATTTGATTTTCAAAAATGTGAAATTGATTTGCACAAGGTTGAATTTGACTTGCAAAAGGGTAAATTTGGAGTATAAAACCTATACCCCAGAATTTATTTCATACAGTTAATATGTTCAACTTTCGAATATTCAATTTGAGTCAGTGCATCGTGTAAATGTTTTTTAACCCTTCCTTTAATGCACTTTAAATTATTTTCATAGTAAGTACACCGTGCTTTCTAACAACAATAATTTATAAGGATCTTTAGTACAAAGTAATCTATGGCCGTCTCAGAACTATAAAATTGTTGAACACATTTGCTACATCGTTAGGCATCATCACTGTAATAGTACTCATACTTCATGGTTAATGATTTCCTTGTTTATAATGTAGTATAAATCGGTAGGAGCGACCAACTTCACATTATGGAGCTATTACACTATGTTTCAAAAGACTTGTCGGTTGTAGAAAATATTATTCTGGAGAATTTTATTATTTAACCCTTTTTACTCTGAGCTATTTTAACTCGAAAATTAAACATTTCTTGCGACCTGAAATATTTCCATTCTCTATAATTTTTTAAATTTCGTAATCATGAATAATACCTCAAACAATACTGAAATGTTTAATAATTGACTAGATACCAACATATTTAATAATGTAAACAATGTTTTCAATAATGCTACAGCAATTTTTAGTGGCGCCTCTCCCAGTGTCGCCACTGGGGTGCTAAGGGTTAAATATTGCTGGCTTCTAATTTAATTTTCTTTGATAATAATAGATTTGAAAGATAGGCATATCTAAGCATTGTTTGATACTTGTACACGAACAACTTCGACCAACTTAAACCAGAACCAGGAGGCCTAAACGGTATCAATTCTAGACGGATTGATCTAAAACGATGCAAACGTGAGAGCCTCTTAAGTTAAACATCTCTAAACTTAGAAACCTAAGCCTGTGAAATCTCAGGCACTTAAACTTGCAGCATTGCTCTGTTCAAGATCCTACATACTCTCAAAAACCAAATGTCAATTCCAAGACCTCTAAGTACAAAAGATAATATTTAAAATATTGTTTAAACAAATCATTTTTTCTGAAATCTTTTCGTATGACTACATTTCTTGATCGGAAGCACATAAATTAAAAAAAAAATCATTGTCCTAGACCAGCGGTCGGTAAATGCGACTCTTTGGCTACGTGAATGCGATTCTTCCATGAATGACGGGTTTTAAATTAATTAATTTTATTTTAATTCAATAGTATTTTAATACAATTTTCAATCAGTCAGTGTGTGTTATATCTAAATTTCAATAATCGTACGAAATGTTTTATTCCGTGTATCTTGTTTCAATAGACTCCTAAAAACGGTTTTTGTAAAGAAAGGCTCTCAAAAAATATCTAAATCTTTGTACTGCTGATATTTGGCTCTTTTGACTAATGGGTAGACTTCGGATGTTTATGCAAAATAAAAAGCTTGTGCATCAATTGCAAGACGTAGGAGCTAAATATAGATTTATATTCTTCATTAATAATTCTAATGTGGTTAATACTCTGTCTTTTAATATTTTCACTGTTTTAAATTGCATTTGCTCATTTTCGTTATACATATACTGACTTTGCCGACCACTGTTCTAGAATTTGTAGTTCCCGAGTCATTAACAAAAATAGGATTTCCACCTGAAATTTTGAGGGCTATTTTCACCCCCTTTTCACTCCCCGGTGTTCGTCATAGACTTACTAATTACATAGACCACTAATTACATCACGTCGGGCAATGTACTAATCACTAATTTATCAATACGTAATTTGATTATCTAAATTTCTTTTAGGCTATTTTAACTAAAATAACATATATTTACAGGCTGTAAATAGACTTACACCATTTTCATAATTAGTCAATTGTAAAAATCATTTAATTGCAATTCTGAAAAATTAAATATCACTTACAATATATTTTGTACTAATCCAATTTTGTTTATAAATAACAACAAGAAAAAAATAGGAGTAGCATTTATTATTTTGAACGTTAATTATATTTATATATTGTTAAACTTAACATGAGGTATTGCTATTATTTATTTATGCACTTTATGTGGCACTGTTTTGAAATATTCGTGATGCACAGGAGGTACAGGGTGGTCCACGTAACTTGCACACCTATAATAACGTCCAAAGTATGCGTTGCACAAAAAAGTTTTGTATACAGAAGTTGCATGGTCTGAAGGGATACATTATGTAGTGTATGTATTTTTTTTACAGGTGGAAGCGTGTCGGAGATTTAAAGGTCGACTTTGTTTTTTTAAATGGAATGCTATATTTTTTATACTAAAATATGGAAGAATGTTAAATGCTGAGTAAGAAAGTATTGACCTTCATTAGTCCTAAACCTAATAATTAACGAGTAATTGCACTTTATTTCCTGAACATTTTCTTCGCGTAATATCAAGTTAGAAATTCGACCTTATCACAGAATTCCGCAGGACAGCTGGATGTTTACGTGACAATGTGTATAAACGTTTGTAAACGGATGTCACGTAAACATCCAGCTGTCCTGTGGAATTCTGTGATAAGGTTGAATTTCTAACTTGATATTACGCGAAGAAAATGTTCAGGAAATAAAGTGCAATTACTCGTTAATTATTAGATTTAGGACTAATGAAGGTCAATACTTTCTTACTCAGCATTTAACATTCTTCCATATTTTGGTATAAAAAATATAGCATTCCATTTAAAAAAAACAAAGTCGACCTTCAAATCTCCGACACGCTTCCACCTGTAAAAAAAATACATACACTACATAATGTATCCCTTCAGACCATGCAACTTCTGTATACAAAACTTTTTTGTGCAACGCATACTTTGGAAGTTATTATAGGTGTGCAAGTTACGTGGACCACCCTGTATATAAGGTAATAACTGCTCCATATATTTATATTTTTCGTATGTAATAAGTCTGGTATCGTTAGACAAAGGCGCCAGGGCGATTCTTTCAATTCTTGCCGTTCATCCCCGACATGTAGGTGATAAATCTAACGTCTATAGTATACTGTGCACTTTTGCAAACCAGGACTACCTTCTAAACTAGTGTCTGCCAATCTTTTTTGTGCCATGCCCCACCTAAGCCTTTCTAAAATTCTTATACCTCCTATGTAACATAGTACATAATCTTTAATATTCAAAAATTAAATTGTACATTGAGTTTCGTCTAGCAAGCTGAAAGATTTGCCTGAAGTCTGTTACGCGCGCCGAAGACCGCTCGTTAGTAACTGCTCGCTAATGCACCGCAAATACAAAAGCAAAAAGAATTGCTATTGGCTGCGGGCCGTTAAGTTAGCGCTTTGTGTAATTCTTTGACGTCGAGGATTGTTCGGGGTGTAATTCATTCATTCCCGGCGTCCTCGGGAAACAATCGTCCAGACATGTAAAAACCTATCAGTTAAAAAGGAGCAAACACACGGCACGGTGTTTGCTGCTTTGTCTGTCGCGAGAAAGCACCGTTGGACTCTCGAAACGCTGGTATGCAATGGCTGAACATTACGCAAGTCTTATTATCTTATTTCGTGCGTTTTGAGTGTTCAAATAAATACACACGCTATGAACATTTTCCGACCGAGAAAAGTGTAATGTCCCCTTAATCGCGGATTACGTTAGAATCGGCTGATCGATTGTCGGGCGTCGGCGAAGTCATCTATCAGACGCGTCGTATAACTGTGAATAGATGATATGCTAAATGATGCCTGCATCGAGACGGATGGGAGCGTGTCACGTTATCACAACAAACGTTCGCGTTACAGAATCATTTGGAGCTGAAACTTCTGTTGGTTGTGCAACCCGATCAATTATATTTGTCCTACAAAAGCCAGCTGGAAGTGAGAGTTCTTCCAGCCTTTCATCGTTTCTAGGTATCGCGGCAGGCGGCTGCGTCGCTCTCGGATCTTGCATACTTTTATTTCGCTGTTACGCGTCGCCCTGGAATGCGTATCACTCACGTGAAATGTGAAAAGTCGACGGCCAATCATGCTCGCACGAATGTCAGCGACTCCTTCATTACGTATATTACCCACACGTTTGTCAGGCTGCCAACTCTGCACGCCGAAACTGTTGGGACGGTTTAATAATAATTATGTTACAGGAAAGTGTGCACACTGTTTTATGCAGCCTGAGCATAAGTTTACTCTAATTGTGTCCCAGAAAGAGTGCCAGAAAGAGAATTGATTCCTGAAGTGATTCAAAGTACATTTTCCCTTTGCTAATTCGCGTCGAAACTCTTCGTTAAGGGGTAACGCCACTCTTGAGTTCGGAAAAAGATGATTTTCGGGAATTTTTAAAATAAAAACCATATAAGGTATAGAATCAAGAACAAAAAAGCTGTATTGTATATATTTTCAGAAAGGTTTGTGAATTTTTTTAAACATTTTGTTTAAAAACAACACCTTTTTCGGAGGGCTACATGGCCGGAAAGGTTTTTCAGTAACGGATGGTCCTCGAAGGAAAAATCGAAGATTTTCTCATATTATATACCAAAATCTAGGAAAGATCGTAGGGAAACTAAAAAATATTGTTAATTGTTAACTTAGTGGACATTCAAAAAAGAATGTCAAGAAAATTACGAAAAAGGCATTAAAGTGTTCATAAAAAAAGAATTGTTAATAACGAATTAATAAGAATTGTTAAGCAGAATTTTGCGAAATTCCGCGAAATATATTAAATATATTTAATAATATATTTATTTCTACGCAGGATGTTTTCGTTTGTTTTTTGGATCATTAATTTTGGTGTTCCGCAAATTCTTCATACAATCAAAAGTGTTCCCTGACTTCAAAAAGTTTAATAATACCACTGGTCTAAATAAAATCAGTCTTGTCATTTTCATAACATGTTCCAGTTACTTTTAAGGTTCAGTAGGTTTAGTGTTAAAAAAGTTATCGTCGGCCACTGTAAGTACGGTACGTATATAAATAGTCCTGTTCATTTTTGCGTTACTCGGTGTAGCACACGTGCACGTCAAACAAATCATTTGTGTAATAAATCATTTGATTAATTTAATAAACCACACCGTGACCAGGGTGCTTTACTATTCCGGTTCATCAATACTTCATGCGTCGGCAATATCTGTTTCACGGGTCACATTATAATTCAGCAATTCACTGGACAGGGAACAACAAACGGGAATCGTTGCACAACCTCGGCTTATCGGGATATGTGTGATAGCTGGAGAATTGAAAGGATCGTTAATCGATATTTGAGAGTGAATGATTTGCAATTGAAAGGGGGACGGTATTTCCATCGATAACCCTGTCGTTCCTTTTTTGGCGAGAGGGTGCCGGTTGGCGGTCGGGCCGTGTCGAATAGGTCCGCGACTATGTACACGACTCTACGAGGCATCTCGATTTTTCCACAGCTCAAAACCCGGAGACAGTTCCTAACGGTAGAGAGAGCCGGGCTTTCATTCATAAAACGGCACTCGTGGACGCGACATTACTCTCGATCAGATTGGAAACCAGTTCTAGACACGCCCGTTTCGAAGTAATTCTGCATTAGTTTTACCACGTTTCATACACAACTTCCTCGGGCCGCAGTGCACCGTGCCGCACGGCAGGATATCCATTACGTCAAACTATATTTCAAGACTCATTTCCTCGCATTCAACCCTCGTTTCATGTCCATGCCCTAATATGGATCAGGCTCCGGCGGTCATTCGACGGTCAGATTACTCGAATAACTTTGCATCGAGGGGATTGACATGATGTGGCGCCCTCTTCGGTCCTGACGAAGCCGACCTGTCCCGATAAACATCCTCCCCATTGTGCGATAAATCCTCTTACCGACGTCGAATTATTTCACATTTGTCTCTTACCCGATGATCCTAAATGGCTTGGGAAACGGTTCGCATTGACGATGAACCGCCGACGCATAGTGGGACGAAACGACCTGACGGCGATCAAAAATCTGTAACTTTGCGACTGCTTTATACACTGTAATGAATTTTTCACAAGTTAATCATTACTTTATAGATTTTATGATCTGTTAATTTTAGTGGCATTAACACGTTGCTAAGTTTTCCGCGGGCCCAAATTCGACCGTCGGTACGCAGAACGGTATAATGTGTTTTTAATATTTTTATGTTGTATATCCTATATATATTATTATTGTAACATGATATTTGGTCCCCTCAGGGTTTCAAATTCATTTACCAATCTTCTTCCCCCTCTTTCCATTTCTCACTATCGCCTTTTCAGCGGGACCTACTGTTTATGGAGGGTTCCGAACCACCTTTTGCCAACAACACGTGAAAAACACCCCGGGTGGGTCACTTTCCGGTTTTTTACCAGACGGTCACCCATCCAAGTGCCATTCACGTTCCACGTTGTTTAACTTCGGTGATCTAATGAGAACCGGTGCTGTCAACGGGACTACAGTTGTTGGCTATATCCTATAAATAATTAATTAATTCGAACAAGAAGAGCGTCATCCATATTTGGGTGACGGGGCCCCCACGGAAGCATACCCGTCACCCAGATATGGGTGACGTGGCGACGAACGTGTTAATGTACTGAGTATCGAGATATTTATCTTATAATTAATATATTACAAACAAAGCTCCTCGAAGGCAAACATTGCTTTCCTCTTTGTATTACTTCGTTCAAGAAGTGTTTCGTTAGTTAAATATCATCCCATAGGTCTGCAGACTTTATGCACCCTACTAGATTTTCTCTGGCTTGTTTCGCTTTGTTTGTAATATATTAATTTTAAGATGAATATCTCGTTTCTCAATTCATTAATACCACGCAAATTGACAGAACATAAAGACTATAATGTAATGATTAGACTGCGGATCTTTATGCAAAATAAAAATGTTCTACATTTATTGTGGAAAGTAGGATTAAAATAAAAATTGATTTCATCCCTTAATGGCTTCGTTACATTCACAACAACATTCCAGCATTCTGGAATATTCGTAATCTTTTACTGTTTTATATTTCATCTAAAAAATTTCTTCATAGATGCATAAAGATCCGCAGTCTAATAATAATTAATTTGACAAAAATTCAATACAGTATATCAAGCAGAAGTATAGTTACAGAATTATGATCGCGTCAGGTCGTTTTTTTCCCTCTGTGCGACGTCCAAGTAGCTGCCTGATAACGACGCCAGGGGTAGGTAGGCAAGCTTGTTTATCAATAATCGCTGCCCTCCGGCTACACACACTGGGCTTGGTTACAAAATTACTAAATTGTGTTAAAAAATAAGAAATTACTATAATACTCTCTGGTTTAGAATCGGCCACCTTCATTCACCCTCTCGTTCATCCGGGCTGAACGCATCAATCGGGGATCTGGTTTTGCAAGGAAAATTAACATTCTCCCGCGGGAAAATTGAACAACGTACATCCTAGAAATTCAACTTTTGGAGAGTTTGTTGTACACCTGAGATCGTAATTTGTTTAGTGCATTCGTACACCAAATAACGTCTGTGATAAGATAGAACATCTCCAAAGTAGCCTCAAGCAAGAGGAATGGAATGGAAAATCAAACGATACATATACTATGTATATAGTGTTTGATGAAAGTTGATAAAACAGAAGAGTACACAATTTTTTAAATAATTCGAAGTGCGTGAAATTCTGATCATAAGTTTCCATATGAAGACAATAAATTAGCTTTGGTTCCTCACTTTTTTGAGAAAGCCTAATGCAAAATGATCGACATGCAAAGTGTGCCAAAAATGTCGAAAAACACACGGTGCCATTTAAACAAACAGAGTTGACCTTCCATCTCCTTGACGCTTCCACCTATCAATAAATACTAGTAACATAGGATGATCAACCCCTCGATACCAAATAAGTTTAGTCCGTTTTAAATGTCCAACCCTGTATACATTATATAAATTCTAAAAAGCTCAACTGTTGTATCAGAAAGAACTTTGAAATGCACAATGTAAAAAAAAGATTACATAGAATAAAAACGATCTAGATTGAAAGAAATGTCTTGACTTGGAATTACAATTGCTTCGAGTCCAAAGGGTTAATAATTTTATTGAGTCGAAGATAATATACAGATATCACGAAAGTCTTTTAACCATTTTGCCGTTTCAAATTACTCGTTTTTGCCATAATGCATAACATCCGCTGTCTAACGATGGATCACCGTCCCGATGTAATTAAATAGTAGGTAATAGGTTTCGGTCACATTGTAACGCGACAAATTTAACGAGGTAAAATACGAGCGGAGTTTCGCAAAAATGTTTGCAGAAATTACGATAATGGGTTCGTTAAAACGTAGGATTACCCGTCGGGAAGTAGGAGTATATAGCGGTGTCCAGTAACGTAATGATCGTTTTAAAAGAATAAATTCCCTCCACAAATCAATTTCCATTGGCCGTCGTCGTGGTCGCGTCCCTCGAATGTGGCGTATAAATGCAGCAATCATGTGGGAGGTATACGGTGATTATCTCGATTGCACCCTTAGCCGATTGAGCCGGAGTGAGCACTCGAATCTCGAAAAACACAATAATTCGGAAAACGAACAAAGGCATTTGATTTTGAAACGACGCCTAATAATATACTATGTAATTCATTTAATCGTAAATAATTATAGAAGCACAGCGAATAAATTTGATCCTCGGAGCTTCACCGGCAGCTAAGGTGTCGGACGTGCGGACGGAACCTTATACTTAAAGCTTGTTGCATGCGCAATTTGAAGTTCGATCGTCGATATCATGCCGTTATTACACACCGTTCAAAATATTTCGCTGGTATTGCGAGAAGGTATACATCATTCGGCTTATCTATTCTTCTTTTTACCGCGCATTACGTTTGAACATCTGCATAAAATATTTTAAATAATTCAAGACGCCGCGCATCGACGAACGCACTACCGCTTCGACTTGTTATCATAGTGGGTTCTTGAACTTTTCATGGAGTATAATGTTGCTTTAAAGAGCTCGCATTAGCGTATAGTTGCAGATTATTCCACATGTGATGTCATATTTTCACGCTAACCATTAACCCTTGGTGACTCAGAGTCACTACTAAAAATTGCTGTACCATTATTGAAAGTATTATTTACATTATTAAATATACAAGGTGTCTGAAAATTCCTTTCATTAGGAGAAAATCAGGGGTTTCTGAGATCATTTAGAGCGACATTTTCCTTTGCAAAAATAGTGTCCGCGACTTTGTTAATGAGTTATTAACGAAAAATCAGCCGGTCCGGCGTGCCAACTGTTAACTGGTTCGTGTTTTTCTTTAATAACTCCTTAACAAAGCCGTCGACGCCATTTATGCAAAGGAAAATGTCGTTTCAAATGATTTCAGGAACCTCCCATTTCCGGATATTGAAGGAATTTTGTATCTAATCTTAGTGTCTAATCGATCACTGCACATTTAAGTATTGTATGAGGTATTGCATCAATTTAGCACTTTAATGTTTCCACTTCACTGATTCACTGAGTGTGATTTCAATTACGATATAAGAAAGAATCAAAAACAAGTCATATTGATCCAGTAGTTCCAGTATCATACAAATGCCAAATATGTAACCCTAATGATTTCCTTGTAATACATCATACTTTCTGAAGAAGAGTTTCGTTGCTTAACCTGTGTGTTCGTGACTGTTCTTATTGCATCAATTTAGCACTTTAATATTTCCACTTCACTGATTCACTGGGTGTGATTTCAATTACGATATAAGAAAGAATCAAAAACAAGTCATATTGATCCAGTAGTTCCAGTATCATACAAATGCTAAATATGTAACCCTAATGATTTTCTTGTAATACATCATACTTTCTGAAGAAGAGTTTTGTTGCTTAACCTGTGTGTTCGTGACTGTTCTTCGGATGTATACCATCCGGGATGCGAATTATGTACGTGCGGTGTATACTTGGTTACATCGACGATAATACGAGTCCTATGATCGATGATGGTTCATTTGTACATATAAATCACCAGTCATCCGTTCGGTGTACAATACATTAGTTATCATTTAACTGGACATCTTGATCTGTATAACTGTTTCAACCGAACAACAGGGTGAAAGTTCAGCGGCAACATGTCTTACTCATTAGGGGTTCGCAGATTTCGTAAAAATGGTGGCCCGTTATCGTGCGGTTTTCCGCGTATTTTCGTAAAAGTATCGTTAATACACCGGCTCGTGGGCGTGTAAACACGCGGCACTGTATAAAAGCGCATGTAAATGATTTATCTTGATCGTCGCCCACGCTTTTGACTCCGACCTCCAGAATTATCCCGCGGTACGTTTCATTCGTCTCTCTTTTCCCTTTTTATTCCGGTTCGTTCGCTCTTCTATTTTCTCTCCTCTTTTATCTTCATTCGTATGCATTATTCCCCGACCATACCGACGATACATTGTACCAAATGAGAATTACTCTGTCCTTGGTCAAGAAAACACACGAGATATTAGATAAGCAATTTCTTCTTTTGCGTGCACCGACACGCGAAATTGAGCCAAGGATTGTTATCTACCACGTGCAGAGTCCTTGAGTGGTTCCATTTGCCTTTGTTGACCCTCAGGAAGCCGCTCTTATGACGGTAACGGCCAATACTGGGTCGTTTCTGACCCCTACCAAACGGGGATGTTAAAAAGTGACAAAATTTTGGGTAGCTTACACTGCCGCTCAAAAGTATGTGGATTAGGGTGTTCTTTATTTTTCGACCATGAAATTTTGGACACGCCTCCCCCCCAATATTGTTCCTTTTCATGAAAAAATGATATATCCAAAGTGTTAAAGCTATCGGACGTCGGGAAGTCGTGTCTCATCGAGCGAGAAGTTTTGAAATAGAAGTAACTGCGCGCTAAATGTGAATAGTATACTGAAAATTCAAGTTGAATATTTTATACCTCGAAAAATATCATAATTTTTTACGTGCATCCAAGTACAAGTGTACTTTGTACGAATTAAGATTATTTCACATTAATTAGCCTGTCTAATTGTTGTCCGCCACCTTCCCGTTAACAAGTCCGTTTTCGCTCAAATCTCGTGTTTCGGGTTAACAGTGCAAAAATCCTATCACAATTCCTCATGAATTCTGCAGACGGTTAGAGGCCCCTGCAGCAATACTAAAAACTTTTAAAACAAAATTTTTTTTCTTTTTTTCCTATAAAATTTCTCATGTTTTTGTCAACTTCAACGTCAATGAGGCACGCCTTCCCCTTATCCGATCAACTTTATCTTTTGCAGGAATTACCCAGATAGCACTCGGATGTCCGAAGGATGTCCAAAGTACGTCCGTATTGGACCTTCGTATGTCCCAGGGATGTCCGAATCATGTCCGTATGTCCGAAACATGTCCGATATACGTCCCAGGAATGTCCGAATGAGGTACGATTTACAAAGTGTGATGTACATAGGATGTCCCGTTCGGACCAATCTGGGATGTATGTGGGACGTATCTGGGGACATACGGACTTTATTTGTTCATCCCTGGTACGTACCAGGGACATAAGGACGTTATTTGGACGTTTACAGGAACTACATAGAATATGGGTTCTGCATTTTAATTTTACTTTAATCAAAATTACATATATTACAAACACATAGATTTGGCACATAGTACAATACAATAGCACATATAACACTAATATATACAGTAATTTATAACATAATAAATATTTATAACAATTATAAAATATAAATTTTTAATTTTATTATTAAAAATCTTTTAAAAATGTTTGTTTCTTTCCACGGTTCTCTGCTAATATACGCCGCATCTGTATGGAAACACTTCTTTCTTTCTGATGTATAGATGTTTTGGATATCTTCGCTGCATCTGAAAATTAAAATTTCTTGGTTAGAAACATTGTTCAATAAACGGGAAGATTTTAACATGAATATATTAGGTTAGAGGGAAAGCTATGTGGTATTTTAAATAAGCAGGTAATTTTACTTGTAATGCAAAAACACATGTTAATTAGTGAGTCATGGGGAAACAGAAATTGACAGGTTATTTGAAAAATGGCAACATATTGTTACAAATAATGGAAATTATATCATTGAATAATATTGAACATGTATTTTTATAAAATTACTCAAACGTTCTCTTTAAAATACGATAGAATTTTCCCTCCAACCTAATAATATTTTTGTATTTTCGTTTTGCCAATAATGTTTCAATGACTGAAAAAACGTAATAAAATAAATATAAAATAAAAGCTTACCTGAAATCGCAGTAACGAGTGTCACCAACACAATCCTGACAAGTGGCTGAAGGTATCGAATCACTTGCACACACTTTTTATTAATTGCAATGTTACGAATACGTGCACAGGGAGCACGTGCTAAATTAACCTAACCTCACTTCACGTAAACGCACGGTGATGAGACGCGACGCTACTGTGAGGTATTTGGCTGAGAAACGGGAAAATCGTCTATAAAGTCTTGAAATCGGAAAAAAACTTACAAAGTGATTAGTAATATTCTTATTATTATAATATTATATATATAATATAAATATTAATAACAATACTAATTTAAATGATAACTGAATGAAATCTGAGTGCTCTGTACATCGCATTCAATTATCACTACTTTTCAAGAGTTTGCATAATCTGAGGATAAAATGTTTCGAATAAAAGTTGAACAGTACTTAAATATGTACTTAGAACAGTAGTTAGTAATTAAGAACAATAATTAAAAATTCTATATTTAAAATTTCGAAAAAAATTTTTTTCGACAAAAAGCAAAAATCATTTTGATTTTTTAAATGTTAAAATACATTTCTTATTTTCGGCCAAATACCCCACTGTGTGACGCTTTGACTCTGACTATGTCACTCTGCTCACCTGTCACATAAGATTATTATAAGACTTAAAAAATAAACGTACTTGAACATTCGAAACTTAGATCCCACGGATATCCGACGGGACGTAATAAACAGATGTCCCACGGATGTCCAAAATTGAAGTCCCACGGATATCCTTAGCACCTGAAAAACGAATGTCCCTGGAACATCCGAAATTTAGGTTCCACGGATATCCGAGGAACGTAAATAACGGATGTCCCACGGACGTTCGAAATTGAAGTCCAACGGATGTCCTTAGGACCTAAAAAACGGATGTCCCTAGGATAACCGAAATTTAGGTCCAATGGATGTCCGAGGGACGTCCGTAACGGACGTGGGACATATGGACATAAAGTGGACATGAAACGAATGTCCTTCGGACGTTCGGTGCTATCTGGGTATTTTCTTATCAAATGGCACAATTTTAGGGGGAGGCGTGAAAAAAATCTCGCAAAAAAATGTTCACCAAGTATAACTATGGACCACCCTAATGTGGATACTTACCGTGTTCATGAAAGTGATATACATATAATGTATATTTTTATTATCAAGCAATAGCTGTTGCTAAAGCCTATTATGAATATGTATCTAATATATTCTAACAGTACCAAAGTAAACAATTTAGTTATTGAATTTTCTTAAATAAATAGAGAAAAACTATGGAATTACATAGATAGACATGTCTGAAACGATGTCCCAAATCTGAAAAACATTTGTTGGACATATTAGAATCTGAGTGGAACCTTATTGATACTGAAATAATAAAAAGTTAATAGAAAGGATGTCATGATTAGTAAACGCGGTCATAAAAGTACGCAGTGGATATGTTGATGAAAAGAAGACATCATTATTTTTTATCATTGTCGATGACATATTTAGTAAATTATTATTAAAATATGGACCGTTTATTTTGAAAATGTTGTAAGTTTATTTCGTAAAAAAAACGAGATATCACATAATTTGAGATTAATTTAGTGTACACTTTTCACTTATAACTAGTTAATATTTAATATCTTAAAAAATGTCAATGCCTTTTTCAATTTAAAATTGATCAATAAAAAGTGTTAATCTTCGGATTCTAAAAAAATGTAAACCCACCATTACTTGTCGGCTAATGATAGGAAAGATGTACAGAAATTAGCTGAAGAATACGCGTATAGTGTAAACTTTGTGAGAATTGTAAACTTGAAGTATTATAGTTATTGTTTCGTAAATAATGCATGAAACGTAAAAATTCGAACTCTATTTTTCAGTCAAAAGTTGATATTTATATTGTGTGTATATCGCACTCTAAAATCGGACATTGCGTATGAAACAACCTAATACAAATGCTATTACCAATGAAAATAGAATTTTATTTGGTAACACTTTCTTAAAATTCGTCTTTCAAAATTGAAAATTGCATAAACATTCATATTTCATTTGGAAACAGTTCATATACGTTTGTAGTCATTTTAACAGGAATAATCGTGCTTGTTTTTTAAAACTGAATTAAACAAAATTAATTTAAATTAATCCTTAAACGTAACTGGTACAAGTTCCCTTCTAAAAATAACAAACTTGATTTTATCCAGACTTTGTGCGGCTCCTATTGTAGTACATGTTCCAATAAATCATTTCTCATGAAACCATTTTTATCATATCAATAATTGTAAAATAAAAATTCTGGAACTGGTCATTTTGACCGGTGGTGGTAGGTTTACAGTGTTAATATTACGAAGAAATTACACGCGGAACTGTATTACAAATGTCTTTTCTATGCGTCGTGAAAGGCTGTCGATCGCCTGCATCGGGTGCATTGTCTGTATCCTCTGCGCTGGCAGACTTTTCGTGCTGTCTTTGACCTTAATACCGAGAGGTACCGAGGCCAAAGACCTTGCCATTGAATTCGGCTGTAATCGAAGTTGACGTCACCGTGTACCCGGTTCGGTAAGGAGCATCGATGTAAATGACTTTCACGAATATTGCCTGCGACATTTTGCTAAGACGAGAGCGGCGTGCATACGGCTCATTCTGCGTTCCGGCCTCGTGATCTCGGTGAACAAACGCGATTGCGATTGTGTCCTTCGCTTAGAGGAGATATTGGCATCGGCGGACCATGAACGAGCCTCGTCCAGGTCCGCTTCATCGCACCCCCTAACCGAAAGCATTATTCCCTCGAAGAGGTTCCTCGTTGATTCGCTTCGACAAATGATCGCCTTGCACCAAGCTATAGAATAATTTGACTGGCTACGCCCTCAGATGCGCGAACCGATCTGACGTCGAAACGGAGAAAGTTCTCGCGATTTTCGCCTTAATTCGCCTTCGTGTTATTGACTCAATTGCGCCGGTAATCTTCTATAATCTATAACGGCGTGTGACTTCAACATCTCACACGCACACATCGTAGGGTGAGGTGGGATGAAAGAGATGTGTGAAATGTTCTTAAATAAATTGTTTAACCCTTAGCACTCGGCTGGCGCCTCTGAGGCGTCACTAAAAATTGTTGTACTATTATTTTAAATATTGTTTACATTATTAGATATGTCGGTACTATTATTTTAAATATTGTTTACATGATTAGATATGTCGGTATCTAACCAATTACTAAACATTTAAGTATTTTATAAGGTATTATATCAATTTCATATCTACCAATAAATCATAGAGAATGGAAATAATCTAGGTCTGAAGAAACGTTTGACTTTCGAGTTAAAAGAGCTACGAGTGCAAAGGGTTAACTATATAATAATATTAGTATAATTCTTGTTGAAAAATCAACGGTTGGCTTATCTCTGGAAGTATGCCACTATTTTAGACTATGGACTACGTTTAGTAACACATTTGAGCTGTGTATTTCGAAAGCGACCTAAGAACATGTATATTTAAATTGAGATATTTAAGAGTTCGCGTTTCAATAATATTAAAAATTAGTATATGATGACTTACAAAGTGCTTTGAAGTCCAAGAACATCATTTTGAACATCTAATAAAATGTAGTATGTGATAATATTATGATATTTTTTTCTTTTCATTTTTCGTTTCTTCAACGTTTCAATCCACAACACATTGTTCATGAGGAATAAAAAGTAAATGCTATCGAGTTTAATGAGAAGTATCTCAATAACAAAAAATCAATAATACTTGCCATTTAAAAAAATGTTGGAGCCGCCTCTGTTTGCCCCCAAAAGTTTAATACATACTACAATATTAGCCCTTCTTAACCACTTAATACTTTACCCACTGGAAGTCTATTAATAGGATTTTCAATAATTGTGCTGTACCAAAAGAAAGCGTAGAAATTTTCATTCACATTGCAATCGTAAATGAAACTCTTAGATAACGTTATTAAGGGTGACTTGTTAGCTCACAATGAAGATTGCTGTTGCTATTGAAGGTTCCATTAAAAAGTGTTTAACCATGTACCATGATTTTTCAAAATTATGTAATAATCATCGGTCGGTAATGTGTTAATATTTTAAGAAATGAAGTCGATGTCTTCATTGGATTCCGAGAAAACAGCTTGTAACACTTTATCTAGTATACCCTGTATATGGCCTAAGAATTATACGGTATTTGTGTAACCCACACTTCGATTTGTAAGAAAATGGTACTTTCGCATGGTCGTAAGGCACTGTTGAACGATTCAATATAGCCCATTACGGGGAGATGAATCGCGTTGTCTCGTGTAAGTGAAAAACAAAGGGGCCTCAAATGACACAGTTAGACGGAGTTGTTCTTTACGGCTATCCTGGTCCGTCCCCACGATGAACCATATTTTATTGCCACCGCTGCACGATGTCTCGCGACGAGCCGTTTTCATTGTGATAGAGCAAACGCGGCGATGATATAATGCACAATAGAAGACGGCTGGGGGATAGCGTATGTCGCGCACAATAGTGTTTATATTTATACTCTTCCAGTATTTTGAGTTACGGCCAAATGGCGTGTAACAAGTATGGTACCGTGTTTTGCCTTGCGCACACCGACGACAATCAAAATTTCGCGTACGCTCCTTCTCACGGAGACGGCTGCGCATGATTTATATGATAGAATGAATATTTACGGTGTATCATTGCGGGATGTATCACTAATTAGTGTGCCTAGACTTTCTCGAATTTATTTAGGCGCGAGTATTTGTGGTGTTATTGCTCCGTCGTTAATCTCTAAAACGTTCGAGCAATGTCGCAATCTTGTAACAGGTCGTACAAGTCGGAATTAATTAGTTTAAATATATTTATGAAACACTTGGCGTTGGCCATGTGATTATGTACAGTTACTCGAATTAATATTCGGACGCTCTATAACTTTTTTAATATTGTACTATACGATGTGAACTTTTTGGGAAGCTAGAGCAATTAGTTTACTACAGGATGTGAGAAGATATTTTTTCAAAAATTGCAATTGATCGGAATTGTAGAAAAAATACTATTTGTACATCTGTGTCAATTAAATATATTCTAAAAATCACTTGAAAGCTGTTTTGAAAGCATGTTATATGTGGTTCACCCTTTATACCTAAAGAAATAAATTTGTTGAATAATTTTACATTGACACATCTTTACAATCTCAATTATCGTAAATTAAGAATACTAGAACCCGTCATTTAACGATTTCGTGGTCTCTGAAAATCACCGGCAAAGTGTTAGGTAAAGAAAATTTGATTAAAATCCACGAGGTGTGAGAGTGTTACAAAAGTCCCTGTTACGATCAACTTTGTCTTCTCCATTCTTGTATTATTAAATAAATTCTTTTTCATTTTCCGTGACCTTTGTGTGCATTGATGTGATGCTCCACGTGTTTGAAGTGTACGTATGCATAAAGGTATGCTCGCCACAGAACACACAGGCTCGGTTGTAGTTTTCAAATTAATCTGAACGAGGAACACTGAAAGGATCGTAAGGATCTTCCAACGAAACACAGTCCGGTGTCTATTAAATCTACTGATCCTAACACAGAGCGCGTCGAACAGCTTTCAATTATATTTTATTAGAGGTGAGGATTAAAGCTGCTATATTTCGAGATTTAGGCGCGGCCAATCACATTTACCAGGCTCTTTTTGTAACTGCAGCCGCTGATCGGTAACCTATTCCTTGTAGCTGGGCCCATTGTGTTCAGTTTTCGACGGTGCCACGGTTAAAGTAGTCATGTACGCTGATTGTAATCTTCTTACATCGTGATTTAAGTGCTATGAGACGCGGATGAACGAGGACCAACGTCGTTAGTTATTCCCTTCCAGCTTCGTCGCCTTTGTCGCCGTGTAAAGGCAGACTTAGGCCATATGAGAGAAAGGCTGTCGCGTCGCCAATCTTTTCGAGTCGATTTTTATGGTAATACGCGCACTTAGCATGCGCCGTTGCATTCGATCTCGGTATCAGATTCTCTAAATGGCCATTCGATATTTTCAGACGGGCTGGACTTACTTTTTTCTTGCAGAATTTTGTGTTTCGTTAGCTACAGATAGTGGTCACTAGACTACGGACCTTATGCATTTATGAAAAAACATGGGTAAGCACAATTTAAAGCAGTGTACATACCCAGATAGCACCGAACGTCCGAAGGACATTCGTTTCATGTCCACTTTATGTCCATATGTCCCACGTCCGTTACGGACGTCCCTCGGACATCCATTGGACCTAAATTTCGGTTATTCTAGGGACATCCGTTTTTTCGGTCCTAAGGACATCCGTTGGACTTCAATTTCGAACGTCCGTGGGACATCCGTTATTTACGTTCCTCGGATATCCGTGGAACCTAAATTTCGGATGTTCCAGGGACATTCGTTTTTCAGGTGCTAAGGATATCCGTGGGACTTCAATTTCGGACATCCGTGGGACATCTGTTTATTACGTCCCGTCGGATATCCGTGGGATCTAAGTTTCGAATGTTCAAGTACGTTTATTTTTTAAGTCTTATAATAATCTTATGTGACAGGTGAGCAGAGTGACATAGTCAGAGTCAAAGCGTCACACAGTGGGGTATTTGGCCGAAAATAAGAAATGTATTTTAACATTTAAAAAATCAAAATGATTTTTGCTTTTTGTCGAAAAAAATTTTTTCGAAATTTTAAATATAGAATTTTTAATTACTGTTCTTAATTACTAACTACTGTTCTAAGTACATATTTAAGTACTGTTCAACTTTTATTCGAAACATTTTATCCTCAGATTATGCAAACTCTTGAAAAGTAGTGATAATTGAATGCTTTGAGTGCGATGTACAGAACACTCAGATTTCATTCAGTTATCATTTAAATTTGTATTGTTATTAATATTTATATTATATATATAATATTATAATAATAAGAATATTACTAATCACTTTGTAAGTTTTTTTCCGATTTCAAGACTTTATAGACGATTTTCCCGTTTCTCAGCCAAATACCTCACAGTAGCGTCGCGTCTCATCACCGTGCGTTTACGTGAAGTGAGGTTAGGTTAATTTAGCACGTGCTCCCTGTGCACGTATTCGTAACCTTCCAATTAATAAAAAGCGTGTGCAAGTGATTCGATGCCTTCAGCCACTTGTCAGGATTGTGTTGGTGACACTCGTTACTGCGATTTCAGGTAAGCTTTTATTTTATATTTATTTTATTACGTTTTTTCAGTCATTGAAACATTATTGGCAAAACGAAAATACAAAAATATTATTAGGTTGGAGGGAAAATTCTATCGTATTTTAAAGAGAACATTTGAGTCATTTTATAAAAATACATGTTCAATATTATT
The DNA here is from genome assembly GCA_916610235.2 of Lasioglossum morio. Classification (NCBI taxonomy): domain Eukaryota; kingdom Metazoa; phylum Arthropoda; class Insecta; order Hymenoptera; family Halictidae; genus Lasioglossum; species Lasioglossum morio. The sequence goes on along the minus strand of OU744328.1, from coordinate 6,513,272 downwards.
CAATGATATAATTTCCATTATTTGTAACAATATGTTGCCATTTTTCAAATAACCTGTCAATTTCTGTTTTCCCATGTCTCACTAATTAACATGTGTTTTTGCATTACAAGTAAAATTAGCTGCTTATTTAAAATACCACATAGCTTTCCCTCTAACCTAATATATTCATGTTAAAATCTTCCCGTTTATTGAACAATGTTTCTAACCAAGAAATTTTAATTTTCAGATGCAGCGAAGATATCCAAAACATCTATACATCAGAAAGAAAGAAGTGTTTCCATACAGATGCGGCGTACATTAGCGGAGAACCGTGGAAAGAAACAAACATTTTTAAAAGATTTTTAATAATAAAATTAAAAATTTATATTTTATAATTGTTATAAATATATATATATTTATTATGTTATAAATTACTGTATATATTAGTGTTATATGTGCTATTGTATTGTACTATGTGCCAAATCTATGTGTTTGTAATATATGTAATTTTGATTGAAGTAAAATTAAAATGCAGAACCCATATTCTATGTAGTTCCTGTAAACGTCCTGTAAGGAACGTCCAAATAATTTCCTTATGTCCCTGGTACGTACCAAGGATGTACAAATAAAGTCCGTATATCCCCAGATACGTCCCACATACATCCCAGATTGGTCCGAACGGGACATCCTATGTACATCACACTTTGTAAATCGTACCTCATTCGGACATTCCTGGGACGTATATCGGACATGTTTCGGACATACGGACATGATTCGGACATCCCTGGGACATACGAAGGTCCAATACGGACGTACTTTGGACATCCTTCGGACATCCGAGTGCTATCTGGGTATTAAAAAGATTTAAAGACATTAGCTTATTGGTATCAGCTTAATCAGATAATTAAAACAAGAAAGAAATTTTTATTTCACTCTTGTGTCTTGCAATCAATGCAAACATTTTTTATTTTGTATATTGATCCGCAGTCTAGTGGTCACAGTATGACTCATTCTGCTGTAGTTTTTCTCTCAATGCAACGGTTTCATCCTCGATTAGGACAATCATTTTATCTTTACATAGTCAGAATATTTTTGGAACAAAAGTAAATTATTATGCATTTTTTAAATTGATCAATGTATATTTTGAACGCAGTATGATTTAGTTAGTTGAAGTTAGTTTATCTTGGATTAATGCAACAGTTTCACCATCTATTAGCATAATCATTTTATTCTTGCATATCCAAAAGAATACTTTTGTTCCAAAAATAAATTATTTTACGCGATGCAAATTATTTTACATGTTTTAAATTGATCAATGTATGTTTCCTTTTCCTAAATCCCTTTTAAGAAAAGTACAACTACATGCACTTTATACTAAAAGGAAAGAATAGGATGCTTCAGTGCCCCTTTAATTTTGCATCTGATCTAATCAAATAATTGATTTCAATAACCTTGAAATATGTTATTAAGGTGATGCCTTATACAGGGTGTTTCGTAACTGGTGGTACAATTGAAAAGGGGATGATACTACATGAAAAAATAAGTCGAAAATATAGAATAAAATTTTTTCATGTGTGGCTTTGTTTTCAATAAAATCGAATTTTGAATTTTCGTTGGGTACGTGCTTTAGTATATGCAGAAAGTAGAATTGGTTGATCATGGTCAGAGGTGTCAGACGTTTTTTATGCAATAGCACGTGTATTCGTTGCATTTTCAAACTTGATTTTCTCAAAAACGAATTGCCAAACGAAACAATGTTATTCCTTTTATTCGACTTATTTTTTCATGTAGTATCACTTCCTATTCGCTTGTACCACCAGTTACGAAACACCCTGTATACGCTGTAGATAAATGAATACATACTCTAAATTGTGTGCACAGTTTAGTGAATTGATATCAATATTTCTCTCAGTCACTATACACCCTTTTTGTAAAAATGAAGAATTTACTTTAATTTTTTGGTGAAAACTTTGAATATTTAAATTATATGTACTTACAGAAGTTTTTCGCTAACTTTTCTCGTTTGTCTGGAGTTTCATTGAAGATTATCTAAAGCTGTCGTGGATTATTACAGAAGAGAAACGCTTGGATGCACCCGGCTTAATTAATTGGTTCATTAGTTATTCCTGGCTACTTCCTCATTCCTGGGTATTTTAATGCGAAATGGTTTCCAAGATAAAATTATAACTGCGACAACTTTAATGGCTCTATAATAAACTGTTTGAATATCGAAGATTACGTGATTATCTGACCATCTAGAATCTAGGGTTAGGCTGATAAAATTGTTAGAGGATCAATAAAATCAATATAAAATTCCTGTTAATCTAAATGTGGAACAAAAATTAATGAAACACGAGAAATTGCATAGAAGAAGAGAGAAGAAGAAATGTTTAATATCTAACTCTTATAACTGTAAAATATAGAAAAATATATAGAAAATATCTTTGTTCCGTCAAATCAATTATATGTAGTTTTTTATTAGTGAATTTTCTTTAATATTTTTCGATCTCTAAATCTTTTGCAAAAATTTTTTCTCAATTTCTATTTCTAAAAAATTAACCCGAACTTTTCCTATAATTTCTAGTCTCACTAATAATTTTTATTGTGCTGAGGTTTCAATTTTTCATAATTGTTTCTGAGAAACATGCAATGTATATTATTACTATTTCGTACAAAAGGCTATAATTTTCTCGTCCAGAATTTATGTTTTAGTCTGGTTCTGTTTATTGATAAGATAATAGTTTTTCTGATGGATTAGAAAAATTAACTATTCAACTAATAGTAGCTATACCACGATAAACTATATATATACATACATATATTATTTCAAACGTAAATTTTTTGACAATATGTTATTGATATAGTATACTACTTGACGTTTCATTCTTTAGAAAAGGAAAGTCACATATGTATTTCATACACGAACAGATTTAGACATTTCAGGTAAATTACAATAGAAATGTTCTATATAAGAGTAATTACTCGCGACCATAACTCAACCTCAGTTCAAAGAGATAGTACATAGAGAGCATCGAGGTTAAAGGTCCAACGAGTAATTTATATAAATGGCAAACTGCCCGCAGTTTAATTTTGGCTCGGGTTGAACTTCCTTTACATATTACGTATAAATGCCTATTTATTTGGGCCAATTGAAGAGGTTATAGTAATTAAAGACGATTCTAACTTCTTACTTAGTAATCATTGTTCTCTAGCTAGCAACTATCTCAATAGAACTTTTCAATTGTTTCAGTGAGATTATGCTGCTGCTTATATTCTGTCTCCTAAGGATAAAGGTTTCTTTTCAAACAACTACCTTAGCAGAGGATTAATTCATAAATTATTGATTTAAAATAGAAAACACTTTCCGCCGTGACTGTATTTATTTTTATATGAATATTATCTTTATAAATGATGAATTTTATCATTGCATTTGCGTATGATCCACATTGAAAAGAGGTAATTATAGTGATAGACAAAAAGTAATATTTTTAGTAGTATATTTAGGATAAAAGTAGTATATTTAGGAGGTGCATTGTTTCGATTTGCAAAGAATTCTTTTCCATGTGTATTACTCGTGGATAAATTGTTTTTATAAACGTAGCAGTGGACAAAACCTACGCAGCAATCCTCTATTGTATAAAAATGAAATCAATGTCCCGGAATTGTTGTTAACGAAGAGAATCAAAGTTTCCTGGAAGTATTTGAACGAAAGTTCATAGATCGTAGATCATTGGTGTCATTATTTAATGTTATGTAATCATTGGTTACTGTCTAGACTTCTAGACCAGCAGCATTCGCAATTGAATGGTGTTTAAAATAGTTGAATGTTTGTCTATCATCTATGCAATGGTATCTATGCATTGCCATTCCTATTGACCAGTCGAGGTTATTAAACTTGGTGTTGCAAGAAGTCGCGTGAAGCAATAACCCTAACCTATTGAATCGTTTAGCAGTCATGAACGAAAGTTCAATCCTTGACTTTCTTCTATCAAATTGTCTATATTTTCCTGTTCGATGAATATCGTGATTGTTTTCACTATGTTCCCAATACTGACAATTTGGAAATTACGTTCATTGAATTACTTAGCAATCGTAAACAAAAGATATATCCTTCATTTTCATTTATTAACAATTTATCGCGTGATAAAGATCACAGTATATTTCTCGATAAAATATGTTTTCAATAATACCAATTTTAAATTATGGTTTCTATCTTCAATGTCTATTGTAAGTAAAACTAGAAATTATACAGTTGCACTTTATTGTATTGGGTTGGCAAGAAAGTAATTTCGGTATGTTAAGATGAAATAGAAACCCCATTTTTTTTATTAAAGCAATGCACATTAATATATTTTATATTTTCCATTTTGTTCGATGACTTTTTGCCATCTTTCTAGTAGCTTCACAATTCCGCGCTCATAATACTTTTGGTCCTAATCGGTAAAAAACTGATCCAAGTGCGATCTCAGGTCATCACACACACATCATTTCATCTTGTGGAGTCTCAGAGGCCTCAGCTTCAAATGTTTGAAAAATTTTTTATATGAATACAGTTAAATCTGTTTGTTCACTTTTTATCCTGTGTTATTCTTGATCCCAAATTTATTAAAAACGAGGCTATATTTATGAAATTCATTTGTCGGGATTTAAGGCATCCCACCTTATTATTTAAGTGTGTTATTAGACCTTACATTCGTAGGGTTAAAATACCGAATCTAGTTTCTTACCAACCCAACAGTTTGGTAACAAAAATGATTTTTTCACATAAGTAGTTAAACACTTTCTCGTGAAGAATATCAAGATGCATTAAGTGGTAGAATAAAAAAATGTATGTTTTCATTAAAAAAAAAAAGTTAGTGACCTTCATATGTCCTCTACGCATCCACCTACAACCCACATATGAATTGAATGAATCCACGAATAAAATAAGTACCACATAACGGGAACTCGCTATTAACAACAGGGTATTAGTTGGAAACTTTCACAATTGATAATCGATAATAGTAACTGGCGCAACTGTGGTCGGTTTATTGCTGTCGCGAAGTGTACTTAAACGTGGAAAACAATCGCCGATAAAAATATTTCATTTACATAGGCACAGGTAAAAACTAAGCAAAGGGTACACTTTCGCCGTGACCTAACTCAGCCACTCGTGTAAACGTCACCCGTTCGACACAGGTAACCACGGATAAGATTCTTGTATCGCCGGTGTACAAACGTAATCGAAAAGGTTAGGCTTCCTGGATAGAAAATCGAAAATTTACTATACCTTTTGTAATTATTACAATTTCAGAACATTTATCCACTAAAAAATAATTGGAAATAAAAGATAGCTACATCCATAGGACGTCTTTTCACGTTGAGGTTATAGCATATACGGACGTCCGTTTCATGTTGAGATTATGTGCGGACGTCCTGAGTTGATCTCGAACAGCCTTAGGATGTTCGCAATACTTGATCTTTTACACTCTGAGCTATTTCAGCTCGAAAATTAAACATTTCTTCCGACTTACACTTTCCATTCCCTATGCAATTGAATGGAGACGAAATTGGTATAATTCCTCATACAATACCCAAATGTATAGTAATTTATTAGATACCAACATATTTAATAATCTAAACAATATTTTGAATAATGATACAGCAATTTTTAGTGGCGACTCTCTGAGCCATCGCACAAATGCTAAGGGTTACATTTCGTACGTGTTAGGAACGTTCATTTCTTAAGTCTAATGGATGTCCATAGAACATTAATATTGTATGTTCTAGAAACATTCATTTCTTAAGCATTATGGATGTCCATAGAACTTAAATTTTGTACGTCCTAGGAACGTTCATCTCGAACGTTCGTATGTTCTAGGAACATTCCTTTTCACATGAAGGTCAACAGATTTTTACGCGAAATTTGATGATCTATCGGTTTATAATACAAAAGGTACATCTTTCCATTTAAATGCAAATTAGTATGTATAATTTTTAGATATTGTTAGAAATAACGAGAATATTCAAGGTGGTCAAAATGATCGAACCACCTTGTATTAATGTATAAGTACTCAACGTTAAACATTTCAAGATAAGGGTTGTCTTTCAGAGAGAATATTCAAGGTGTCAAGATGATCGAAACACCCTGCATAAATGTATAAGTATTCAACGTTAAACATTTCAAGATAAGGGTTGTCTTTCGCGCTCTATTTGGAATAGATAACACGGAATTTTCAATTGCCTGGAAAAGAGAATATTCACGACCAAAGGAATCTATTTCACGTGTTTCTTTTTTCCTGTGCAGTTTTTTTCTTTAGTTTTAAGTAGCAGAATGAAACTCGTTCTAGGAAATGCATATTTTTACAATTTCTCGACCGTATCGGCAGCTTGGCGTAAATTACACCTGAGCCTATGTCATCCTAGACAAGTTGACCGGAAAAAATAACCCACACAGGCCCGCTGGTTACCGCAGATAACGCGGGCACGAGTAATAGTAAATAGGTCAGTCACCTTCGTAGATACACTGGTTGTTATATAAATCTGAAGTCTCTAACGCAACACCATAAACAGCCATATCGTCGCGGGTAGCTAAAACGGTTTGCGATAAAGTACATATGTACATACAAGTTTACGGTTTTGCTTCGACGACATTTTTAACAAAATTGAATTATGCTCGATTATATTCGCAATCGGTTTTGGTTGGTTGATCCTGTAAATGTTCGCTACGTAATCATTTGGCAAAGTAGTTTTTCCCCGAACTCTACACGAATTTATTTAGCTTATTATGTGAGCCGTTTATTTTGAAAGTAGATCAAGTCCATTTTCGAGAAAAATCAAGCTAGCAATTTTAATATTTACATATCTACGTTATCTTTTCATTCTGAAGCAAATTGTAACTGATATATCTAAAATCACAAAGATTTTGTATAAAAGGAAATTAGCTGGCTAACAGAATGATACAAATTTTTATTTTGAAAGTGGCCTAAGTCATTTTGTCAGTTGTTTGATGTTGAGGTAGTAGCCTCCAGCAGACTTATAGATCTCTAGCCTCCAGTAGAATAAGAAAGAAACTTTAACGTGGCAAAAAATTGTCCAAACTGTTGAACATAATGTGGAAATCACAGACTATAAATTCTTAGTATCAAGACTTTCGTTTTTACCGAATGACAGAGATTTTGACGTCAGAGATACGACGTAGAAATGTCATTAAAGAAAAATTATTTACTAGTTGTCCTCCAAGATTATTATAATGTTATTAAGAAGTGTCTTAAAAATAACAAGAGGATTTCATATCAACAAGATTTTTGGAGGATGCAATGTTTAAAAGGGTAAAGAATTCTAACGCAGAAACAATAAATTGATTAAAAATATGCTGGGTGAATTTTCTATAAGATATCAATGGATGAGAATGCCGAGTTTAAAATACTGAAATTATTACTACACGTCGAGGTAGACCAAGAAAATTCGAAAATATTGTATTGACACCACTTTACTATTTTCGAGACCACCGACTCTGGAGGTCCACCATTTTGTGAATTTTTGCTCAAACAAAATAATCATAGTCTATACTTTTTCTAAGGATATTTCTTTTTTTTCAAACGTTCCAGTGAGCCGCAATCGTGCATGCCAGCAGATCAAAAATTTTTAAATGACTTCTATGAGGCTGCAAAAAAGCCCTATAAAAAATCATTTACAAAATTACATAAAATTTTTTTCTTGTATCTGAAGATTTAAGATATACGTCAAAAATAATTACGGACTCAACAAATGTTTCTTCATTATTTTATCAGTCCCATAAAATTATTCAAACCTTCAATCGAGAAAGTGTAATGTCCTTTTAAATGAATAACTGTTCGGAACAACAGATAACCTGTTACATGTTCGACCTTCGAAAACACGTTGACACAAATGTGCGCAAACCGCGTCGTTCGGTTTCGAGATTTAGTTTGCAGATGCATAAATGTAACCCGACGGTTGGTACGATCCCCCCTCTCCCCACAATTATTTGCATGCGAATCCGAGTTTAACACATAGGGTCCCATTGAGCAACTCTTTTTTCAATCACCGATGATATCCGCCACGTGGACTTTTTCGAGATACGAAGATCACGTTTTTATAGCGACCAGTGTTTTGCACAGACGAGGATTTCTTTCGTAACTAATGTGGTCACGAGACTTCTGTGGAAACCGGACCCAACGTGTACGCGCGTACGCAAGGTCAGATCTTTTACTTTCCCGACTGGTTTGTTATCACTGACGCGTCAAAGGACCGGTAATCTGTGACGGTTACTAGGTGCTTTTCAATTAATTGAATCAGAAACTTGCAGAACCCTATCGCCTCAGCAGAACTATCTCACTTTAATTAAACAATAAAATTCATCATTTTATCTGAGGTATGGATAGTACTTCCTCTCCTTTACATTCCGAACTTTCGACTTCACTTTTCTTCACGTAATTATTGGACTGCGGAAGTTTATGCCAATCCATATTTTTATAAAATGTACAGTGACTCGAATTAATATTCGGACGCTCTAAAAAAGACGATAACATTTTTAATATTGTACTATTCGATTTGAACTTTTTTGGGAAGCTAGTGAGCATGTGAAAAAAAAATTTTCAAAAATTGCAATTGATCGGAATTGAAGAAAAAAATACTAAGAGTTGCATTTTACAATTTTTTTTGTGTGGGTCTATATTGAAAATTTACAAAATACGTTTTGTAGATCTGTGTCAATTAATCATATTCTGAAAATTTTGTCACAATCGGTCGACGTTGCAATGAGCTACAAATGTTTAAAGATGGTCAAACTTGCACATTTTCACGATTTTCGGCCTCTAACTGTAATTAATTTATAAATTCTTACATCGTTCAATGCCTGTATTTTTTCCCACATCAACCGATTTATATGAAACTTTCACAGTACATGTAATTAACATACAAAACTTATTTTTCAAGTTATTTTACTATAAAAAGGACCACAAATATGGCAGTAACAATCTTTTTGTAGAGGAACGAGTTTTGGAGATTTCAAAATCACCTCCACTTTTTAAAAAATAGAAACATATTTTTCTAGACACTATTCGATGCAGCTCGTCATTCTCCATAAAAAAGTATTAATATATAAAAATCTATAAAAGTAATTAGTTTAAAAGATATTTCAAGTTTAATTATCCAAAATTTAATTACATGACATCATGATCTGCACAAATCTCTAACAACATTTCAAAATCGAGAAAGATCAGTTCAAATGAACGACTGCAATGATATGGATTGAATGATGTTGACTCAAAGGAATTTCCCTTTTTGTTTAAATTATTATAATTCTTAATTTTAATTTTTCCCGACGTAAAAGCTTCGCTAAGAGTACTTAAAAAGCGAAAAATAACTTACAAACATTTTTATTATTTATTTGCAGGCTCAATAATAACAGAGCAGGAGAGTTATATTTCTGTCTCTATTTCGGTTTCTTCTTCTTCTTCTTCTTCCCGCTCTTTAATTAATGGGCCCGTTAGTAAACGATTATTTATCGCATCATAAAGTTAAAAGTAATTCTGCTCTATGTGATTTTACACCACTTTGCTGAGTACTTAAATAATATGGTTCAATGTCAGAATGAAAAAAAGATTTGATTTGTTTATACAGATTGTACGTATCTTCGTATAAATAATCTGATAACCTTCGAACACATTGTTCCACATCGTAATGTAATAAACGTATTATGTATAAATATAATGATAACCTATGGTGCATAAATCGTAACACCAATAATTTAAGATCCGAGAGATATACTATCGCTCATGTAGAATTTAATAGATATGTTATTACTAGTCGGGGAATTATCAGTTTCCATTCCTTTAATTTCAGTTAATCTCCATTCCGAATACATTGTTCCATATCGTAATGCAATAAAAATATGGTGTATGTAATGATAACGTTTGATGCATAAAGCACGTAATATGAATAACTTAGTTGAGAGATCTACTATCGCTCACGTAGAACTTAATAGATATGTTGTTACTCGTCAGGAAATGATCAGTTTCCATTCCTTCAAATTAAAGTAATTTTCATTCGAGATAACACCAGTTATTGATCGAATAGTAGTGATTATACAGGGGAATAAAAAGCTATCAAAATCTAAAATATTTTTCCACTACACGTAGAACGCAGATAATAATTCGACATTTTTTTTTTGTTTAATATTTATTCCATTTAAATTATTCCGCAGTTACAGTAACCTCTACAGTACGAGTGTGGTCATAACATCAAGTTAAAGAAACTTTTTTATTTTTGTAACCAGAATTTATAGTATAATATTTTATATAATGAGACAAAGATACACACTTTTGCAATCATATTTTAAATGCATATCTAAAAAAAAAAATAAAATTCGTGCAGTATTAAATTCCTTTCACACACTTTGATAAACACAATAATACTATACAACTCTCGTTGCAATTTTTTAAAAATATCATTTGTTGTTCTTGACATATTTCACGAAAAAGAAAATATTGAAATTGTTTTCAAGAGATGATTTCACCCCATTAATGCGGGAAATAGCACGAAAAATAGTATTAGGCATAACTTGCTCTATTTGATCTTTATCAAAATACAGTAGGACCTCGATTAACCGGATTCCGATTATAAACAGATTTGCGTTCAGACCTGGGTAAAAATTATTTCACCTAAGAAATACAAATATTTGCAAGTACTATTTCTCACAACTGTGTTACATAATTTTAAATGGAACCCCTATAAAACGTTACATATTTAGACTCTACAAGAAAAAACAAGTAAATTTTGTCTGAAACATTGTTTTGTCAGATATTTTCATAATGAGATATAGCAGTTTGAAGTTTCGACTTGTAGGTACTTGCTCGAAGCGCTTGGAAATAGCGTTATTTGTATACGCGCTTGAGTCCTTTGCTCACTCGTGAAGAAATAAAATGTTCTTTAAATTAAATGTTCAAAATGTCCACCACGGACTTGTAAACATTTATTTACTCGAACCATCAAAGTTGTTCTAACATTTGTTAATATTTCGGGAGTCTTTATTTAGAGTCCTTAAAAATTTATTTTGGAATATTATGTACATTTTAATTATTCCCTCGGGTCTCGATTATCCATCGAGGCTTAATTAATCCGGGCTGTTTGTTCCCGATCAAGTCGGTTAATCGAGGATCTACTTTACTTCGTAACATACGCATTCAGAAATCGCAACTTTTAGACTTTCCGTCAGTTTGTTCATTCTCTGCGATGCACAGCGAATTTGAAATTGCGCCGAGGATTTTTTTCGCCATGAATGGTATATGGTATCCGATTAGCATCCGGTTTTTATAAGCATCGAAATGTAAGGGATGACGTTATCACTAATAAAGGCCCGTACAGCCGAGGTTAGACATGCGTGCATACATGTAAAGTTCTAGAAGTGCGAGGTCAAGAGCCACTTAAGAACACTCCGATGCGTTCGTCCGGCGGGATAGATCTCGACATGAATCTTGATCTCCAGCCTCTGTTCACACTGCGTGAAAGTTTCGAGTGGTTTCGTACACGAGGGCCTTAGGTACCATGATGGATGGGATATTTTTTTTCACGGATAGCATCAAGAGAAATGGGATTACATCGTTGGAAGTATCTTATTGCCGGACATAATTACATGCAACCGTCTTTGTTACCTCTCGCCTGAATTTTCACCCCTTTCTTTTTCTTTCTCTGTAAATGGCCAGACACCTTGACCACCTCGTGTTGTATCACTTCACGTAGACATCTTATGATGAATAACTATTGGGTTGGAACGAAAGTTCGTAGCGTTTGTATATTAAAATTGAAAGCTAGAATTCAGATATTTATTCATAGATTTATTCAATAACATATTTTCCATTCTGTTCTGTTACTTTTTGCCATTTTCCAGGTAACTTCTCGTGTCATTGAGTAGACATATGAATAAATACCTTAATTTTATCTTCGATTTTTAATTTGGAAACGCCACGAACTTTCTTTCCCATAATTAGATAAGTGATCAGGATTTATAGTTATTATGATAACGGAAATGTGATTTTCATTTATTGTTTGTTCAGAGATAGAACTAGCATACGAATACGGATGAGGAGATCATTTTGTTTCCAGTATGGTAGAAACAATATCATATATAGCTTCTGATACTTTGATTTCTAAATGAGCCTTTGTCTTTGAAAGTGGTGAAAGTCCATTTTTGGAAAAAATGCAAATTAATTAATAGATAAATGGACTTACATCATTTTCAAAAACAATGGCTCATATCTTGAGTGAGTATCTTTTAAAATAGGGTCTGTGTAATTCGCATGAAAATTCGGATTATAGAGTACAACAAATATTTAATTTTTAATTTGGAGATCTTATCAATTGATTAAAGCATTGTGTGCATGCTCGAAAATTTTATAAATGTTTAACCTGTTATAACTGTGAAGAACGTCGTCTTAGCACTGGGACCACTAAAAGCGACTATTTTATATTATTTTAGAGGAATAACAAAAATATATATATATATATATTAAAATTTTTAGTCACTCATACGTTTCATTCTGTTCTATTACTTTTTGCTATCTTTAATATAACTTATCGTATTATTGAATAAATATATTAAGTTTATCTTCCAATTTTTTTATTTAAAAACGCTATGAACTTTCGTTCCAACCAAATATTTCTCGAAAATGTTTCGTACACTAGATTTTTATGTAGACTAAAAGAGATGGTGTTTTTTTTCATAATGTTGCGTACTTAAACACATTTCTATTTAAACATATTCCACTACTGAAACTACCATGGATTTGAAGATTGAAGTCTCCCCTTTACAACGAACCCATAAAGCTTTATGTACGTTTTTTGTTACTGTGTAATGTACTTTGAATGTGAAAAGTGTGTCACTGGCATTTGAATAACCTAAGATACACCACGAAGAGGTTGCACGGTCACGGTCGGTGCATATGTACATGCTGAATATATGGTATCTTTATACGACAATGCTATGCATAAAAATATGGTGGATTTCGTAATGAAATAAATTATACAAATTTCCATACCTTTCTTCCAAACTACGTTAGAATGGTTGTAAAAGACCATAAATTAATTATAACGAGAATACCTTCATACTTTTATCTATGGTATAATGTAGGAGTTTTAGTCTTTACATCTGTAGTATAATTTAACAACACACAGAGATGAAAATGGAAACTTCTCTCTTTCAAATAAACTAGACAGATTGTTTGATTTTTGTCACGACTACATAACAAGTAAAATGTCAACAATTTTTAACCTTAGATTTAGTGGTTCTGGAATCTTCATCGTTAGTGCATACATCGCTTTTAAGTACTTGATGCAATCTTTTCTTAAATGATTTTGCGTACTTCGATTGATAATGTGAAAACAATTCGAGACTGTTCTTTCCATTGCGTAACCAGAAATTTTTGCCTTCCTAATATGTTATCCAGTAGATTTCAAAAGTTATAAGTTTTTGACAGATTTGACTATATTTCTGGTTACGCAATGGAAAGTTTACCCCTTACTTTTCCAACGAATTAGTTATAGATACAAAAGAGAAATAATTATTATTCAAATTATCTTAATACTAGAACCGTTAAAAATGTTGTTTATGTCGTTTAATTTCCTACAAAAAGACGATCAACTTTTGTATATATGTAATATTTTTTTGTCTACACCAGTCTTCCAGATATTTTGTAAAATAGACTTTCCATATCTATCGTTGGGAACTATTTTCATTTCTCACACATGAACATGAACAGCTACAAAACAATACGTGTCATATATTTTTTGGTACGTTACAGTGTGTCAAGTTTCATTACAATCTGAATATGAAATGAAGGATGGCGCATGATACATGTAATAGTTGGCCGCACACGATTGTAGATCTAATTAATTTATTGCTACGAACTGGTTCTAATTGGCTAATAGGTCTAACTCATATAGTTACTAAACGATATGGAAGCAATCCAATCACTTTTTCTCACATGGTAATTGTTCCAGAGACAGTTAATGTTTCATAATATGACTGTGAGGATTGTAATATTACTATTCAATGAACCACGAAAGTATTTGAACGAACTTTAAAACGGTATAATTTTTTTATAATTGTACCAAACGACCTGATGTTTTGTAAGCAATTAAAAGCATTGGTTTACTAAATGTTCTGCAAAAAAGATTTTCCAAACATTAGAATTTACAAGGTTGCATGCAAAAATAAAAGAAGCATTTTTTTAAATTTTTTTATTTGGGCCCTTAATGAAGATTTAAAATATATGTTTTGTGGATCTATGTTAGTTATACACATTCTGAAAATTAAAATAAAATGGTGTCTTTTTTACTTTCTCATGTAATTTTTAGCAATAGCAATTTTTTCAAAATCTTTTTGCATGTCATTTGGTAAAACAATGCTTCTAATTGCTAAAAAAAAGTCAGGTCGTTTGGTCCGATCATGAAAAAGTTATTCTGTTTTAAAGTGCGTTAAAATACTTTCGTGGTTCACTGTAAGTATAATTTTAATGGAAATCTTTGATTTAAATTTCGAATATATATTTTTGTGCCTGTAACTTGTATATACGTATTATATAAATAATATATTCCTTCCATGTGCAATATGAAATCTACATTATTGTTCAGAGAATATCGTTTATCATGACTTGACCGATAGTTCAAACCGCATGTATCATTTTTCAACATTTTTTACGATAGCGATCGCTGCTTCTAACATATCAGAAGTTCTCACTCCATACTGTTACTAATAATAACTCAATGATTTTGTCTAATCTTTATGACAGTGGCCGATCATTCATATATCAGAGCTGAGATACATGACAAACAATGAAAGTGAAAAGTAATTAATATTATGAATTAAATACTCTCAGTAATATAATCAGCGTTATTATAAAATTCTCCCTATGACAATGTTAAACTGACAAACCCTTTTATGATTGTATGAAAAAGTACAAAATAATGACTTTACTCAATATTAACAATTATTAATAAAAATTAATAAGTTCGTTTTCGTTTTATACGATATATAATGATCAAATTTGACACTGTTCCGAGAAAGTGTTCAATCATCTCAAAACATTGAGATTTATTTGGCAATCACTATCGTCGAACTATTCAAAAACATTCTAATCTCTTGTCAGTCACTTTCTATAACTTTCACATAACGGCAACAATGTCTTGTTTTATATCTGACGAAAGAATAAGAATATTTATCATTTTATTATTATTATTGTCTTTATTATATGGTTTTCTACTTTATTATGTTTGTTTAAACATAGGGAGTTCCCCTAGTAATGGGCACATAAGTTTTTGTTTAAATAAATGAACGTATATAATGCTTTATTTGTTTACTTATTCATAAATTAACAGCACTAAAAATCCGAATAAAGTGAAAAATAATCAACATTTTTCGTTGTTTCTTGCTTTCTTCGTCGTATCTTGCGTTTCTTGCTACACATAAACAAAAATGGTTAGGATATTTAATTAATTAATTATTAAGGATATTTGAGCTTTGATAACTGACAATAAGTAAGCAAGCTAAGACAACAATGCCACGAGTTAAATGTTTGAAAATGTAAAAGGATGTTTTAACGGACAACTCTAAAATGGTATCCAGTCTAAATAAAGAGAAAATGACAAGGGTGCGAGCTAAAAATTGCATTGCCTACAATCACAGCATTCACTCAATGAAAGGAGTATTCACTCGTATCCTCGCTAAGCAAAACGTTCTAGAAAGGTTTTATTCGACCGATACTCGCGAATAAAACAAGAATATGCTTACTTAGTGTCTTGTTTCAAACCCCTTAACTACTATGGCGCGCGAAAAACGAGCGATCATCTTTTTCTGGTACCCTTGATGATTCGACGTGCATCGTCGAAACTAATATCGAGCGTCTTGAAAATCCTGTTTGCTGGGCTTGCAAATCATCAGCCACTGCTACTTCTGGCAGGCAATTTCGTATAAATCCACCGTGCTTGTACTTCATTTGTAGTTCAATTGCATCGTTTCCATATCACGTGCAAATACTTTATCTATATTTTCGCGATTGAACGACTGTTTGCTTTAATTAAGTACTACTATTATCAGATTTATTGTAGCTTAACTATCAGTAATTATCACCGAAAAATTACTGTTTTGTCAGATATGCAAACTCACCCCATCAGCAATACATATCGGGTGTCGTCCACGATTGGACTTCTTGGCCGTCTCGCACTGTCCTCGCTTTAACAGTTTGATTATTTTACATAAAAATACTTAAAATATGGTTTACCATTTTTTAAAAGTGATCTCTATATTCAAAACAACAAGAAGAAGTTTGTGTCCCATCCTTGACAAAGAAGAAAATAAATTAAATTTCCAACAAATTATACATACTTACTTTGAATGATAGATGAAATTTTTTCAGTTGAAAACGAATCGATAAGAAACACAATAAATCTCTTTAGAAAATAAAGTTCTTTCACGTTAAAGTAAAGAAGTAACCCTCATTAACTATTTAATTTAAACCAAATGGCAGATATTTTAAATTTAATGACTAAATTCCGGTAGAAAATTTACTAATTTTTTATTTATATTTATGTCAATAATGGGAATATAATTATAATGAAGATAACTGTAAAATTTTAATGTAATTGCTAAGGTAGAACTCGAGATATATATTTTGCACACTGTGTTGAAAAATGCAACTTCGAGAAAAACGCGTTTAAAGTTAACAAATATTTTTTTTTCTATCAAAAAGAAATTTTAGGAGTGTAATTGAGAAGGATCATGGCCATCACTTCGATCGACGGCTAATGAAGCCCACTATTTATAATCCTTCCCAGATGTCAGCAAGTTTTTGTTGCACTTGAAATCGGAGGTCTCGATACGACCTTGTTAGGATCTTGTCTGAAACGTTCCGTTTCTCGTCACCCTCGAAGTGTTCGCTCACCAGTGACTTTTTTCCTTGGCGGACACTCGAGGAACACCCATGTCATCACTTACGTCGACTTACGACACATTTTTTATCGCATTTTTGCGCCAACGCGACGATTAAAAGCTGACAGGTGAGACGCCGAATAAGTAACCGTTTCACTTGTCCGTTTCGGGTCCGTTTCAGTGACTTCCATTTCGAACATGTCCTCTGATATACGGCCATTCCCTTCATAATTCGCGTGAAATCGTACACATGATTTCTGACTGACCATCTAACGAATCTATTAAGGTCTTTCCAGTTTATTTTTCATTTCCCCATCGAACGAAACGCGAACAGCAATTAGAACAGTTATGATCCAGGACCTAGATTCTAGGAGATGAAATTACCGGACAGCGCGTTGTGCAATCGATTCGAACAGATATGTGCTTGTCACAGAACCACACCGGCGCCTCATTAAATCATAGTATGTTCTCGAATTCATTATCGATTACGTGTCATATAAATCTGTAAAGATATATTTTACATAATTTGTAACACGATCCTGAAGTGTGTGTAGAAAAACGTGAGGAAGTTTTTTGTTTGAAGTGGCTAACGCTTTTTATACGCTTAAGTGAATGTACCTCATAATTAGACTGCAGATCTTTATGCATGTATGGCTTCTGAAAATTTTCACTAGCTACTATATAACATTCGACAGAATTTAGTAACATTTCTATGTATTCCAGACCCACAATGGCTACTACCACTGGAATAACATTTCAATTGACTCCTCTTTTTTCAAAAACGTCCGAAAACATTTGGTATCAATTTAATCAGAAATATGCCAGAAACAAGTTGGCGAAAGTCCCATAAATAAAGAATGAAAATTAAAGAAGTTTTGTAATTGGATTAGTAGTGGATTAGTTCACACCGATATGCCCGACCCGAGATCAATCATCGCCGCCCTGCGGCGTTGGCCGGCAGTGGATTAAGGCACCAATAATTTATATGTATAATATAATGTACAAAAATTAAGCTAATAAACATATTTTCTAAAAAAAGTAGTGGAGTGGGTAGACACTGGATAAATAGGCACTGGATTTATGTGTTATATATTTAGCTCCTGTGTCTTGTAATTGATATAAATATAAGTAGGTGCAATTGAAAACGGTTGAAAGATTAAAAAACATTAATAGTATTAACACTAAATCTACCGAGCCTTAAAAGTAACTGGTACACGTTCCCTTAAAAAAATGACAAGATTGATTTTATTTCGACTTTGTGCAGCTCCTATTGTAATATGTGCTCTACTAAAGATATCTATACAATCATTTCTTATAAAATTATTTTTATTATATCAATAATCGTAAAATATAAAATCTGAAACCGATCAGTTTGACTGACGATAGTAGGTTTAGAGTTAATATATTATTTTTATTACATTAAAATCATTAGCGAAAAATTTATATGAATTTAGCCCCTGTGTCTTGCAATTGATGCACGAACTTCTTATTTTACATACAGGAGTCTGGTTATCATAGTTACCGAGCTTCCTACCGTTGAACACGATTCAAAGTCAATTGTCAATAAAATATTAGGTTCGAACTAGGCTCAGCTAATAAAGTATATTTTCTTCTGACTCCGTTTACGTTCGTACGAGCTATCTGTTTGCTAATTATCGACAATTTGCAGTACATCGTCGACTTGTTCTCGAAGCGAAGCGAAAGTCAATGTTTCGCGAACGTATCGTGAGATGAATAAATAATATTTGGTTTTGTTTGATGCAAATGGGTAATATTGATACATTACAACACATACGGTCAAGCGTAATGACCTCTTTTTTCGAATAAATTTCCTTTCTCGCATTCTTCATGTGTGCTCAATAATTATTTATGCTTTTTACAGATACTTTCAAAAACAACGATGCGTATTTGAACATGCGTAATTCATCACCCATCTATTTTTTTCAATATAGAAAAAGAATGAATTAGTAAAATACAAGAAAATATAATACAAAAAATTAATTAATGATTTCCTTTGTTTTCAGCACGAGAAACTTTTTAATAAACAAGAAATTTAGTCCCAGTTCAGACTGTAATAACATAATTTGCAAAAAACAAAGTCTGAAACTTGTTATTTCTTAACGTCTTAAGAATTACATCATGCTGATTCTATGTATGCCGGATATTACACGAAATCGTAATTTCAACTTGATTTTCTGTAAAAAATTTGCTAATTTTTTTACTTATATTCAACAAAATAATGGAAAAATGAAAAAAGGTCGATCGTCAATGCCTAATATAATTAATGTATATTGTAACAAAGATAACTGTAAAATTTTAATGTAATTACAGAACTCGAGATATCTTGTACGTCGTTTTGAAAAACGCAACTCTGAGAAAAACGTGTCTAAAGTTTACGAATGTAATTTTTCTATCAAAAATATTTTGATTTTTTCAAAATATTACTGCGTCCTTACCCCTTAAATACTAACATTCTATATCTAGTTCTAAGTAGACGCAACGAGTTGGCTGAACGTCATTTCTTCTATTTGCTTCGCTCATTCGTCTTGCGTTTTTTTTCGATAAACTTGTCTACTAACATCTCACTTGAAGGCATATCGAGTATTTCCAACAGCTGATACATGAATAATGATTGCTGTAATCGTATTACTCCGATCGATCAAATGCTTCTTGCGCGTGATACCTGCTACTTTTTAGTTACATTTCGAATAAGATTTTACTCCCGTTTTATCAGGGGGTACGATCGTAAATAACGTTTCTCAGCTAATAAACAACACATTATATGGATCTTCCGTTTGCAGACACTACGGAGGAATGTTAACACGGTGTAAGATGAAGAAAATGAGGAAAAAGAAGGCATTCAGGAAAATTTATTTGAACGCGGAACTCGGGAACCAGTACTGCCTGAGTGAGTACAACTCGATATAACTAGCAAAAAATAATTGATTAATGCTCGCTGCATCGTTTGTTGCAATTTCCGCGCAAAGAAATCGTGATCGTTTCATAAAGCAACGATATTAATACGTTTTGCAACATGTACACCGGGCGAAATTAATAGAATTGTATCTACGTTGTTGATGCGTCAAGAAAAAAAAAAGAGCAAGATATCTCGAACATATAATAAACTAATCCGTATTAATGGCTCTCCCATTCGTTCGTGTGCTAGCCCTTGCTATAGTGATTGTTTAACATAAATAAACTTGAATAGGCTCGCGCATGCTCATTATAGTTATTCATTACAGTGCAACAAGACCGGACACGGACATCATAGATAGTACGGGAACCATATTTAATGTGGACTACGGTCACTGTAAATCCGCAAAATGCTGTGCAACTTCGATTCAAAAGAGATGATTCAAGTTTATTATATCCAGCTTGTATATTATTAATTATTTTATGCAGTTTTCAAGTTTATATATGCTAATTTGAAAATCTCATTATGAAAAGGATTGATGAATATCAATATTCTTAGAACAGTTTCCTCTGGCTGTGACCTTTAATGACCGAGTAATTATAGTCACTGAATTCCTAATGAAAGGGACCATTATCGCAGGTGTTTAAAAAGAGGTGGTCCTGATTAAAAAGTGAAGGTGACCTTTAGAATTCTAAAAAATTCTAAATAAACGGCTCGTATAATAATATTGGGTTCTTCGGAAAGTCTCCGCCAATTTTTGGAGTAAAATGAAAACAAATAAAATTGTATTAACAATCAAGTTTATTTAATAATATTGTCAATGCACCATTTTTCTTTTTTATTTGAGAAAATCTCATATGAGATTTATTAGAACATAAAGCATATTACATTGTAATACCAAACAAGATCAAAAGTAAGAACATTAGAAAAAAGACAAAACAAAAACAATATTAACAAAAAAGAAAAAAAACCATTAGACACGCAAATTACAAGAATTGATAAACGCTATAAACACACGCCTTAATGTTAGGTTCAGCCACTAAACAACCCACATCCAACGGTAACCGAAATCCAGCTCTAGTAAGATTTCGGATGAATTTTATCCTCTGCTCATTATACAGATTACACTGCCATAGAACATGGTTAAGTGTTTCCTGCTCCTGATTACACTTACAATTGGGGTTATCAATAATGCCAATACGAGCAAGTGAAGCTGCCAGATGATAATGATCGGCCCTGCATCGATTGATTGTAACAATACATTGTCTAGTTAACTTAAAATGCTTGAACCAAGGTGAACGAACGTCTTTAAAGAACCGTTGAAAATAAGTTTTACCCTTAAATAATCCTTGATCTTTTAGTTTAGCAACAGTATTAAAAAACGCTTCTTTCCTAAAATTTTCGGAAAGATCAGTATATGGAATTTTGCAAACATTCAAAGTGCTGGCGATAGTAGCTTCTTTAGCCAAAGCATCAACCCTCTCGTTACCCCAAATCCCCGAGTGGGCCGGAATCCAAAAAAATTTAATCGTGTGATTATTAGAATTTTCATGAAATTGAATGAATTTTCTTTTAATTTCCAAAATAAATCTATTGGTTCTAACATTAAGTTTAGAAGATTTCAAGCTTTCTAAAGCACTAAAGGAATCCGAAAAAATCACGAAATTTTGGTTATTATAGCTCAACGCTAAGTCAAGAGCATCATTCAAGGCAATACATTCTGCTGTAAACACAGAAGCATTATGAACAACACTCTTAGTTGAACAATAATTTAACTTAGGGCAGAAACAGGCGGATCCAACAAATTCTGCATTTAAAATTTTACTACCGTCAGTGAATACAGCAAGAGCAGAATGATCCTCAGATAGACTATCGATTCTTTGATTTCGGTCAGCACATTTCTTAAGATTATATCCAAATTCAAAATCAAAGGGGATTGAGGTAGTAAGCGTTTTAAAATCATAACAAAAAATGTTAAAATTAATTTCAGGTTGAATTAAGTTATAGAAAAATGCACCATTTCGTTTGACAACGGTTTGCCATCTTTTGGGAAGTTTCATCGTTCCACTCTCATAAAACGTTCCTGGTTTATCACTGACAAACATTTCACGAGAGTTAATACTCGATCACTTACAGCATTGTCTCCGTAAACAGCACATATCTTTTTTGCGCAACTTGAACAACATTTTACCTTATCTGTAGTAAGAAAGCATTAAATACTGAAAATGCACTTTTTCGTTCTCCATATGTTAAATATTGACGAAAGCGCCACCTTTCAGAAAATTAATAATTATAATAAAAGTTTATAGATATAATTGAAAATAGACGGAGACTTTCTGAACAACTCAATAGTTCTTAGAAATATAATACAGCACAAACAAATCAATTCATCAAATCCATAGAGAGTAAGTTCAGATACTGTGCAAATAATAAACTTCGTTCTGTCTGTGACATCGTGTTCGAAACGGGGGTAATGACAATCGTTTCTAGGTATGCAGAAATACAATTGCTTCTGCGTATTGTGGTTCAATTTGTGCTGATCCGTTGAGCCTGAAAATTATCATGTTAGATAACAGGCGTCTAGGTAGTTTGACGTAATCATTGCTAAGCGTTCGCGAACTGCCTTTTACTTCGTCGATCTTTAATCAACACGAATACGCTACACCGATGTGTGTGTGTGTGTATTGAAAAGAGTGATCAATGAAATAACTCGGCCTACTTTGAAATTCACAATTCAGTGAATTCTCATTCGTGAAATGAATGCAAATCATTCATCGCGGGAATAAATGAGGTAATAATTAGGATTTGTTAATTTGAAAGGAATGCGGGTGCACTTTCATAAAATATACTAATTTTCGGGGCTCGAGGTCACTTGAAAGCTATGACTTAAGTATATTAAAATGTATTTTGTTCAGCCGCTACAAAATTGAATAAAAGAATACAAGATTTTCCTGTTAAAATGTAACGATGACCTTAAAAAACTATGAAATAATAACCGGACAAAAAACATTTTTTCGTCTGTGGTATTCCTCTTTTGATACCATTTAAATTAAGCCGTAAATATTTTTTTGTGTTATTACTAGACAGCAGATCTTTATGCATTCATAACAAAAGTGAGTAGGTGTAATTTAAAACAGTGAAAACACTGAAGGAATTCAAAAATTCTGTTATATTATTTTCAACCTTTCATCCATGTTGACAAAGAAAATAAATTTCTAATTCGCTCCAGTTTGTTATAAGTCAGGTGGAACATTTTTATTTTGTATAAAGTTCTGCTGTCTAGTTCAGTGTATAATATTAATACTTATAATTAGTCTGCATATTTTATGCGTTTATGATAAAAGTTACTAGACGGTACACTGTTACATTGTTTTTAACCTATTACATTTACCAATATTACATGAAACTATGTAACTCTTGTTTGTTGACCATTATATTGTAGCATCTGAAAAAATACATTTGAATATGCGTAAGTCACGACCATCGGTAGACCTCGAGTACCAAAAATGTGATACAATTGTAGGATAATATTAGGGTTACATTTGTGCCATTAGTAGAGGCCGACCTTAATGCAAAATAAAAACGTTGTACCTTAATTGCAACAAACTGGAGTGAAATGGAAGTTTAGTTTCTTTCTTAATATTTTTAATGATTTTACCATTTTTAAATTACACCCCTTCGCTTTTCTAATAAATGCATAAAATCCGCTGTCTAGCCATTATAAACTGAGGACACCTTTAGGCGGCCTCGTCGATAACGAGTCTTCGAGTTATTTCCAAACAAATTGCAAACTATTTAACGGCTTCAGCAACCCTGCTGCTGCTGTTAAGAAGATTTACCGTAGACAACAAGCAGATTATCAGCAGTGATTACATCACTGTGTGTCAGCGCTAGTGCCGTCACTTCAAAGTTCGCTTATCACAGCGGCAGATCTTTTGGAATGACCTGACAGGTTGGTTCAGGTTCCCGGCGCTCTGGTGTTAAAGCGATTATCCTTCGATTCGCGGCCGTATTAAAAGCTAAGTAGCAATAAATGTCTTCCCTTTATCGAGAGACAGCCTCAGTCGTCTCAATAGAAACGCCCCTTAGAAAAGTTCCAGGTGAACAATTTTTTTCCAGAATATGTGGATCCACCGGTTTGATATGGCCGTCATAGGTAACAGCAATTTCTATCGCGTGGAGATCAGCGTCGTCGTCCGGTAATGTTTTGCCGTGACGAAGAAATTTCCGCGTTCCGAACGATGAGGAATCCGCAGTGGCTGGGTGTTGTTGACGCGGGCTCGAATAATCTTGTTACAGTAGCCGGGACTGGCAGCCAGTGTCAACCCTTTTTTCTCCCGACGCACGTGCATTGACATGTACCATCTGGTCGGTGGATGTCGCCGTATAGCAATTGAACGTAATGATATTCTGGTATCATGCGAGTTACGTCGCCCGTTTTCCCTCTCCCCGCACACTCCCTTTCCACTCCTTTCGTTCGCTCCTGTCTCTCGTCCTCCTTTTCCATCCCCCTGATCTTTCTTCCTCCCCCTGACCCCTCCTGCTACCCTGCCCTCTGTACCCCTGCCACTTTCCGCCGCTATAGCGGCTGTTAGCCGGCGCGCGGCGTGTTGGCCATTGACCGACCTTCGCAGTTGAACTGTGCCGCCAGAAGATAGAAGTTGCTCCTTTCTCTCTGGATTCCCTCTTTCTCTCTATCTTTACACCGCTGCACCGTGTCTTTGTCTCCTTCGTCCCCTGGCCGGGTGTACGCGCTAAGAATGCTTCTGTACGTGGAACGAAAGAAGTCCTTCCTGGCAGCGGGAACTGGGATCCTAGGATCGATGCTCCGGGAAAGTAAGCCCCCCCCCCTTCGCGTCCTGCGTCTTTTATTATCCCGCTAACCGGCGTCGTTGCTCGTCCCGGCGATCGTTTCGTTGATTATTTCCCGAACGTCGCGTCGTTATGCTACTCTCCTCGGCCCATACGAGAGTTAATAGGATTTCTGGCGTTGTCCGATCGCTCGGGACTCCATCCTGATCTATTTAATAACACGTTTTTCTGCCCGATTTAACCGGCATCCCATGACGGATTTGTACTCGCCGCGCCGCTAGGCACCACTCAACCGGTGCTTCCTAGATTTCCGTCACTTCTGTCAGTCCCCGTGGACCGACGGTATCGCATTTATAAAACAATATCTAAGGGAGCTATAAGTCTTCAGCTCTCCCATTCGTGATCCCATAGTTCTGCTGTACCTTCGATGAGGTATTTATGAAAAACCATAGCATAGAATCCCTTTCGGATGCATCTCTAATGCTTGTTTGTTTTGCTGCTTTAACTGCTTCCGTATTTCTTTTGATGCCCGTGCAACCTAGCAGTACAGTGTCAAAAAATTATATGTCGCGGACACCATAGCATGATTCTACTCGTCCGGTTTAGTCGAAAATGACATAAGGAACTCCCCCCAAAATACTTGAATGTGGAAAACATGGTAAAAAAGAACTATTTTTTTAAAGTCGTGTTCTACTGGTCATGGGGAACAACTTTGTGAGAGGAACCATAGGTCGCGGCTCAACCTTTTTCTTAAAAGATGATGTGAAGTTCATATAAATTTTTGAAACACGTTTGTTCATAGTATTCTTTCTTCAAAAATGATGTTGAAGTTCATATAATTTTTGAAACACATCTATTCTTAATATTCTTTCTTCAAGAATGATGTTGAAGTTCATATACTTTTTGAACACGTCTATTCTTAATATTCTTTCTTCAAGAATGATGTTGAAGTTCATATAATTTTTGAAACACCTCAGTGTGTTCATAATATTCTTTCATTTCATAGTTCAGGAAATAGTAATTTGGGGAATAAGATCGTAATCAGAAAGTTCAACTGATTACGTGTAACGTGTGGTAGGATGTAATGTTCAAACAATAACAAAAGCGATAACAATAATAACGATAAACGATGTTTAATCACCGAATGTAGAACGCTAGAAATAATTGAATTGAAGATACAGATTTGCAAGCATTATTGGATGTAGACTCAACTCAAACGTTGAAACAAATGGCAGAAGCATTACTGGCTATCGATACCGACAACAATTGATAAAATTGAACCGAGCATTGAAAGAAAAACGACCAGAATACGCTCAAAGACACGATAAAGTCATTTTTCAATATGACGATATTCGGCCCATCTTGCAAAATGTATAAAAAAAAACTATTTCGAAAACGTTAAATGACTACCACTTATTTCGATCGATGCAGCACGGATTTTCAGAACAATACACTCTTACGAAAAAGTGAAAATTTGGCTTGACGAGTGGTTGGTCTTGATAATCGAAAAGTTCTTTAGGCGTGGAATCCATTCTTTGACAGAAATATAGAAATAAGTCATAGCTAACGATGGTCATTACTTTGATTATCAAGCTAATTTATTTTTTTATGGAAATAAACGCTCAAATTTTTTTATTAACCGAAACACCTATTTAAAACTTACCTCTGAAGGTACATTCTGCACATTCTGACTCGTCTTTTGGAGTCATTCCACGCTACACTTGTCAGAGTGAGAGACTGTCGTAAAGGTTGGTACACCGTATGAGTTGCAATAGTACGTTTTTCCCCATAAACTCACTGGAAACACCACTGTCATGCTTGTAAACTTTTTTTCTATTTATAAATAAAGTTTTCATGAGCATTAAAAGTATCAAGTCGTGTTCAGTGTAGCTGCTGCCAAAAGCAGAGGCTAAAAATATTGTCTAAAAAGTTTTATTGTGTTAATTATTTGATTCGTTTTCAAATCATGATCTATCTGATTTCTTGGAAATTTAATGTAGTTCAAATGTGCAGAAAGAATTGTGCACTTATAGGAAGAAATAGGAGATAGTGAGTTTTAAATGTTTTATATATGTATAAACGAAGGTTTTTTTAAAATTATTTTTCGTTTCATTGACGACAGTATCTGTGTCATAATACTGATACAGGAGGAACGATGTAAAACGTCTTCTTGACACGCAACTATTTTTCTACAGAATCATTTATTTTATTTCCATTCAGCAATAAAAATGATAGTATCCAGAATACTTTAGTTTGCCGAGCGTAGAATGTTCGAAATGTCTGCTTACAAGTAGAACAGGTCGTAACTATTTTCTCGAACGCAGCTGGCTTGGTTATGGAAATTCATTGCAGATATAAAACTTAAAATAATATTTGTCTTACACACATAAAACGAAAGGAGACATACAACTTTTCGTCTGCAAAGCTCCGTATAAACAATCAGAGGGAGGGTTATCAAAAGTAACGTTGTAATTGCTGGTACAACATTTTCTTATGTCTGTTATCACATAGACAGCGGATCGTTATGTAAAATAAAAATTTTCTACCTGGATGCCAACAAACTGGAGTGAAATAGAAAGTTGTTTTCTGTCTTAATATTCTTGATAGATTGAAAATAACACATCAGTATTTTTAAATTCTTCCAATATGCTTACTGGTTTAAATTACACCTACTCATTTTCGTCAAAAATGCATAAAATCATTAATTCTTTCAAGAATTTTTACGTATATAATTTTGACAATTTTCAATTTGTAATAAGACTTCTGTAACAAGTTTTCTGTAACAACAATTGATTCCACGTGTCTAGATACATGCGATTGATCTCTACGTCAGTTTGTATCAAGAACACCAACTATAATTTCAAGATTCTAAGGTAGTCACTTGGAAGTACTCCAAGTCAAGTTAATATGAATTATTTTGATGAATGGTGGTAATTAAAACATAACATTTTCCTCATTTCCTCATCCAAGGCAGCAATATCGTGAACGTCAATCTAAAACTACTTGGAGAAATTAGCGTGTTGGCTAAATGTGCCCGACGGTATAATTGTTAAGGACAGTCTAGCATATGGCAGTAGTTAGACACTTTCTGAAACTTATACTGGATTAACCCTGTGAACTCGGAATATATTTCCCGACCATGAGCAATTCCTTACAATTTACCTCACATTTACTCAAACTGAAGGTCCCGGGAAGTTGTTCATCCTCCTTTGAGGGCGTGTGAGCTTTTATCCGCGAGACTGAACATTATACATTTAAGAGAGAGTCACGAATAACATTGTCACGCATCCGATATCGAATTCTTTCCTTTTATATATATGAAATTGATATAATACCTCATACAATGCTTAAACGTTTAATAATTGATTAGATACCGATGTATTTAATAATCTGAACTATATTTTGAATAATTTGAATTCAAATTAAACCCAATTTACCACATGCATTTTGCTGAATGTTTGTATTATCATCGTTTCGATTATTGAAATGAAATAGTTAACGATATTTAATGCTATACTCTTCGTCCTTAAAAGTAACTGGAATGGCACGCCCTATAATAACAACAAGATTGAATGTATGTATATTTCGTGTGATTTTTATTGTGATTATGATTTCAATATATAGGGTGTACCGTCTAACTCTGCTACCCCTAATAGCTTTGTTATTTATACAGAAACGAAAAAATGTGAGAAAGTCGCCATATTTGGAGGCGGCACGTTTCCCCAGATCTTGCGAACAGTGATGTTTTGTCCTAAGTATACAATTAATATGTATATTCATTTCTTACGAGCCAACAACCGTAGTCCCGTTGAAAGCACTGGTTCTCGTTAGATCACCGAAGTTAAACAATGTGGAACGTGAACGGCACTAGGATGGGTGACCATCTGGTAAAAAACCGGAAAGTGACCCACCCGAGGTGTTTTTCACGTGTTGTTGACAAAAGGGTGGTTCGGAACCCACCATAAACAGTAGGCCCCGCTGAAAAGGCGATGGTGTGAGTGGGAAGAGGGGGAAATGAATTTGAAACCCTGAGGGGACCAAATATCATGTTACATACATATTCGACATTTCTTACGAAAGCGTCTTTATAAATTTAATAATTGTAAACTAAAAAACTGGCCAGTTAGCCGGTTTAACGTTGACAATACACATTCTGAAGATTTTACTCATTTTCGTAAATTCCTCGAAGAGAAACGTGATCCTGTAATGCAAGAAATTTACTTCGGGGTTCCAAACTTTGCAAATTTAAGTGCGCACTACTGCGCTACCTGGCGCGGCTGGACGCGTGCAAGGTGCCACTAAGTAGCTACAAACTCTGAAGAGTCAGCCGAACGTGACCGGCTTACCGGCGATGCCGGTAGCTCGTTAATCGTCGGCATCGGCTCGTATTTCTAGCTTAAGTATCTACGCGCCTCCAGTAATGATGTTTCTTTTTGGTGTCGCCGCTTTATGCTCTGCTCTATGGATCGACTTATGACGTGATCGTCTTCACCGTGCTAGTTTTTATCAGAGCTCGCAACGGACCGCCACACCGCGCCGGCCCATTTGCAATAACGCGCACGATTGTCGACATTCCGTGCCGCAAGTCGCCGATATAATTGTTCTATAGTGGCTGGTGGTAGGGAACACGAGAGTTACGTCGCGTCGATTTATGATAATTCATTGACGAAGCGAGGCGTAGCTTGAGAAGCTCTCTTTCTCTCTCTCTCTCTCTCTCCCCTTTTAGTGTATGACCCTTTCCGTTAACCGGAAACGACGACTCGTCACATTGTGTTCCCGCTTGCGATTACCCCCATTGACCACATTGAATGGGAACTCATGAAGAACGTGTAACTTTGCACAATCTTGTTTCTCAAATATAAGGTATAGTGTCAATAGAAAAATTATTATTTAACAATGGTCGCAATATCAAGCAATTTTATTATCGTGTTTTGCTGTTACCATTGACAATAAACAGAATGAACACTATTGAACACGTTATTAATATATTAGTAAAGAGATCTGCTGCCTTGTTTCGCTGGACAAGGTACAGTGTCAACTGTTTAATAGTGGCCGTAATATCAAACAAATTTATTATCGTGCTTTGCAGTCACTATTGACAATAGATAGAATGAACACTGTTGAACACATTATTAGTAAAGAGATCTACTGCCTCGTTTCGTTGGATAAGGTACAGTGTCAACTGAATAATTGTCGTTTAATAGTGGCCGTAATATCAAACTATTTTATTATCGTGCTTTGCAGTCACTATTGACAATAGATCGAATGAACACTGTTGAACACATTATTAGTAAAGAGATCTACTGCCTCGTTTCGTTGGACAAGGTACAGTGTCAACTGAATAATTGTCGTTTAATAGTGGCCGTAATATCAAACTATTTTATTATCGTGCTTTGCAGTCACTATTGACAATAGATAGAATAAACACTGTTGAACACATTATTAGTAAAGAGAAATACTGCCTCGTTTCGTTGGACAAGGTACAGTGTCAACTGAATAATTGTCGTTTAATAGTGGCCGTAATATCAAACAATTTTATTATCGTGCTTCGCTCACCGTTGACAACGACTAGGGTGGACGTATTATTAGCGAAGAGATTTACTGCTTCGTCTTGTTGGATAAGGAATAGACCAGGGGTCGGCAAACTTTTTTTGAAAAGGGCCAGATCGAAAAATATTTAGGCCTGGCGGGCCTTTGTTTCGATTCGATTATTTTACGTCGCTTTTTCAACTGCTATGGTTATTAAACGACGGGACCTACAGTTTAAGGTGGGTTCCGAACCACCTTGGGCACCACAGTTTTTTTGTTTATTTTTTTTTACTGGCGTGGCGGGCCAGAGAGCAACAAAACACCAGGGGTTCCAAATATTTTTTAATAGAAAGTAATATTTTTACATAAGTTTTTTTATTTCACGTAATTTGATTTATATTTAATTTTCTTATGTAAAGAACAATATTAACTACGCGGGTCGGATTCAAAACAGGCGGCGCACGGTGGTGCGACTCTAGCTGGACAAAAATAAAAAATCACACTTTCGCAGAAGAGCGTGAAACGTGTTATGATTTCCTTCTAATGAAACGGTTGGTAAGGGTCAATGGTCATTTACTCGAAGAGGTGCCGTAAAATACTTGTAAAGCAGGTAAAAAATGGTCATTCGCGGGTGCCAAAACATTGCATGCGTCAGTTGTGTCTCGAGCGTTTCCGAACGAACATTGCCTTTGATATTTTACGTGCCTATTTTAATTTGTTGGATATAGATAATTCTAAGGAAGGTATGTACTTATATATCTGATAAATAATTGGGTTCTGTATCATTATTTGAAACGTGTTATATTTTCTATCTTAGCAAGTTACTTTACCTTTAGGCAAGGTTACAAAAAAGCTTCGCAATCCTATGTCATAATTTCACTCTCAAATCGTAGATTAAATATGGTAGAACCATCGTACCAAAAATGATCGCCGGCCTGTATCAACCTTGTTTGTTTTTTTACATTTTAGTGGCGCCTCACAGTGGTGCCAATCGCGAATCTAGCTGGACAAAAATCATATATTGTTTTGGAGCAATTATTTCAATACATTTGCATTTTATTTGTATTGGAAATGGTCATACCAACCGTTTCATTAGAAGGAAAATGCCAATACGTTTCGCGCTCTTCTGCGAAAGTGTGATTTTTAATTTTTGCCCAGTTAAATTCGCGATCGGCACCACTGCACAGTGAACGATTCCTCGATAACAGCTTTTCCCGGACTCGGCCGAACTTCGTTCTTTGATAGCTTTGAAGAATACTTATTTCAAAGCAATAATACTAAATATCGCTTGACCCGTTTTTGGCCGTTAGTCATTTATACAATAATTTCTGAGAAAATACATGGAGTATGCCACCAAGACTGATGTCTTAAACCTGGTGTTGAACAAGTTCTCAAGATACGACATCCAAAGTTGATGCAATAATAGGACAGACTCTAAACTTTTTTAACATCGAAGTTGTTAATGATTCAGCAAAAAAAATTTCTTAACAAATAAATTTTTGCAAAATAGTGCAAGAAAAATGGCAGAAATGCAACCTATGATGCAATATGAAATGATACAATTCTTTTAAGCTCGTGTAGTTTTAAAATAAATCGTTATTACTACAAGAGAACACAAACATTTGAATTTTGTCCATCTAGAATCGAGGAATCGATCACTGTGCACTGTGCGGCGGGCCGGATTTGGCCCGCAGGCCGTAGTTTGCCGACCCCTGGACTATAGACAGTTAAAACGTCACACTGTGCGTCAGCATGAATGATATGAGAAGCACTGCCGCGGGGTACATCGTGTCGTACTTCGTTTGTCGAAGTCCATGAGATTTCATTCGGGGAGCGTGTCTGACGAGTATTAATTGAATCGGAGCGCGTACGAAGCATCGCACACCTCTCGGCGAAGGAAGCTGTGTGCCGACTGCGAGAAGCGAGAAGATCGTCGGCATCGGGTGCCAGTGCTCTCGCGTGTTTTCCTTTCTCCATCGGCGGCTCCATCGCACACCCCACCAATTTTCGCGTTTACGTTTGCGTTACGTCTTACTCTTTCGTCGTCGTGACGCGCCGCTCCGTCGCAATGTCGTCGGCGAGCAACCGAGCGCCATCGTAATTTGTTCGAATTGCACGTACGCCAAGTTCCGCACACCAGACGACCCCGCGGTCGCTGGCCCGTTTCGTTAGACCCGAACATCGATTTAAAAATGACTGTACACCGTGCAACCTCGGGGCCGCCTTATGCAATACTTACGCCAGTCATGATTCTATGAAAAATTACGATCGCGCTAGGCGGACAGGTTCTACATAGATTCTAGAGCACCGTAGCTTGAGCGATGCAACCACCGAAACAAAATACAATACATACCTAATCCCCCAATTTATTTATTTATTTATATTTATTATATTTTGCATTTTATCTATGTAAACCTATTAACAGATTGTTGCGGGCAGCAGTAGTTCAATAAAAATTCATTTAATCGCTTAATAGATTTTGTTACATTGAAAACGTCATAACAATATTCTTATATTTTTCTAATCCTTTACTGTTTTATATCTCACCCGGCCAATGTCTTGATACATGCATAAAAATCTGCAGTCTAGACATCACTAGACTTTAGATTTTATGCAGTTATGACACAAATTGGTGGATGTAACGTAAAACAGTAAAAACATTACGAGGATTTAAGGACATCAATGTGTTATTTTCAAATTATTATAATTGTTAAAGTTAGGAGGAAATTTTTGTATGGTTCCTGCATCTTGTAAGTGACGAGGAAAAATTTTATTTTGCATAAAAATCCGCTGTCTACACATCACTATACTTCAGATTTTATGCATTTATGACACAAATTGGTGGATGTAACGTAAAACAGTAAAAACATTACGATGATTTAAGGACATCAATGTGTTATTTTCAAATTATTATAATTGTTAAAGTTAGGAGGAAATTTTTGTATGGTTCCTGCATCTTGTAAGTGACGAGGAAAATTTTTATTTTGCATAAAGATCCACAGTTTACTCATCACTCACTTATGTCATAAAAACATAAAATTTGAATTTAAAACAAACGAAAATATTGCAACAAAGTCACTTTGCGAATTTATATTTAAAAAATTTGGAGTCTGATATTTCTATTTGAAATTAACATTGATATGCGTAATAAAACAAGAAACAATTAACAATATAACCTGTACTTACGTTGCTAAAGTCGACTAAGGTCAAGCCTGTTTATCGTTACTATAGTGAATGACAGTTGCTCAATTCCTAGTAGACATACACCACCGCTCAAAAGTATGTGGACACTTATTGTTGAAATTTGGTGTACTATTTGATTGTTATTAGACGATATTTATTGATCACAGAGCTGGGCAAAACAGAATTTGAAATAGTACATGGTTAAAGTATACGTACCAGTGACAATGTTTAGACACGTATTTTAAGGGAGGCTTGTGTAACTTCAGTGAAAAAGTGATTTCTAAGAATTCGTTTTAAAACAACTAAAATTGAATATATGGAACTAGGCCTTTTATATGTAGATGTAAACAGATAGTCTAGAAGTAAAAGTGTTTTTGTTTTAGTGTTAAAGAAATGTATATTGTTCAAATAAATATAAATACAAATTGAAATATATATTAGGTCTCTGGAGAAATGTGTAATTATGCAATAGATAATAATTTTTGTTATAAATGCAAGAAATTCACTAATAAATTATTGCTCAGATAAATTCTTCAATACTGTGCAAAGCAGATCGCATAAAATTTGATTCAATCCCTTGAAGAATTCCTTGATTGAATCCCTTTTTCTTCGAGGAGGAGAATTGAACAAGTGTCTACACACTTTTGAGAGGTAGTGTACATTAGAAAGCCTACATGAATTTGTGCACTTCCTGGCAATCGGCAGCTGGTTTGATCTGAAGTTGAATTACGGAAAACAAGAGTTAGTGTTACTTGTGATATATGTATGAATGAAGATATTGCACCATTATATCACGTTAAGCGGTTGTTGAACACGGAACGGCAGGTGTCACTTAGTAGCTGAGCGTAGCGATTGCTTCACTATTTTCATCCGTTGGTGCTCAGAATTCACAGCAAGTGCCACTGAACATATTAACACTAGAACTACCAGACGAGTCAACATGACTTGTTCCTGATTTGTTTTTTTTAGAAATATGAAAATTACGTGTAATGGTATTGAAAAAAAGCACTGGCCTATCTTATACCGTGTCCCTACCTTTACGACAATTCTTTATATGTACTAATTAACACTAAACCTACCGAACCTTAAAAGCAACAGGTACATGTTTCCTTATAGAAGACTAATTTCATTTACTTTTTTCTTTACTTTGTGCGGCTCCTACTGTAATACGTCCACTACTAAATCGCTTCTTATGAAATCAGTTTTATTATTTTTCTAATTGCAACTGGAACCCGTCATCTTGACTGATGTTGGTAGGTTTAGTGTTAATTAACAGAAAGACTGCAGAGATATAGAATAAATAGAAAGAACGGACAAAAAAGTCTAGAAAGATTTAGATACGGAAACGAAGGGCTGATGAGCAAATTCTAAGAAAATGAATAAAAGCGACAGTTCAGATTATGCAAAGCAGAAGAAGAAACTCTTGAACATCTGGCCACGTGTATCGCAAAGAACAGGATAAAGTAAGAGAGGAGATAAAAAGCTGCCGGACGAGTTAAGAGAGAGAGAAGCAGGGAAGAAAGTTATACATATTTAAAAAGGAGCAAGCGAAATGAAATGAAAGAGCATGTAAATGCTCGCATGCCAAGAGACAACCAATAAATAAATTTGATTAACAAATGATATTCGGTCTGTTGATAATTGTCTTGAAAAGGTAAAACATATTTTTAGGCCTTTCATCGAAATGTACAAGATCGACTTTGTGGGCATCTAACGGTACATACAGTGCACTGCAGCGGTACCCACGAAAGTATTCGGGCGCCATTTCAATCAGAATAACATTTTCAAAATCGGACCAAACGAATTTACCGTTTTTTTATGATCAATTTCCAGCGTTCATTTACTAAATGACGTACAGACAAGATTTTGAAAAAATTGCAGTTGGTAGGAATAAAAAACAAAAACTTTCGAAAACTTTTTCATTTGAGCTCCTGATGAAAATTTAAAATATGCGTCTTGTAGATCCATGTTGATTAAACACATGCTGAAAATTTCATCGAGATTGATCAACGTACACACGAACTATTATTAAGCTACTATTAAAATATTATTAATTAACATAGATCTACAATACACATATTTTAAATTTTCATAGCTGGCTCAAATAAAAAAGTTTGAAGACGTGTCTTTTTTATTTCTTCATATAATTCCTATCAATAGCAATTCTTTCAAAATCTTTTCTGCACGTCATTTAATAAATCAATTCTTCTTACTGGTAAAAACAAATCAAGACGTTTCCTCCATATAATGCACTATCTCGAATGTTATAAAAATTTCCGTGGGCTTGCACGTACATAAACAATTGCTTTATAACAATTTTTAAACAGAAAAGTATCAATTTTTTATATCACAAATGTTTCTGGATTTTTAGGATAATTAATCAACACAATTTGTAAATCATGTGTATATGACAGAATATAAGTTGTCACTAAATTGTCCATGGAGTTGTAACATGATTTGCAAAAAAGAGGAAAGAATGAAGCTTTTTAAAAGAATATTTCAATGCAAATAAATTTTAGAGGGGTGTAATTATAAGTTGCAATAATTTCATAGAAAATTTAAATATTAGAGAGGGAGGTTTATATTGTCACAGTTAAATTTTGTGTTAACAATAAATTTTAATAAGGGCAGCCTGATCCCGTATTAAGTATATAACAATACACAGCAATATTGTATTAAAAAATTGAGTAAATTAAAGAATGGATTATACCACGGGATGATGAAATGAACATAAAACACTATTTTTAGCAAGAAATCGTTTATGTGTACACTTACAAAGTATAATTATTGAATAATATTTTCAGAACACAACCAGATGAAAATAATTCTCTTTTACGTATAAAGGGAACATAGTCAGAGACCATCCTGTATCCGAATATTAATGTGAATAACTGTACCTTAAAATGTTAGGTACGGAGGCAAATCATGATGAAACAGTTACTGACTGACTGCTGCTCTCGGACCAGCGTTAATGAGCGACTTGTCTGATTGCGTTCGAATTAATGTCTGATAGCTGTGGGGCTCTCGGCAAAGTGGCACGCTCAACTTCACTGATTTCTGTCGCGTGAGAGGAATCCCTTTCTCTGTCTTTCTCTCTTGCTCTCTGTGCTCACTCTTCGTTTAAAATATGACAGGCTTGGCACCCAACTATTTATGACTCTTACTTTTTCTTTACAAACATCAAGAAATGTTTGATTTACTTCAATTGTACGTGGGTATACAGCGGCTATACATTTTAACTGAAAATTTTGTTAAAAAAATAGCAACTGGACTTAGTTTATAGCTTGAAGTCGTGTGCAGAAACATAAATTAATGCAGATTTTATTTAATTTTTACCAAAAGAAGTCTTTCCTTTAGTGCAAGGCATTTTTCCCTTGTTCTGATTTTTATAAAATAATCTATGGCAAATATTCATGATGATCCCCAATCTATTAATATTTAAAGAAAGCAGTAACGTTGGCATGCATAATGAAATATTTTCTACAAAATAAATGTAATAATGAATGAAAAGATTTTAATGGACTTTGTAGAACGGCAAGTCTTATTTACATTAC
The DNA here is from genome assembly GCA_916610235.2 of Lasioglossum morio. Lineage (NCBI taxonomy): Eukaryota > Metazoa > Arthropoda > Insecta > Hymenoptera > Halictidae > Lasioglossum > Lasioglossum morio. The sequence continues at coordinate 6,476,377 of OU744328.1, read as the reverse complement.
CTACTTGTAGATACATTATCAACGTTTGGTAGTGGTCTATCTTGTAAATTAATATCTACATCGACGATACGTGAAAGTAGGGCACAAAGTATTAGGGATGTGTGTGAGATAGAAACTGAAAGGAGGACTGTCTCACACCAAAGAGGATAGATGAAAATCGTAGTTGCAATTAGACTTATAATTCCGTAGATTATTTACTAATTAATCATATCATTTTTTATTTCAGTCGTTAGACCTGTAAAAGTATGTATGTAATTAAAGAAAATCTTATAAATTCTTTGCTCGAAATATTTATCATTTAGAAGGCAGCAGCCAGTTTGTGTGACACATACAAGTATATATATATTTTGTTTTTGACCCATAATTGTTATTTATTTATATTATTGACAAGTGCGTTTGCGACCTGCATTATTACAACAAACGTTTAGGGTATGAGAGTTAAAAAGGAAATTATAGACGAGGGGAAAATTCCAAATTTTATACCCAGAATTATTGTAAATATTAATTTATCTTGTATACACAAATATTATCAATATTAATACATTTTATGTCCATAAATATTTACGGGAACAAAATTTAAGATATTTTATTAAAACATCATTTGCTATGTCAAATAGTGATTATTTTAAAATAATGTCGAACAACATAAGATTATAATATATTATTTGCATAGACATTGTGCAAATATTTTATGCAAATAATGCCTGTCTGTGAATAGGTTAGCACTTCGTGTTTGTTCTGTTTTGGAAACGTCAATGTGTTTATATATTATGCACACTAAATAATTGCTTACACAAACACTGTGAAATATAATACACTAGCAACTGTAATCGTTGCAACGTATTTGTCCCCCATTACATAGCAAATACAGAGTTCATTATTTTTTATGATACATAATTTATTACATATTTGCAATGTATGTTTTATTCGTTGGAACACACAGATGTATAAAACCGGTGTGAAAATGAAATCTGAGCTTCCTCCTCTTCTATAATTATCACCTTGGTTTTCATCGTGACTGCAGGTACCAAGGTTCCACTACATTTATCAAACGAGCAAGAAATGAGTACTGCAAAAATTAGCTTAAAAAATACGAGGCATCTCCATTGGCGCTAATCCCAACCGGTATACGCTTGCTGAAGCGTGTAGCACTGAATCAAGTAATTAATCGGAACAAATATAATTCCTTGCGAGAAAAAAAATAGTGATTAACGTAGCACAACTGTTCGATTCGCGTGTTTACTCTGAAATTGTTCGGAGCATTCATCATTAAAATTTTTCATTTACTCCGCCCTCTTTGGGCGCGCTTTAGGCCTTTCCAAACCGATATTGTGTAAATTAACACAATCACGTACAAATTAGTTTCTCCGATTAAAGATTGGACTGTAAATCAATACTACGGATGTCAGACAGGCACGATGAATTGTGCGAAATTTCTCGAATCAAACGCTGTCGGTATCTCCTATACAGTATACGTAATCGAGTAGTTCCGATCGAAGTAGTGATGGGTTTGAGCAAGTACAATTCACTGTACATGCGAGTGTTGTAACCTGTTCTCCACTTGTAAACAGTTTGAAGAATTTTCTAATGAAATCATAGTACATTCGAATACAGGTAATAAATTTTCCGGTACTTTTTATTGATGGATATTGGATGGAACATGTTCAGTTGTGAAATTTTTATTTTCTTTGAGATGACGTTTTAAACATTATTTTCACGAATATCAAATTTTATTTCACCAGAATTCTTATATTTAATTTAGTTGGAAGCGAGTCGCTATACGAAAATATTTTATTCTCTAGTTTAGACATTTTTATCCTATAAAACCATCTCCTATGTAAACGGTGTTGAATTTGTATACTTCTCGACTTGTTCCCTTAGGTTCAATCATCCCAATGGTAAATTATGTATTAATTGCTAAATAATAACTATAATGAAGATATTCATAAGAGATGTAATTAAACTGTCTGCTAGAAGAAAACAATGGAAATGATTTTATTTATCATGAGTTATTAAAATAACTTATCGCTTTATTGAAATCTATATCCAATGATAGGATTATATCGAGAAATACGACTGTCAATTAGCCTCCAAGATCTTGCAACTTGATGCCATTAGACTTTCTCTTGTTGGGCCATGTGTTTCTTGTGGGGTCTCTTGTTTATTTTAATAAACCACAGACTGTTAATGATCTGTAAGCAAACATAATTCGTGTTATCGGTGAGATACGATCTGATTTATGTGCCAGAATCATCGAATATTGGGTTTCTCGTATTTACTCCACCAAACACAATAGTGGTGGTCATTTATGTGATATTGTATTTCGTGTATAATGCCATTTCGAATGTACACTTTGAAATAAAGTAAAATAAATTCTCTATAGTCGCAAGAGCCTCGGGGAGGTTCGTTTGCACAGTTCGTAGACAGACACTATTTCTGAGCTTCAAAGGCCGAGCCTAACGTAGAAAAGGATACCGCGTGTAAAGAGTTATTTTTAATGAAGTTTTACCAACATATTTGGCCCATATTTACCGTATCCACTAAATAAGTAAATTATACCACTAAATACAGTTGAAATGATATCGTGTTTGTCATCATTTTAATCAGATAAATGCCATAAATATATTGATGAAGGTCCCATAAAAAATAATGAAAAATAAAGAAGTCGTGTAATTGGAAAGTGGTTCACACGAATTACTCTAGTGAGTACTAGATTATCTTCTTCTTCTGAGTACTAGATTATGCATCTGTATAAGACATACAGGTTATGTCTCTGTGACTAGCGCGAAGAACAGTTATGCTCTCCGTCAATCAGAAGCGATCACGAGAGTGACGAATCACTGTGAAAAATCACCGTGATTGGGAACGAACGTGATCGAATCACGAGTGATCCAAAAGTAGCAGTTCACGCCATCTCTACTTAGAACCACCTAGGAAATCACTCTTTTCTTTTCCCGACACCGACTCTGGGACACCCTGTAGAGGAAGATGCAATGTTGGACCCATCGCTAGCCGTGCCGCGGCTAGATTCACCGTAGCAAATAAATGTCGTTTAATATCGGACCGGTTTTACCTTCCTTTATCCACGCGTATCGGCCGCGGATAAGTACCGGGCTGACTTTCTTTGAAGACGGTGCAATGACTGTTTCCACTCCGTGCTCGAATTAATTGAAGCGCATACCAGATGAGCAGGTGGCACTAAAGGGTTTATTTAGGTTCCCCACCACGAAATTAGCCACGTCCACGGGCAGGGGAAAGCGGCACGTAGACAATCGTATCGCGGGGCATTGCGAAAATTATAGGCTCGCAATAAGCATGAACGGAACCACTTACCCAATAACAGTCTGTTTCTGCAGACGGATCGGAGAAACGGCCGGGAAGCTGAACAGCCTGCACAATGATGCTTATAACGAACAGCTTCTCTCGGAATCGATGCGCAGAACTAACCGGGAAATTTTATAATTGTTAGCGCTTCCTTGAATTGGCGCGTGTATCAAGCCAATCGTACATCGTTGCTTTCTGTGGTCAAAGGACGCACAGACGGTTCGCTCTATTCAGATTCTCGGCGATCTCTCTGGAAAATCTTTTTGGAACGTTGGCCTACATACTGTTGCTGCTGTTTTAAAGGGTTAGGACACATTAATGTTTTTAAAAAATCGAAATTTTTTTTTTAAAGAAAAATTACATTCGTTAACTCTAAACGCGGTTTTCGCAGAGTTCCGTTTTTCAAAACGGAGTGTACAAGATATATGTCTCGAGTTCTATCTTGGCAATTACATTAAAATTTTACAGTCATCTTCATTATAATTTCTATTAAGTATTGACGATCGACTTTTTTCATTTTCCCATTATTGTGTTAAATATAAAATTAAATTTAAAATATCTCGCACTTTGTTAATTTTTGTAAATATTGAAATGTGGTATCGTCACAAAATGTGGTAACGTGTGCACTGCATTCAGTTGTTCATTAGAAACGCTATCAGTGTAAGATTCATTGCAGATCAAGCATTCGAAATCATCTTCTGATTCTGAGGATAAGGAATCTTTTTTGAATGACGTAAATCCTATGCTTAGTAAAGTAGCTCTGTTCGACATTTTTATCATTGTAAGGGCCACACGCGCATAACCGCGATGTACCGGATAAAATAAAATACCTCAAATTATAGTCAACGTATCATGCTTCTCCATAAACAAGTCATGAGAAAATATCAAGTAGTACTTAATGGATAAAAATTGATAAATACTCGAAACAAAAATAGTTACTTACCACCGATGTTTTTAGATTTTTTATTGTTATTGATATAATATTTACAGTATTTACAATATTGTTCATTCCTCTTACCTTCTCCCTTTCCTATACCTCCAACACTTCCCACATCCACTCCTGCCATCCTTTTCCCTCATCTATTCTCATGCATACCTCCCATACATGCTCTCATGTCTCATTCTCCCAACCACACACTCTGCTTGTAAATACTGAAAATATTATATAAAAAAATAAGACTCTTGTAAATACGTTTCTCTCTCTCTATCTTAGTATAAATGTAGGTTAAATTAATATGTAAGATAGTAATAAGGATAGATTAAGAGTGGCGGAAGGGGAAAAAATGAAGTAGGAAAAGAAGGAAAAGTTCTTAAAAGATTATAATCCTAAGGAGAACCAATACAGTTATACATACAATACATATTCTTATTGGTATAACACGCAAGTTATACCAATGACGACAATACTTTTCGTGATCGCTTGTAAATGTGTAATGCACAGTAAATAGCTTTTATGTCTGTGGTAAATAAATGCTGGTGAAGTAGAAACAATTCTGGGAAAAAGTTGTATTCGGACAAAATAGAGTTACCAATGACGACAACACATTACATGGTGAGCTAGTCACTCTTATGTTACAATATCGTGGCAAGCAGCATCATCTACTTTATAGTATTACTATTAGAATGGATTATTCAACTAGCCTCGGTCTCCTCTACATAGTGGATATCATCGGTATTGAGCAAGATTAATCCTTTTAAGATTAACCCGGTTATACTCGACATGATCAGATTTTCGTTGCTGCTAATAGATACTTATCCATCCGCGAAACTGAAAAAAAATCTGAATCCGGGTGTTTACATTGCTGGATGGATTCGAGTCGATCCAATCAATGTATCGGCCTATCGAAGAGCGGTAACTCGCGCGTATGGGGCTGTGTGGGCTCGCCGCGACACACCTACGTAATAGCGAAGTACGATAGTTATCGGACTCACGCGCATCTCATCCGAGGGCCTTAAGTGCACCTTGTAAATATGTAAATGAATAAATCCTGAATGCGCGTTTGCGCTACGCGCGCACGAATAACAGATCAGCCAACGCCAGTGACCCTTTTGTCGTCCTGTTCCGGCACGACAAAATGCATCGTAACTCACTCTTATCACGTGAATTACGTGTACCCATACGACCGTCCATGGCCAACCGGATTAGTAGATGGACCAACAACGACGACTATAACCGGTGCATAAGTAGTCTCGAATCTTTCATACGCGAACGCCTCTAATCGCACGAATAATCGAATTATGAAAAATTAAATCTTACTGATATCGTCGCGTCGGGAACTCGAGCAAGAAATCCGAGTCGGCAATGGCTCCGCTTGCTTTCGATTTGCTACTTTATCCTCAAAGAGTCGATGGTTCACGCTTGGTCAGTATTCTACGATCAATATGTCGAAACGTTACGAACGGACTGTGAAACTTTATGCTAATTTACACTTACATGTTTGTAGTTTTAGTTCAACTTTTTTCACTCCGATAATGGACGCGATAAAAGAAAAATGAAGTGACATTAAATTTCAATTGATTTTATAGTTTCCAAGTTTTCGTAATAGACATTTGTAGCAGTCAATTAGGTTAATTAGATTTTAGAGCATTAAGCCATTATGTGATACGTTAATATGTTCATGCAATATATATATATACTACATAAACCATATTTGGTTTAAAGCATTAAATAAATTAATAAATAATTGGAATGAATTAAAAATTAATTTGTACCTATGTAATTTTTTATTCTCTTTGTATATTTACAAATATATTTACTGTTCAATAGTATAGCTCAGAGACATTGAATATTTTAAATGAATATCAATTATTACTAAACAAATTTCTCATTGTATATTCTTATCCCGTTGTTATAGAGTTTTGTTTGCCATAAAAATCTCTTTAATATTGAATAAGCAGAGAAATTGTTACCTACTGTTGCTTCAAATAAGCCAAGAATTATAATTCTCAAGTAAAGAGAAAATTTGTTTCTAATGGATTAAGAGCTGGCTAAAAATTATGAAATTAAATTCTAAACTCTTCATTACTAATTATTAACCAATTTCGCGAATGCAATTGTTTTGTGAAATATGTGTTTAAGTTTGTCTTCCTAATTACTTATAAATAATTGTTATTTGAGAGTAATAATTTCACCATAAAAGTACTTTTAAGGCTTACCAATTCGTTGTTTTTAATTCTCTTACCAATTTTACAAAAAAGAAATTATAAATATTGCACTGAAAATACTTAGAAACTTTATCCAACATTCGAAACTGGAATATTTGAAAAAATAAACTACAGTTTTCGTTCATCGTGTAGACAATCACATTTTTTGGTATTGAATTAATAAAGCTATTATAAAACTTTTACAAAAATCAAACATTTCTACGAGAACGATGAATTTTATGAAAATAATAATATTATCGAGTAACTTATGGTTTAATAATTTGAAATAAATGCTAAATTTAATTATTTTTACAAATTCGTACCACTCCAGATACTTGTTCGTCTTCTTCGTAGATGTCGCTAAGTCATCCTTCTGAATTGGTGTACCTGCCTGTAGACTACACACTGTGGAAATGTGTGCACACAAAAGTAGTTTTGAGATTAGAAAATTATTCAATATACAGTATTTCCATAAATATACAGTTACATATTTTTCGATAGAATATTAGGACGGATCATAAATAATTTAATTTTCTGGGAACAAATTGTAATGATGAAATTTATCATCCTAATGTCTACACTGCGGATTTTATGCATTTATTACAAAAATGAGTAAGTGCAATTTAAGACAGCAAAAATATTACAAGAATTTAAAAATACTGTTATATTATTTTCAACCTATTAAAAATATCAGACATATTCTATTTCACTCAAGTGTGGCGCAGTGCAGGTACCTAGAACACTTTTATTTTGCATAAAGATCCGCTGTCTACTAATGACACTCGAACTTAATTATTGTATATTTCGATATTCAATATTCGATAAAATTGATATATTATAATGCAAATTATTTATAACTGGACTTAATTTATTTATAGAGGTATCCTATGGTGAATGGTTGTCAGTATTATTTATTTATATTGGGTTGGAAAGAAAGTTCGTAGCGTTTTCAAATTAGCAATTGAAGATAAAAAATAATAGAACAGAATGGAAAATATTTTAGCTTTCAATTTTAATTTACAAACGCTACGAACTTTCGTTCTAATCCAATATTTGATTTTTCATAACTCTAAAAATAACCTGGGAAGTTAGTATTTCCAATTGCATGAATTTTTCGTAAAATAAAAAGTTCATTTCAAAGTTAATTATAAAGTAAATACATTAGTATGTTAATAAGAAGCAATTTTGTTTGGATTGAATCCTACTATACAGCAACTCATTTAAACATTTTTTCAAGTCGGTCTAAATACCTCCCAAAAACATAAATCACTATCACTATAAAGAAAGACAAAATCATCAAGTTTATGATTAAAAATTGTAACTGACAACCACTTTGCGCTATTTCAATTATTTCGTACGCCATATAAATTAATTAGCCATTTCTGTAAAACCAGAATATTTGCTAGAAATACTATTATAACAGGGGTGGATCGTTAATGTTGGGGCCCTGGGCTAACACTGTTTGGGGGTCTACCCAATTAATCCAAATTAACTCATGTACCAGAAATTTATGTATAATTTCCTTTTCTTAAATTTTTAACTTAAATTGTTTCGTTCCTTTGCCAATTTGCCCATGAATGGCATGCTTAGATCCGTATGATAGCTCTACATATTGATCAAACATCAGTCAATCATAATTGTACATAATCATAACACAGCAGTCAATATAGGAAAGTGATTAGCTAATACCGAAACTTAATTAAGCTTGCTAATTAGAGATGCAATCTCGTTACGTGTCTTCGACAGTCGATGTTATCGATCCAGTTGCATTCCGTCCAACTGTGAAAAACCATGCGCATTTATCAGTTGTTTTGACGTGGTATCAAGTCATTGCCTTGTGAAAGATTGAACCGACTTGAAGAGACTCGGTCCTTTCTTATCAATCATGCCTAGAAACCGGTATGATAATTTTATATAGCAAGGAATCTGCTGCCTCCCTATCACGAGCATTGTATAAATACTATGCGATTGGATAGGAATTACTGTGGGAACTCCTTAGTCTATTTGAAATTTTGTGCAAAAAGTTAACGACGCCTTAATAAAAGATCTTATAATATCTCACGGTAAAACAGAAAATTGTCGACATCGTGTCGCTAGAAACATTTTCGCTAGAAACTGCACGGCGAGCGGCGAACAATTTCGTGATTACGGATCGGTCGATTAATTAACTCTTTTGTAATGTCTGTATCACTATTTATAATTTCCGTCCCCCAGTTGTTAGAACAGAATTTCTCAGCACCGATAACAGCCCGATGGCTCCGTATAATGAGCTGTAGTCAAATTGTTACTCTCCGGTTACAAGCTGTACGCGTTTCGTCATTCGAATAACCGGTCACTGTCTCATCGATTCCCATTAACATGAATATGTTTCTTGTACAGCGCTTTCTTTCGCGGTACGAGTGTTACATTTGTTCTTTGAATTTCATACAGACCGCCGATCATTGTGGGAAAATGCGTTCAACCGATCGGATGAAAGGACGTTATTTCTTGTTACAAACCTTGCATTCTAGTCGTTGTTAATCGTTCGCTTCACAGAAGCATAATTTTATACTATCTTGTTGCGTTTAGATATCTGATTTCTTGGTCCGTTATCTTAATTATAACGTCACCATTCCGCCTCTTCGTATAATCTGGCTCGTATAATCTGCTCCTTTTATCGCATTAACGGTATGCTAAGCGAATTGCTCAGGCGAACTCACATCTTTGTGAAATAGTTTATGAACGTAAACGTTACATTAAAATTAGAAACTTATATGGGTTATTACTAGACTGCGGATCTTTATGCATACATAGCATCTGAAAATGTTCAACAAATGCTGCGAATCAAATGCTGGTACGAATTTAATTTATTCCCGATCTACTAAGGTTACTATCTTTGAAAATAAAATTTTATTTAATTTCACCTTTTTAAAATTCGCTGAAAAAAATTAAAAATTACATAGTCATCCGCAGTCTAGTTGTGGCGAATAACAATTATTTTTATAAAATTATTTGTAAAATTCAATATTTATATTATTGTATGTTTACGATAGATATCAATATTTTCTAACAAAAAATTTTGTTTTAAGGGATTTCAATTATACTGGCTTTTATAGTGGTTTTTAATACTGCTGTAATTAGACTGCGGATATTTATGCAATTCGCAATTTTCTTAGACGTATTTTAAGAAAGTGGAGTCAAATAATATTTTATTTTCAATGGTAGTACTACTAAATAAAATAACAAATAAACATTTGAAATAATGAATTATTCTAAATACTTTATTATTTGTATGTCACAAATAACATAAGAAGTTAATTTTTATTTAACGTTTAAATCAAATTAATTATTTTCTATAATATTTTATTTCAATATGTTATTGGCGTAGCTAGATTAATTATTAACTTTATATATGCTCATTTTTATAGTTTGACGATCTTAAAGTTCAGTTACATTTGCTTCTAAAATTGTTCTTTAGTACACGAAGTAAATAAAATTTTTAAGAGTACGAATAATTTGACCAAATGAAAGATGAAATTCGTTTTTTGAAAAATGATATTGTTCAAACAAACTAACACATTTCAAATAACATGTAGCCAAATCGGATAATATATTATCTCGACAATTATTTTTCAAATTATTTCGATAATGCCAAAGCCAGTTCACACATTTGTCAGCGCAGCATTTTTCATCGGTGCATTCGACAGAGTACTATCAGCTAGGGGTTGCTCGTTGTCTGGTTCGCTGTCGTTCGAGGAACGACAAAAAAAAATAAGTAAAAATTGCTTCGCCCCTCGCATCTGTCAAACGACACAAGAACCGTGCGTATCGACGTGTAAATCCGAAAATCGGTGATCGTTCGTAACACATGGCGGCCGTTACTTGACAGGAGATTGATATACCGCACTCCTGTTTGCATCCGAGACGCGACTGTGATTCGTTTGATCTTCTTCGAAGGATCGAAGTGTCACGGAGCCTTCCCCGTGCAGCTTTAAAATTGTCTGCACGGCCCGTAAAACCCAACACTGAAATCTGAAACGTTGTCTGAAGATCGATGGCGGACATCGCCAGACAGTACGACCTGTAGTTGATGAAAAAGAAGTAAAACCGGAGGATTTGTGCAGGCTCCGATCGCGCCGGAAGTGGTGGGTGCCCAACAGATCCACCGAGCGGCGCGCCGGCGAAATTCGAGAGTCGTAGATTCCTTTTTCGTAGATTTCTTCGTGAGCCGCTTCGTCTACACGTATTCCAGGATCAACGTGTAGATCCGGAGGCTTGATACGCCGAATTTATTGGCGTTCTTAACAGGAAAACACAACAGCTGCTCTTCTTTGTCTGCACAAGGTCTACTCACAATTAGAGTTCCATTACCGATGGCAAAAAAATTAGTCCATCAAACAAATCAAGTGTCATTATAGGGTAACTGTACCGATTACTGCGGTATCATGCTTTGAACGTACTTTATTTTAATATCATTCCTAATTTATCGTGAAATAATAATATGTGTAAGTATTTTATGGAAAAATGATGTATTCTGAACACAAAAAAAGCTATTGGACTATTGCAAATTCGACTTGGTTTAGCGATATTTTTGACCTGCTTATCCCACTATATCCTTTGTGTTATATTAGGTCGAATTATTCAGCTATGTCCACACTGAAACAACATCGAGCAACTTTTTCTCGTTTCTTGTTTTTTCTTTTTTACCGAATAAAAGAAGTTCGGAGAAATACGTCATAGTACTTTTTTTATAAACTCGAATCAAAGCAGATAAATATTCAACAAAAAATTGGGACAGATGGCTAATATTTTAGAAAAAGTTTTATGGGTTTCGAAAGACCTTGCAATACTAAACATTTATGAAAATCGAATGAGTCGAACATTCACCGCGTTTTACGTTTCAGTTTTAACAAGATATTCATGTGTTTAGTAAAAATTGTGCTGAGCATTACAAACTACATTCTAATACAATAGTCGTAAATAAATCCGTAAAAGAACTTTGTTTAACAGACAAGTTTAGTCGGTTAGCAATCAATTTGTTCTTATAATTAAGACAATGAAATAAATATTATTATATTTATTGTTATCTTTTCAATTTTTATTGTCGATATCAGTTAACTGGTTTGTGTGTGCGTTTTTTTCATAGTGTTTGCAATTTTTGTAAACGAATTATAATAAAGTGAAATCAAATAAAGTTGCATTTTCAGTAGTAGTAGCTTTGTAGATCTGTAATAAATAAAAATCATACTAGATCCTGTTGAATTTTATATTTCAGCATTTTTTGAAAATTTTCGAAAGCCATAAATGCATAAAGAATCGTAGTCTAATCTTGACTATTCACTTCTTGGCCATTATTTAAGGTACTTCGCGGAACAACTTTGTCGGAAGAATGTGCTCGATCATGGTAATTTTTATCGAATGGGCACTACTCTGTTATGCCGGACTTCACAATCGCATCCTGGTATTCCATGCAACATTGCAATGACGTTATCTTTATGTCATTTCCGCTCGTTTTCTATTTTGTTATTTTCTTTCTACTGTTTCCTGCAGCAACTGTGTACCTCACGCTTTTCTCAGTGTTTTCCACGTTCAACCAGGAATTTACTAAGGCACATACAGAGTACTTCACCTTAGTACTACAAGGGTGCGGGATGCGCGTTCTCATTTCTTGATAATGTTAGACGTAGAAATTAATTTGGTGCCTTTTTAAAACAAATTTAGTATAATGTAACATGATATTTGGTCCCCTCAGGGTTTCAAATTCATTTACCAATCCTCGTCCTCTTTCCTCTCTCACCATCGTCTTTTCAGCGGGACCTACTGTTTATGGTGGGTTCCGAACCACCTTTTGCCAACAACACGTGAAAAACACCCCGGGTGGGTCACTTTCCGGTTTTTTACCAGACGGTCACCCATCCTAGTGCCGTTCACGTTCCACATTGTTTAACTTCGGTGATCTAACGAGAACCGGTGCTTTCAACGGGACTACGGTTGTTGGCAAAACAAATTTAGTATTTATCTATAATTTAATCATACACCTGTTATTTTTCGGAATAGTCTCCATTATTTTCGATGACTTTGGTCCATACTTCAGGCAACTGTCGAATTCTTTTACGGAAAAGGCGGTTTTAATGTAATGAATTCATCAATACCTTTTTGCACCTTCTCAAATGTCTGGAAATTTGTATCTACTAAATTTTCAAGTTTCTATTTTTATAAACAAAATTCAAGAAAGGGGTATCAAATAAACTTCTATTTCTAATGGGAACAGCCTCTGTAGATCCAAAATAAATAAAAATTACAAGTATTAAATCCAATTAAATTTTATATTTTGCATTTCTTGAAATTGTCAAAATGACGACTTCTATTATTTTTGATTTTCGATTATTAAGATTGTCACGATGCTTCCCTGAGGAATTATTTACCTTTATTTCTTTGGGTATACATTATTGGAAAAATGGCAAAAAATTTGGACAGACAATGTTTATAAAATAATGTGAAATAGTTATTTACAGAGCTCTGTAAACCTAGTGTTAAATGCATAAGGAAGTAAACGTTTTCTATCAAGTATTCACTGACTGCAAACATCGTTAAAACGTTTCAAAACTATGGAATAAACATTCTAATTTACATGTTCATTTCATGGTTCCATATCATTGCTGTGATTATTTCCAGTATACAAATTTTATTGACGAATACTGAGATGATGAATGCTGAGAAGGTTGTTGCGTGTCACTCCTGCAATGTGAATTACAACGGAAAGAAACGAGGAAAGGAGTGGGTGCAGTATTGCATGTGTGAATAGTGGGTGGACTTTGAATGTCTTAGTTATGACTCCGGAAGTTATACCTGCGACTACTCTGAAAGTAAATTGAAGACTGGAATTAGAAAAGGCTGTAAGTGCCAAAACGAAAATTCCGAGGGAAATCCATGTAAAACTTGTAAGAAGGCAATATATTTCAGAGACACTTACAAAAATTCCAATTTGTAGTTAATACAACATGAAAACAATATATGACTTTGAACAGGAGAACAAGATAGAAAAGTGAGGAAGAAATATTAGAATGTCAAAAAAATGGAAAGATTGAAAATTCACTTGTCGTTTTTTTGACAAAGGAACAATAAACTAACTTACATCTTTTTTTTAGGAAAAATCATTTTTGAAAAAATGGCACTTACAGCATTTTTTAATTCCAACCTTCAATTCCTATTTCTACAATTAACTAGTTAAAACATTATAAATTTTGGATTTTCTATAAGTATCCTATTACATTTCCTTGCTTTCTCACACATATCATAGTTCAACTTCGGATATTCTTTCATCTATACACAGAATAATGAAATACAGCTACATTTAAATTGTTTCAGCTACTTAGTCTTTCGATTAGTTGAAGTAACTTATTTGCATTTGCTCTAAATAGATTTCGATAACACGTTTCCGGTTTCTTCGATTGATACCTAGTAGTTGATTTTGCAACATCATATTCCTATGCTAGATACATTGTACATTTCCCACGTTCCAGTTTCTTAATTGTGTCAGTTCTTCTTTCCATTGTCAATTCTTCGTGTTCCCGTTTTAGATATACATATTACAAAGTCACGTAAGTCACGTAAAGTTTGATAATAGTGCAATTTGATGATTTGTACAAAAATTCAAAATCGCTTTATAGAATCACAATAACTTACCACCATATTTTATATTTTACACATCCACAAATATAAGAAAAACTCAATAAAAGATCAACCTTATAAATTTCCTAATAGTGCATTGTGATATGTGCAAATAAATACAAAGTCACGTTATAGAGCCACCGTATTTTATATCTAGCATAGTCACAAATATAAGAAAAACAGAATAAAAGATTACCTTTATTTCTAGTAGTACATTTTGATATGCGCAATAAATACAAAATCACGTTCTAGAACCAACATAGTCCACGATTAAACGTGGAACAAGGGCCGCGTTGAAATATGACGATGCAAAAGGAAGATATTAACGTCAACGGGAGAAAGGGGGGGTCTAACGAGACGCGTAAAGCCGACGGGGTCGGCGACTGATCGAAATTATTCTTTCCGGACGGGAACGGAACGCCAAAAGCGAAAGTGGTCCAGAGAGTGGTGAGGAACCTGACGTGGATGACTGACCGGGTGGGTACATAACTTACGTGGAGGCGGCAAGCGGCGGAGTTCTGCTGTCCATGCACGATATATGTACAGCACGTCGCACCACACCTCGCTGGAATAAATTTACATGTACCTCAGCTCAATGAGCCCCGACAAGTTTAGGCCCCATGAGGGATAAAGGGCTCGAATGGGAGCTGCGAAAAAATGTCGGTCGGCACTACTTACACTGAACCACTCAACGGTGGAACCAGGTCGCAAAATGAACAGTTATACATATAGTGTATACCGTTTTTTTAAACACTTCTTTCGGATTTATTGTTGAGAATAAACTTCATTCTTCTGTCAAATGGAAGCGTTCATTCTTTTTACGCGCTAAAGAGAGTCTCGATGTTGAATCATTCAATCCAATTTAATGTTATAATCATTTTTATTTAATTCAATTAAATGCAGAAGTTTAAAAATTAAGTCTGTCTTACATATGACAAAAATGGGTAAGCACAATATAAAGCAGTGTACATATTAATTGGATTCAGTTTAATCGGATAATTAAATGCAGAAGTTTAAAAATTAAGTCTGTCTTACATATGACAAAAATGGGTAAGCACAATATAAAGCACTGTACATATTAATTGGATTCAGTTTAATCAGATAATTAAATGCAGAAGTTTAAAAATTAAGTCTGTCTTACATATGACAAAAATGGGTAAGCACAATATAAAGCACTGTACATATTAATTGGATTCAGTTTAATCAGATAATTAAATGCAGAAGTTTAAAAATTAAGTCTGTCTTACATATGACAAAAATGGGTAAGCACAATATAAAGCAGTGTACATATTAATTGGATTCAGTTTAATCAGATAATTGAACGAAGAATCAATGCAAATATTTTTTATTTTACATAAAGATCCGCAGTCCTAGTAATCATTGATGGCAATCATTTCGTCAAAACACTGTTCACGAAATCCAGTAGCAGTTGTCGAATACGAAGAATTAGTGAGAGAATTATTTCAATAATTACTGGAGGCATCTATCGATGAGCGATCTCGTAATACACGTTCCCCGCGACTCTGGCGGGCAATGAACGTTGCTCGAGTCAAGATATTCATAATGGATGTTCAACCGGTAAATGGAACTGTTGAATATTGACAGGGACGAGCACGGTGCGTTCTGCTCGGTTGGGAAACACACCACTGCCGTCTAATGACAATGTCGTGTTTTATAGATAATTTTAATGGGCTAAGCTCCTTAATATTCTCGGTCACGATTGCGTTTCGGCTCGTAATGGTATCAACCGTTTGCGGTAATCCCCAAGATTTAGACAAGACGCGAATTACGGTTTCAAATCACAAAATGAACAGCGGTCTAACTGCTTATTTTTCGTATCACTCGGACGAGAACTAGGTGACCGACTTTTGTAGGAGAAATACTTTTCCTAAAACTCGATGAAAAAATATAGCTCAACAAATTCCTGCACACTTTTTATTTCTAGAGCCTCGACAACACACTTTCTTCTTTTTTTTTTTATTTTCTTTTTAAATTTATTTATTTATACAGGTCGCATCAACAACTACGTCATTAGCGACCACATATATTATATCGTAATATTACACTATTGTGTCTTTGTACTTAACCTAAATTATGTGTGTACTGTACTTACATAAGTATAATGTATACAAAATTACAAAGTGTTGAAAATTTTTGTAGATTTTAGGTATTTTAAAACTTGGACTATGTTACAACACATTTTCTGTTTTTACTGTTTCGTTGTGGCTACGTGAAATTATATGCAGAGAATTTACGTGAGTTTTTTATTTATTAATTTATGACGGTCATAGTCGTCACTTATATACCAAAAGAGAATGCAATTGTTGTTATTTTTGGTATGTCAGTTTTAAGATCGATATTTTATTGTTTTGAAAGATATCGAGAAACATTATAATACAGGGTGTCCCATTTAAATTGATTTCAATAATGAATAACGGGTGGCATCACGTAGTGCACTGAAAATTATCGATTCCGTTTAAAAAAACAAAGTTGACCTTTATATAACTTACATTGGAAAGTGTGAATATAATATAGATTTTTTTATGTTATATTTTATTCAGTATATATTTTAGTACTATTTTTGACGGTACACGATTCCAGAACAATCATTGCAGTAAAACGTTTAACGAATATTCCATTTTATATTGGATATTAGAAGCACCGATACTCACAGATCTAACATTCATAGTAAATTTTTGTACACAAATATGTAAGTAGTAATCTGCTTTGATTTACATTTTCATATTCTATGATGTAAGTTTGTATTGTGCAGGAATGATAAATACTAACTAAATTTTGGTTCGGAAATATGAAAGCGATTAGCTCGACAGGTGCCAGGGAACAAATGCGATGAAAACAGTAGGGGACAAGGGTGGTATATACCCTGTGAAACTGGAAATTATGTGTTTCTCCGAGAACATGGATCGCTCTCCGTGTGAAACCATAGGGTCATAAACTAGCCTGTCCACCTTTCTGCTTTCACGGAAACTAGTATTAATATAGAAGATTATTATCTTCTCTGTCAGTTTTTCCCTTTTATCCTCTTCAAATCACTGTATGCAAAATTTGATGACTTAATCATTTCACGGGCCAATTTCTTCTAATATTCAATTTTTATTTGGAAATAAGAATCGACGGTTTTATTTTCTATCTAAAGTGATCGATCAATTTACACATTATTGGCTCTATTGATCAATTTTCCAGATGATTTTCTTGTATTTGTATTCAATACAGTGAATTTTAACTTTAAATTGTACGTTCTATAGCCTCGTTCAGTCAAAGGGCCCCTTTCACTGTCAAAAGAATAAAAACAATTTAAATTAACAATTTCAGAAAAAGGAAATTATACAAAAAATTGTTGGTACTTGAGTTAATTTGTTGACCATACAAAAGTTAAGAATTAGCATGTAAGCTACATGTAACAATATTGTACTTGCTAAGCAAACCACTCGCAATCAGTTTAAAGCAATAAATAAATCCAATTCTATTTAAGTGAAAATTTTTCATTAAAAAATGAAAATATAGAAAGTACATAAGAGATGTTCTGATATATTAAATTCTGTTAATTGTGTTTTGCATGACTATGGTATATGTTTATGTTCTCTTTCATTGCACACTGTGTAACAAGTTTGAGCGCATTGCGTAGACGTAGATCTATTGACTTGAGCGAAATGAGTGACGTCTTTGTACCAACAGACAATGTTGATTCGAGGAGAGAGTTGAAAGTGACCTCGGTCGTGAAAAAATGTATAATTCGTACGTAGTGTTAAAACTATGCATGCCTTTCGCAGTAAATAATAAGTAAACTGCGGATGTTTGTGCAAAATAAAAATTGTCTGCATCATTAATATAAGAAACATCATATATTGACATCTACAATTTAAAAAATTTTTTAACAATTTGGAATTTCACCTTCTCAATTTTACTATACATGCATAAAGATCTGTAGTCTAATAATGAGTAAGTATTTTAACCTATGTACTGAAATTATGATCTATAATCTATACGATGAAAATATTTATTCAACATATTGAACATATTTATCCATGGTAAACATATTGAACATACATATTTATTCAACATATTTATTTATGTTGTCATGGTCACATTCTGAACAACATTTCCCTGTAAATTTTTTGGCGGTCGGCTTTAGTTTACCAGATACTCGCAAAAAACTTCACTTGTAAATCCATGGGTGTTTTTGGTAGCGGTAATACAAACTTCATAGGTTTGGATTACGTTTAGGTTTAGGTAACCCAGACCTAATTCATGGATTTACAAGTAGACAAGTTTCTTGCAATTATCTCGTAAATTAAAATCAACTGACAAAAACTTTAAAGGGTTGTTCAGAATGGGGAGCCCGACAACAGATTTTAAGATCATTGACATCTGAGCAGTGGACCATTTTCTGCAAGTTTACCTAAGTTTTAATCAATGTAAATTCGAGCCTTCGTTGAAATATAATCTTCAAAATAATGAAAATACGTTTTTAAACAATTTTGTAGTTTGTAATTCCAACGTATGTGTTGATATAATTCTTTCCGAAGTAAACGAGCAAGATTCCCAACCTTGGACGTTTGCTAACGATGTACGATTTTCATGCAAACGGTCTTTTAGGAGCACGTATCACACATAATTTCTCGTGTAAACATTGTCTCCCCCACTGAACGTTGATTTGTATTCAAGGATCTTGAGGTCACTGTATCAGTATTTTAGTTTCAAAAAAAGTTTCGTATTTACTGAGCGCATGATGGCAATGTTATTTACAAATCTTTCACTTTGAGCCTCACAAGAACTGAATTTGGTTTTCGTTAACTCTTCCCTGCATAATATAAAATATGAGTCCAAATAAAAGGGTTAAATATAAAAGAAAATAAGATTAAGAGATTATTGATTTAAATTACGTTAGACGCTTTAAATAGTGGTCAGTGCAGTAAAAATATTTAATATGTACTTTCATTTGTTCATATGTTTATTCGTTACATATAGGTGAAGTGTATATGTAGAATCATATATAAAAATTATTTTAATTGTATATAATACGTTTCGCAGAAAGTCCATATTTTCAATACGAAAAATTAAGAACTATTTTAAATTAGTTTCGTTAAATACTAACTTAAACTGTGTAGTGTCAATTAAATGTATCGAAAAATTATCTAAATATTAGATAAATGATAATCCATGAATGCGAGATCTGGTGGACGTGTTTCATAATCAAATCCGTGTGATTCCAAAGAAAAATTTTTCCTGTTAATTAATTTCCTGTTAATGCTAGAGAACCGCTTGTTTAACTTTTTCATTTTACTTAAGTACTTAAGTGCTCAAGATCCTAAAGTGCTTAGAAACTTTCGAATAATGCACATTCTATTTTTCTGCGGCAAACGTGGATCTCGTTTTACACGACTAATGTTTACATTGTTTCTTAACACGTTTACTTAGACATGGATGTTTTAAACACGTTTTCTTTTACTTTCGATTCTTAACCCTTTGCCGTACCATTTTCTTTACAGTTACAGTGATTAAAACATCGTTATCCCCAAAAATGTTGTAGAAGGGAAAAGAAAATTTATATTTTTTGTATGGCTACATTTATTATAATGCTTGAATATTGCTTACAAACGAATCAAATTTTATTTCATCTGAAAAGAAATACATAACATTCATATTTGTTAGACTTTGTTAAAATCTTCATGACGAGTCTGACTCGTTAAAATACAGCAAGGGGTTAAGGCGATTCTCATGATATACCAAGAGGCTTAGTTGACACCAAATAAGAAGGAACCTGACGAAGAAGGAACTTAAGAGTTTACTCCCGTTCATTGGCTAATCCCCTACCAGAGTCGCCAGACTAATACAGTGAAGTCGCGTTATTTTGCAAACGGCTATGTTCTGCATGGAGAAATATCGTGTAGGGACACTATTTTTTTTATAACGGATGGGGACAGCATTGAAACACAGATCGCGCTGTCCTTCCTTACGCTCAAAACGTTCATCGTCAATCAAACCACTAAATACAGCTGAAATTATATCGTGTTTAGTTAACATTTTCTCCCTAATTCGTGCTTCCTCCCCTCATCTGGCGACTCTTAAAACACTAACCCTAACTTTATATCTGTGAGAAATTATATAATTTTGCAGAACTCCTATTAAAAGTTGTTAAAATTGAACACTCGCAATGCTAGCGAAGGACAGAAACAAAATGCTCTGGAAGGTGGAAAATCAATGAAGGTAATCACTTCTCTTTATAGTTTCAGTAGTCCTCTGCATAACTCGGATGAAATCAAAATTATTTTATAAGTTAATGAAACGTTAAAACATTGCTTCGAATAATATTTAAAAAATTATATGTCTAATAACAGTACTTAAAATTACGTAATTAGCGTGAGAGATAAGCAATGTAGCAAACTAAATATATGGAATACAGAGTAGAACTTTTTAATGACGCTCTATTTACATTTAAATATTGTATAATACATTCTTGTGATAAAATGTCGTGCCATTAGCCGGGCAACAAGTTTTCCAAGCCTTTCGTATAATCAGGATTCCACTGCAGTAGTAGGGATTAACTAAAGGCAGTACAGGCCTAATGCCATCAAGTACCTAACGTCGGCGTGAAACGGATCAGCGTCATCTGTGAATTTCTCCCAACCATAAATTCGCCGTCGATCAGTATACAGAATGTCTCAAAAATGTTGTCCTACTTTGAAAGGGGTGATCGTCGAGGTTATTTGAAGTAACTTTTTTCTTTATAGAAATGATCTTCGCGCTTTTGGCAAGGAGTTATTAACGAAAAACACGGGCCAATCAGAGCGCCGCCATTGGTGGCTCGCGCTGAGCCTAGCTTTGTCATTACCCGAGCCGGTCAATTCCTCATTCTGTCTCTCCACTAATTCTTCCATATTTCTACAACAAAATTTATGTCGTATACCGAGCAAAATTTGTCACGTCCAAAGTGCGGACTCCAAACAGGACGTATTCTGAATTGGACGTACTCCAAAGCAGACGTATACCGAGGTACTAATGTCTGTACAAAATACAAGTAATAAGAAAATACCAAAAACTGTTTATTTGATTTCCACTTCAATCTAAATAAGAAATAATCTTTTATTTGCAAATAAGAAATAATAAATAGATCACTTTTGGCATTGTATAAATGACATTTATTTAAATAAATAGTTTAGTTATTATTTGAAATTATAATCACACGGTTATGTATTATTTGAATAAACGTTTGCCCAACACTGTCTGTTGGTTTGCTCAGAAGTTGGATGGTTCTGTTACATCAACTACACTACAATTATCGATTTTTGTAGGCAAGTTTTAAGAAAGTGGGATTTAATAAAATCTTATTTTCCGTGGTAGTAGCCTGTTTAGAACTGAAATAAATTAAAATCGTACTAGATTCTGCCATATTGTATATCATAGCATTTTTTTTAAATTTTCAAGAGCCGTAATTGCATAAAGATCGGCAGTCTAGTCATCACTCGACATTTTAGAATAAAATTTTGATGTTTCATATTAATGTTCTAAAGGTAATACACTATAGTTTTGCTGAATTATTTTAACATATTTTTCTGACAGTCAGTTTTCAAAAGTGATACGACAGTATAGGCGAACAATTTCTAAGTGTCAGCGATGCGCTGCTTTTGCCAGCAGAGTCGTGCTGGTTTCAGACTCCGGTGTTCTTTAAAGGCATCATAACCGAAAGCAAAACTTCAAAGCGACTGAACGAAATCTTGGAATGTGCACCGGAAGATGTGGAATTCGTTCCAATTTGTACGGCACAGAAGTGCTTTAGAAAACTCCGTGATGGGACTGTCTGTCTGGAAGATAAACCTGGCTTCTGGAATTTTCAAGTTATACATATTTACGTATTTCACGATTAATTTAATGTCTGAGCATCCAGAACTCAGTTCGTTCAAAGACTAAAACGATATACTACTTCGACACATCAATCAAATGACGCTACATAACATGACATATCGTTTCAATGTAACATAAAAGAGCAACTTGTAAATCACTGTTCTTAACTTTTAGAATGGAGAAAAGAGGTCAATATCGTACTTCTTAAAAATTCTAGGTCCTCGGAAAAATTCTATTGATACAAGTTATGTAAAAAATTAAATTTTTATTTAATTTCTACATCTTGAAATTAATGTAGAGCATTTTTGTAAGTTTTGTCACTATTTTTTTAAGCATTTCCGGTAGTGCAATTAAAAAGTGTATCACACCTTTGATCAGTACATAGTGGGTTAAATTTTTAAGTTAATTTTTTAAATGGTACAACATGTTTTGGACATCATAGATTATTGTCATAATTTTAGTAGTTGCGGCAATATAAAAGTTGAAAAAAAATGTCTGGCTCCAATAGCTAAGGACACCCTAGTGGACATAAACATAGATCTATAAGACATATATTTTATATTTTCATTAAGGGTAAAAGTAAAACAGTTTTAAAAAATTGCTTTTACTATTTTTTCTTGAAACCATGTACATTGTAATTTTTGGAAAATCTTTTTTGTAGATCATTTAGTAAACAAATGCTTCTACTTGCTCAAAAAACATCAGGTCGTTTGGTACAATTATAAAACAGTTATATTATTTTAAAGTGCGTTCAAATACTTTCGTGGTTCATTGAATAGTAATATTAAAATCCTCACATTCATATTATGAAACATTAACTGTCTCTGGAACAATTACCATGTGAGAAAAAGTGATTGGATTGCTTCCATATCGTTTAGTAACTACATCAGTTAGACCTATTAGCCAATTAGAACCAGTTGATAGCAATAAACTAATTAAATCTACGATCGTGTGCGGTCATTATACAATTATAAAACAGTTGTATTATTTTAAAGTGCGTTCAAATACTTTCGTGGTTCATTGAATAGTAATATTAAAATCCTCACAGTCATATTATGAAACACTAACTGTCTCTGGAACAATTACCATGTGAGAAAAAGTGATTGGATTGCTTCCATATCGTTTAGCAACTACATCAGTTAGACCTATTAGCCAATTAGAACCATTCGATATCAATAAACTAATTAAATCTACGATCGTGTGCGGTCATTATACAATTATAAAACAGTTATATTATTTTAAAGTGCGTTCAAATACTTTCGTGGTTCACTGTATATGAAAATCCTGTAGAACTTGATGTGCGCTATCTTTTTGTCCCGGAGTGTAATTGGAATGTCTAGGAGACGCAGTGATGTTGCACCGACATGACAGTGACCAGCGAGATATCCATCTACGTACATCCGCAAAAGTACCTCGCGTCGTTCCTCCCCGGACGAATAAGGAGAATACACGCGACGAATTCGGCGAATCTGACGAATGTATTAAAAGTAAGACGGTGGTGGTTGGAACGTGGCGGTTGATTACGTTCACGGAGAAAACCGTTTTCCTCGTCGCGCGTCGTCGCGAGATGTCATTACACCCATGCTCCTAATGTAGATTCCTTTGCGTTCAAACACTCGCAGCGAATTCAATGGGATTAGCTCATGTCGTGGATTACTATTTTTAGAGGAGGCGCAAAAGCGGCGGCTTTTGCCCATGCCCGCTATTATTTTATGCGCGGGAACTACGTAAATTGGACGAGCCGGCCCGTTTTTTGTTCGCGGAATGTTGCATGTCAATCGAGGGATTACGAGAGCCCGTAAAGGAGATGACAGAGCGGCCACTGGACAACAAGTGGACGAGTTACAAGCTTTCCGGGAGACGGAATGAATCCTTGGAATTTCAGTAAAACTGCTCCGTCAGAAATAGAAACGACTCGCGTGTGCGTCTTACGACCACTCCGAGCCGAGGGATGATTTCGCTCCTAGTTAATACAATGAACCACGCCGCCTGGCCACGCCGCGCCGTTCATAACTCACCAGACACTTGGTCGGCCTCATAATGCAAATTACGCCGGAAGCACAATGTCCTGAAATAATTTGACTCCATGTGTTATCAACTTTTTGCATACGAAATGTTCGATTTTTCACGATAACGTTAAACTAAACTTATTGATCAAAGTAACCACTATCGCAATCGATGACCGCTGTACGAATCTTTTATTTCTAGATTTTATTACAGTAGGAATTGTGAGTTTTTTGGTCACTGCGTGCTTTGTTTAACCCTTTGCAGTCGGAGTTGTTTTAACTCGAAAATTAATCGTTTCTTTCTAACTAGGATAATTCCATTGTATATGATTTTTTGAAATTGATGTAATATCTAATACAATACTTAAATGTTTTGTAAATAATTAGCTACCAACATGTTTAATAATGTAAACAATACTTTGAATAGTGGTGCAGAAATTTTTAGTGGTGACTCTCTCTGTGTCACCACTCGAGTGCTAAGGGCTAAAAGATTGTCATCTCCATTTTAGTGTTTTTTCTGCTACAGCATTACCTCCATAACTATCGCAAAAGTCTCTACCGTAACTGTGAAAATTTCATTACGCAAACAGGACTTCTGGCTAAATAAAACTTGTCAATCGAAGTCAGCACCACTGTAAGTAGAATACGAATGTTAATACAATTTTCAATTTTTGTACGAAGAAAGTGGAAGCATGTACAATCTTAATTCCAGTGGTAGTGGGCTTTATAGTATAAAAAAAGGTTAATGATTAGTTAATCGACATCTCCAAATCTCATAGATGTACAATAATATAATAAAATTATGTATTAAAAGCTTCAATGTTTTAAAAGTCATAATTAGACTGCGGATGTTTATGCAATTTGCGATTTTTGTAGACGAATTTTAAGAAAGTGGAATCAAATCAAATCGTATTTTTTTCAGTGGTAGTGGTCTCTACAGGTCTGAAATAAAAAAAAATCGTATTAAATTATCTCAAATTTTGTACTGTAGCCCTTTTTGAAAATTTTCAGAAGCCTTCAATGCATAAAGATCCGCAATCTAGTCAAAATATAAATAAAAGCCAAATTCTATAAAAATTTTGATTGTTATATTAAAGAAAATTTTTAAGCTTCCATTTGGTACAGCACAATCATGGAAAAGCCTGTTGAGTAAATTCGAACGACTTGAATTGCAAACAAATAAGGAATAAACGATATAGTTTTGATGAAATATGTAAAGGAAAGTGAACAAACCTGCAGTGTTAACATCGCGTGACTGTATCGCATAAAATTTTCATTGAACGATACTGAATGCGTAAACAGGGAAAAATAGTGATCTTGAAATCGCGAATACATATTTATAAAGACCTGTTGAATGCGAGCGAGACCGCAAGCACGAATGCGTAGGCGTTCGCGTTTTTATTGAATTAGTAATTGTATCTATAATACCTTCACATTACTGCTTACGGTATTGACTATTGACAACTACATGGTTCCCTTTAATTTGATTTACAACGACGGAAATTTAATTTATTCTTAGTCATGCATTGAACTAAAGTATAAGCTAATTATAATGTAATTATTAAATATACTATAAAGTAATGTATTTAATCAAGATGCGATTTAATTCAAATTAATTTGTATAAATGGCCAGAATTTATTACTGGAAAAGAGAGTGAAACTATTTGTAGATTTAGGTTTGAATGTCCAAGCTCAGAACAAAAATTAAGCAATCATAATCTTTCCTTGGAAAAGGAACATACTAGTTCTATAAAAAATACTGGAATAATTAACATTTGAGTAAACGATAATTCGACAGTAGACACTAGTCTCAGCACATACAAGTAATCCCATAAATAATACTGTAATAATAAGTATTTGAGTAAATGATAATTTGACAGTAGTCGCAGTACATACAAGCAGTCCCATAAATAATACTGGAATAATTAACATTTTAGTAAATGATAATTCGACGGTAGACAGTAGTTCCAGTACACACAAGCAGTCCCACGAATAATACTGGAATAATTAACATTGGAGTAAACGATAATTCGACAGTAGACAGCGTACTATTACAACGGAACTGCGAAAATTACAAAGTTTAACAAATCTCAAAAGCATCAATGTCCACATAACGCGATAAATAAAACCTTGTCTGATTCCAGAACTCGCGAGGTATACAGTATATTGTATTGGATAAATGTTACTCGAAGAAAGTGTCAATTTGATCGGACGGAAATTTGCATACACAACGCGAGGAAATGCGCAGTAACTTACCGCATGATTCGAAAAATTTGCGTGGAACGACTATCGGCGAACATTACGAGACAAGTTACTCCAATTTCGTCGGTATTTATGAACAATATGGTGTGCAGTAGCATCGCGAAGTCGATATTTTAATGAACCGATTGGACGACGTGCGACATGCAAATGAACGCGAGCCTACATGTACCCAGAAAATTACTATAACTATACATATATCGATTGGAATGTGATATATCTTCGCTGTCAGGAATTGCAATTTGCCGAAACGTGTCCTCAGGCCTCAGGATACATGGAAGTATCTATGCATGTCTTGGGAACTTCAGCAAATATCGTTGAATTCGTTTCAAAATGATCTACAATATATTATAGATAAAAAATGCAATACTTTATTTAACCCTTTTTTTAGAATAATTCCATTCTATATTAATTCGTTTCTTTGTACGAATATAAAATAGATATAATACCTTATACAATACTTAAATATTTAGTAATTGGTTAGGTACCAACATATTTAATAATGTAAACAATTAATAAACTTATTAATATCGATCGTAATATTGTTAATAAAAAATCGTTGAATGCTTCTTATAGACGCAATTTATTAATCTTGAAAATGGTCCAAATCGTGACCGAAACGTCGACTATATAAAATTAGCAAAATTGCTTAGTTAATTTATTATTTTTTGTGTATTTAACGATCGAACCGTAGCGCCGATAGCATTCAACGATTTTTTATTAATGTAAACAATATTTCGAATAATGGTACAGCAATTTTTAGTGGTAACTCTCTGAGTCGCCACTCGAGTGCTAAGACTTTGTGACAAAGTTTGCAAAAACTTTTGTAAGAAGATTGCGATAAATGCATTTTCTCAAAGTCCGAGAATTAGTAAACAACAACATATTTTGGGATTTTGGGATAATAATTTTCCAGAATTATGAATATATTTGAGAATACAGTTTATGCATGCCCTGCAAAGCATGTATCAGTCGAGAGAATATTTTTTGGTTTAAAATTAATTCTAAATGATCAGAGATGAAGATTGCATCATTAATTATACATAGACTATACATATGGTTATCCAGACAAATGCATTTTTACAATAGCTACGTATATATATACAGTTTATATGGATATGTTTATATGCATTGTTTGTTATGTTTCGTTACGTACATTTATTAGTGCTACTTTGAATAATATTTTTATATGTTTCTTACTACAGCATAAAAGTAGACATAAATACTATTTTTAACAATCGCCAAAAATTAAATAATTGTTTACATGTGATATAAATATTAACTACGGATTCATATCGCCGCCTGAATGTAAGAACTAGGTAACTTACAATTCGTTATTTTAGACCTTTTTTTGCAAAAAAAAACAGATGTTGCCTACTTTTTACATTAACAAGATTAAACAAAATTATGATTCACTAGATGTCGTAGATTACTTTGATAGGTTACCCAGTTTTTACATTAAATTCTACTTGATTTCTTCTTTAATAGAAAGTAGACAACTCAAAATGTCCAAATTTCAAGTTACCTAGTTCTTACATTCAGCCGGCGATATATCTGTACCTACTAATAACTCGCTCTTTCTGGAATGTCAGAACCGTTAGTATGCGTTATAGTAACCTTTCTTGGTTAACCGGGTACGGTTTAGGGTTAGGCGTTGGGTTAGAATCCCTGGTTTAAACAAATTGGAAGTCTCGAAACATTCAAAGAAAATACATATTTCGTGTTGATACCCGTTGTTCTGAATTTTTTACAGAATTTCTTGTACAATGTATCGTCGTTAACCCTTCAGTGCATGATTTTTTTTTAATTGGAATGAAAAATTGAAACAAGGTCATTTTTTGTGTTTCATTTAAGGGAAAAATATTAAACAAATTTTAACACAACATTTTCAGAAAAATAAACAAACAAAGTTAGAAAAAACATTCTTAGTTTTCTATGTACCAGTTGTTTGTTAACTGTATTAGATATGATACACTATGCAACGAAGAGTTAAAAAGAAATGAATTATTAATATTAGCCATTTTTATTGCGTTAATATCATTGATGTAATAAAAGGTTTGCACAAAACAAATGGCATTCTTTTACGACCGATAAACGGGTTACACGCATCGCATAATTTCGCAGAAAAAAAAACTATATATAGCCGAGCAGTTAGAATCTTAATACCCTTTGATCGGTGCGCATCGTTGTACTTACACGAGACTAGAACCCCTAAATTCATTTCTTGTGACCGTTCCGCACGGAGGCGATGCACGTGCAATTAACTATCAATATTAGCAGCACGAGGTACTTAGCGACGTTATCATTGTTATATAAATGACACGTACACGGTTAAGTACATGTTAAAGCGATTCCTTTTAATTGCAATAATCGATGGCTGGGAGTATCGAGCCGTAATGGCTGTTCATCGATCTGTCGTAAATCGATGATCCCGATGCTGCCCCGTATTATCATGGGATGCTGCTTTGGACATAGAGAATAATTGCCTCGCATCCGTAACCATCGGCGGACGACGGTTTTTTGCCGTCGTTTCCCTTGCGAGCGATGGGTATCGTTTCAAAGTGTAACACCGCCGCGCCATTTTTCCGTGTGATCGTCGGTTATACGGCGCCAAAGAAACACGACGACTTCACCGTCCATGGTCCCGCGATACTTTTTTTCTCCGAGTCGAGGTTATTTATCGTGAAATCGAAATATGGAAAATTGCAACGCCGGCAATCAGTAACGCGTTCTCGGTCGAACGCCGATAATAGTTCGGTACGTTTTTCCCTTCCGCTCGCTTTTTACCCCTTCGCCCGCCGGGAAAAAAAACTGATATTCTTCTGTGGGGCTTGTCGTTACTGGTACTGAATTACCCGTAGTATATTACTTAAGTATTACTAAGACCGGCCACGGTATGATTTAAGACTGAAAACCATCCAGGCTTGATTCACGGGAAATAAGAGAAAAGTATCGATTACGCGGTTCTCGGGATATTACCGGCTCAAAGTTGCCAGTTTTTAGGCTGAGGCGAATGTTACGTTGTGCACGCGGCCTATAACGGAAGAGGATTAATCCGGGAAGGATACAACGCCGCTTTCTTGTCTTCCCGTTTAACTTGTTTATCGTCCGCAGCCGGCAAGAATGTTTCGCAATGTTCGCGTCGAATAATTGTTTAATCGCCAATTAGCTGGATGATACGATCCTCGGTACGTATTATTCATCGACAGATACGCAATTTTTGGCTCCAACTGTTTGAATTGTACTCTGCACGTGCAGTTCCTGAAACAACGTTGTAGTACAAATTTTTATTTTAAATCTAGTTCATTTATTGTGGTCGTTATATTCGGTTGTTGCATACGGAATGTCCGATTTTTAGTAGTGACGTTAAGCAAGCACGACTTCTTGCTAAATGAAACTTTTATTGTTCAATCGTGTATATCGATGCAATTTTCAATTTTTGTAGGTGAATTTTAAGAATCATGTAAAATCTTATGGTAAACTTGTCGATGTGCTTGTCTTTATGCATTTATGACTTGTGAAATATGAAAGTAGAATATAAAATTTGACAGAATCTAGTACAATTTTTATTTATTTTAAATCTACAAAGGCTACTTACCACTGCAAATAGGATTCTATTTTATTCCACGTTCTTAAAATTCGTCTACGAAAATTTAAAATTCCATAATCGTCCGCAGTCTACTAATAACTGTTATTTATAACTAGCAAATTTTAATATTTACATTTCTACTTTATCTTTTCATTCTGAAGCAAATTGTAACTGATATATTTAAAATAATAATGAATTTGTAAGAAGGAAATTAGCTGGTTTAAAGTTACACTGAGGGTAAAACTAACCTGAAACCAAATTACACTCCCGCATGCACAAAATGTAAAGGAGTAATTTGTTACGTAATTTATATAGTTAGAAGATTTCCTGAATTGCATTAGTGGAGTTTTTCAAATTTTGTAATGAAATATAAAATAAATTGAATATTGTTTTCTCAATTTGAAGCATTTTAAATTATATTGAATGGACTTGGGCTGTTTCAAATTTTATGACAAATCTACTTGTTAATTTTGAAAGTGCCTTAAGTCCATTCTTGGTAAGAAGACACATATTATTCACTCGATAATTGTTATTATTTTAACAGGAATTGTAAATTTAACTCTTTTAGATACACTTAAAGAGTATGATACATTGGTATCCTACACGTATATTTCTAATTTCAATGAAACGCAAACCCTTGAATATTTAAATTATTGGTATTCCTGATCACAGAGATCAATGTAAGTTGAGTTTCATAACAGCTGGTATAACAGATAGAGATATATAGATTAACAGATAGAACATATTGCTTCATCCTAAAGTATTATTCTAATTATAATTATTAATAAATATATATACAAAGATAAGTGTTTCTCCCAATCATTCTCTCCATCATAAATTTAAACTTAAATGGACTTGGACTACTTTAAAAATAAACGGCTTATATTTTGTGTTGAATATTTTACATTTTAAAGTATATAATAATTAACTTTTTAAAATAATATTTATCGTAGAAAATTGGGGAATTACTGTTATTTTTGTTCCTGTTCTACGGTTCTCTTTAGATGAGGGGATACGTAAGACAGCATGCGAAGGGCACGCTAATTTCCTCTAAATATTCTTCGTGGCTCTCGAAAGTTGTTCGAACGTCACACGATGCGACGTAGCCTGAACACGTAACAGGATGATCATCGACAAGAGGCGCTCGGCTTTAGTGTACGTCGATGGAACCGATCGATAAATCCTCGATCGAGCGGGCTGCGCGCGATCGCTAAGGGTTCCCTGGACTGGTGTTCAATCAGTGTGAGTTCAGACTAATTTAGGAACTGCGATGTAAAACGATCGTGCCGGAGGGCATCGCAAATTCGAATGCGAGACTGCGGCAAAACCCGTACCTAGAAGTTACGAGTGTATCTTCGACTGCATCTACCTGCGTCTTGCACCGGCTCGCCCTCCAATTTAACAGTGCATCAATTTGTCATTTAGCTCCTTCACGGCTCTGCCTCCTTCAGCTCCGCTATTCTTCTCCATACGGCGAACCCTATGTTCAAAGCCATTCAATTATATCAATCTAGAATGGTTTAAGTAATAGAGATGGTCCGTTTATTAGCGTGTTCGTTTATTTGGACGCGAATAAGAAACTATTATCGAGGATGGATCCTGCAACCTCCTAGGGAAAGGGTTGTCATATTTCACGATCATTATACTCGTCAAAAAATGGAAGAGGTTCATACTTTACGAATAAATTACGTCAAAGATGATATTTTAGTATATTTATGCACAATTTTATATTATTGGAAATATGTGTGGAATCCCTTTCATTTTGTTGTTAAATTATTAGGGGTACCCATGAGTAGTGTCCTTTCATGATATTTATTATTTATATTATTTAATAATATTTATTTTATTTAACATTTGGTACAGATTTATTAATTGCAGATTAATTTCACAATAAGCACAGTAAATGTTAATAAACTCGACTAGTATGAAGTCGAATTAAATTAAGTAGTATGTTATATAGAATTAGAACAAAATAAATTCTATTATACTAAAGAGAATATTTTTGAGAATAGCTGCTGTAGGACTTGTTTTTTAGCTATTATAAATAAATGCAATTGTTTGTGGTTATTTAAGTTTATTTACTTAACAAATATATGTACATATTTTCCTTGGTATTCCAACTAAATAACAACTAATCTCTGTCTGTTTTGATATGAGTGTTTAAAATTTTTGAAAGAAAAATATTTATTGAACTAAAATTTAGAATTGTTCAAAGCTTCACATATTTTTTATATTCTAAAAAATATTATAAGCATTAGTAATTAATTATTGTTATAAACATCACGACGATGTCTTGTCAATTTTCTAAATAATTGTTTAATCAAACGGAGTAATAGTTAAATTAGTTCATTAGGTACTTCTTCGAATAAGCTTTGTTTAAGGATACAGAACCTCAGTTTTAGTTGATGTAGTCTGTCCATATTTAATAATAACAAAGTCTATATGTTTTTGTTAACTAATGTTTATTCATCTACGAAGGGGTTTCCTTAGAAATGATATTATCCTTTAAAAATTTTAGTCACTCGTTATTTCATTCCTTATAAAATGAAAGGTCTCTGAAAATGTTCTAAATAAAATAATTACCTAATACACTCGGTAATTCATTTATCAAAATTAATGTTCTCGTAGATATTGTATGATTTATGTAACCTCATACGCTAAGTTCATAGATACTTTCACAATGTAATAGATTACAGTGCAAATTACGTTTCTAAATGTACATATAGTACACTTCTAACTGTTGTTATTTGAAAGCTGTATACGTATAGTACCCCGGTAATAGTATTGTTAAAAACACACCGAGTGAATGCCGGTTGTGCACAGTTGAGATTAATGCTAGCGTCAATGATTCCCAGTCAATACCGTGTTTTATTAAATGAATTAGTGTGACTGTCATAAATCAAGATATACGTCTCTAAAGCATTATGTGCTATCACGGTATAATAAATTATATTCACTTATACTGATCCACCGCGACGATGGCGTTCACACTTTAGTCACATTATGTGTTGTATGTTCAATGAATTAAGATTTATTTCTCTAGTTTGTATGATGAGTATGCACTGGCGGTTCCGTATAGGGAAAGTTTGCACGTAGTGTGAGATCATTAACGTTTTTAACATACAATCAAATTTTTAATTCGTAAATCAAATTATTACGTAGCAAAGATTTTTAATAATTTTACAAGATATCTTTTAACCCTTAACACTCGAGTGGTGGTGCCTCTGAGGCGTCACTAAAAATTATGTACTATTATTTAAAATACTGTTTAGATTATTAGTTAAGTCGTATCTAACCAATTACTAAACATTTAAGTATTGTATGAGGTATTATATCAATTATCAAAGATCTTACTATAAAGATAACTATAAAACAACGTCAATTAAAGGTTTATACATCAAATTTGTTTACAAAACGTTTCACTTATTTTAGCAGAGACTAATCTTTTGTATGTACAAAATACGTATACTTAATCACTGGATTACACAGACGCTTTTATTGGGTTCAAAAATATTAATTCAATCAAAAATATTCACTAGAAAATAAAAATATGTTGGTATGTATTTGTGCACAAAATAAAGACATTTCAGGTACACCTGTAAAGACAGCATAAGAGAAATATACTATAACCATATAAGTTTTAATATCTTCCGAGATGTATGTATATGAACAATACCGTTTCATTCTGCTGCAGATTGTAAAGTTCGGCAATAAATTTCCACTTTCACTACTTTGTACTTTCGTGAATGCCAGTATCTATTTTATTATACAAGTCTGTGCATATCGTTACAGGAAATTGACAGCGTTGTGTAAGAATTGCTACAATTTATGGGCCGCGTTATATCGAAATCGCGTTCTACAAGGGTTATCTGCATATCCAATAGGAAAATTTAAATAAATAATTCATATAAATTGCACTCGACTAGACCGTGGATATTGTGCATATTTAGCATTCGTGAAACATAAAACATAAGCTATACTGAAAGCTATTACACGTGGAACTTTATAAAAATAGTTATATTATTGGCTTCGATGAATATACATAAACATATATTCTTGAGAAAATATAGTTTTCGTTTAACTACAACGAATAAATTGTAGTAATACAAGCTTCTCTATAGCAGAAGCATGCATCTATTTTAGATATTTACATAACAAAAATTCTCAAACAATACAACAAACATAATAATGAAAAATAGATGGTTACTCATGTTTTCTATCATAAACATATACATATTATTATTATACTGTCTCATAGAATTTGTATGGTCGTATTCTTTAAGGTCATCTCGATGTAATTTTAAATAACTACATATACTATCGTGTTGCATCGCATAGCTCACAAAAAAATACATTCAAATATGTACTTCAGTACATATCCTTCAAATGACCTTAAAGTCTGAAAATGAAGGTCAAACTCCCAACAAACTTTTTCAAAATAAAGAAGATAACTGTTTATTTGGAGCTCTGCGTGTAAAGTGTTCATTTAATTGCTGTCTTCTTTTTGTTTTTGAGAATATAATGAACTCTACTGCGGATTTGTATGCAAAATAAAAATTGCCTCTATTAATTTACAAGTTGCAGCAGCTACATAGACATTTATTTCTTTTTTTAACAAATTCAAGCGACTTAAAATCAACAGACATTTGATCCACTCATTTTTGTTGTAAATGCATAAAATTCGTAGTCTAGCCAATAGCGTAATATAACACCAGCTACGGAAATTCTGTAGAAACGAATGGCGCCGGAGTCAAGGATGCAATAGTTATCGAAACTAAGTCAATCGATTATACGGTGTTCTCGTTGCCCTCACAATCAGTGGCGCTAGGCGTTCACGCTAGGGGCGCGTTCTTTTAATGATGTATTAGCGCCGTGTTTTGACACGAAAGAACCGGCAACTGGTCGAGGTCGCATTCTTCTCCTTCTTTTTCCTTTGTCCTTTCGTCCGTCTTTGAATCCACGCGCGGCCTCTTGTGGCTCCCACCGTCAGCCCATAGAAACATTTCAGTGAACCACTTAACGTCTCGAAACCCTTAACCTTCAATTAATCAGTCCCGGCGAAGACCGTTCAGCCGAGATTTTCTGGGTCTCCGAGCGGTGACGAGTTCTTCATAGTGGGTACGTATCATAACTTTAATAAGACCGGCTCACTGATCTTCAAGAAAGTGCTTGGACGACTGCCAAGTAGGGAAAAACGATTTTTTGAAAAGTTACTCTTTTTCTCAATATTTATGATTTAACCTTCTTGGAATTCAGTTAGGCTTGACTTTTATACATTGCAATCCCAGAGAGAAAGAAAATAAGGTGGAGTATATGACGAGACAAGTAGAAGATGAAATTCAAAATTATTAAAAATTTTTTAAAATTGAAGCTGTCAATATATGTTTTCTCCTCTATTTAAATCATTAAGGGAAGAAATAAAATCCAATTTAGTTTCTATTTCTTGCAATCGGTGCAGACAACTTTTATTTTGCATAAAGATCCGCAGTCTAATGATGATCATCATAATTTTCATGATCATCGATGATGACGATGATCTAATGAAAATTATTCTCAAAAATTAAATTAACTTCTCAGAAATTCATGAAAGTAAGTATACAAAGCAGAATCAATTTTGTTAAAAAATTTGTTAAAAAATCATTGCACGCTTGTTTTGAACACTACAAGCAATTTGTTTTTGTCATCTTGTTCTTTGAAATTTCAAGTTCAGATTCGTAATCAGTAGACTTCGGATCTTTATGCATTTATGGCTTCTGGAATATTAAATTCGATAGAATTGAGTATGATTTTGATTTCTTTCATACCTACAATGGCCATTGAAGATCAGATTTTATTTGATCCCCGATAAACCGAAAACTTTCTATTAGCATCTTCTGTGGAGATCAAATAATTTTTTCATGTACCCGTTTGCTATTTTATATACTCTTTAATCAGCGACTCGAAAAACCCCAGAGTATCAATATTCAAGTAAATTGGAGTACTCCTTGCTATTTCGGCCATGTTCTCGTGATTTGATCCCACTGTGCACTACGGCATTCGCCGTGTTAACACCGATCAGTGCCACCAACCGAAAGACAAAGATCCACGGTGGATCGTAAAAAGGTCTCCGAAATTCAGTGGATTCATTAGACAAGAGTCGCGCAGGTACGTGCAGACTTACGATCGTCGATCCGAGAAATCGGCGTACCTACATGGTCCTTATCTGCGAGCAGCATCTATAGTCCCGATGTCGAAAATCGGACTCTCGGTATCTTGTAAGAAAGGCGTCCTATGGTTTTCAGGGTCCAGCCCCCAAAAAACCCCGAAAGAGTTTACGATTTTCGGCGCGCACACCCAGAGGGTGGGAAAGAGAAGATCAGAGAAGGAGGGAAGACTGGTCCTGACAATAAACACACGGGGGCATCTATAATGAAAGAGGTCGGATGTGAGGGTTTTTATTCTTTCTTTCCGCTCTTCCTTTTCTCTTTCTTTCCCTTAAACTAGTACGTCCTCCACGGGGATGGGCTTGCCCACGAACTCGCTATCTTCGCGCGCACATTAATCATACCGAAAGGGTTGCCGAGAGAATTGTCCTCCCTCCGTGAGGTATCACTCTGTCCACACTGCTCGGCTCCAAAGTTATTCTGGAATTTGGAATTTTACCTTCGAAACGTTCGTCGCGATTTTTTTTTTTTATTATTGAAAGCTTAATTAGAACTCCCCATAGGGGGTTATAAAGCTATACATTAGTAATATACATCTTACATTTGAACATTAGTAATGTAGGTACAGTAGAACACATTAAGTATATAACATATTAAGTACATAACTTTAAATCTTTAAATTGCATTGTTTGAAAAACTTGAAAAGAAAATAACATGCCTCAATATTCGGTTCACTAAGCAACGATCTGATATTTAAAGGTGGAAACAAATTAAGCTTCCTTAATTTTTTCATGAGATCAACTCTTTGAGATTCCAACAAGGTACATTGCCAAATGATATGGTTAAGATCTTGAACCTCATTGCCGTAGTTACATTTGGAATCATCTATTATATGTAGTCGTGAAAGAGATGCTGCAAGATGATAATGATTTGCTCTACAAAGATTAAATATTACAATAAATTCTCGTGATAAACCTCTACCCGAGAACCATGGTGTAACTCCATCTCTAATATAGTACTGAAAGTATTCCTTATAAATTGTTTTACGAAAACGGTCCCCCTTCTAACATTACTTAACACTAAGTTTACGTACATTTTTGTGTACCTATCTTTAGGGCACCCGTCAAGTTGACGGGGGATGGAAATCACGTATTTTCTTAAAAAAATGATTAATTTAATTTAAAAACAATTACAATTTTGACAGACTTAAATAATGAAGAATAAAGAAGTTTTGTTATTGGATTAGTTATGGTTACACTTCTCGACGACCGAGGCCTCTCGAGCTCCACTGTCCTTTTCTACGTTCGGCAAAAGTCAAAGGATTGTATACATTCCTGGAGGATAACTATCCCTCGGCAGACCCGTGTTGGGGACACTTATCAATAAAATACTGTATTGGGTTCGAAGCCATCGATATATATCTCCGTTGAATTATGATTTTTATTTAAAATCATTATTATTTTCGCATCTCAGCATTCGAAATGTTGATTAGAACTTTGCTTCTAGTCTCAAAATATTGTTATTTATCTTAGTTAATAGTTGATATGTGCAGCTTATTTTATTTAGAAGGAAATATATTAAAAATAAACATAGATGATTAATCACATATTTGAGTATTGAACGTATATATTTAAAAAATTTGAAATAATACATTATGTGAGCTTCCAGCACTATGAGCTTATTTGTCACAGAGATGTATTAATTGAAAGTAATTTAATCACATTGTATTTTAATTACATTGTTTTTTAATTACGCAGTAATTGAATTACAATATATTCTATAATAATTGCGTAGTAGTTGAATTACATTGTACCTTAATTAATAGAATCGTAATTACATTGAATTTCAATTATGTGGTAATTCAATTACATTGTATTTTGATTACGTAATAGTTATATTACATAATTGTAACCATTAAATTAATCTAAATGCTAATTACACTAATTATGAATGTAATTGACTTACATTGTAATTGCCTTGAAAAGTTCTACAAAATGAAAGGAATTTATTTAATAAGACCTAAATTGCAGAATTAAAATGATCATATTGATGACACCTTTACAAAAATATTTTATGACAACAATCAATTTAAAAAAATGTACGATAAATTGTGTCCATTTCTAACCCCCTAAATAAACCAATATAAACTTCAAATCATAGAATCTGAGAAGAATAATTTAACCCTTTCCACTCGAACATATTTTAACTCGAAAATTAAACATTTCTTCCGACCTAGAATATTTCCATACTGAATGATTTTTTAAATTTGGTAGTACGAACTTGATATAATACCTCATACAATACTAAAACGTTTAACAATTGATTAGACACCAACAAATTTAGTAATGTAAGCAATATTTTAAATAATGGTACAGCAATTTTTAGTGGCGCCTCAGAGTCACCACAACATAATGTTGATAAAACCATGCTCTAATTGGAAATCATTTTAAAAGCCTTGCAAATGTTTCAATGGAGAACCAGTTAAATGAACTCGCCAAAGAGATTGCTTTTGCTTGTCTGGTTTCGTTCCGTCCAATCAGGCGGATGGGCATGTTCCGAGACGCCCTATCTTTGCATACATTAATCACTAGAAAAGGGTTGGCAAGGGAATTGTTCTCTCGCTCGGATCGCGCCCAGCCGGCCCTTCTCGGTGCCACCATCGTTTCGACGGTGTTTCCCAGCCGAAACTCTATACCCGACCTGGAATTCCAAATTGAACCGCATTAGAGGTGTTCAGCGTCACACGTTTCCCTAGATTCCCCGATAGAGGAATGCCAGAATTCGTGGAAAGCTATCTCGTTTTACTTTATCTAGATCACACACCCAGTCGAAATGCTCCTTTCATTCGACTGCTAGATCGCGACCGCCAGACAAGAAATACTTTCTGCTTCAAATCCGCAAAGATTTTGTCAAATACAGTGTTATCCGAAACGCTGAATAAATGGTCGCGAAAAGATAGTCTTCGATTGTTAAAAAAAACCAAATAGAATGTACAGTCAGTCTTATAAATATTCATGCGTCCTTTGATACAAAATAACTTCTTTATAATTGTACCAAATGACCTGATGTTTTCCAAGCAAATAGAAGCATTGGTTTACTAAATGATCTGCAGAAAATATTTTCCAAAAATTACAATTTACAAGGTTGCAACCAAAAATAAGAAAGGCATTTTCTAAAACTGTTTTATTTGGGCGCTTAATGAAAATTTAAAATACATGTTTTTTAGATCTGTGTTAGTTATACACATGCTGAAGACTTCATCGAAATCGGTGGACGCAGGAAAACACGACACACACCGAAAGATGTGTACGATTCTGTGGATTTTAAGGAGAGACTGACAAAAGTCGTGACAAACTACGATTTTCACCATTTTTAACCGCTTGTAGCTCGTGTGTGTATCAAACAATTTAGAAAATTCTAGTCTAATTCTTTGAGAACATTATTTTAGATATGTTAAGTTGTTTATTTAAGCATATGCTGTTCTTTTCTACGTTCGGCGCGGTCGACGAAGTCACAGAAACATAGTGTCCTGTTCCGATCTATGTCACAACGCAGAAACGAGTATGTATTGACTTAGAATGAGACATTACTGTAATATGTATTGCATTCGTTGCGGCCCGCGCGTAGTGTTAAGGATCCACTTGTGGTGATCCTATTGAAAATATTTTATCAGAATTCAACGGCTCCAACCCATTGTTTATAACCCTTGTATATATCCCCTGTATATAATCCCTAGCTCATAAGTCTTAGCATTTAAGTTCACCAAATCGCCTTTGAGGTTTTTTCACAATGCTCCCTGAGCATGTATTTTCCACAAAATCATACCTAATATAGAACTAGCCATACCTCGTTATTATTTACCATATTTTATCTCAATATTAAATAATAATGTTAATCTTGGAGCACTGTATGCGTACAGTCAACTAGATTCAAATTCAACAACGATTGGTTATTTTTCATTATGTTTATTAAGGCACCAATAATTCATATAATATAATGTACAAAACTAAGCTAATAAACATAATTTCTAAAAAAAAAACGATCCACTTTTGGCCCAATGCAGTCGGGTTGCTCATCACTGGTCTAGCATAATAATCCTAAGCAGCAGGCGGCCGTCTAATCTGAACGTTTGACATGATTCGCGGGGCGTTCCAAGCAGGGAACAATGATCACTTCCTGTTTGCATTGTTTCCCGTTTACGATGTCCGGGTAAAAGAATGAGAGCCGGGACAACACGGAGCTGTAAAGGTGTTTCATTGTACGTCCTACGTGTTTCACCGGGTATCGGTGTTTACACGATCATCCGTGGACAACGTTATTGAATAGAGTCGAGGCGTTGTAAAAAGGGCAGGTTGTGTCGCGCGCCAGTGTTCCCTTTCGGGAAAAAGGGATAAACGTTTAAAGAGGGTGGCCCCGTTGTCCCACAAAGGGGTTCGTATCCCCGGGAACCACGGGGCCCCACCGCGATTCCAAAACGCCACACAGGACGAGCCTGAAATCAGATATTGTTCAGCCCTC
Source organism: Lasioglossum morio (assembly GCA_916610235.2). NCBI lineage: Eukaryota > Metazoa > Arthropoda > Insecta > Hymenoptera > Halictidae > Lasioglossum > Lasioglossum morio. The sequence goes on along the minus strand of OU744328.1, from coordinate 6,435,881 downwards.
GACTTCCTTTATGGCGTATGATGGATGAAACTAATCGGTCAAGCAGGTGACTATATACGCCCTGCAGTTGCACACGAGTTACCGTGACCACGGGTGGTGTCGTTTTTCCTGAGTTTCCCGGTCACAGAAATGGTCTGTTCTCTCTCTCTCTCTCTCTCTCTCTCTCTCTCTCTCTCTCTTTCCCTCTTTCGACCTCAAGTAGTGCCCAAACTTCACGACAGAAAACATTCGTACTGACAATAGCTGCTTCGGCCCCACCTAACGCAGATACTTTGGCGGAGGCCGGTTCGTTTAACTTGATCTATGTGGACATACTTTAGAATGAATGTGTAAATGAGTAGGTGTAATTCGAAACAGTAAATACATCAGAAGAATTTACATTTTTTAAAACACTATTTTCAACCTATTAGCATATTAAAAAGAAAATAAATTTCTATTTTGCATCAACATCCGCTGTCTAGCAATTATAGTAAGCAACACTACTTTATTTTTTTCATTAAGCATTTCAGATCTCAAATGAGATCTATTTCTGCTGCACAAAGGTAAATTATTGTAAATACATATTCATACATACATAGACTATTTTAAATCAAATTAAATTCGTAGTTTACAATTTTTTAGGAAATTAAAAATAAGCAAAAAGCTTTAATTAGTGACACTACTTATTAAACACAGTAAATATTGGGTGGCAGTATAAACTCAATAATAATTCGGAAAATTACATTCAAGTAATTATAAAATTGTTGATTATAAGTAGTGGTTATTTAATCATAATTATTTACATTTGCAATGAATGAATTTATGTTGCAATTCAATACAATCGACTCGGTGAATAAAAGAGGATGATCTTTACTATTGATTACAATAAAATAAATATTTAAAACGAGTATGGACTAAGAAAATTATTAAATTTTGACAGGTTTTTTATTTGCTCATGTACTGAAAGATTTATTTTAAAAGATGTTTCAAATTATTTCCATACATTCTATGAGAACATACTTTAACCCGTCATCAGAAAAAATTAACCCCTATATCAATACCCAACAATTCCTACTATGGTCAACAAAAAGGAATAATACTAAGAAATAACAATATTTAATAAGTTAATTGATGCAATAAAAACAAGAAGTGATAAAAAATTTGAAAGTATTAAGAAACTATTACTTAGTAGTCGAAAACAGTAAGTAATAAAAAGAAATGAGAAAAATTATGAAATTAAATATTAGAGGAGTGTAATTATAAATTGAAAGAATTTCGTACAATTTCCTAATTGTACTTTCTATTTCAAATATATCAATAACAGTTTAAGATAATTATGAAATTACATCCTCGAAACAATTATTTCCTAATACGAGTTCGATAGAAAAATGACAGCGTGTAGAAACGAACTTGTGCCATTAAAGTCGTTCCAAATTGCTCAAAAACAAATTACGTCACGCATAGTTTGACTCGAAATTGTAAATCACAGTGGTGGAACGCTTTCGTGACGCGAACAATACCGATTTCTAGAAACGTCTAACTGTTCTACCATCCTGAATGCTAGGGAAAAGGGTCCTACACGTAGTCGATATTAGAACAAGATTTCGATATTCCTGGAATTCGTGACCGGAGCCTTCGGTATTCAAAGTATCGCTTCGGGATCAGTATTAAGGGAAACGCGACACAATCTTGTCGGCTTATAATGACCGTAATTAAGGCACGATATCCATAAAGCAATATTCGATACGGAAAATTTTACATTTTGAGAAAGAAATCAAGGGACGGTAAATTACAGTCAGCTTAAGAAGTGTTTGAACACTCTTGAAAAGACGATAACTTGTTTAGAAATGGGCCAAATGATTTACTGTAAGCAATTAGAAGCATTGGTTTTCTAAATATCGTGCAAAAAAGATTTTGAAAAATTCCAATTAGCAGGAATTACATAAGAAAATAAAAATGGCACTTATCAAAACTTTGTTATTTAAGCCCGTAATGATTTTGTAGATCTATGCTAGTTATACACATGCTGAAAATTTTATCGAAGTTGGTACAACTGTAAAAAAGTTATTATCTTTTTAAGAGTGTCCAGACACTTTTTACGTTGACTGTATACATGCACAATTATTATTTTACTACTATTACTGACTCTCCACCTTTCACGAAAATGTTTCATTTATTCGCTGGGACAATGACTCAAATGATAATTGTCTAATAAGATGACAGTTTCAAACTTTTATAATTTTCTTAGCCATTACTTTAAAATGGAAAATTGGTGCATCAAAATATGTTAAACCGGTACTAAAATATTATAATACGGTGATTCCGTGTCATGAAGTTTTAAGAACTGTTTTTCTCTCCGCTAATAAATCAAAAATGGCATATGTGAAGTTAGGTCAATGTTGCAGCTAATGAGCAATAATGACAGAAATCCTACTAGGTTTGAACATTGTCGAATATGCAAAACATTGTCCCGCTTATCGATGATAGATTAAATATGCAAATTGTCACTTCGTAAACGGCGGGACCATTACCAGTATCCACGCTTCGCAATGGCAGTTGGAACAGGTCATTTATAGCGAGGTCTGATCACAAGTAGCAAAACGGTCGGCGTTTCGCGAATTTTCATAATGGAATATACATATATAGTTGTGGTCCGAGCCACATTTTTCTGCGAGTGTATTAATTCTCTTACCTCTGGCCGAACTTCGACGTCCTCTCGGTAAACCCTCAACGTAATGGCGGTTATTATGATAATCGTTTATTACGAGACGAATAGAAATAAAAATCGCGCCTGAAGCACATTAAATTACGCCGAGCCTCGTTATGTCTATACGTGTATCGATACTACGATTATAAGCTTCTATACAGTGTGTACCGTGAACTTTAGCGCGACTAATTTGAATAATATACAGTGTGTCTAATTTTCAACGATCGTCGCCATTACCCGTAGATCTGTGATATAGAAATTATACTATATTATAATGGAAATTCTGATAGCAATTATTAGACAGCGTATTTTATGCATTCACGTCAAAAACGAGTAGGTGTAATTTGAATCAGTAAATACACAAGAAATATTACAATTTTTTAAAGTATTGTTATACTATTTTCAACCTATTAAACATATTAATAAAGAAATTAAATTACTATTTTGCATCACCATACGCTAACTGGCAAATATAGTAAGCGACGCTACTTATTAAACACAGTAAATATTGGATCGTAGTATAAACTCAATAATAAAGCAGAAAATTACATTCATCAATTACATTAATATTATAATTAATACATCTGCAATGAATGAATTTATGTTCGATATAATCGACTCGGTGAATACGAGAGGAAGACCTTCAATATTGTTTTCATCATACAATTGTATAATCATCAAATGTCAATAAAATATTGTGAAATAGTTATTTCTAGATCTCCGTAAACCTAGTATTAAATAACAGACGAAAGGAAAGTATTAAACGCATAAAAATCGGTCTTGCAAATTGCAACTTGTGTATAGGTAGAGTTGGGCATTATCAATTAAAATTTTAACCAATATTGATTGATTAATGTGTACGATTAAAAAAGGTAATCATTGAAAAATGGATGATTGATTCAATGGATGATGAAGTTAATCGTCCATCGTTCCTTAAAAAAAGAAATCATCGAAAAATCGGAGACGAATTTAATCAATTGTTGAAGCTAATTGTCACAAAGTCTATCCATAAATTGTAATAAGGAGGGGGAGAGAGAGAGAGACAGAGAGCGGAGATGAAGAATTGACAGAAATATATCTGAAGAAAAACTCAGTTTACATTTTTTTCAGTACGCATGCAGTTTTGATTCCGTATTTTATTTCGAAATTTCAGTAATTAATGTTTAATCAATCATCCGATTGATGATTACAATTGAAAAGAATGTAATCATAAATCGCAATTAACGACTAAAGTAGGAGTTTAATAGTTAATTATGATTAACGATTGAAGTAGAAATTTATTCGTCAATCGTAGATTAAATTTTTGACCAACACTGTGCATAGGCTGTATACATAACAACACCCTGTATAATAAAGAGGGTCGTACATAGCCTATAAGAAAGGAACGTCCGAAATACGCGAAGGGCAGCCCACGGGCCGAAATTATGCTTCGATTATTCGTGTCTGGTGGTTGTGGTGGTGGACGAGGATGGGTATGGGTATGGGGATGGGGATGGGGATGAGGATGAGGGAGAGAAAGCCGCAGGTGGGAGGCATAACTCGACTAAGCAGCTCCGCACAAGTCACCCCCACCCCTCTTTGCACGTGATCCATGCCGCTCTTCCCTTTTCGCTGGTTTCTTTTTATTTCACCTTTCTTTTTACCCTAGACTCCCCCTTCTCTCTTTCCTTTCGCTTTTTCTTCCTTACCTTTTCAACTCGATTCCTCCCGTCTTCTCCTACACACGTACAAGCCGTACGACGCGACCGCGCCGTGTCTTCGTGGCCGAAAATCAGGGTCCCGATAAGCAAACACTCGGCCGCGCCGCTCTATTATTAAACTATAAAATCGAAAGGTTCCCAATGGCGCAGAACCTATCGCACACCGTACGCCGTACTGCTCCGAGGTTTGACAGTTGATCGAGCCACGATACGCGCGGCCTCATAAGCCCGCTCTTCCAGCTCCCTAACTTGATTGAGACATCCCGGTCAAACGAACGCGGAATATTCGATGGGAATTTACTCCGAAAATTATGTTATCGATCAAGCGTTTAGATGCAAATGCAATTACACCCAAGAGATCGGTTTTTACACTGGAAATCAGACATTGCTTGATTTAAACGTATTATTTTCAAAATTTTGTAAATTGCGCGAATACCATTTATACTATTGTTAAATAGACACATTAACCCTTAGCACTCCGAATTATTTTTGAAATTTGTTGCCAACAAACTTATTTCAAATAATTTTGTTTACTATTAATTATGTTAAATATAGATCTCAAACTTTGTTGTAATTTATACTTGTGGAACTTGCAGTTGTTTTGAACTAAAAAATATAAATAAAGGAAGAACCAAATCCATGTAAGAATCCGTTATATCGACAAAGGAGTGCAAAGGGTTAATATTACACCTGACTATGCACGTTGTTTTCCCGGTGTGAACAAAATTATAATGCCGCGAAGTGAAATCTTTAGGTATTCACTATATTATGCGGTATGAGGTACACTGAGGCGAGGGATGGTTATGAATAGATTGCGGATCTTTATGCAATTATGACTTTTGAAAATTTTCAAGAAATTCTAGAAAATAAAATGCCGCAAAATTTCGTACGATTTTCATTTATTTCACAACTGAACAGGCACGGAAAATAAGATTCTATTTTATTCCGCTTTCTAAAAATTCTCATCATGCAACATTCTCATTAAAAAATAACCATAATGTATTGCTATTACAAACCAGCACGGGACTCTGCCGGCATCATATGAGACGCATTGGAATGACTTAATTTTCGGAGCCAACGGATGACTAAGGTGGAGCGAAAGAAAAATGACGTATAAAAATAAAGAAGGGCATCATTAGATGCAACTAATGCCACGCCATTGCACCACTCGATCTTTCGTAGCTCATTCTTTTGCCGGCGTATCCTGGTCACGCCCTTGTTCAAACGTCGGCGCCCCTAAGATGATTATAACATCATCCTCCTGAAAATCTACAAGCTCGTTATATCGCGTAGAACAATGATCCCCCTCCATTCATTCTTCTGCACGATTCAAAATATCTTGCCGCATTTCAGCTTTCTGAAGTAAACCGCATCAGAATAGCCATTTAATTGAAGTACAAAATTTTAATATACCTGCATTAAATGTTATCATGAAATTAATTTTAAATTAAAATTACAGTAACTTCCCTATGAATCGGGAAGTTAAAAATGGGACTGGAGATTTACTTTTAGCTGATATATCGGTGAACAACAAATGTATAAGAACTGTATTGTATTAAAATAATTAGAACTGTTAATTAGCTTGAAAGTAATACATACAGGGTGAGTCACGAAGCGTGATCAGGTTAGATTACTCTGGTGCTAGCGGTTCGATTGGATTTTTTTTAGCTAAAATAACGTGATTCAAGGAGAGCTTTAAGCTGATTGCACCAGATTTCTTGTCAACCTTTTTTCCCAAAGTTATCAATGTCATCTTCATTTTTTTATAGGTAAACCTACCATTTTCTACACCCATCTTTTAGTTTAGAATTTAAAGGATACTCTCTCTTCCCAGACGAATTCGGCACGTATCATGTAAGATACTTTAAAGTTTTAACACTTTTGTTAATAAATAATTTATATATACAATATAATAATATATATATATATATATATATATATATATATATATATATATACACTCAATACACTCAATACACTACACATGTATACACTCAAAAGTATGTGGACAACACAATTAATTTTTATATAAATCTTTGACCAGTTTTATTCAATTTTACGCGGACTAGTTTACACTGTTAATAATAATTCATTAGATATCTCACCAATAATAATCATTATTATTGTCTGGAGAATCATATTTGCAACAAAGTGTCCACATACTTTTCAACGGAAGTGTATAAATTTCAGTTTTATGTTATCCCCTCTACCTAGACTCTACACAGTATTCAATACATGTAATACTCGAATGCAGACCCCATTGATAAGTTCTCCACTAATTAATAATGTTAGTTTATCCCTGAAACGATCCTAGAACAAGCTCACCGCGATGTCACAATGAAACTTGCTGTAGGCGCACCTTCTGCCTGTTTTACAACTAGTGTAAACTGTAAGCTATTCCGCGCAAGAATAACAACCGACCTAAGAAAGATGCTACCACATTGCTACTATCGGTAAATTACGAGTCGAGAGGCTTATGGCTTGTTTGAAGTCTATCATTGGACACGGTCCCATCATCATCCGTCAAAGCTTTCAGTTGAAATTGCCGTAGAATTGCGGGCACTAAAACTCGAAACGGAAAATTTGTTCCGTTGTAAAATGGTCGCGGCAACTGGCCACCCCTAACCCAGACCGGTAATTTTACACGGGCCAAGTAAACAAACATAACTGTGCATACCCATCGTAGCCATGTATCCGACAAACCATAACGACATTTACCAATGCCTCTTTCGCTTGAAATCCTTGTTAACCACTTCATCCTTGTTAACCAGTTAATCTCGCGAACTTGAAACCGCTGTAAATTACAGGTATACATCATGCGAAATCGGTACGAGCAGAAGCCTCGATGGTATACGGAAGCGTGTCAATGCTCAAAAACTATTTTCCATAATTACAGTAATACTTGCGAATACCGAACTTGTCATTATACATATGTATTAGGTGGTGAACTTAATTCCTGCCATTTCTTCATCTCCGCAATTGATTTATTCCAAAAGGGAGGATGAATCTTAATCAAAGTAATTTCCTCCATTTTCTATTACTTTTTCCCATCTCTCCGCTACCAGGGCAATCCCACGGCACTGTTGTTCCTGAAAAAAAATCCCTGAATTTCTGATTTTACACAACATGTTGCGCAAATCGTCAATCACTACCATTCGCGGTTAATAATGTTGCGCAATATGCTTGACCGTGAATAGGTCCCTTTCGCACCTTTGGACCAATGATGCACCCAGGATTTAATCTTTGCTAGGGCTATTATTACACAATTTTACATGCTGAACATTCGCTGCTCCAAGCGCAGGGCCTGCAGCATTTGCTACTTCTGCTATTATAGTTAATCTGGCCCTGCACATGAAAAGCAGCTGTTCTACGGTTTAACTAATTTTCCGATGTTCAATATATTTATCTATCGATTGTATTTTTTGTTAATATATAATGGTTAATGTTGTCGGCGCATGGTTCGATCGTTTGTTACTTTATTCTATAAAGCAATTTTGCAAATTACCAAGTTAAATACTCGACGTTTCGATCTTCGTTTAGATCATTTTCAAGATTAATTAGAATTACGTCTGTAAAATATTTGTATCTTGAAAATTGTATAATATTTTACAGACGCAATTCTAATTAATCTTGAAAATGATCTAAACGAAGATCGTAACGGCGCGCGGCGGGTGTTTATCTTGGTAATTTGCACAATTGTTTTATAGAATAAAGTAACAAACGATCGAACCTTGCGCTGAAAACATTAACCATTCCATATTTCCGATGTTCTATTTGTTTTTTCTTGGGTGCGCCACTGCTTTGGACTTATCACTTATGATCGATGCAGTACGGACTTTCAGAACAACACTTACATTTTTACGAAGAAGTAAAAGAATGGTTGGCCTCCAAAAACGAGTAGTTCATTAGCGCGGAATTCATTTTTTGACAGAAAGATGGGAAAAAGTCCTAGCTAACCATGGCCAATACTTTAATTATTAAAGTAATTTATTTTGTTATAGAAATAAACGTTCACACTTTGCGAAAAAAACGATATTATTAACCGAAACACTTATTAAAATTAGTGACACAACACATGCATAGGTTGCCCTGGTACCATAAGCCCGGCTAGCTCAGTCGGTAGAGCATGAGACTCTTAATCTCAGGGTCGTGGGTTCGAGCCCCACGTTGGGCGAATTTATTTTTTATATTTTTTTACACACACGGCATTAATTTTTTTATATAAATATAATTGCTCTCTTTAAATATACTATTAAGAATGTTTGATATGCAAATAATACATATCTGGTCGCATATTAATAGCAATAGTTCTTGTTAATTTTTCATTTGTTGTATACAATCGTTGCGCAGAGACCTAATTGAAACAATACTACTTTAACTTATTGGATAATTAAGTTACGTTTACAGTTGACTAACAAGTACGACATTAAACATTATAAAACTGATAATAAAAAATTAGGTTGGCAACTAACAATAAGTACGCGAGCTCCACATTTTCTCAAACAAAATCATTAATATATATGTTTTAAGCACGAGTATTTTATATCAAATTAATCGCGAAATTCAAAGCTTTTCAATGATATAAAGTTCAAAAGGATTCGTCATAATGAATAGTTATAATGATGCAATGAAAGAATTACGATACTATGGCGTATTTGATTTCGTAATAAAATTTTTAATGTTAGGTTTTCAGGATACTATACATTTAGTTTGGTATTAGTCAAGCGTTTTAATTTGTTCATTACTTCGCTAGATTGCACAACCTTCTTAAAAATATACTTTTTCTACACACACTGCATTAATTTTTTCGTGCAAGCATAATTGCTCTCGTTAGATATACTTATTAAGAATGTTTAATATGCACATAATACATAATAGTTGGATATTAATAGCAAAATGTTGCAAATTGTAATTTGTGTGTACGACGTACGACATACTTGTCTTCTGCTTCAAAAATGTGTAGACTCACCGCTATTTTTAATGTTATAATTTCAACGCAGATCTGTTCGATTCTTTTCCTACTCAACGTGTTAAAAGGCACAAAAAATCACACTAATATGAATTATTTAAATATTACATAATACATACAAAATTCTTAAAATACTTTATATATACTTTATTCCTAATTGCGAATAAAAAAGATTTAATTTAAATACTGTTATTTTGACGGTTCCCGTGAACCAAGCGTTAAAGATTGCAGCTTCCCCTTTACAACGAATATTAACACATTACCAGCCGGTGATTATGACATAATTTTGAAATATCTATGGTATATATATGGCTAAACAATTTTAAATAGAATCTTGACTAGCAACAGCAATTTTCATTGTGAATTAACAAGTCACCCTCAATAACGTCGTCTAATAGTTTCATTTAAGATTGCAATGTAAAAGAGAATTTCTATGCTTTCTTTTGGTACAAACTATTTGGTAAAAACTTGATTTACGTTTTTTACTAGTCGCTTTACTGAACTATATATGTCAAAATTACAGAAGATATTCGTTGAGCCACCTGTACAATGTTGTTTTTAATTAAGCGTCTCCGAGCTTTTCAATAATCAATACCATCAGGATAACGCTTTTGAAACGTAACCCCATCGGCACTTCTGTCACCAATTGTAGGGGTCTCATCTCTTCTATAAATAACTTGCGCCGTTAAGCTTATTCATTGACTTTCACTTCTATATCATTTACTCATTTAGTGCTTTCTTATTGCGATTTCGTGTGCAATGTAGACATATCAATTATTATCGTCGCGCAAGAACGAAATGCCGCAACCATAAAATTGATAACGTGGCTCGGGAATTACATGTTGCCGTGTGTTACCGTCTACATACTAGCAACTGAAAGCTTATTGAAAAAAGGTCGGCTCGACTGGCAAGAACCGCGGAATTAAGCTTTTAGATTGAAGCTTTCAATGATCGACTTTATGTCAGCCGTGGCGCATGTTAAAAAGGAACAGTCGACGTAATTGCTCCGTCGTCATTTGACACAAAATGAAGCTTCTGATGAAGGGGAGGTCCGGTCAGCGTGAATGAAAGTAGTTGCGCGCAAAAAAGTTCTGGAACGCCGTCCGGTTCGATATATTTAAGTCAGTGTTAAAGATAAGATCGGCGCGCTTGACCGATCACCGCAGAGATCACCGGTGATCGAGGATCAGTCGCCGATTGCCCTCGATCACTCTCCTCCTCTCGGTCTCCTTATTATTTTATTGCCCCTCGTCTATTTCTTTTGCCACCCCACGCTCGCTGTCCTCCCATTTTATTCCCGTTAATCATCTCGACGTCGCGCGAACGAGTTTTATTTAATTGGCGATAGATATTGAATTAGAATTAAACATTACTCTCGAGCAAAACAAACAGAGACACACGCAGAAAAACATCCTATAACGATTACCAGTTTCCTTTCATACTTTTGTGAAATAAAACTACACACGGCATACAAAATGTCGATATTTAAATGTTGATCATTTCGATCGGAAATTCAGAGATACTGTAACAATATTTTTGAATACTTCTGTTTAGTCGAAAAGATTTTTTAAGAATGGATGTTGTTTAATTAATAACCACTGTTAAAATCTTGTTATAATCATCAACTGAATTTGACTATCTCATTTGTTATTACTTATTTTTTTTTTTTAATTTAATATGTTATGTTATGTTTTTTATGGATATGATAATTATAATTTAGAATACAAGAGAAAGGGTTGAAAAAGAGGGTTAACAAAGTAAATGTGCAATGAAGACATAAATAATTCAAGGCTAATTTGTAAATATAAATGTAATGTAAATGTAAAAGTAAAAATAGTAACAAATCAATTAACCCTTAGCACTCGAGTGGCGCCTCTGAGGCGCCACTAAAAATTGCTGTACTATTAATTAAATAATTGTTTACACTATCAGATATGTTGGTATCTAACCAATTACTACACATTTAAGTATTGTATGAGGTATTATATCAATTTCATATTTATCAAATTTAAAAAATCATGGAGAATGGAAATATTGTAGGTCAGAAGAAACGTTTAATTTTCGAGTTAAAATAGCTCCGAGTGCAAACGGTTAATACAACCCTCGAAAGGTAAGGTTTCATAACAGATAAATATTAAAGTGGGATCTCTTAGACCACGACAAATAAATTTCATAAATAGCCTCGTTTTTAATAAATTTGGGATAAAGAATAACACAGAATAAAAAGTAAACGAACAGATTGAATTATATTCATATAAAAATTCTTTTCAAAAATCTGAAGCTGAGGTCTCTGAGACACCACATTACCTTGCAAAGGTTAAAAATATTTTAATATTACGTGTTTTTTAAAGACCAGTCATCCTGACTGATTTTGATAGACATAGCTTCGTTTTAACTGTTGGTAGTTCTAGTGTTAATCAGTTATTCGTTATTGGTATCATTAATATGCTCTTCGATATTCGAACAACATATTCCACTCAAGTGAGATTCGAGCGGTTAGGCGTAGCGTAGGTGGCAACATTTCAGCCTTAATTTATGAATGAACGTTTAATTCACAGTCTTAAGGCAGTAGATGCGTGAATTGCAATTCCTCGATGGTGTAGAACCATAGCGTCGATTCCATAGTATTCGTTGATTAAATGGTGCCATTAAGACGGGTCTAGACAACCTAGTCTGCTTATCTAGCAAGCTAAACGAACATATATTTACGCCCACTTGCTGAATATTGCATCGTATATGCATATATATATTTATAGGCCTGGTGTATTAACTTACTTCGAAGTATTATAGATTGCTGGCCTTTAATCTCTCGTAATAGTATTTAACTTCTAATCTTGCTGTTTCCATTATCATTCGAAAACTGAAATTTTCTGGTCAATTTACTTCAAGCCCGAATCGATTTCACACTCGTCGAACTCGTTATAAATTATATAATAAATGAGAATGCATAAATTTCGTGAAGTTAGTGTGTGCCAGCTTTCACGTTGTCACTTTCATTGTCGTCACGTAGTTAACATTTCAAAATATAATACTACATTTCACTCTTTACGTAACAAGCGATTGTAAAAAATAGTATACAAGTAGAGATAGTAGGATTAGGATGATACATTCATTAATGTATATGTACAAGGTGTCCCATTTAAATCGACCCAGTCGAATAATGCAAATTACGCCTCGTAAACGAAAAAATAGGACTTTTGCGGGAGATATCGCCCTAGATCGATGTTTTATCTAACGTTTTTTACTACTGAAAAATCCCGTTTTTGTATTATCGAGAAATGAAAAGGACGCACCCTTGCAATCCTGGAAAAAAGAGTCTACACCCGTAAGTAATGTATGAGGTATTAGGTATATCAATTTTATTTTCATACAAAGAAAACAATTAATATGTAGAATGGAATCATTCTAGGTCGGAAAAAAATGTTTAATTGTCGAGTTAAAATAGCTGCGAGTGCAAAGGGTTAAATATGTTGCTATCTGACCAATTACTAAAAATTTAAATATTGTATGAGGTAATATATCAATTTCATATTCGTACAAAGAAAACAATTAATATAGAACGGAATTATTCTAGGTCGGAAGAAATGTTTAATTGTCGAGATAAAGTAGCTGCGAGTGCAAAGGGTTAAATATGTTGCTATCTGACCAATTACTAAAAATTTAAATATTGTATGAGGTAATATATCAATTTCATATTCGTACAAAGAAAACAATTAATATAGAACGGAATTATTTTATGTCGGAAGAAATGTTTAATTGTCGAGATAAAGTAGCTGCGAGTGCAAAGGGTTAAATATGTTGCTATCTGACCAATTACTAAAAATTTAAAACATTGTATGAGGTAATATATCAATTTCATATTCATGCAATGAAAAAAATTAATATAGAACTGAATTATTCTCGGTCGGAAAAAATGTTTAATTGTCGAGATAAAGTAGCTGCGAGTGCAAAGGGTTAAATATGTTGCTATCTGACCAATTACTAAAAATTTAAATATTGTATGAGGTAATATATCAATTTCATATTCATACAAAGAAAACAATTAATATAGAATGAAATTATTTTATGTCGGAAGAAATGTTTAATTGCCGAGTTTAAATAGCTGCAAGTGCGAAGGGTTAACAAAGTTTAGAAAAAGTAGATTACTATACAGAAATTGTAGGTACTTGAGTTACTTTGAGTAAATTGGGTTGGCTCCTAAACAGTGTTAGCCCTGGGCCCTAAAATGAACCGGCCATAGCTGGAAGTATCGGTGGTTTATAATTTCGCACGCAACTTGAGGCCACATTTTCGTGCGATACAACAACGTCCCTACCGACGGATGTTCACGTGAATAATTGATACGTCAGCGTCGAATTGATGAAGTATCATTACTGGGCCAGTCTTACCGGCGACTCGCTTCAAGCGGCTCGTTTTAAACATTTGCGTCAAGCCTGCTTAATCCAATCGTTTCTGTTGGTCGCGACGTTAATTTGACTGAAATTGCCATGTGTGTGATCCACTATAAATGAGCACCAGATGAGGATTGATCGAGGTTACATCCAACAAATTAATAGTTACTGAACTGCAACTCGTACTCCAGCTTTAACCAGGTTAATGAATAATAATGTTTTGCAATTGGTACGACAGAACCGGAACGTTTGATGCATTAATGTACCGAATGCGAAACGTAAGAATAAATGCAGCATATGCATTCTCTGAAATACAACTAACGAAACAGAAAGACGTTAAACTGTTATATATTGTTTGGATCTGTTATTATTGTTAAATTGTCGATTTTATACATTTATGACAAAAATGGGTGGATGTAATTTAAAACAGTAAAAACGTTAAGACGATTTAAGAACACGCATATCTTATTTTCAATTTATTACAATTGTTACAGATAGGAAGAAATTTTTATATGATCCTTAGTTATTATTAATTTCCACTGTATCAATTGGTACCAAATATGTTTTTATTTTCAATGTTTATCACACTTAAAAAGTTACATTAAATAGAAAAATATATGCTGCATTAACTCTTCACTTTCTGAACAAAGATTCATACATAGAAACTCGTGTTACTTACACATTCCTCATTATTATTTTCGGTTATTATTACATTTGTGAAATACTAAAAATATGCATAATATACATTGTCCAAAACGTACGCTGTATGCAAAATAAATAATAATATTTTGAAATTAATTAATTATTCTTAGCGAGATAGATATTCATTAGAAATAATTATGTTTTTGGTTATTCGTATATGAGTGAGATATTAAAAATATACAAAGAATATGCTGTATGCAAAATAAAAACTAATTCTTTAAAATTAAAATACTTAACCACATCACTTTTTGTCCGGGTCCCATTGTTTCGCCTATTTCCTATAAAAATATGAATTTGCATAAACATCCGCAGTCTAGTTATAAAAAAGTTTCCCAAGTCTTTCGAGTCCTGTGAGAGTCCGTTGGTTACAGATTCGTCTCTTTAGTGGTTCGAATAATCTACTATGTACAAGTCTAGTCTAGTGTAATCTAGATTTCTGAATTCTGTAAAGTGGCCAGTCACTCGCACGAATAACTACTGTTCATTCTTCCTCGAACAATAAGTAACGTCACGGTGGATCGCACAAAACGTCCGTGAGTAACTAAGGGCTGGGGGTCGGGCTCGAATCGTAAAGAAAAAGGAAAGAAAAGGGATCACGCATCGGGTATGCGTTTTGAACAGCGTTAATAGCGGCTTTTTCGTGGAAAACTATCTCATCTGGTAGGACAGTGTACCAGCGGCTTCCCGGCCGTGTACGGAGATAAAGGGAAGATACCCTTCATCGAGGATAGCGCCGCGGCGAAGACTAGCTCTTCGACATTTACTGGAAGCGTCAAATTTCTACCGTTGTCGAACATCTCGTACCTCGGCGGTCGCAGATAGGCGATAGTGCACGGTTCGGTTGCAGGATTTCTCGAGTCTGAAACTGAAAGGAAAGGTGGATAGATTTTCCCTCGCGAGCGAGCATGGCCAAGCGTCCTGGTCAATTTGCCCAAAAATTTCGACAAAATTCATAGGCTGAGTGTGCCCATTACTCCGGTATTTTCTTCCAATGAGATTAAAATACGTAAAAATAAATATTATATGATATAAGTCATACTGTTTTTTTTTTTTTAATTTGGAAATCTCATATGAGATTTATTGCAACATAATGCTTAGTACAGAGTATTATATAACAAAGTACAGAGTATATAGTATAGTATAACAAAAATATTATAAGCAATAGAAAAATCAAAAATACTTAAGCACGTAGGTTACATGAATTTAAAAAGGCTATTATATATAAACAAGCACTAATGTTGGGTTCAGCTATTAAGCAACCTATGTCCAATGGCAATTGGAAGCCTGCTCTAAGTCATACTGTTTTCAAGTACGTTCTTCAAATACTTTCTTCGTTCACTGTACCTACAATAAAATGTTGGTTTAAAGAAACACGAGTTAAAAAAAAAATAAGAAAGATTGTTGAGATTCGTTTATTTTACAACCGTTACAAGGTGTACGTAACCCCGTAATAGCCAGTAATTAGAAAGCTTTTTGGCCGATTTTGATCACGTTTTCCTGGCAAATTAACCATTGTGCGGTGCAGTCTTCTGTTCGTTTACCGATCGGCCAATGACTCATTTTTAAACTGACTTCAACCGAGCGAGTCACTTAAAGCGCACTTAACCGAACGTCTCGTAAATACGAAAGAATACGAGCTTGGCTAGCGACGGCCTGAAAAAATGACGAAATGGAGCGGTGCATACTGATAGACCGAGAAGTAGCCTCAATTCGGGCTCGAAGATTAGGAGGCGCCACCGAGATCCACATTCTTGCGTTATTGTTGTCGCGATACCGAGGGAATACCATAATTACCGGTCGGCGAAGCTTTGAACGCTTAGTACTAGTGGAATACCACATTTAGAAGCTTCTGTGGAACCTTCAAAATCACTCTACTTGTTACCATGGAAAATACTGTGACTCGGATTAATATTCGGACGCTCTAAAAAACTCGATAACTTTTTAAATATTGTATTATACGATTTGAACTTTTTGGGAAGCTAGAGCAATTAGTTTATTACAGGATGTGAAAAGAAATTTTTTCAAAAATTGCAATTGAAATGAAATATAGGAAGAATACTAAAGGTTGCATTTTACAACTTTTTTATGTGAGCCTACATTGAAAATTGAAAAAATACGTTTTGTAAATCTGTGTCAATTAAACGTATTCTGAAAATTTCGTCAAAATCGATCGACGTTGCAATGAGCTACAAACGTTTAAAGATGGAATTTTGTTGAATATAATTTTGATGAACGCATCGACCAATTTCAAAGAAACTTTTACAGTGCATATAATTGAAACAGATCATCAAAACGTATTTTTGTAATTTTCAATATAGGCCCACATAAAGAAGTTGTAAAATGCAACTTTTAGAATTTTTTCTAGAATTCCGATCAATGGCAATTTTTGAAAATCTTCTTTTCACATTCTGTAGTAAACTAATTACTCCAGCCTTACAGAGAAATTGAAGTCGTTTGGTCCATTCATAAAAAAGTTATTGTGATTTCAAGTGTGTGATCGGTTATGCTCCTAACTGTACAGGTTTTTTTCGAAGTAGCCGTGGTTAGAAATCCGTTCCGATCACAGCATGGATAGGGTTACATCGTGCTAAAATACACACGTTATCTAAATATGTTTCCAGTTAATATCTCTAGGAAGTACGATAACATTGTTGATATCGTGTGACGCAACAATTTGCATCAGTTATACGGTGTTCGTAGTGTTCAAGTAAAATAACATGATTACGAGCGAATAAATTCTATGATAACTATTAGACTGTGGATTTTACGCATTTATTGCACAAACAAGATTTTCAGAAATTCTTTATTGCATATCATTTCGTAAACCAATGCTTCTAATTGATTATAAAATATCAGGTCGTTTGGTACAATTATAAAAAAGTTATTCTATTTTAAAGGGCGTACTTTTTACACACACTATAAATAACAGAACACTATTACTTATTTCGGAAAAACTGTGTCAGGTTGACACGAGGGACGAATGGGGGTTAAGAATGAAACGAACACAAGGAAATATTTGCTATCGGATGCAACAAAGAAAATAGGTTTGTTTAAAGATAGACGCATCAATTAATTTGCAATTGTCAAAAGCTTCGAAATGTCCGTAACACAGCCCTGAAGCAGTAGAGCGTCGAATAGCCAGGTCATTCTTGCTCTGCTCTTCAGGGTCCCCGATTCTATCGGCGCGGCGGCGAATAGCGCGGAAGAGCCCGAAAGCGTAAACATTCCGATACAGAGATTTAAGGTAAAACCTTGTTGATTTGTTTACAGGCACCCTCGGCTGACCTGAATAGAGCTTTCGCTCGTGTCTGAGGAAGAATGAAAAGGAAACGGCGGAGCCGAAGAAAACGAGAACTCATGCGCGACGCGGCGACCGATCGCGGTCTCCTAGATTTGCGTTGCAGGTTCGTGTAAACGGACGCCACGAGCCCGTCCCGTTAGCGAGAGACGACCAGACAAGGGTAGTGGAAGAAGTACAGCAAACAAGGTGCAACAGCAGGAGTAGTAGTAGGAGTAGGAGGAGGAGGAGGAGGAAGAAGAAAGTCGTTAACTGTGAGAAATAGAACAACAGAAGAGAAGAAACGGAAAAATTCGCGCGAAGAGATGAGAAGACTAGATACAGCATAGGTTGCGAAGTAAATAAACTCGGGAGGAAACCGGGGCGAGGGTAGGAGGTAAAGGAGGTGGGAAGATATCAAAAGGCAGAACGGAGAAGATGAAGAGTGGAGAGGCGTCGCCGAAGACAAAGTAAAAAAAAGTCGTGACACGGGCGCGTGTGCAAGTCGCGATTTCCGAACGATATCTCTTCGCAGGTTTGCAGGTGTTCGCGTGCGTCCTTCGTGGCCTTGTTAGCCGGGCTTCCTCTTTCTCTAGATCGCCGACTCCTTTTATCATCCAGGCATCAGCGGTTTCCTCGTGGCCGCGAGGGGACGAGCGGGGAAAAATAATAGCGCGCCTCGAGGAAATAGACGAAAAACAGGAAGGGTTGGGGAACTGGTACACGCCGGAGTAGGGGCGAGAGAGAAGAGAGAAAGAGAACACCGGATCGGTGTTAATAAGGGGCGAAAAGATCGAGTGAACGAGTAGCGTAGGGGGAACGGAGCACGTTGACGAGCCACCGAGGAGCAGAGTAGTGGCACGACTGAAGGAGGGAAACGAAGAGTAGAAGAAGAAGAAGAAGACGAAGGAGAAGAAGAAGAAGAAGAAGAAAGGTGAGGCATACAGGAGGTGTAACGAGAAAACAGAGAGAAAGAGAGAGAGAAAGAGAGAGAGAGAGGGAGAGTGAGGGAGAGGGAGAGAAAGGAAGCGAACCGGTGGAGGGATAGAGAGAGGGAGACACAGATAGAAAGGTACATCGAGGTAGCGAGAAGTAGCATAGTTGGAGGGAAGGAGAAGAAGAAATAGGGTAGAGAAGAAGAGGCAGTGAGACGGAGAGAAAGACGAAGAAAGAACGCGCGATAAAGAAGACGGGAGGAGAAGCCGGAAGGAGAAAGAGAGATAAGAGAAGGTAGAAAGGAGGGTGGGGAGAGTAGCGCGAAAGAAGAGAGGGAAAAGAAGAGGCGCGTGGTGGTCGTGGTGGCGCGGTAGTGGACGAGAGCGAGCGAGCATCCAGATCTGTCGCGTGCTGCGTCGCTCTGGGATGGGACGGAACCGGGACGACACGGTATGAAGCGGAACGGGACGAAACGGGACGACGGCTACTACTACAACTACGAGACGGGATGGGATGGATGCTGCGGGCCCGTGTGAGTAGCGAGTCGAGTCGATCCCCGCGCGCTGGTATTGGTTTCACTCTCGGCTGCTGCCGGGCCGTGTGCTGGTGTGTCGGTCTGCTGTTCGATCTCTCTACGAGAGCGAACCGAAGAGCGTGCCCGAACCGAGCCGGAGAAGAGAACCGCGGCACTCGTTCAGTAGTTTCTCGGACGCCGCACCGGCACCATCCGACCTACCAGATAACCCCAGAGTTGCCGGACTACCCCCGACCTCGTAATAACACCAACAGACATCACGATCACGACACTGGATCGCTCGTTTCGAGGAATCGTATAGAAACAAGTTCGAGTCAAGATCGTAACCGGTGATCGGTTTTGCTAAATTTTTTACCGAAGTGTTGTTCCATTATTATTATTGTTGTTGCTGCTGCTGTTGTTGTTGCTGTTGTCGAACCCCATCGTTTCTTCTCCCTTTTTTTCTCACTCGAGAAGTAAAAAGCATCGTTGTTGCCTATATCGCTCGTGGTCGCGTGGCATCCGGATAGTCAAGAGGATCGATCGAAGGGTGCAAGATCCTCGACGATCCACCGGGCCCCGGTTCACCCGGTCGATACCGCTTCGAACCGATCGGAGTGTCACACGGAGAGCTGTTCGGAGTCACACATAGTATTCTTCGTCGTCTCCTCGTCCCCTCTTCGTTTAGCTCTCTTTCTCTCTCTCCCTCTCTCTCTCACTCTCTATCTCTCTCTCTCTCTCTCTCTCACACTGTTACTCTCGCGGTGGTTGGTTGTCAGTGGCGAACGGAGAGAGCATCGTACCACGAGAGGAGGCATCATCCAGCCAGGTGTTTTCCATCGCGGTGACGAACGTGTTTCACGGGAGCAAATTGGAGGTCACTTGTGTTTCTTGGTGTTCCGAGGTGTTGCGCTGGCGGCCGGCCGGAAAGCAAGCGCAGCGCATCGCGCGCGTTCGTCGCGAATGTCGTGTACGTGGTACGCGCGCAGTGGTGAGAAGTGGTGGCAGTGATATACCCGCGAATATTTTCGCGAAAGAACATCGCGCGTGATTACGACCCTCCGCGACTCCGGAAGGATACACGGCTCCCACGGCACGCGGCTGTCAGAGGGGAGGGGAGGGCGGTCAGTGGAAGAAGAACAGTGATATAGACAAAGACAAGAGGATACAAGGAGGAGGAGGAGGTGGTGGCTGTGATGCTGGGAAGAGAGGGGAAAAAGAAAGAGAGAGCGAAACCCGTTAAGGCGGTACGAGTAACGTGTCGGTAGAAGTTCTTGCGATTGATAGAGGGACTAAGAGAGAGGGACAGAGCGAGGCCGACGAAGGTAATCGGTAGCATCAACCTGCGTGCTTGAACAAAACCGATTAAACGACGGGAGCGAGCAACGATTCTCTCGCCTCCTTTGTCGCTAATTCCATCGTCGTCGGGGTTTTCGAATAGTCGTCGTAACATCGTGTCCGATCATCCTCCTCGCAGCCAATCCTCACCCAGGATCATTCGCAGTGTAACGAGTACCCTTGGCGAGATATCGTGTACAGGAAGTCGGCGACGATCCGGTCGTTCGTTTACATTCAGGATCTATCACACGTCGCCTCGATGCTACCTCGTAAACCAATTCCGTGGTTTCCTATTTTCGCGAACAAGCCGTTCTGACTGGCGTGATCCAATTCACGTTGACCAGACGTCGTCGCTGCGCGAGTCGAACGGAGGAGGCGGTCGTCGTCCGTCTCCATCGGCAGCATCGGCATTGTCGTCGTCGTCGTCGTCGTCGTCGTCGACGTCGTCGTCGTCGTCGTCGTCGTCGCTGCCGTCGTCGTCGTCGTCGTCGTCGCCGCCGCCGCCGTCGTCGACACATCAGACGATCGGGTTAGTCGCGATCGGAGAGGCTGCCGGGACGGTCAGCAATAATGCGAGGCTACCGAAAACGCTGTGCATGGACGGTAACAGCAAACCGGCTGCTGCATCCTCAGCGCTTGCTGAGAAACGTCCAAGAGTGTCTTCCCGTCGAACGAAAGTAACCGAGGATGAGGTGTACCCCGATTGTAGAATATAGTCTCCGCACCAGCGACATCCTGCACGACCAATCGAATCGCGTGCCGTGGTTCTGATCGAACGGTGCGAACGACAAGCATTGGAATCATTCAGGTCTACGTGAGGCCACGGCAACGACGAAAACGACGACCAAGAAAAAGGAAGAGGAAAAGAGGGAAGTGGAGCGAGTCGGTCGCGCACCGAGCAAAAGAAACAACGGACGAAAGTGAACGAGATATTAAGATAACAAGCGGAAGAGAGTGGCGTGCAGATAGGAAGGAGGGCTCGGAAAGGAGTGTGGATGAGACCGTCATGCCCGCTGAGATCGACACGGGCGGGCCAAGGGTGCTGCACTGTGATTACCGTGCCGTCTGCCCGATACCGATCGTAACGTTAGCTTCCACCGAGTCGTCTCTGCGCCACGAAAATAGACCTATTCGAACGTCCATCGCGCGCCGACTACCGCCGATTAATTCGACCAACGATGGAGCCGTGAACTGCCGGCGTTACTCCGGCTGCATCCCTCAACGGATCGGAGGTACGTCCCCCGCGCGCTCCGGGAAAAGAGGATCCCGAGAGAGCAAGCCGTGCACCAGGCTCCATCCTCCCACGGAGACCAACGCGCCGGAACCTTGCGATCCCAAAGATCTCCAGCGGAATGTCTACTACGCAGAACAGCTGGAGTCCCGGCTGCGCGATACCACAACCGTCTCTGACGACGAGCTCGAGGGACGCGGAAGCGTGTCCTCGATAAAGAACAAGCGGACGATCCGAAGATTTCGACGGGAGCCGTCCAGGACAGGCGGTAACGATGTCGATGACTCGCGGCATGGAGAACGAGGCTGCTGCTCGAAACGCGACTTCTCGGCCGAGAATTGGCCGCAGGTCCGTGCTGCGGATTGTGTCCGAATAGGGGAATCGTTGTTCTCTAGTCAGTCGAACGAGCCTCGCGGTTGGACGGACCAGACCTATGGAAAGCTCGTCTCGACGGCCACGCTTCCGTCCTTGGCTCCCGACGAGAAGAAGACGCGGGAGGAACAAGAAGAAGAAGAAGCGGTCGGGACGAATTCCTGGAGACGCGAGTCGCGCGTCCCCAAGGTCGAGCAGACCGCCGATCATCGGGCCGAGTTTTCTCGGGGCAGCGAGCCCGCGAGGTGTTCCCGTGCCAGAACGAGGAAGAAGAAGAAGAGACGCGAGTGTACGAACAGCATCCGGTCCTCGTACTTTCAGTTGGCCTTTCTCCTGTTCCTCGTCACGTTCGGTCAGTGCGGGCTCCGTAAATCGAGTGTGTTCAACGGCAGTGCGAAAACGAGCAGCACCGGATTGAGTGTCTTGGCGATTGGCACGGTTATTAGTGCAGTGAGTGCCGCGCCGGTTGATTTAATGGGCGACTCCGGCGCTAGAGCTGAACGATCGGCCAATTTGTCGCATATCACCGGCGCCTCCAGAAAAATACAGATGTACATCAAGAATCGGCATCTACAAATCCTGCCGGACGGCACGGTAAACGGATCCAACGACCACACGTCGGATTACAGTGAGTACAACCAGAGATTTCATTTTTATTGTTAATTACCGGTGTAAATCGGCACTCGGATACGATCCCCGCGCGCGCGCTAGCTCGCTCGCTCGCTCGCTTGCTCGTTCGCTCGTTCTCGATCACGATCGTGCGCGAGCGCGCACTCTCGCCACTGCTACTGGGACGATTGACCCTCTTCGTTTTGTTGGACTCGCACATCCGCATGCCGAGATTCAGGTTTGATCGATGTTCAAGATTGACGTCGCTTGTACGGTTTTTATTTTATTTTTCCGTAGATAGAGAGATCTTGATTTTACTAGGTGTTTTTTTTTCTTTTTTTCGTAATCGAGGATTCGTTAGGTAAAAAAAAAATGGAAATTTTCTGCGGTTCTCGATTAGTAACACATACGTTTCCATACCGAAGGATACGATTTTGTACAATGTGGCTTATTTGCGCGGGTCTCTCTCTCTCGACGCTTGATCCGAACAAAGGATCAACAGGGACTCCTTCGAACCAATTGTCATTCAACTCCGTCGTTATAAATTCATAAACGTTCTGTATGCGTTGCGTGGATATGTTACATTGTCTTCTTCGAGGCTTCAATGTCTCCTTTGACCGTGAATCGAGGGTTCATCGTAAAGACGAGGTATTCTTGAATTCTAATTTTCCGAACGTGCACACCGAGTTTAGCTCATTTGTTTTCCGAATCAACACCTGACCAGCTGTTCCCTGTATTCTTTCATCGCCGAGTTTACTGTGTTTTCGATTTGAGCAGCATTTGTTTAAATGAACTGGGGAAATAAGCATAAACATCTTCGCAAACGTATTTCAGTTACCGTGTTAAATAACTTCGCTATAGAAATTTTACTGTGATTTTACAGGCCCGTTGCTGAATTTAAATTTAACCTGGTAACACTGTTAGTGAAATCGAATTATGCGTCGAAAAATATATTCGCAAATTTCTCGATAAAGAAATACTCAATCCCTTGCCCTACAATTTATTTTACGGTCTACGACACTGACGGTTTACTGAGACAATGATCTACAAAACGTACTTTTTAAATTTTCAATACAGGCCTACATGAATAAGTTGAAAATTCAACTTCTAGTATTTTATCAACAATTCTATTAGAGCGTACGTATACCGTATGTATAAAATCCGTTTCACACTCGATAAAGAAGTGCAAAGGGTTAATATGTTCACTCGGTTGGAACTGACATAGAAATACATATTTCTAAATGCATCTAATGTTTTTAACACTAGGTTTCCGTTCTAATTTTTAATTTGCGATTATTAATATTATAAAGATGTTTCCCTGAGGAATTATTTACCAAATTTATTTCTTCGGGTATATATTATTGGAAAAACACCCAAAAATTTAGATAGACACATACTTGTTATGTTTATAAAATAATATGAAATAGTTATTTCTATACCCTCGTGAATCTAGTGTTAACGTTTTAAATTACATCTACTCATTTTTATCATAAATGCATAAAATCAGCTGTCTACTTATCACGAATCACAGAATTAGTTTCCACCTCTTTTTAATAACTGTACAATAACAAAACCAATATAGAATTTCATCTCGATTTACCGTCGAAGCACAGAATTAGTTTCCACCTGACAAGATCGACAATTTGGTAACGCTTTCGCAATCGACGTCAACGCTACAGAATTGTAGTACATACATACTCGGGTCCCTGCCCATCGACTTCATCGATGACGTTGACCTTATTTCGAGACTGCTTCGGACGTTCGATGCTCGAACATCCCGATTGCATATTCGAGACGAATCGAATCGTGGAATTCCGACATTCCATGCAACCGGTGTGCGTCATTGGGTCGCTGCTCGAGATAACGCCACTAGGGAATTTGGACGCCCGCACACTGTGCAACGGATCGGACAAGAATTGCCTGGAACTTTCACTGATAACCGACGAGCTTGACGTGGGTCTTGCGAAAACGAAATCGAAACACTTTGTCGGTCGCTGAAGTTTATTGCCTGACTTTCAAGATCAACTCCAACCTCGTAAACTTATTGCTTTGGATTTATTATTCACTCACATTTTGCGGAATATAAATTACTCGGAGCCTTGTATGTAGTGTGTAGACTACGGATTTTATATATCATATAAATTAATTATCATTTTTTTTATCGCTTATTTATTTTATTATTCACTTATTATTCTTGATTTTATATATTACAAACATATGAAGTAAGAAACAGGAGAAAGTTTAAAAGAATTTAAGGGTATCAAAGATGGACACTCTCCTAACTGGCTCCTGTTGTAGTTAAAACAAAACATTTTTATTTTGTATAAAGATCTAGTCTGCTTATTATGTGCTATTTGATGTTTCACGAAAACGAAAACTTTGTTTCCATATTGTTTCCTCAAAATGTTCAATATTCATATTCTTTACGTCACACGTTTGGCACTCAAGGTCAGCTGAAGGTCATGCCTTAAGCATATTCAAATGTATTTTATCAGCCGCTACAAGACAAGTTTTTCTCATAAAAAATAACAAGAAATTTTTCTTCAATACTATTTAAACTGCCATAAATACATTTTGTCTCATTAAAAATATTAATGAATAACTTAAAATTTGATATTTGCATAAACATCCGCAGTCTGATTATAATCGCCGAGTACATACTAACTGCTCTAATATTCGAACGGTTTGTTTTCCTGTTTTGCTGGGACAATCGAGGTGCTATTGTAGAAGTATTTGTGTAAAAATATTTTGTCTATAATATTTCTCAATTCCATGAGACTCTGTCAAAACTATTTTGAACTTTCTTTCGGTATCCCAGTGGTTCTATTACATTTAATTGTGAAACTTTTTAAAAGATTTCATGGTATATCGGTTGGACAACTCGATAAAAAAGAGTCATGTTTGTTGCGCGGTCTTAATCGATTCGGCGGAATTAACAGGAGAATGCGATCAGGAGTGTGACTGGGCCGAGAGAGCTGATCCAAGAATATGCGCTGCCTAGTACATGTACCTCTTCTGATCTAGTCCACACTAACATTTGTAGCATCGATAGTCTCTGTCGGTAGTGGTTCTAAATTCACGTCAGCCGATCGAAGTTTCTTTTTTGAAACCAGGGTGAATACCTGAGCGGCACTAGTGAACTATCGTGTCACTGTCTCGCTTATGCGAACGCGTCGTGTCACAATCTTAGAGATTCATTTTACCTAACGCGTCTCGCTCGAGCGGACATTAATCCTGTGACCGTGAATAATTTCACGAGCTATTCAAAAATGATTTGCACTCGCAGCTGTTTTCACTCGAAAATATTCCTTCAGATCTAGAATAATTTCGTTTTATATTAATCTTTTCCTTTGTATGAATACAAAATTGGTATAATACCTCATACAATACTTCAATGTTTAGTAATTGGATAGGTAGCAACATATTTAACACTTTGCACTCGGAGATATTTTAAACCGGCAATTAAACATTTCTTCCGATCTAAAATAATTTGGTTTTATATCAATCTTTTTCTTTGTGTGAATATGAAATTGGTATAATACCTCATACAATACTTTAATGTTTAGTAATTGGTTAGATAGCAACATATTTAACCCTTTGCACTCGCAGATATTTTAAACCAGCAATTAAACATTTCTTCCGATCTAGATTAATTCCATTCTATATTAATCTTTTTCATTGTACGAATATGAAATTGATATATTACCTCATACAATACTTAAATGTTGGATCCCAATATGTTTAATAATATAAACAATATTTTGAATGATGGAACAGCAATTTTTAGTGGGTGATTCTGAGTCACGTGCTCGGACAGAGAAAAAATGGAAAATCGTTTTCTGCAGAAGACGGTGGTATTTATATCAATTAAATATGGTATTTGAGAAGTTAAATTATTCAATATTTGCTCATCTCGTTGCATGGAGAAAGAGTAAAGAAATTATTTATATAGAACATTGTGTTTGGGGTATTATACTTGACTTTGATACTATAGTGTGAGACATGGGTTCACAAAGTCCTTGCGCAAGTGAGCGATCAAGAAAACCTATAATCTTCCTCTCCGCTGAGTGACAATGTTATTCATCGACTGCGAGTTGTTATACATTTATAAAAATTTTTTAAATACGTTAGTATTTACTGAATTATACTATATATAACTATATATATATATATATATTTACTGAAGAATGCCTTTTAATTAAATTCCATTTAGTAGCTTCTTTTATTTCTGACATAATTTTAGAAATTATTCATTGCAGATCAATTATTTATATAGTACGCGTAGATTATTATTTACTTTTGATCAATGAATTTGATCTAGTTTGGTGTTTCTTCATAGAATTGTTTAGTATAAGTTGGTACGAACATTAGGAATTCAGTGATTATAATTACAGGTCATTCACGGTCACAGATAGAGATAAATTATTATATTGACAATAGCATTATGGATTAGACATCTGTCTGTCGGAGTTGGTGATAATTTTTATTTTGCGTAAAGTTCCGGCATCTAATTATTCGGTACTAATAATACTTGCAATTAGTAGTGTCACTGAAAAACGGTGAGAGACCTTCACCTAATCTTATAACAACATAATCTAACAACATTTTATTTGCATAGTTCTTTTTAGCGTCACACAATCCGCGATCACTACAAAAATGTTCTTCTATACTTTTTGAAAAACGTGCACTAGTAAATTAAAATGGCACGTATTACACATATTATGTATTTCATTCATTTTATGCGTGTAAGAAAATATATTTTTACAAAAATTATGTATAAAATTAAAAAATATCTTCTTTTCTCATTATACTTGTTTTCGACAAGTACAGATTTTTCGAAAATTCTGTATTACTGAACTGCATTCTACTCGCAATTAGTGTACAAAATAAAAGAAGAAATAGAAAGAACAAAAAGTTTTTGATTGAAAGGTGTAATTGAGAATTATTTCTTTTTACTCTGCTTTGAAGTAGCAATGAACAGTAAATAAATTGCTGTTCGCAACAGAAGTATTTTAAATAAATATATATCATCTAAATATAACGTATCTACATATACACATTTAATAAATATATCGTATAAATATATATCGTTTATTGTGTAACGAAGACAACGGATAATACCATACAGATTTCGCAATTATGGAATGTTAGGGTTTCTATAACGGATAATAATAACCTAAATACATTCAAGCGGCTAATCCCACGGATCCAACATAATTCTTGGCCTTGTTTCCGATAATAGTGGCGGTACCCTTTCACGAAACACTCGTATAAATTTCCTAACGACGACGACGCGACGGGAAGAAAGTCTTGTACTTCAATTTCTTGTCGGAGGTTTACGTAAGAACACGAAGAGGAACACGAAGGGGAACATTCGTCTGACGGTCGCGTGGATCTTTTACAATACTGCCATCACACTGCGTCATTTTACACAGACAAGAATTATTTGCGGTTTGAACACTTAACGATGGTAAATGCCGGTGTTATGTAATTAATGTGACGATCGATTATATTCGTCGAAGAAACGATATTATGTATTTCTTATTTTTTGATAAAGTTCAAAGTTTCACTTTTCTCTTGCTAACAATTCGTTTTCTCGCGATCGACGGTTCGATAATGTAACCGAGTTTCTTTGAACGACTTAATTGCGATATATCTTGCCAAAATACTTCTCTCTTGCCAATAGAGATCGCACGCTGCTTGACTCTGTGACTAACTAATCTATTTTCGACTCTCTTCCGGTGTTGTTTTTAACATCTTATATTTTGATTTGCTTGTGCAGCGTGTCGGTCCTTTTTCTCGGTGAAAGTAAAATGTTCCTTTGAGCGCCATTTTCGTTCTTCCTGTCGCGGGCGTTATTTACGCAAAACTCGAAGACTGTCAACGGCGGAACTAGGCATGGACCTTATGGGTTTCACAGTCCAGGGCCTCTTTTGCAGTAAAAAAAAGTATAAATAATTTCCATTAGAAACTTAAGAGAAAATAAATTATTCAGACATTTTTTGTACTGTTGTCACTGTGGGATAATTCGGTAGGGCCCCGTTCAGTCAAACGGCCCCCTTCGCAGTTAAAAAATAAAAATAATTCGAATTAAATTCGCTTAATAAAAAATTCGAATTCGCTTACTAAAATTTTTTTTAGTTAATTTGCGTCAATTGGCTCCCCAACCAGCGTTACTCCAGGGCCCCAAAAAGAACAGCCCGCCGCTGGTGACCGCTGAAAATTCTCAACGCTGAGATTTTGAATTTACGAGCAGCGTCTGCAATTCAACAAATTTATCGACAAATTGAGCAAGTTTTTACAGTGCATTGTAATGGGCAATGAATTATGGATCTCGCGTATTTATATCGTCCACAAGTTTGTACAAAGCAATGACATCTTTATGAACGCTAATTATGATTATACTTTATTGTCGAGCTAATAAAATTAATATTTGATTACTCTGGTTTTCGCAAAATTATTGGAAATTAAGGCAGCGTACTCGTTCCACAGAAGATATTAAAAAAAAAATCATAAATGAAGTCATACAAAAAGCTCATGCAACCAGCAACGCATTATAATTGTTGCTTATATCGTTCAGTGACTACAAGGTTGCTGATTTGTGGTATACCCGAACACATAAATCACAGCAAGAGGAAAACGTTTAATCAACCTTCCGATTTATTTCAACCTCATAAAATCTTTTATAATGCGGTTAATTTAATTTCGGCCTTTAAGAAGTATTCAAGAATAATTTATTTGAAAACCTTATACGCAGTTATTACTCCTGCACAAATTATTCCACTTTTCGAGTGATACGTTTCAAAGAATATTTTTAACAACTGTCATATAAATTTCCGTTCAAAGAGGTTGCGTTAAAAAATAATGGCTGAAGTCCATTCTAGTTTTGCTAGTTTTCACAATTTTTGAAATTCTTGATACAAGAGAGATACAACTTACTCTCTGATATGCTTGATTGTCTTCTGATATTAATAGGACAGCAAGTCCCCTTGTTCAGTTTCTGATTATACGTTTTTATTAATAAAAATCATCTATACACTCTACTAGATGAAACACATAAAATTAAGAAACTAATTTGAACTCGTTAACAAATGCATGAATATCTGTATGAATACAGTCCATACTTTAAACACAGAGTTGTCATATAGTTAGTTAAGTTTGTGTGATTTTTTCCATTTGTTCTTACTAATATGATCACCTTCTGTAAGCATTGGGCGCTGCTATACATATATTACACTCTTTGAAACTACACTATACTCTAAAAATAGTGCTCCCAGTTAATATTGTTACAACGATAAAAATCAATGCTGTCGTTATCCGTTCAAATCAAAAGCGCTAGATAAAACATCAATCTAGGCCGCGATCGCCCTCAAAAGTCCTACTTTTACGTTCACGAGGCGTAATTTGCATTATTCGATAGCATGTAGCTGACGGAGCTTTACGAGTAGACAGCGGATCTTTATGCAAGATACAAATTTTTCACCTGAATTTCAAGAACACAGAGTGACGTAGAAATTTATTATATAAAGGTATTTTTAAATTCGTCTAATGTTCTTAACGTTTGAAAGTACTTTCATAAATAGTTTGAAATTACTGTCATTCATAAATCCGTTGTCTATTTATGAGAATAGTTACATGCGCAGCTGTATTCTTCCGAATAATAGAAATCATGCTGCTAAATAATGCAAGTAACGGCTTTTTAACTGTAAAAATAGGACTTTATGCATTCATGCCGCTGGTTATCGCTTCAAATAGTGTTTGCTTTGATAAACGTTTACTATTTTTATCAGAAACAATCTCTTAACTGTCGAATCAGCTACTTTTTAATAAACATTACAAAATAAAACAATGTTGTAAGGAAAAACGGGTTTATTAACAAAATTGGACACACGGACAACCAGAAGTAAACGACCGTCGTGTTTGTCGTGAATGCTCTCGTTTTAATCTGTCTTCTATTGTGCAATCTGTTTGCGATCGTAATTTTACAATTCTTCTGTTATTTCTGATTTTCTATTTTTATAAATTTAGCTGTGCACTACTGTGCAAAAGAAAGAAGCCACCCAGTGTAATTATAAGACATAACGACAAACACTATCTTTATGTAGAAATTGTATTGTACAATTATTGATTTATTGTATTTAAAGTATTCCGATGTCTATAAGCAAATCTATGAAAACGAACATTCGTATAAAATTGTCTACCAATCGTTAATTATATTACGAACGCGAAAAGAGTGATCCCACAAAATTGACACCGTTGAGTCACTTTGCATCCACGGGTTTGTCAACACTGTAAAAACGCATTAGGGTATTACTACCCTAGAAGATCGGTTAAAAACTCAGGGGGGGGGGGAGTGATTAATCCCGTTTGTTATTAAATCGTTGAATTCCTTCACCTTGACAGCGAGATCCATCAAGCGTAAGGCAATGCTGCATCAACGTCAGTGGAACTGCGAACTCGCGGTATCGGTAGTAACCAATTAAACCGGCCGTTTCCTTTTTCCTTTCGAGAGAAAACTTTATCAACTATCGTATCCCGTTAATAAATATTTGCTGGTGAAAAATAAGTCGTTACAAGAGACGAGCGTGTTCCTCATAAATATTCATGGGTGGGACGATGATTATGATGTTCGCCGGAGAGTTCCTCGGGTTTCGAGTCGATTTAATTGCGAGGGAAAACTATCTCGCGAAATTAGTCGACCCGATAGTCCATTCTGGCCGGGCGACGATTGAGCAACTCGAACGTTAATGGAAAAACTCGAGCGGTTATAGCTTTATGCCGCTCGAGTTTCAGTATAGCATTATGTCACCTCGACGAAGAAGAATAAACGGCTCGCCTCCTGCTGCCGAACCGTTTATTACGTTCGACGCGAAGCGAGAGCTCCGTTCTCGATCTATTTTCAATGATCGACTCCACGCGACCGTTTTTGCTAGTTTTAACGGCGACTCGAAGACCTTGGTTTGCTCGTCTTAAGCTTCCTACAGAATTCATCGGTTGGGTTAACACACTTCGATCTGGACGCTATCAGCTGAAGGTCTCCCTTTTTAAGATTAAACTAACAGCAAGTTTAATCTCAATGTGGTTGTCTGGTACAGGATTCTAATCATGTGTTATGGCAATGACCGATCTACGATAATAATAGAAATGTTCTAATTGACAAACTTGAAGACAAGGGATGCTTTCCACCCTATATACAATAGATGCCTTTTTGTGCGGATCCTCTCTTCGCCCTTTACTTTGTATCAGTGGTTCTTAATCTTTTTGAAGTCGGGGAACACTTTTTATTATATGAAAAATTTGCGGAACACCAAAATTAATGATCCAACAAACAAAAACATCCAGCGTAGAAATAAACATATTTTAGAAAATATATTATTAAATATATTTAATATATGTTGAACAAATCTATATATAAATATCCTAATTTTATTTTTGAATTTTAATTTAAAAATGCTACGGACTTTCGTTTCAACCCAATATTTTCGATATATGTATTTCACACGCAAACAAATAATTTCCAACGAGTTCATCAATAGCGATACATCTGAACTTGAGATGACTGAGGAATGGAAATATACTAATAAATAAAATCAGTTTGATAATGAAATGACGCTACCATAATTTTTTTAAGAGAATCATTGCCCTTCGTATCCTTGCGATGAATAGAATACGATACAATGTGAAAGAAAATAACAGTTGACCTTGAAATACAAAGCGATGCTATTACATTATTTTCTACTTTTTAAGAAAGTGTCAGAATTTCGTAAGGGATGAAACGGGAAAGTATACGTCTATAGTTAAATGTAATTTAACGCATGTGCAATGTAGCATGACTACGTGGTATTAATTTCCAACCAGTCATTACTTCTCCGAAAGGCTTGCTTTGACCCCGACCACTTTTTGTTTCCGACTTCCCGTACCGACAATCTTGCAAAAAACAATGCAATAATTCAAATAGCTCGAGTTCTTCTCGATCGAAAGAAACCGTTATTTATCACTGCCTAGAAAAATCTTTCGAATCCATTCCAATTCGATTTTTCTATCGAATGTTTCTTTCTGCGTTTCTTGTATCAGTTTAATTGTGCCGCTGCGCGGCGATGCGCCGCGCCGATGCGAGAACGCATCGTTCGAATGTGACCGTGCGATTTAATTCAGATGCCGTTTTCCGAGTGAAAGAAATGCTCGCGAATCACTTAGCGTTCGTGTACAGTCATGAGGAACAGATCCCAGAAGATTAATTATCAAGGAATCCATTTGGCGGAATCTCGTGCGGCGATTTGTTGTTTCGAATGCCGCAGGATGATCCTATGTAAATGAGTTTAATGGTATCGCGATCAAACGTATGTCGACGGAAATGCCAACCGTGATGACTCGACTTCGTATTCACCCCTCTCAGCCTACTTGTTAATTGATTCGATGCGCCTACCGATCCAGGTTATCCCTGATTTTTCATCGCTTATCTGCCAGACCATAAGCCATGCAACCAGCTTGCTCCAGATACTCATAAATACACTGTAGATTTTTATGCAATTATATATCGTGATCTGAGCTGTGCGGTGTATAATAACTTCAGCGAAGTTCAACATCGTTTTAATCCGTTCTCTTTCTGAAGATAAAACGATACTTCCATCCACGATCTTAATTAATCTTAATTAATTGTAGATATTTCGTCGTATTCTACTTCATTTTGATCTTGATTTATTTAGTTCTCATGTAGTACAGTTGGTGAACAAAGTATTCATCCACCTTTTAAAAATGAATTACTTTTTCAAAATCGGACCCAATAGCTTGAGGTTTCTTGGAGACGTTACAAGGATTAGTTTATTAGCTCTAATGTGTAAATAATTTTTTTTTTTTAATGTTGTTGGTCGCAATTGCGAAGGATAAAGTAACGATGACGATTTTTAAATTTCTTGTCTGTGCCTGTAATGAAAATTGAAAAGATGTATTTTGTAAATCTAAGTCAGTTATATACATGTACAAAGTTTCATTGAAATCGGTTGACGCATAAGAAAGCTATGGGCATTGTAAGATGTAAAAATCTTTTCAAATCATTTAAATCGCAGATTCTTACAATTTTTGCTATTTTCGATTATATTTCATAACAATCTTGACCGATATCGATGTAACTTCGTATATGTATAAATTTACTTGACCTACCAGCGGCATCTTCTAAATTTTCATTACAGGTACAGATAAAGAATTTAAAAATCGCGACCTTCACTTTTTCCTTCATAATTGCGACCAGTAACAATTTTTAAAAAATATTTACACAGTTGCTAGTAAACTAATTCTTTTAACAAGTCAAAAAACTCGAGCTGTTGGGAAAAATTCTTCATTTTTAAAAGGTGTACGAATACTTTGTACACTCACTGTATATATCCTTAGTTTTATTTACACTGACAATTAATTTTGTTTCCAAGTGTAAATTATACACCGATATCAGTTATCTACAGTAGTCTGAAAAACATTTATACGCGCATTGAAACCAGTGTTGTTAAATCTTATGGAAGGTTCTTAATTAGATTTTATCGTAATTAGAAACGAGTACCTTGTAGAGCAGTGCTGGACACGGTTGGGGCCCCTCAAACGCTTGTCCATCAAGACCGTGCTTAAATCCGCTACTGGATCTCTGCAGTTTTTCATTCATATTCTTCTTTTCGTTATACTTTACAAATGTAATAATGTAGAGCATACTTGCAGCCGATCACAATTACTGACTCTACATTATCCAAGCATAGTGTAACATTTGAAAAATGAAATTATTTAACATGACAAGGATTATAGATTAGAGTTTGTTGTGATAATAATTAATTTGAAAATTGTTAACTAGTTCTCGTTTAACCCGACATCACGGACATGTATACGTGTGCGTGAGCATGAGGGCGTGCGTGTATGAAACTCTCTCACTGTGCTTGTAATTTTTCTTGTCATGTAAAAATATTGTAATTATAGTCTTACGGGCGATTACTTTCAATCGGGACTAATTATATTCGCATGTAATTATACTCAACTGATCACACTTTATACATACGAAATTACTGATTTTGATGGAATTATATAGGCTTGTAGTACTGGATGCCCCGATTAAAAAGCGATTATTTACGTGGTTACTGCATTATTCAACATTTTTTAAGCATAAGAGTCGTAAGTTGAACGTCGACTTCTTTTAAAAAATTCTAACTTCATATTTTTAAATGAAAAATATTTAGTAGACGCTGAGTTGTTAGTAGAGTATTTTTTATATTAAATTTTCACCTTTCGTGTATAACATGTCGTTAGTCCCATGTTGATACATGTAATATTGTTCAAGTTACAATTTAAACAAAAAGTTGGCTCGAAATTTTTGATCTATGTAACTTAAAATAATATCGAACATTTAAGTACAAATCAATATATCGTATGAAGTGCATGGTTCGCATTAATAATTTACTGATAAATTAATCTGTATTAAATTTTTGATAGCCTAGTATAACCACTTCCAACTAATAACTCTTTATCACATTCGTTAATTAGTTAATGGTTAATTAGCATCACTAATAAATATTGTTCTTGCTAATCTAAATCACATTACCAGATTAATTTCTAACCAATTAACGCTACAATTAATTCTTGAAATACTTTACTTTTTCAAAATACATGCTGTATTAACCAAGGTGTTAGTCCAATTTATGCTACCCTATAATTTTATTATTCAATGAATATTATTACAACGATATCACATCATCATTACTGCCACTAAATGTACTGTTTATAATTCAATGATTCTTTGAGTTTCTCGTGTGGAACCATTTTTAATAAACAATCTAAACCAACCTGTTTCTATAGAACTTTGTTTATACAGATTCTAAAATTCCATAAAAACACTTCTTGGGGAAAGGTAACGTTTCTTTCCATAAAAGTTCCACAGGTATTTACTTAACACGCTGACTGTATAAAATATTATTAATCATTATACGATTTAAAAAGTAATGATTACAAATTACAGAAGGTAATCATGATTACTGATTTATTTCGACGGTGATTGACCGATTAATGATTACCGTTACCATGATAACAAACAAAAATGGTATTCTTCTTTTAATTATCCTATTCAGCTAAAACTAATACCTCAATGTCCTTAAATTTTTGTAACATGTCCACTGTTTTAAATTATACGTTCTCATTTTTATCACAAACGCATAAAATCCGCGGTCTAATGATTACATTGAATCGATTACAGAGATCAATTACGAAAGAATTAATCACTGCCCAACTCTGCACAAAACTACTCAATTTCTAACAATCAAATCAAATTTAGATTAGCTGTTACATTAGAAACAACAGAGAGAGATTAATGTAACTACAAGAATTACTTTTAAAAAGTGTTAAAAAATTGCTAAACAGACTTACAAATCTGCCTTAAGCGTCATCAATTGTGTACAAAAATTAAAGGACTCAGAAGTTCGAACAAAACTTTGATTCGTATGAAGTCGTCGAGCTCTCTGAGCCTCCTGAAAAAAGGGCCGTTGACATAAGGATTGATCAAATCGTGAAACTAAGACGTTACGAGAAGCCCATAAGCTGCGCCTGAAGCAGTGAAACGTTGTACGGTGGTCCACCAATGAAAATCTCAACAGCGACCGAAAGCGACAACCCGTTCTTCGGGCGCGCAACCAGGTAAATCCGGTCTCTGCACTGCTTTCGTAAACATAAATCACGATCAGTCTGCGCCGCAATCGACTTGATCACGGCATACATTATTTTCCGGTCAGTCCGGAAGGAGCCACGCCGCCGATTCGATTCGATACGATTTTTCTGTTAGCGCGACAGTGGTCGAGATTGTCGAATATCATTGAAAAAGTGGAAAACCAGTGGCTGAGCAATAAATCTGTCGGCGTGGGACGGTGATAACCAAAATTTCGGAGAGATTCAATGGCCCCAATACGTTGCTATCAGCCGGTAGAGAACGCAGTGATTAGGCAAAGCCGGCACTATGCGGAGGGATCGCGAGGTCGTGACCCGTATTGCCCTAGGGATGCTTACGAATTCGTGTATGTACAGTCTTGGGTGTTCCCCCAATCACATTGTTCACGTGACGTGCTATCTTATTTTTCTTTCTCCGCTGTGGAATTCTTTTCGTTGTTTTTTTCTTCGGAATTCGAGCCCTTTTAGGGACCCAGAAAATTGACATATTAATATTTTCGTGGAAGTAGATTGAAATTGACATCCAATTAAGAGAAAGCTTGCTTATCTGCAACTTTCAACATGTGTAAACTCTTCCAACATGTGTAAACTGTTCGTAGTGAATTAATTTGTATGCGTATTTCTGTTACAAAAATTGTGAAGATTTGTTTTGTAATCGACCTGAGTAGTGCGGTAAGGTTAAAGGACAATTTAGCGAATTCTTTTCGTTGTTTTTTTCTTCGGAATTCGAGCCCTTTTAGGGACCCAGAAAATTGACATATTAATATTTTCGTGGAAGTAGATTGAAATTGACATCCAATTAAGAGAAAGCTTGCTTATCTGCAACTTTCAACATGTGTAAACTCTTCCAACATGTGTAAACTGTTCGTAGTGAATTAATTTGTATGCGCTCTTCTGTTACAAGAATTGTGTAGATTTGTTTTTTAATCGAGCTGAGTAGTGCGGCAAGGTTAAAGGACAATTTAGCGAATTCTTTTCGTTGTTTTTTTCTTCGGAATTCGAACCCTTTTGAGGACCCAGAAAATTGTTATATTAATATTTTCGTAGAAGTAGATTGAATTTGACATCCAATTAAGGGAAAGCTTGCTTATCTGCAACTTCAACGTGTGTAAACTGTTCGTAATGAATTAATTTGTATGCGCACTTTTGTAACAAAACTTATGAAGATTTTTTTTTCGATCGAGCTGAGTAGTGCGGTAAGGTTAAATTACGGAGCTCTATAAATAACGATTTAACATTATTTTATAAACATAATAAGTATGTGTCTTCCAAAATTTTGTGCTATTTTTCCAATAATATATATCCAAACAAATAAATTTGATAAATAATCCCTCAAGGAAGAATCTTTACAATCTTAATAATCGCAAATTAAAAATATTAGAACCCGTCATTTTGACGAGTCCCGTAAACCTAGTGTTAAAACTACATTGTTCAGTTTCAATTTAGAGACTTTAAATCTCTATATCCCGAGACCAAATAAATTTTTGTTATATAATAGATAGCTGGATGTGAAATTGTGTGCTATTGATACGAAATCAATTGACATAAATCACGCATGAGCATGGCTCAGAAATACGATATTTATTGAGCGTGTCTTGTTTCGTAACTTAATGTATATACATATTTTACGGGTTACTGTATTCAATAATAAAGTAATTGCATGCGTCTTTGATTCACGCAACTGGGACAAGTTACATCTCTTTCTGATTACAAATTATATTTGCTAATTATGCTACCGATCTCTGAAGAGTCTCGTTTAAGTGCTATTTTCAAAGGTAAGATAACTCCAGTTTTGTATAGAGAATACTGCTGGAATCTTTTTTACCAGTAAATTCAACTTTTTGCATTCACCTTTGAAACGGAGATGTCGAAGTAATTCATTATTCATATCACCTCTCAGAATTCTTTAGTGCTCTTTTCCATTCAACAAATAACTCCTTCACTTGATTGTGCCTTAGTACCTACTTATAAACTATACTGTACTCACGTTAAATGCGCTAGCAGGCGAACTTGTAGGAAAGGGTCCTCCCCCCAGATTTCAATGATCCTGAAAAATGCTGTCCAGGTCACTGTGCTGAAAAAGATATAATTCCGAGTTAATTGCAAAACACTTTAGGACCTAAACCACACCTAACACAAACCTAATGCAAAATTAGCTTGTATTATACTCAGCGTACGATTATTTCTGCCGCACATGAATGTACAAGTAACTAAATTTACCACCACCGGTCAAATAACCGGTTCCAGATTGTTTATTGCTCAATTATCGAAATTAGAAAAATACTTTAGTGGTAAATCATGGAATAAATATATTTAATAGCGCAGATATTTTATGAACCGCAAAAAGTTCAAATAAATTTAATCTTGTTATTTTTATAAGGCAACATATACCGGGTACTTTTACAGATTGGTAAGTTTACTGTTAAAGGGAAATGTTGTTCAAGCAGTGACCTTGACAAGATATTTCAAGGTCATCGAAATCAAAGTGGAGGCACCTGAGAGAATTTTTGCCATCTCAATGTACTCGTCTCTCATTACGTCTCAATAAGTGTTCGCGATTGAAAAATCACCCAGTTGAAAGGTTCATCTAGTTTTCATTAAATTCACAGATAGCGTGGTTCGCGATTTAAGATCCACCCTGTACATAAATCATCGGCATAATATTCATGACAGCTACGTCAGAAAATTATGTAATTACGATCGTCGTGTAATTCCTCTGAAAATGAGAAGAGCAGGGGATCGTGTCGGCTAGAATCGACGAGCCTGTAAATCGAATTTGCGAACGGACGGGCAGCAGTGGAACGAAATACGTAATGCAACGTTGTAGCTCCGGAGCGTATAGAACATATATTGCAAAAAACTAATTAATTCGGAGAACCGTCAGCGTTTTCCATGAAACGCAATTTTCTGGATTCCTGGGTTTCTCGCTCCACTATTCCTGTCCCGCGAAATATGTAGTTCCACGTTTGCAACGTCTGCCGATCTTATCGGCGTTGTATCCCCGGCATTTTTCTGAACTTCCTAATGCAGCTATCTCGGCGTGCCGAGCATTCTGTTGCTTGCGTAATGATACCTAACCCTCCTGTAATTATTTGCATGCGGGAAAATGCTCGTCTCTGTCGCGACGAACGCTCCTCCTCCCTTCTTCTTCCTGCCCCCTTCCCCCACTCCAGCTGCCGAGCGATATAACATTGATTATCCGCGGAACATACGCGACTTAGTGGTAATCTTCAAACCGGTGGTAGTCTTGATAACTAATTGACTCGTGATTTTCTGAAATCTTATCTATCTCTAATTAAACTGAGTCATTGTATCGATGTTTCCACAAGATTGCGAATCGGGAACGTCGTTTCAAATTAGAGCACAGTCGTCTTCCCCAGATTTGCTTAGTCTTAGGGACAGTAATGAGTTGCCGGCATTATACTGATTTACGACTTCGCTGATACGACCTCCGTAATCGCAACTCCTTGCTGGAGTCACTGTGCTGAACGCAACGTGGTCTCCCGTGTCAGGCAATTTTTAACGTGGAATTTTTCGTTCTATTCATTTTACACAATCTTTGTGCGCGATCTCTGCAGCATTCCGAAATATGGAAATTGCCTTTCTACAATATTTCATAAAATTCATTAAACTTGACTGGTTATATCAGGGACGCTGTACGCCTTCCGAAGAATTAAATCATGCTTAATACTGTTAGGTTATCGCATATAAAATATCCGATTTCAGAATGAAAATATTGGGTTGGCAAGGTGAAATAAAAAACCGAATTTGTTCATTCAAGCGATGAACTTTAATCAATAATATATTTTCTTATTTATTCTTTTTGGCAAAAGATCATTGAACAAAAGGAAAAATATCTTATTGATTAACCCTTCGCTGTATAGTGTATCATATCTGATACAGTTAACAAATCTGGTATATAGTAAACTAAGAATGTATTTTCTTACAAAATTTTCTAAATTATGTTTATTTTTCTGAAAATGTTTTAATATTTTTAAATATTTTTCCCTTAAGTAAATCACAAAAACTGACCTTTTTCCAATTATTCAATTCCAATTTAAAAAATCATGCAGTGAAGGGTTAAAGTTCATTGTTTGAATAAAAAAATTAGGCTCTATTTCACTAACTTTTGTGAAGCAATGTAAGACAGTCATTTTTACATCAAGGCATGCAAATATAATTTTGTATTTATCACTGCCAATTTAGGTTACGTAAGGTTAATCGAGCCTCTCTTATCAGTGGAAAGTTTGTGATAAGAAAACCTGGTATACAATTGTTATCAGCGTCCATTCATGGTTTCGCGTTTCGCATGTCCTCCAAACGGAAGTTGCAGATGTTGCTGGTAAGTACAAACATCTAGGATTACCATTCATCCTGGATTGCCTGGGATTGTCCTGGAATTAAAGTTACTGTCTAGAATAGTCCACTAGACCAGTTGAACGTCAAACTGTCCCGGAATTTCAGAGAAAGCTTAATTTATCATTAGACTGCGGATATTGTGCATTTCTATCAAGAATGAGTAGGTGTAATTTAAAACGGGAAGAATATTAGAAAAATTTAAATAGTAGTAAATAGATTTATTTTTTGTCTTGCGGCCTTAAAATGGGGGATACAAGTGTTTTTGTGTCAGTGTATATTTATATGAATATTTAAATATTAAATATTATCTTTATTATTCTTCCTTTTTTCTATGACTCTCCTCATCCACTTTGTGCCCTCTTGGTCTCCTTTCAGGATTCCTCTCACTTCTTTGTTTACTCTTTCCAGCTCTTTGCATTCTCTTACCATGTGGCTTAGAGTCTCTGGCTTCTCTTTGCATAGTCTGCAGATTCTATCCTTCTCCTTGGTCCAGTATTTGTTGTTTAGTTCCTCGTTCCCGCACCTGAATCTTGCAATCATTCTTTGATCTCTGCCCTCGTATGATTTGCTTAGGTATCCTGCCGTCTGAGCCTCCCTAATTTCTCTATACTGTTTGTTGTACCTCCTTTCTATTATTTTATCATATTGCCATTGTAGCTGTTCCGCTCTATCTATTAGTATCAGAGCTTCTTCGTACTTTTTACCTTCTCTTCTTTCCGCTTCCATTATTTCCATGTTTTTTCCCATTTTGACTTCCTTTTTTCTTGCTTCCTGTCTATTTCTTTCCAACTTTCCCTTAGAATTGCGTTGCTGCTCTGTCTTTTTGTTTCCTCCTCGTATCTTACTGTAGAAAAATTTAAATATATATTCTATTATTTCCCAGCAAGTAAACGTAATAATAAGAAAATATAGATCTATTCCATTCCAGTTTGTTGCAAGTCAAGTAAACAATTGTTATTTTGCATAAAGATCCGCAGTCTATTTCTTATTAAATATTCATAAAATATGTACATATATTGGAATTGACTAGAATGTACTGGGAGGTACTAGAATATACTGGAATATACTATAATATTCAATTATATACTAAGTAGAAGTGCGTTTACTTTTGAAGAATAGATCCGCCAGATGGTTGAAGGTAGTCCGCATATCATTTAACCCTGTTATGCTAGTCGGACACTAACTTAATTCCAAGGGTCACTTAAACCTCCGGCACTGGCA
Organism: Lasioglossum morio; assembly: GCA_916610235.2. NCBI lineage: Eukaryota > Metazoa > Arthropoda > Insecta > Hymenoptera > Halictidae > Lasioglossum > Lasioglossum morio. The sequence goes on along the minus strand of OU744328.1, from coordinate 6,393,890 downwards.
GGAATCCGCTGTGATCTAGGGAGGGAAATAAAAGCACGTCTCAACGAATTAAATAGCTCCGCGGGAACGCGTTACACTGTACGTACACCTCTGGCCACTTATCATCGACCTCTTCTCGTGCACTATGCAGCCATAATTCAGTATTTTGCGGGATTAGACGCAACGTTTTTCGTATTTCAGCGTCTCGTCGCCGCGCCGCGGCTGGTAGGTACTGCTCGACTAACCGAGTTAAACTGCCGACCTGTTTCGCATGCGACGCCATCAATTATCATTTCTAAGTCGCGCGAATAATGTCTCAATATATCACACGTTCCATAATTCATATTTAATATAGCCCTACGACCATTTATTAGATCCCAGCTGCTTCGGTTTTCCATGCATTTTGTTCTGATTTTATCTCGTTCGAATTACGTTCTGCAGAGTCAGAATTGTAATTTATGCAACGGGATTGTCAGACAGAGGTGGTCCCAGTGTTTCAGCATACTGTTCAATGAACTATGAGTACTGAATGTTCTTCTTTCTTTAAATGAAACACCAATGTAATGTTAATACTTTTTTGGACGTAAAGTTGTATGTTATAATTGTACATAGAAAAATGGTTATTATTGACTTGGTATGTTGTTTAGAATTGATGTTAAGTACTCAACTTCTTACCATAAAAATTGTTTTTGATCATACTGTTCGGTGAACTATGAGTACTGAACGTTCTTATTTATTTAAAGGAAACACCAATGTAATATTCATACTTTAAAAAAAATGGATAAAAAGAAATTGATAGATTTATCCACTTCGAATAAAGCTACTTATATAATTACATTACATTTTATTTTGTATTATTTTTATAATATTTAAATATAATATCTAAATGCTGAAACTTCTAAAATTTTTCCTGTTTCTCTTTAAATAATAGGTGTAATTTCAGAATAAAGTAACTTTGAGTTAAAGTCTTAACTTTCGTATTAAAGTAATTGTCAGAAGGATTACAAGACCTGTATAATATCTGATAAACATTGAGAGGAGACAAAATCAATTTACTTTTATACTTATTACTGTATATCGCGAAAAGTAAAAGTACTAGTCTCCCCCTAACAAATTCCCAATAAAAAATAAAGCGAAATTACATTGCTGATGAAAAAAAAAAAGATATAATAGGTGCGGGTTGTTCTTAACCTAAGTTCAAATGAGTATTTTACCCGGTTCAAGTATGATAAAATCGTATGAATATGAAAGAGAATCGTTCCTTTACTGCTCGGTGTGTTCTTTTGTTCACTTAAATAGAGTGCTTCGATAATTAGGTGAATCAACCTCGCGGCCCGGTCTTGAAAGGAGCTTCAAATTGGTGAAAAAGAGAAATACGTGACTGGGTACGTTAGGCCATTAATTAGAACGCGCCGCCATAGTTTCGTGCGCTCCGTTGTTTGAATCGTTAAATCAGATGCAAGGTATTCCCAAAACACACATAACAAACAACGTCAATCGTTAAAATAAGATGAAAGTCAAAATTAACAGTGCAGTAAGAATAGTATACAAGGTTTCTTAGCCGAAGGAAACAACTTAAATATCTCTTCTATTTTTAGTGGCACAAAAAATATGTATGGCTTAATTTAAATCGTATTACTATTTTTTTTTTATCAGGGAAACTTATATTTCTTTTTATTCCATCTTGCAGTGACTGAGAATAACTAGGCTGCGGTTTTTATACATTTATGATAAAACTGGTACGTACAATTGAAAGCAGTGGACATATTAAAAAGATTTTTTTTTTTATTTTTTATTAAGCATTTCAGATCTCAACTGAGATCTATATCTGCTGTACAAATGTAAATTACAATAAATACATATTCATACATACATACATAGACAATATTAAATCAAATTAAATTCGTACTTTACAATTCATTGGGAAATGAAATACATATTAAAAAGATTTAAGGACATCAATGTATTAAATTCAGCTTAATAAGATAATCTCTATAGAAATAAAAATTAAATGCTGTTCGTTGTTAAGCGCATAACTTGAGAACGACTGGACCGATTTGGATAATTAAAAAAGAAAATGTTTGTAATAGTCCAAAGAAGGTTTTCAGGGAAAGAAAAATTGGAAAAGTTGCCCGGAAAAATGGAAAATTCGGGAAGAAATGAAAGTGCTTTTTTCTATAGGATTTTTGTACGAACTCAAGACCATAACTCACGATTCGAACGATGGATATGCGTAATTCTTTTTTGTTTTATTCGTTATCTGGAAAAGTTTTCCGGAAAAAAATCGAGATAATTACAAAGGAAAGTCGGATAATTCGGACAAATTGCAAAAATCATGATTTTTGAAACGGTACAAGTAGTTTAAAATAGGACCAAAATGATTGAGTACCAAAAATGTGATTACTGATCAAATTGTAGGACAATATTAGGATCACATTTGAAGGATGTCTACGTGCTATATACGTATTATAGTAAATAGTCAATATCGGTTACTTATTTATTATTTGGTCCAAGGGAAAGGTAAATTGTGTTTCAGTTTATAAGAATCATAGCTGCCGATATATGTACAACATTTGAACCTATATTCAACACTTAAAGGTATAATAATCAGTCGCGGATGTTTATGCAATTATGGCTTTTAAAAATTCTATATTTAAAAGTTTTCAAAAATGAAGGTAAAAGTCACGGTTGCGATGGTGATTCTGCGATCACTCTTGCACGCCATCACTACACATAAACCTTTTCGAGGGGACTTTTAACGAGGCCAGTGAAGTCGCGTATCTCTGGAGTGTCACGGGTGGGCCGTGCCTAAACGCTAGTGGGGGACAGTCGTAGCCGTGCAAAAGGTGCAACGGGACGGTTAATTAGGAATGGTCGTGGGCCCAGTACGCCGGTCTACGTGGCAGGACGCAGCATAGTGGCCGCGCGATCAGTATTCCGCACGCTTCACGCGGGGACCACTTAATGTCGGTGCATGCGACTCTAAATCTCCGGTCTGCCGCGAGAACGCATGGGGTCAATTGGTGGGTCCTTAAATCGTGAAATCTCGGTACGATGACAAATCGCTGTTATATACGCTCCCGTTCCTGGACTCTTGGGATCTCGGGCTCTCGGGCGGCGATCTTGAGAAAGTCGAAGGAACGGCAGGAGCACGCGGTGCGTGCATCCTGGCTTCGTGCTGGTCGCGCGCGTAAATCAAAGGACGCAGTCAGTCCCATCGACGCAAGTTTCCTCCTTTTTCGCTCGACTTTTGCTCTTGTTGCCGCCTCTGCGGCCTACACAAGCTTCAAACCGCTACGAGAACGCCGGATACCGGAGGTTACCTTAATCGTAATCATCAGCAGACGGTTCCGCGGAATTTATACCTTTCCCTATATATCGCGTATCACTTTAAACGAATAAATCAACCGATAAACGTAATTAAAATGTTTCCCCGGATTTATTTGAGCATTTGCTTAACGATTAAGTCTTCGGGAACCGAGATCGATGGTTTCTTTCTCTATGATGTTGCCGATGTTATCATTGAACTGCGGATCTCGAAAAATGTTTTGCACTGATTGTGGAATGCAAAAATAACATAAGATTAATTTCATCCCTTAACGAGTTTTTTTACATTAAAAGCAACGTTATAACAGTCTTGATTTTTTTTTTTAAATTTTTTCACTGTTTTATATTTCACCTAACCACTAGTTATCATAATTTGTTGATGATAATCCGAGTTTGTGTAATCAATTTTGAAATATTGAATCATTGAATTGATGAAATTCAGAATGTCGATAGTCATTAGGGTGTCAGTAATTCGATCAAACGTGTTTTACTAAATATATTTCTGAAACAAATGATTTTATAAACAATAGGTTTGACTAGAGTATTTTAAACATATAAATAGAGGTTCACATTTTAAATGGACTAGACATTTTAAATGTAAACGAACGAGTACCTTTATCCATAAAACAGACCACTACATAAGTTGGGAGTGACGCGATTCGAGTTGGAAAGTAACCGATTTAGTAATTTTTTAAAAATAGACTATCGATTAATTGACGCGGTTTATAGTTTATAGCCTGCTGAGCTCCAAAGAAGGCAATTTCACTTGCCGCGTCAGTTAATTTCATCGGGAGAGACAACGTTCTTCCTGGTGGAAACGGTCCCGCCCTCCGTTTCAATCCGCTACCTCGCCTTCTATTTAGCCCGACCGATAATATCTGTCTCGATAGAGACATTCAACGCCGCAAAAACACATCGAGGCAGGACATCGTTGGAACAGCTTCGAACCCCGGCAACGGCTCGAGAGAAAGCTTGCATATCCACTAAGCCTACCAGCCAGTGAGATTGAAATTCCGAAGAAATTGCATTTCCATCGATTCTATCGGCGCGGCGTCAATAAACGGATAGCCGTTGCAGCAATGACAATGAACACATCCAGCACTCGACCGTCTTGATCTCTCGCGTGTATCCCCGAGACAGGTGAAAGGAACACGCTCGACGAAAATTACTCTCGAGATAACGATACTATCTGCCGCTGCCATGAATTATGAGCGCCGGCACGCCGTGTTCGGTATTTATCGAAGTACCGTTTGACAACGTGAAAATTACTACTTATCGCGCAACCCGTCGATCTCGCGGAGAACCGTGTCGATTCTACGCTATCGGGAAGCTTGTACGAATAGTATCGACACGGGGATAAGAGGCCGGCTAGAGAACGATAGAGATAATCGATCGGAACACGCGCCGCCTGTCGCTAATGCACCAGATCCTCACCGATATTCGGATTCCGGAGGGAATTCCTGATACGTGTTGGATTCGAGGCACAATACATGTCCAAGGAGCACCGAGAATGCAACGTCAAAGGATGTTTGTTTTTAAACCTCTCCGTGTTTTTTGTCAAATATATTCCACGCAATCTGACTCGACAGACGTTGTCCTGTCCAAATTTCTATAAAATAATGCAAACAGACTTCGATAATGTAAATTCCTATTGAAATATTAATTAAAAGCTTCGACGTTCGTTTTTTTTTATTGCATTGAAATATGATTCAGAAAGCACTTTTTGTTTCTCTTGAATTTTCCATTTTCCGGGCAAAGTTTACAATTACAATGTTTCTTTCCCTGATACCTTATGCGGATTATTACGAACATTAAAAAAAAAATCAACCAAATCTTATGTAAAAATATCACTTTCTATTAAAATATATTTGCAACCCTTGGTTTTTTGTTGCTCTATGATCCACCAGGCCTAAAAATTTTACGACCTGGCCCTTTCCCAAAAACAGTTTGCCAACCCCTGGTTTACGGTAGGGTGTAGCCGGATAAGGAGGTTGAAAGTGTCCCTAAACGTTCCAAAGCTTATCCAAAGAAAATACTTTGTGCCAATTTTGAAGTAGTCTTTGAAAGATAAGTTTGTTGCTTAAAAGAGGATACTTGAAGTATAATAGTTGTCTAGTGTTCCCTTTCAAGTCTGGAGTGAACTATGACTTCATAAACATCCGCAGTCTAGTGATGATATTGATGTCCTTCTACAGCGGAGGCAAGAAATTAATAATGATCTTCTTTTACTACTGCTGCCATAGACAATGCCCCAATCAGTGGGCAACAGTTTACCAAACAATGCATCGATCAATGGGAGGATTCGCTTCGACCAACCCCATAGAGAATCTTCGAACTTCTGAAATCCTACATGTCGGTGGCCGTGATCGATTCTTGAAATAGATTCAGGCCCGTGTGGTACCAGTAATCGGTAAAGAGAGAGGCTTAATGATAACAAATGACGTTCCTAAGAGCCGCGGTGGATTCAGTGATTTATAGCGGATCGAAAGGCGCCTCCCTAAATCAATTACCCCGTCGATCGATCCCGTCGAAACCATCGCATCCCCCGATCGCGTATGCAAATCCTTTCGGGGATAAATCGGCGCCTAAGGCGATGTGGCGCAGTTAAATCGACAAATATTTATTGATCCTAAAAATAATAACGTACCATCTAACTTTTCGCACTTGGGGGTCTCGATCCGCCCACTGTTACGTGCATTAACGAGACGAGGACAGCAGGAAGAGAGAGAGAGAGAAAGAATGTGTGAGCTCGGACAGTGAGGTACAAAGCTGCAGTTTTCGCTCGTTGAACGGGCTCTGTGTGTTTCATTGAGGGGGTATTGAATTATACGAACAGTATTAGCCCGTATGTATCCCTCACGGTGTAATTTATATCGCGGGTCGATTCGACGTTTTGCTCGTGTCGGCTGGTAACAAGTATTTATTTTATTATTCCGGCAGTCGAGGTGATGGGAACGAAGCGTAATTTTATCTGGGTTTCGGTGTCGGCGCGTGAGCCATTTTTTTTTCATCGTTTTGCGGGAATAATTCTTTCGATAAGAAATATGGCGACTTGGGTGGGATCGACGGTGCTGTAAATTGGTCGCGATGGTGGAATTCCGTGACGAGGAACACTTAAGCTCTTGCGATGATCTTATTGTAGACATTGTAGAACATAAGATACTATTTTTTAATATCTTTAATTGTTCTTTTCTTTTTTAATTCAAGTAAATGAACAGAAAATACTATATTTTGTTTACGTAATTGTCGATTAAATGTTTCCCGTTAATTATTGTATGGTTTGGTTGATTTCTGTTTTAAAGTAAATTACTTTGAAGATCTGCATCTCTTGTTTTAACCATTTGAATATTATCTGTATCGTTTATATGAACACTTATATGTTCACATGAACGCTTATCTGAATGCTGATTTACGCTTACACCTTTTCGCAAGAAGATCAAGAATAAATAAGATGATACATCTTACAAGAAGTGTAAATTTAAAATGCTCACTCCGAAACAAAAATAATTCTTTTAGCCATGAAAACATGGTGGTAAACAAGGGACACTGATAGCAGTCACAGTGTTTTATTTAATCAATTAATAATGCGTACCGTAATATTCCGGCAATACCTTCTTCACTTTCGGGGTTCGTTAGTTTCAATAAAATATTGTGGCCACGAAGTTCGCCGGACGAAGCTACGACTCGACGGGCGAGAGCGGACCTTTTAATTCGCGGTGTTTACTCGCTCGACGAGTAACAAGATATCCAGAAACAAATTGCGCGGCCGACATGCCGCATGATCGAAGTGAACGATCTCCGTGGTCGGGGAGAAGAAAAATAATAAAAAGGGAGACACCACCGTCGAAACATCGAGCGTTGGAAGTCGCTAAATAATCGATACAAATTGACCAGCACAACGCGACGCGACGCGGAGCGATACTGCGAATAACACAGTGGAAAATGAATTCGTTCGCACGGTACGATTACGTCGCGTCGCGCGAAGATAGTCGCGCCGTATTACCGGATCGCAGTTGTACGTGCACGCAATAATGCGTGTCCGGCTGCCACGATTTCCATCGTGGGCTCGTTAATGAACTTTTGTTGCGGGTACAAGCCATTATCGCGTCGTTTCCGTGGTGCTCCGCAATCTCGATATGCTAATGCTTTGCAACTTCTCAAGCGCTCTCACTCTCTCTCTCTCTCTCTCGCTTATTCACTCTCTCTCTCTCTCTCTCTCGGTCGATCTGCACGAACGTTCCTCCGAGCTACATACGCGCATACTTACTCGTGGGTACCTGCGCACGTATGTCTCGAAACGACTGCGGTTTTTTCCGAAGGTACCATTTCGGTCGGATTCGAGAGGCGCTCTCGCAGTTTCTCACGTGTCTCTTGCAGCTGAGCACTTCCTCGTTGTGGTCACGGACCACGGGTACCCGCAATGTTTGGACAGGGATTTATATCATTTTTCGATACCCGCTCGTGGCGATCTTTCTTCGTGGGAGTTTGCCAGTTCGGGTTATTTACTCCGATGTTCGAACACCTTCGATTAATTGGCAGACGTTAGCGATCGGATTCGCCTCTAAAAAATTAACCTTCAATTGCTTGACTGCAGTCTTGGACCAATCGTGATTGTTGAAAACAGGTGACTGGGGGAACGAGGAATAGGGTCACCAAATAAGTATTAATAAAATTGGAATTATATTGTGATTTTTACTAGAGTCAAGTGCTTAGCGGTAAGATAGGGGAAAGAATGGAAAGAAAGGCGAAGGAGGAGGTGTATTCAATTGTAACCCTTAGGGGGGTAGGGTACCCACGTGACATTACTAGAATCTAACCAGAATCTAACTAGATATTGGGCCCAAAACAGGGGTTTACGCGGGGTCGTTTCACGTCCTCATATGATAGTATTTTGAGCTGAGTGTGGGCTCATTCTAAAGAGGAAGGTTACACGCAGTGCGCTCTTCTCATGTTTTTTTTAGATGATGTTTATATGAAGTAATATTAGTGTCCAAAGTAGGCGAAAAAAATGAAGAAAAATTCTGGAGATTCTAATGTATTTTTCGTTCACAAAAAGATTTTTCTAGGGAAAATATCGAGAAGAGCGCACTGCGTGTAAACTTCCTCTTTCGAATGAGCCCTCACTCAGCTCAAAATATAATCATATGAGGACGTGAAACGACCCCGCGTAAACCCCTGTTTTGGCCCAAAATCTAGTTAGATTCTAGTAATGTCACGTGGGTACCCCCTTAGGGGAACAATAAAGGACAATATCTAGTGATTTTTATTTGAGCATGTAACATGATAATTTTCCTTTTCATTTTAACCTGATCTTTCGTACGAGATTTCATTTCGATATCAATTCTTAGAAATATCGTTCTTCTATCAATTTTGAACTATCACAGTCGCTTAAACTTAGTACGACGAACTTAATTGCGTGAAAACTCGCGAAGAAAATACAATCTCCGCATCAACTTACATTCCATTCCATAGGAGTGACTTTTTAACTGACTTCAAAAAAGGAGGAGGTTATTCAATTCGATCTGTATGTGGTTTTGTTCGCTTTTTTTTCTATGTATGTTCCCATGTAAAGAGTGATGTTCTATTTTCGTTTTGTTTATGCAGCGATCGAATATTCGTCTGTGAACTTCGGATTCCAGAAACTGGAGTTGCAAACGGCCCGATCGGAACAGACCCGCTAGATTCGACTATCTAAAGTTGTTCAGCCTCGGCGCGTATTTGTTTTTCATATCAAAACCTATTTCCACCTTACGGTTGGCGCGGTAAGTGCGTGGGACGCGCGGCCTATCTTTCGTGTCGAGGCTTTCCCATTCGTATTGAAATAAAGTATCCCGGTCGGATTGGTCCGTTCAACAAATCAGTCGCGTGCGTGCTCGCCAGTCGACAGCCCGTCCCAGGCCCGAGCGTGTACAGTTCCCCGGGAAAAGCCTGGTGAGCATCGTCGTCCGATCAAAGGAACGCGTGTTAGAACAAAGGTAATTTATTCGGGCCGATGTAAGATAATTGAAGGCGAAACACGAACGCTGAGGAACACGTGTCATTACATAGTTGTAGAGTGAAACTCGGGAACCCCTACAGCAACGGCGACGCAGCTTCTAACGCCCACGCGATAGAGCATGCTGCGTGCTGAGCGACTGATGATTGGCCTACCGCTTTTAATTGAAATATCCCGGACGTAGGTAACTCAAATGAAATTAATGCCGAAAGAATACCGATCAACGTTTAGAACGGGAACGCTCGGGATCGTTTCGTTATTTACATGCTAAACTGGCAATTACTCCGAGCCATCGGAGTAATTGAACAACGGGATAGTCAAACGCTTGTTCTCTCTCTCTCTCTCTCTCTCTCTCTCTCTCTCTCTCTCTCTCTCTATGTCTCTGTCTGTTTAGATATGTAAATGTTTTAATTATGATGGAGGAGGTCGTGCCTGTATTGCCAGATGAACCTCCAGTTCAGCAGAATTTAATACAAATGAAATAATGGATGTTGTTGTACAGAGTGTATGTAAATTGTCGCTTAGCTTCAATCTCACGGTGAAATTTTCTTCTTTCTTGGCATTGTATTCTATGCATCATTGGGATAAGAAGTGGCAAAGGAACCACGAATCGAAACTCAACTGCTTTCATCTAAGATTCTAGTAAAGACGTCAAATAACTATGCAAATGTTTGCAACGGTAATTTTATGCATATGAAGTGTCTGATTTTTTACAGTAACGCTATACAGACAGTAAGCATTCTTCATAACTTAATAAATTACTACTAGACTGCGGATCTTTATGCATTTATGGCTTCCAAAGTTTTTCAAAATAATGCGGGAATATAGAATTCCACGGAATTTAATGTTTATTTATTTCAAATGTATAAACGTTGATACTACTAAAAATTAGATTTTATTTGTTTCCACTTTTTTGAAATTGGACTGTAAAAATTGCATAAACATCCGAAGTTTAATTATTACTATATCGCAGATGTTTATGCCAATTCCAACTTTCGTGGATTGTTTTATGAAAATCAAGATGAAGAGGATTCTCAACTTATCAATTGAAAAATTTTCCATGGTAAGCATACAGTAAAAATGTCATTAATTTTTACCATTACTAAACAATTAAACATGCGTTTTTGTATTTTAAAAATGGGCAAACACTATAAGTGCATAAAGACTCACAGTCTATTTATTAGGTATAGATAATATTGCAAGAAATTGCATCCATGGATATATGTATATTCTTTTTAGAGTTTCTGTTTCTCGACTTGACAACAATTGAAAATATTTGTCATATTTACTCTTTGTGGCACTAATAAACACTCATTCTTCAGAAGAATATACACGTTTAGCTTCGTTTTATTCTCACACTCGCATTTTAGGGTATCGCAAAATCTAAACTACTAAAAGGATGCTCATTCTAGCTCATAGAATCACTCTATTTCATTGGTTTGCTAGTACACTGGGTTTATTATAGTTCATTGGCTCGTTTCGCCCATTAACTCGTTTTAGTTCACTCGTCCGCTCTCGTCGCTTTATTTTTATTATTCTATTTCTATATTAATATCCTAGCGCTGTATACTTTATAATTCCTCAGCGTTTTTACTGTAATACTTCTTCACTGTCTGATCATATTTCATAGTTTATATCTTCGAAGTATCTACATTAACTTTTACGGACTATCGATTACATTCTTTTCACTTTCTGTATGATATAATGTTATAAAGTAATTTACGCACATATGACGAACGAGTAAGTGGTCGAATGAAAAACGAAAACATGTAAGGAATTTTAAAATCCTGATCATTATCGACTTATTAAAATGATCAAGAACAAAAATAAATGTCTTTATTAGCTCCTGCATTTTGCCATTAATACAGGCTATCTTTATTTTGCATAAAAATCCGTTGTCGAGTAATAAGTATCTTTTGAACGGAATTTTATTCATGATCAGTATTATATCTATGCTAAGATATATAATAATATGAAAAGTAAATATATAGATATATATTTTTTTAAGTTTTACATATTTATTATTTATTTAGGATCATAAAATTCAGTTCTTATTTAAAAATGCGTCTTTTCATATTATTTGATTTAAAGTTTAGATTTTTAATTCATTATTGCACTGTACTATATCGTTTTCTTTTCACTATTTATTTTATCCCCTTATTTATTAAAATTCTTTGTTTCTTAAATATTGAATATATACAACAAAAGACGATATTATTATTATTTTTCTAGGTACTATTACAATGTTGCCATTCTCTGTCCAAGTTGAAATTGCTTATATAACTTTGTACTTGCACAATAATTTTACGCGGTGCTATCTATATAGACAATTGGATAGATGTTGCCGGCAGTTTAACACATTCAATTTTGATGTCATCTTTCTGTGTCACATATTACAGTACTGTTGAATCCTAACCAGGAGAAGGAAAATTGTCACATTTTTAACAAAATTGTTCTTATCAATTCAAGCTATGAAGGCTGATTGGATAATTGTTCATTTCGAAAAGAAAGAAAATTGATTGAATTTATTTAAAAATATAAGTTAAGTAAACACCCATGATGTTTACATATGTGTACACATTTATCCTTCCCCGCCTTGACTTATTCTTAATTCACATACTCCAAGTGATAGAAACTCTTGACAATAGCCTCATACTAATTCCTCTTTAAGCTACCTGTGAAAGATTAGATTACTATTGGAGGAGTTTACATGGAAGTACTTTTTACTTGACAACTCTTTTCTTGAATTGAAATTGCTTTTACTGGTATTTTTTCTATTTTTCGAAAGGTAAAGCACAGAACTGCTTTTTTCAGTTTTTGAATGCATATTCTTCAAATTCTTTTCTTTTTAGACCCCTTTTTCCATGGGAAATTAATATTACAATATTAACAACATGACAAATTATAAACCCAGGTTGAAATCTATTTTTTTAAATAATGCCATTTTTATGTACAGCATACTTAATGTATTTTTTTCTTAATAATTTAGAGCATGAAGTGATATATGTGTAACTAATGTCTCAAATATGTACTTAACCTGTACCCTAACAATAAGTGTAAGTTCAAAAAACAAGTTGGTATTATAACGTAAGGAGCTGAAATAATATTTGAATTGCAACAAACTGGAGTGAAATAGAAATTAAGTTTTTTCTTAAAATGCTTGATAGGTTGACAGTAATATAACAATATTTTTCAATTCTTCTAATGGTTTTACTGTTTTAAATTACACCTACTCGTTTTTGCTATAAAGTCCGTTGTTTATTTGTAACAAAAACCTAGCAGCATGTAGAAGACTTTTTATTTCTCAGGTTGAATTAAGCTTGCTGGCCAATTTCAGAGCGATTGCTATTGCACCTCCACCTGAAACAGAAAAACATGTACGTTATCTAAAATCCGAATCCAACGTTCGCTGCGAAACAAGCGCAAAGTATCTCTCCCCTATGAACACACGCGCCATAAAGCAGTATTTCTCAACGTGGGGTCTTCTATGAGGGACTTATTCCTAAAATGTATCATTTAACTCTTAGCACTCGAAAACGGGAATGGAAATATTCTAGTTAGGAAGAAATGTTTCATTTTCGAGTTAAAATATCTCCGAGTACAAAGGGTTAAGTTTATTCTGAGAACAATTCAATTTTTGAATATCAAAAATGTATGTATAAAGTATGTATAAAGATGTATCATATATGTTATTAGGTTGGCAACTAAAGTTTGCGACATCCACATTTTCTCAAACAAAGTCATTTATTATTATATTTTTTAAGTACGAGATTTTATATCAAATTAATCGAAAGCACCAGAGCTTCCCAATGATATACAGTTAAAAAAGAATGGTCACTGAATGATGTTACAATGACACTTTAAAAGAATAACGAAACAGAAGGTCGCGAATTTAGTTGCCAACCTAATATAGTCAAGTCGCAATATTTTTCCAACAGCCTGTGTTCTGCCCAGTACAATTCAAGCCGAACGTAGAAAAGGACAGCATGTAAATACGAATCGCGCAACTGAAGCGTATCGGTGTGAACCACTACAAACCGAATTACAAAACTTCTTTCCTTTTCATTATTTTCTTACGAAACTTTCACCAACCTATTCCTAGCATTTTTCTGATTAAAATGACACCAACCACTGTCTAATTTCAACTATATTTAGTGGTTTAATCGAGGACGAAAGTTTCTCGCGAAAATATCGCGACTTTACTGTACATGGGGGATGTAGGAATTGTAGTAAAGCTTAGGTGAGACACGGCACAGAAAAGGTTGGGAAACACTGGCATAAAGGATGTTACAAAGCAGAGAAAGTGCCCAAGTAGCAATTACCATTATTCTCGGAAGTACCATATGCAGCCGGTCATGAATGTCTAATCGATTCTCGTGCCTATTGAAATGATTCACAGTTGATACAGATACGGATCATTCATTACTGCGACCCGTATCAGTTAATGCTCCCCGCCCTTGGCATTGCTTGCTCTGCGGCGCGGCGTATCGCTTCGATCGTTCCGGCGCGGCGTATCGCTTCGATCGTTCCGATGATGAAATTTTGATGCGTGATAAAAATCGAACACGCAAATAGAATCCGGCGGATTCATTAAACACCTTGTTAAGCAACTCTGTAACGAGACTTACAATGATTACACGGTGTCCGGCTGGAACGACGGGATCACCACATGGACAATTAGCAATTGCCGAGCTCACAATCGTTATTACAATGCCGGGTGCATCGGAGTCCCTGCGCAACGCGAGCATTAATCGGTACAATCTTGCGGTACGAGTTAATCTTTGCCCGAAGAAACGTATGAATATCTCGCGGAGGGCTTAATTGCAAATCAACGGGGAGGGACACGCACGGCCTATCGGACGAGATAAACAGAACGGATGCAAAATCGAGCGATTCCTCGAGAGGCTGCTCGGATCCTGGGATAGGGACCAGGATTGCCCAACCGAATAACGATCGTATGCATCATCTGACAAACCGTCATCGGCTCCGCGGCCTTTTTTAGTGGCGGCACGTCGCATTATCGTCCCCGATAAATTGTGCGACGAAAGCCGTCCATTTTACGGTTGCTAAATCCACGGACGGTTCTGTGGTTATCCAAGCGAAAGGATAATCTTGTTACCTGTTGTCGTTGCATTCGCCGGTTCGGAAAAAAAGAATAAACCAATTATCCGGCCTCGTGTATCGCGGTTCGAACAGTGCCGCTCATTTTCTTGTCGGATTATAACGCGAAATGAACCAGCCGCACGACGTCCGATCTCAGCCGAAACGATGATATATGGAGTTCCGTTCAACGCAGCAGCTCGTGCTTAATACCTTTGTCGCGAAGAGACTGCCTCGGGAACTATTAACCTCGGATCAGGTCAACGCTGTTGTTGATCGATATTAGTCAAATCGAGGGGGGTCCGAGCCCGGTGCCACGTCCCATTCTTCGAAATTATTATTAATGAAGCCCCTTCATAGCTCTCACGGCCCCTTTTCAACGACCGCGTCCATATAGGAACGAGATGCTTATTAATGATCTTTCGCACCTTCTTCTATCGGCCGGATTTCGAGCAGTCTTATTTACCCTCTCGAAAGTGGGTTGATTGAAATCAGCGCCGAGTGAAATTTATATTTATAGCGAAAATATTTCAAATTTTCAAGCAGAGAGTAGTGAGTAATGGCGGCCCCTTAACCCCGTGCCTTACAATTTAAACCCAAGGTTCATCTCGTCAGACGGTCTAGATACGCGTCGATGGAAAATATGTTTGCGGTGCTTTCACCCCGTATTTTAACGAGTCAGACTCGCAATGAAGATTTTAGCAAAGTCTAACAAGTATGAATGATACGCCTTTCTTTTTAGATTAAATAAAATTTGGTTCGTTCGTAATTAATATTTAAGCATTAAAATAAATGTAGGTATAGAAAAAATGTAAATTTTCTTTTCTCTTCTTCGATATTTTTGGGGATATGAAGATTTTAGCAAAGTCTAACAAGTATGAATGATACGCCTTTCTTTTTAGATTAAATAAAATTTGGTTCGTTCGTAATTAATATTTAAGCATTAAAATAAATGTAGCTATAGAAAAAATGTAAATTTTCTTTTCTCTTCTACGATATTTTTGGGGATATAGGCGTTTTGATCACTGTAACTTTAAAGAAACTGGAACGGCAAAGCAATGTAAAATGGTCAGGTTGCTATTACATACAGTAGAACCTCGATTATCCGAACCAGTGAATAAGAGACCTCGAAAATACAGTCTTCTCAGTCAAAATAAGTTTAGTTAACGTTAACTGTGCATATATAATTACTGGACAGCGGATTTTATGCATTTATGGCAAAAATGAGTAGGTGTAATGTAAGTCAGACAAAAAGTTAGAGGAATTAGAAACACTGTGATATTATTTTCAATGTATTCATTAATTTTTGCCATCTCTAGGACAACGTTTTAATTCAAGCTATAATAGTACTTACATAATAGAATAGAAGATGAACGATTTGTTACGAACTACTGTTTACAAAATTAAACTGTCCAACTATTTATTAAATATCAAAATAACTATTTCCGTATTGAATTATTTCATAGAATTAATAAATAAACAGATGAGTTTGACCTATATTGTACACACCTTGAGTAATAGCAGACATGATGTTGCAAATCATAATCGAAAACCTATCCAATAATTATTGTTGAATAGGGCGCACCTAACATTCTGAATGAGCATCGAAATATCATTTCATTGTTAGAACTAAATTGAAAGCAAATGGTACACTTATTTCCGCTTCATCGATATCGTCATCTTTATCGTTGTTAGAGCTTCCAGTTTCTTTTTCTCCATCCGTAATCATTGAATCTTTTTATAAATTCTATTTTCGTTTTCTCAGCTTTTATGCGCTTTCCTTGTTGCTTTTCCAAGCGATCATTATTGTCTATGTGAAATGATAAAACTGAATATCAAATATTTAAATTACATATATGGGGTTGGCAAAAATGTAATTTCGGTATTTTAAGGTGATACAAATCCGAATTTCTTTATTCGTTATTTATTTATTTATCCCTTAATAGTCTTTTCACGTTGGAAACAACATAACAATATTCTTAGATTTATTACATCTTTCATCGTTTTATATTTCACCCAGTTAATTTCTTCATAAATGCATAAAGATCCGCAGTCTAATAATCAGTAAACAAAATTGTTTAACGTAAGTAGCAGTCGAGGAACTGTCCTTCGAAGTAAATTTCAAATGAAACGCTTAAAATAGTAGTGAGTTGTTGGCAAGTAATTGAAAAATAATTCGGAATACAAAGGGTTAATTACCACAACCATTGCAACATTAATGAAAATATATAGCTGTAAGAATACATTAATTTAATATTACATCAAACAATTAATTTTTGTAATTTTCCCAATAATTTTAATGTAAATGTAATTTCGAGTGTAATTTTACAATACATAGTCTTTCGACCCACTCAAATTACTGAAGAATAAACCACCTCAGCTTGATGATAAATATTTTTTGTGTCTCATGTTTCAATTATTCGAATTTCTTAATTATTGGCGATCGTTTAAAATTGTAATTGTTCAAGAGCAAAAATATCTACTGGCCAACTGATAAAGAGATGTTCATAAAATTTTACGCCGACGTTAGATCGAACAGACGATAACCGGAAGAACGAGTTCTGGCCAGAGAGACCTCAACAAGCTGATCAATCTGAATCTTTGAATCTGCGTAGAAACGTATTAATGTCACGCACACGTGGTTGATTATCAGGTGCATCATCATCAAGAATGCGTGTTACATTCCCCCGCGACAACTATCGCTTAACCAATTGACACGCGCATAACGCAGTTAAAAATAGACGACGCTCCAGTTGTTGAGTTTGATATGAGAATTGAACATATTGGTGCAAACATAAAATCCTTTTCAGGTACACATAATATTTGATGATCGCATAACTTCGTGCTCGATTTTCAGTGATGTCGCAATCTAATACTGCACGACGGAGTGTAAAATAAAAGTTATATAGTCACCATTCTTTTCTAATTGTAGAAAATTGCAATTTTTTTCTTTTCTACAATTAAAAAAGTATGGTGACTATATAACTTTTTTCTAATTGTAGAAAAGAATGGTGGCACAATACAATATAATTATAATTGTAAAACATAATAATCAATACAATATAATTGATTAATAAAGCTATATTATTTAAAATTTAACAACTGAATTTTGTTTTTAAATTGGGCACGAACTTATTCAATCATTCACTTTAAATGATTATTATTATTCGTAGCATGGACGCGTAGAGGACATATGAAGGTCATCCACTTCTTTTTTTAAATGGAAACTTAAATAATCACCACATCGAACCCCTCTCATATCTCTTAAAAAAATGATTTTTTCAGATAAGTAGATTAATACTTCCTCTTGCAATGAGTATCAAGAAGCATTAAGTGGTGCAATTAAAAATTACCCATTACACAACCAACATTGTGCTTGAGTGTTCCTACGGTGCAGTGTGGATTAAAATCTTTGCGACGTCTGATATATCGAATTCCGTCAGAAGATACTCTAATAAACTCCGACACTTAAGAGCAATTGGGAATTAGTAGACGTTTAGCATCTCTAATAAAAAGCGATAATCTACTGAAAAGATGTTCGTCTTAAACTTTTGTCCGTTACTGTAGATCTACATATGATGACAGTAGATATTTTAGCTATCAAGTACCCTATATTTGAACGTGGTGTGTATTTATACATTCGGTGTATTCTTGTTCGAACTATCGCGCGTATAACGTTCCGTGAAGCCCATTTTCACGATAAATCGGTAAATTCTGCATGGGATGAGTTGTGCTCGAACCCTCGCAATTATCAATTATTGGCGACATTAAGAAGACCAGACTTGATAAGTCGCTTCGAGTAACGCAAATTGCACATTGCAAGCGTATCCACATTAACTTTATCACCCCTCATATTGCTGAATCGTTGTGCTCTACCTAGATTACTCTAAACAATTTCCCAGTGGTTCATTCATTCGCCTGCTTTACTCAGACGTCCTACTATTTTCTAGATCTCCGAAACTCATCTTCTTTCATATATTTTTTTTACACGAAAAAGTAGAGCTTGTTTGTTTTTTTACTCTTTTCGTTTAAAACAATTGATAACTGCATGATATCTTTTCAAACTAATTAACGAGATAATTGTTCTAGTAATAATTGTCTTATGTAATTTAGTTAATAATTATCGTATACTAAAATATCTGCAGCATGTAAGCGTCTAAGGCATGATTCCGGAAATTAGAAGTAATTTCTTCCTTTGCGAAAATGTTCTTCGCGGAGCTATTAACAAAGAACTGTTATTAACAAACAAGCCGTAGAGAACATATTCGCAAAGAAAAAAAGTTATTTTAAATGATCTGAGAAATCACCTCTTTGCATTAATCGATACTATAATGAAATTTTATATAAATATCAAGAAACGACATTACTTATGGGTACCCCTAATAATTATAATTGAACGCTTTTCATTTAGCAACTATTTGTACACAAACAGTATAAGCGCAGTGGCGGCTCAAGTCAAGTGGAGGCTCCGAGCGGTAGAAATTTTGGTCTTTTACATAAAAAGAAAATTTTTAGTCTTTAACATAGTAGCCTATAACATCGTGGTATTAAAAATACGCATAATTCGCAATTTAAAATTGAAAAAGTTGTTTAAATTTTGTGTAAATACATTGAGTTGTTTCTAAAAAAGAAAGGAATGCTGCGAAATTCGGGGCCCTATGGTATCCCGAGCCTCACGCGGCTGCTTAGTCCGATTACCGTTAAACCCACTACTGTATAAGTGAAATGCAAAAGTTAGATTTAATATTTTTTTAAAATTTATTTCACGTCGCTCTCAACTCTTTGCTAAAGTTACTTCGCGACGGGACCTACAGTTTATTAAGGTGAGTTCCGAACCACCTTGGGCACCACAGTAGCAGATGTAGATTTGATATTGAATTAGCTTGATCTGGTGGATCATCCGATGTCCCAAAATTCAAATTTTCTGATCGTTTTCACGAAAACATTTGGATAAACAGACAATTGATTTATGAAAAACTTCGGCGTGCATGTTGTATGCGATGTCCAGCGTATTTCACTGGAAAAGCATGAAGCGGTCCCACAGTTTTGCGTGATTGAATACACCGTTGCGTCAGTGCGTTTCTCATGTGAAGTCGCGTCACTCTTGCGAGTTTCGGTCCTCCTCGCTCATTCAATTCCGTCGAGTTCACGTTGAGAGATCAGAGAGGGGTTACAATAGGAGGACAGTATCGGGGCGGGAAAGTTAAAGGACAGTTGACGGGGCGCGGCCGAGAATCGTCATCAATTTCGTAATCGACAGCGCGTCACGTTAAATGGATCTTCATTAATGACATAACGCAGGAGGGTCCCGTCATCTCTCTCTTTCTTTCTTTCTCTCTTTCTTTCTCTCCAGTTCTCTCTGTGAACGCGTCGGTCAACGACGCATAGGTATCGCGTTACATTGCCTGGTATCGGCATTATAATGCCCGGCTCGCCAGTCCGGCCCGGTCTGGCCCGGTCCAGTCCGGGAACCCCTTAATGGACTTGATTGATTTTCGTCGTGTGCCCGAATCACTGGACAGACGCATTAGTTTCGAACGGGCCAGCCACGAGGACGTGGTCTTCTTCTTGTCTCATCTCGGTGGCTTCGCGTTGTCTCGTCCTCGCAACGCGTTGGCAACTTGACGGGGCTTATCCGTGTCACAGACACAGTCGCTCTCATATTCGGCTCGCTTGTCGAAGCTTGCCATCGGAACCGACTGATCTCTGACTCTGCTTTTTATGATGTTCTTAGGCCCCAGACTCTGGCACATTAGACCCATCATTCTAGTAGCTTTACTTTTTTTATTTAATTCGGTTTTTATAGATCCTACAATTACACTATATCCGACAGTGATACCTATTAACTTGTTGGGATACGATCTGAACCTAATTTGAAACTTCCTTCTTCCAGTTCTCGAATTGTTTAGCTCGCCAATTAACACTTTGATGGCAAGATGACTTAACTTTGCAATGGTACCCTGGAGTCTCTTCGAACACCAACAAAATTTCTAATTATCGCTCTTATATTGTATAGTTGCAAATAGCTTCTTTTCAAATTGTACACCTAAAAGTGTGTTAGTAAATTTTTAGAGAATTTTAAGAAAGCCCAAGTGCTGTGTCTTGTAATCTGAGTCAATGTGATACCACTCAAATGTTAACTTAATCCTTGTGTAGTCAACCAGATACCCATTTACAGAATTTCTTCCAACAACTTGTTAATGTTTCTCTAAAAATATTACAAAATTTATTTGCTCGCTAATATATTAACTTATATAGTCTTAATACATTACCGACCGGTGATTACTGCAGGATGTTAAAAAATCTATGGTTCATGGCTTTTTAATGGGACAGTGACAACAATTTTCATTGTCAACTAACAAGTTACCCTTAATAACGTCACCTAATACTCTTATTTAAAATTGTAATGTAAAATAAAATTCTTCCTTTCGCTACAGCACAATTATTGAAAATCCTATTAATAGGTAGGTAAAGTGTTAAAATAAGAATTTGTGCAAATATGTTAAATGTAAAAGATTTTAAATAATCTATATATATTTGGGTTGGCTGCATAAGGATTAGGATCGCTCGTTTACGATCACGTTGAAATCATGTTGTTATGAGGAAAAGGTATATAAAAGTGGCTGATTTGTATTGCTTAGTAGAACTAGCATTTCCTTAGATTTCGTGCAATTTACAATATTAAATAAATAACAATATTCAATAAAAAATTAAGTGAAACCGAAAATATGAAACTAGATATTTGCTCTAACGAACGTGGCATTTCAGTAACGTGTGCCTCGGTGCACAATGGCGCGATACAGCTCCAAGGAGAATCATCAACGGTGTTTGCCCTAACTCGCTGTCTCATGTAATCGCGAGCATTTGCAGGTAACACTGTAATTCGAGATTACAATCATGCAATTCAGAAGACACCCGTATCATTTCAGACGCGTTTTCAGCAAGGGAGACTCCACAGCTGATTAGCATAAACGACTGTCATTACGGTGCCGCCAAACTCCTCGATCGCCTCGGTTTCGCACCTTCATTCGAGCAAGCATACGATTTCATAACGATCGGCTGGGTAACCCTTCAACGACCGTGTAATGTCCGTGGAAAAGAGACACGCACGGTACGACCGCTTTTGTTTTCGTCCGTGCGAATAGCTGAATCAAGTCGATTTGTCTTTCGAACGTGACAGGACGGGAATTCAAATCCTTGCGCACGGAAATGGCGGCACGGCTTGAAACGAGCGCAGCAGGTGTACGGCCGGAGAGTTGTAAACTAGTCGAATCAAACACACTTTATTTCGCCAAGTAAGCGCTATTCGCTATTACGACCGGTTGTTACACGCGTAGTATTCTACTAATGAAAAGGATTAGCGATCTACTTTACCTTCTGGCCGTGCACGCATGCCAACCCCCACCCACTTTCTTGCGATACTTTAATGTTCATTGGCAGCTCTATGACCGTCAATTATTGGGCTGTTGGGGAAGTAACGTCGTCGGTTCTTTAACTCGCTTAATTACCGTCTTAGTTCGAAATGTTGCGTTGTTGGCATAGCATAACACGAGGGACGCGTTTCCTTTTGTACAAGTTTTAGAAGATATTGTGAAATTGGAATTGATATATGTGGAAAACAATTAAATTCAATATTGTATTTATTCGAAAGTTAACCCTTTGCTTTCTTATCTCGACATTTTGAAATTGCCAGTTTAAATATGTATTATATTTGATAATATTCATTTTTATATCTGGATAATTGGTCCAGTAGTCTGCTATTTAAGGCCAATATTTGACCATCCTTATTAGTATTAATGTACTTTTTTTCTAAGTTTTTTATATGCGGACAAGAAGCTATGCATTGGATGTGGGGAATAGACTGATCGTTGTGCTCAATTAACCCTCTGCACTAGGAGCTATTTTAACTGAAAAATGAAACATTTCTTCCGATCTAGATAATACTAAATGTTTAGTGGGAAGGTTTCTCAAACGTTGACGACATTCATCTAATCCGTGAACCTTCCCCACGCTGTTAGACATCAAACTTTGACAATTATTTACAGTAGGCCCCAATTTTGATGATCTTGAAATATGTCGTAAGTGCAGATCGACATTTTTTAACAAATTTTTCCCGTGTAAAAAATGTCTTCAGCTTTCAATTTTTATTATAGATAACGTAATTATTTTAATTGTTTGGATGACTGTAGCAAACTCCGCCTTTCTCCTAATTCGTCCTTAAGGTCGGGGGAGGGGTGGATTCCCTCGTCCTGCACGCCCTCTCCAAGAAATATAACCTAGACTAGAGAGGATATGAGGTTTAGCATGGTACAGAACCTATCTTTCAACATGTTAACACTAATCGTACCAAGCCTAAAACATATAAAAGTGAAACACATTATAGAAGAGAAAAGATTTGGAAAGTTATCCTAAATAACCTCAGGAATTACGCCATTCAAGGAATTTACAACATATTTCAGGGTCATGAAAATCAGAGAGAAGTATCCTTTCGAAAATAATTAACCAAACGACCGTAAGCTTAATGCAGTAATCTTAATTTATAATTTTACTTTTCATTGTGTATTTAATCATTTCCTAGTTATTCTAAATTATTACTTGATTGATACTATCCAGGATGCGATATAGGAAAACATAAGCAGTACTGTTATCTTACGACGTTAAAACGTTGCAATGTAGTTGCATTCTGAATCATAGTGTTATATACTGTACATATAATTAGAATCATTTCAAATTCCGTGGGAAACGAAACCCTTAAACTTCTGCAGGAATATTTAAGAGGCTAAAGGGGCGTACATTAAATTACAGAATTATACCATTACATGAACTTGAAAATGTTACGTCTGAAGATCCCCATTTTGTAACATATGAACATAAGAGTTGCGGATTTAATCGAATCAAAACTATATTTTCTTATCTCTATACAATTTTGTAATTAAGTGTGATTTAAATATTGTCTCCAAAATTAATAGTAACACCACTGACATTCTATTGGAAATATTTCAAAGACAAAAAGATGACATTGCTTATTTTTCGAGGTTGGCCTTCAATAATAAAATAAAAATAAAATTGCTTTCTCTGATCATAAACTTTTGTGAGTCTAATGGTAACACAAGGAAAATCAAAATTAGAAAGAATAACAAATAACTAGTATTATTGAAACATGTGAACGAAATTATGTTCTTACATAATTTGAACGAAAAATCATTCAGAATGATATTATTAATATTAAAAGATATTTTCTACTTCAAATACTCCATTATTATTGGATGTAATCAGCAGACTGCGGATTTCATGTATTTCTGACGAAAATGAGTACGTACATTTCAAAGCAGCAAACATATTAAAAAGATTTAAGGATATCAGTGTATTAGTTTCAACTATATAAGATGATTAAAAAAAGAAAAAAATTTCTATGTGACTCCTGTTTCTTGCAATTGATGTAGAAATTTTTTAACCTGCGCAAGGTAATGTAGTGTCTCAGACAGAGTTGGACAAAAATTTAATCAACGATTGACGAATAAATTTCCACTTCAATCGTTAATCGCAATTAACAATTAAACTCCTACTTTAGTCGTTAATTGTTGTTAACGATTACATTCTTTTCAATTGTAATCGTCAGTCGGGTAATTGATTAATGATTAATTGCTGAAATTTCGAAATAAAATACTGACTCAAAACTGTATGCATACTGAAAGAAATGTAAACTGAGTTTTGTGGCGATTTACTTCAACAATTAATTAAATCAGTCGTCAATTTTTCGATGATTTCTTTCTTTATTATTTCTTTCATCAATCGAATCAATCTTTCATTTTTCAATGCTTCCCCTTTTTAATCATAAATCCAACACCGGTCTCAGAGACCCTAGCTTCAGATTTTTTAAAAGAATTTTTATATGAATAAAATTAAACCTGTTTATTTACTTTTTATCCCGTGCCATTTTTTATCCCAAATTGATTAAACACGAGGCTATTTATGAAATTCATTTATCGGGGTTGAAGAGATCCCACCTTACTACAATATTCACGTATTATTAGACCTTACCTTGCAAGGATTAATTTGCACAAAGATCCGCAGTCTAGTAATCAGCAATAAGAATATTTCGAGGATCGAGCAAATAAAGTGGCATGAGCGATGTCATTAGCGTTACTGCGAGGAAACATTGTAGAATTCATATGCATAAATGAAACACGTGAATCACAAATAAAGGTGAAATTATCATTTATGAGAATCATCGCATGCTCGACACTCGTGATGTTTCTTTA
The DNA here is from genome assembly GCA_916610235.2 of Lasioglossum morio. Taxonomy (NCBI): domain Eukaryota; kingdom Metazoa; phylum Arthropoda; class Insecta; order Hymenoptera; family Halictidae; genus Lasioglossum; species Lasioglossum morio. Next base: position 6,369,227 of record OU744328.1, on the reverse strand, counting down.
ATTGAATTGAGTTTTATAAATAAAATCCGGCCTACGGGATACTGTAAACGTGTACACATGTTAACATAAAATTTCACTCCGCGGAGGAAGAGAGATCTAAAGTTTTAACAATTTCTCTTCTCGGATGTTAAACTTTTTGAAATTACCGGGCAGCACGGATGAGGAATGAAATCAGATAGGGCGATAACGAAGTTGCGAAATATAATTAAACCACGAAAGACTAATTAGGTGATTCGAATTCGAGTTCGTTATTAATATTATGCGTATCTCTGTCTCGGAGAAAATTGAACATTTCGCTGTATACAGTCCCGATCATTATAATAAAGAAATAATTACGAAAATGAGGGGAACGAACGATGAAGGGAGGGATGGAGATTGGAAGAACAAGGAGGATAAAGAATACGAACGTTCGTGACCAAGCCACATGTGGTATCTTGTGATTTATTTCGCTGATGATGGATACATTCGATAGCAACCATTCTTTCCAAAGTTCAGACGTTGATTCAACTTTTTAACAGCAGATTTCCATAAGACAAATCTAATTACTCGAACATGTTTTAACATAACTTATTTATAACAAACACGCTGAGCTCAACAAGTTTCACTTCATATCATTTTGTATAATTTTTATACAGAAGTGTATCTTGAAAACACTTGCTTCTCAGTAGTTTATTGTTAATTGGTAACATTAAGAATAGGTCTGAACAAAAGTCTCTGAAACCATGCAATTACACGTTGATTAAAAAGAAGAATTAAAACATTCAATTATGAATAAAGAGAAGACAGCGTTTCTTGTTTATTTTTATCAAAAATTTTCCGGTGACATTAACATTAACATATTTAAATATTTTAGCAAACAATGCATATCATAACAAGTAACATTGTATATTATTGCTATGAGTGGAGTCTTTATTATTTTATTTCTTAATATGTTTAATAGGTTGAAAAGAAAATATAATAGTATTTTAAAATTCTTCAAATGTTTTGACTGTTTTGACTGTTTTAAATTACACCTACTCGTTTTTGTTATACACTACTGTGCAAAAGAAAGAAGCACCCAGTATAATTATAAGATATAGTGATAAAAAATATCTTTATATAGAAATCGTATTGTACAATGATTGATTTATTATATTTAAAGTATTAGATAATCCGCAATAATAATAATCCGTGTTCTTATTTGATTTTTTACGCTTTTCTATTAAATATGGCCAAGCGCTTCTTTGTTTTGCACGGCAGTGTAAACGCATAAAATCCGCTATCTAATAATCGGTATTCGAAGAAAATATAATATTGTAGATAAAGGATATCACGAAATAAGCGAAACGGGTAAAAACCAGGAGAACGATGAAAATAGTTTTGCGCGAGCTTTATCTTATGGCAAAGTACTGTTTTTGTATCCGGTTTTATGAAAGATAAGGGGTACGGGGTTGTTGCATTCCGTGTGTTACTTAATGGAAAAATTTTATTTGTCCTGCAACCCTGGCTAACTACGCAACGCAATGATTGTCCGGAAAGGGGCGGAGGACTACTATAATTAGGGTTCGTGCGATTAAGAATAATGCCGATCTTCGTATCTAATGCCTGTTCGTAATTAGTATGCCACTAATAAAAGAGAATTTTTCATTTCTCTCTCTCCTCGACGAACCGCGCGCATTCAGCCTGCCCAGGGTCTCTTCGGTGCGCCTCTGAGAGGGAACTTCTCAAATGAGAATTGCTACTTCATCATTTTGAAACCCTGCATCGCTGATTACTGTTATCGAAAATTCTTAGTCACGCAAGGATTTTGTTGACGCTGACAGAAATGTTCGGTCGTTTCCTTATTTTACTTTAGCGGATAAGTTCTACAGGTCAACGATTTTTATCAATTCTTTTTATTGAAAAAGAAATACATGCCTAGGCTTAGTCCTAATTAACGTTACTCTGAATGAAATTTTTAACAATATTAACACTAACCATATCGGTTACAAAATGTGTCGGATATTGTATATTGTTTTATAAAAATTACAAAACTGAATTTATTTAGATTTTTCACAATTTTTATAATAATACGTGCTCGAATAGAGAAATTTATTGAATAATTTCTGATAGAAGCATCTTTATAATTTCAATAATTAAAAAATAAAGAAGTTAAAAATAGTGAACAATATTAGAAACGTTAGACTGTGGATTTTTATGCATTTATGGCTCCTGAAAATTTTCGACAAAGGGTAGAATATAAAACTTGACAGAATTTAGTACACTTTCTGTTTATTTCAGATTTCTGCAAATGCTACTATTAGATTATGTAATTAATTAATCCGCATAAAATGGATTCGACATTTGAAAAAAGTTATGCAATTTTTAACAGTGTCCACTTAATATTGTCCACGACTGTAAATGAAGTTCGGAATTCCACTGTAGTAAGAGATATAGGGTTAACATTTTACACGTTTTTTCTAGGAACCTTATCGAATGGCTCGTAGGCCGTTTAAACTGGTCGAAGGGGATTTTTGACCATCCTATCTGGCTATACCCTTTGATTGACCCTAGCCTCGTTGAACAAGAATCTATCGGGATGTGGTGGCATCGTTACAATGCAGCGGTTTTGCTATATTCACGACTCCGTCTATTAACTTTCTCGTTTACCCTCATTCTTATCCTCTTGCACGCGTGCATCCTCTCAGCTTTGACCCTCTACTCCTGTGCTCCGGCAACCTTTGGTCCTCTTTTTCCGGTGATCCTCCCGCCGAGTAGACGGTGCACGCACGCTCGTCGAAATTTATGATTAACATATCGCATTGTTGCTGCCTCCTCTATTCTTTCGATTTACAAAGGAGGAGCAAATTTACGAGCCACGTCCCTCGCATTACCCCTTTATTTTCAGTGGGATCTCCGTCTACGAGGATCTGTTTATCGTCGGGGCTCGTTTCATTGGAAGGCCTCCTTCTTTCTTTCTTTCTTTCGCAACGACTTCAGCTCCACGGAGACGTCCACGTACGAAAATAGCGGTACCGGAGCTTAGGAAATGCTCAGGCCCGTCCTTAGATACCGTTTTACCCGTCCCCGAGCAGTTAGAACGCTATTAGACAGACTCAGCCATCGACGAAACGGCGGTGACAGCTGTTACTGCGCGGAACTACTGTCATATCAAATGGGACGACTCGTTGCTTTAACTACCGCGCTTAAGTGATCGAGAGGAAACACGCTCCCGATCGGTTCTGGATTAGAACTTCTAATCGATTAACACGTTCGCCGGCAGCACTTGATTGGCTACCGATACTTGCGGCGTTTTATTAAATTGTGCGTTCATCAGCGGATCTAGGCATCGGCTTGGTCGACTGCAGCTAGGGTTGCAATCCCGCGGGAGAGATGTGGGATTTCTTTCAATCCCACGGGACTAACGATTTAGTTCTTCAATCTTATACATTGTGCCGAAGTATCGCTCTCTCTCTCTCTAAATAAATAGACACTTTTCAAATAACAATAGTCTTTTAGTCTTCGGAGGAAGGAGACTTATCTCTTTCTGTTTATCACCTTTAATTGAAAAGGACGTCCTTCCTCGACCGAAATCTGTCTCTAGACTCTCATTCGTTTCAGAGTTCCAGCACCGTTTTCATAACAACGTTGTAACTTGTAACCAACCTGAATCTACCACCGATTACCAACTTCATACAATGGGTGTACCCATAACAATATCTTTAATAAAGATACAAATTTTACGTAATGGGATAATCGTCTTTAATCATTGTAATTCCAATGATCATTCCAATGATCATTCCAATTTCATCTACTCTGTTTTGTTATAAATGCGTGAAGATCTGCAGTCTGCTAATAACATTTCATATACATGTAGCTAAAATCATTTTCTGCTAAGATTAGTTAGAAATACATGTACTAAAATCATTACACAAGTATCATCTTCTTCTTTCATGTGATTGAAGGTTTTCAGAAAAGATTATGGAAGCCTTGGCTAAGTTTTTGAAGCACCACGTTCATTTCTTGAAAAATATTTGACACGTTCCGAATCCAAATCACTCGCATGACTTTTGGTTTACTCTTTAAATTAAGTTACAGTCTCATATAAAAACATTTACATCTTAAATTTCGAAAGGTGGATGACGTGGATTATACACGACAGGAGAATGCCAGCTCGTTTCGAACCATGGTGAAATTTCCATTGTATGCGAGTTTTAAGAAGAATTTATTCATAAAATTTCATGTGTACCCACAGCTGTATATATTACATTTCTGTGCTTTTATACATACATATATCTATACATATACACTCATGAACAAATGAATGCAGCAGTCACGGATAATTCCAGTTACTTTATTGCACCTGATTTCTTAGGAACACAAGTAATTAGTAGATCTATAAACGGGTTAGTGAGGGAATCGATTATCGATCGATATGATCGAGCAAGGTCTTACAGTATTACATATTATCGGATTTGTATATTGTATAAAATTCTGGAAAAAAATTATGAACAATGGTTTGAAAAATATCTCATTATTGAATTTTTATACATAAAACTGGTATCTCCAAAACTTCGATACAAAATATGCATTTTTTTCGAATTTTTGGAGATTTACAATGTTTTCAAACCTGTAAAATACATATTAATAATCACAATAAGACACAACTGGCATAATATAATAATATAAACGTGGTACTCTGAAAACTTCAATCGGCAATTTTATACTTCCAGATTTTTATAAAATCAATTTTGCTACCAAAAACACACTACCTGTCACGTGTGCTATTAGATACAATGTTCATTAATTTTTTCGTAATTTTTTATTGAAGAAGAAGCAGTACAAACTTAAGACAGAATTAACCCTTGCACTCATTTCTCGAGTGTGACTCGACATCATAGAAAGAAAACTATAAATGAAACGAGTTTTTATGTGTATTTAGTTCTTCCTTTATTTATTTAATCTCTTATTTTTTAGTTAAAAACAAATATAAATTGCAACAAAGTTAAAGAGCTATATTTAATTTAATTAGTAAACGAAATTGTTTAAAACAGGTAGCAGTCAAGAAATTGACCTTTGAAGTAAATGTTAAATAAAACACTTAAAATAGTAGGGAGTTGTTGGCAACAAAAATCGTGAAAAATAATTCCTAGTGTAAAGGGTTAATAATGCACCCTATAACTACTCTTGTGATAGAGGTACAATTTTGGGAGCCTTATCGAATGATCCAACCAAAAATCAATTTGGTATGGGGCCATTTTTCAGCATCATATTCGGCTTTCCTGTAATAAAAGAATAAATGAGTGCAAAATATTGGAATTTTACATGCACAATATTGGTATCATTGGAATGATGTCGCATCGTACATTTTCGAAAAGCTTTACGCGTCCATAATATGTGAAAAGTTTCTCGATCCCAGACGATTTGCTGGTTCGAGAACTATTTTCGCAACGGCCGTCATTTACAACTATACATACATACATACACAGCGTGAGTAACATTGTAGCTTAAAAATGCTTTCGTTGGCATAGATCCATAAGCGCTCAGACCCTCGGCAGACAGGAGACAACGAACTTCGATATACATTTCCGTCTTCTTTATTTTTGTTTCATGCACGCGAACCAGTTTGCATATATCACGTTATGGCTTGTCCCGCTTTCCTGTAAACTGTACGTACTTCACGTATCTTCCAACTTTGTTGCTTTCTTAGGGTGACTTGACTTGTGTGTTTCATTTGTAGCTTATCTCGCTGTTAGCCATAACAAATGAACCGTCAAAACGATTGGATGTAAACGTTCCGTTCCTTCAATCCTCTTACCATGAATTAACATTTTTCATTTTAGCTTCCTATTGTATTACAGTGGAAACTCCGTATACGTCCAATTCGGAATAGGTCCTGTTCGGACGTGACAAACTTTGTTCGGTACACGACTTATGTTCAATATACAACATCGATATTTTTTGTGAATTTTTTTTTCTTTTAATAATTATCTCAGAGGGAAATTAAATTAATAATCAATTATATTCAGAGTTGATGTATTATCAACTGACTGATTATACAAGTAAGGATCAGTAATGGAATTACTGATGAGGTCGGCGTATGATCGCGAAACACTCGAAGTTTGTGAAATTATTCGTTAACTATTAGGTTTACGGCTAATAAAGGTCAGTACTTTTTTACTCAAAATTTAACGCTCTTAGATGTTTGGGCATCAAAATTATAGCATCCCATTTAAAAAAAAATAAAGTTTACCTTCAAATCACCGAAACGCATCCACTTACACAAAAAGTATATGAATTACATAATGTAACCCTTCAAACCATACAACTTTTCTAGAAAAAGCTTTTTCATACAATGCATACTTTGGAAGTTATTCAGGGTGAACAAGTTGCGTGGACCACCCTGTATATTATTTGAAAAATGGCTAAAAGGGATGAACACATTATTTTTATAAAGTAATGTAAAATAGTCATTTTTAGTGCCCCGTATAACCAGTATCCATATAGCAACGCTTGTTTGCGTGATTACTTGTTGTATACTGGTATGCATAGTGTATAATTCTTAATTGTATACCAGTATGCACGCATAGTCCGAGCTATAGAGGGTACTTTAGCAACATAGTTTCGCGGGAGTTTCGTAAAATTTTGTGCACGCTCCGGTAACGTGTTGTTATAATAAACTTCGAGCGTGCCTATTATTAATAGCGACGAATTAGATTGCACGTGCCGCGTAATTTATAGATTAGTCAGAGCAAAACGATTACACTACAGCGTGATCTATGGTAACGTTGCTACGCGTGTTCAGAATCTTTCACCCGTGTGTTTACCGAGCAATGTTGCCTACGATTATTTTCTGATTTTTAAGAAGCACGTAGTCCGAGGCGACCGAACTTCTGATTATTTTACTTCGCTTTTGGATTCTAGGAGATCGTATCGTTTTTAAATAGAACCTTTCCGTATTTATAAAGTACTTTTTGTTCTGAAGTCGTGCTGGGCGAATGGTACGGTTTAAGTCATGTATTCTATAGTACATATTTAATTATTATATATATATATATATATATATATATATAATATATAATAAAAAATATATATAATATTATATATAATAAAATATACTGCGGATCTTTAAGCACCTATGTGACATCAATATCATGTAATAGGTCGTTCAGAAAATTGAAGCTAGTAAAGAATTATTTAAGATCTTCAATGAGTCAGGAACAGCTCACATATTGGGCGCTAATTTTGATGGAAATATCAATAGCAGTAGGCTTAAATGAAAAAGATTTAATTAACAAATTTGCTTGGTTGACAGTTAGAGAAGTGAAATTATGTTACTTTTTAATTTTCATTGTTGGCGATGGTTAAACGTGCTTGTATGTTTTTCAGATCTTTTGGTAGAGGGACACCAATTATAATTTTGGCCACAGGCGCAAGTTTTCCTTGCCGCGGACCTGCGCGTGGGTGTTCGGGCACGTGCTGCGAAAATTCCGGATATTATCACACTTCCGCGATCTTCTTCGTCGACGTCGCGCCGCTTCCCGGTATTCCGGGGTTTAGTATTGTTTGATGCTGTTAGAAATCCGTTTATTTGATTAACCTGATTGAATATTACAATGTGGAAGATCCTCGATTCGGTTGGTTAAACGAAGAATATAAAAGAAAGAGATAACGAAATACGACGCAACATCGGTTTTCCAATTGGGAACCGTTAAAATAATGGCTTTTAATATTTTTAATTTACAATTATTGAGATTGCAAATGTTGTCAAAGATTGTCAAACCTCGATTACTTGAACCTTTTCAACTCGAGAACCTCTTTAAGACGAACAGTTTGTTCATTCCCTTCTTAACTCGAATTATTTTCCACAAGTATGGAAGCTAAACAAGCCAAAACAGCAGTATGTAAATGTTCCACGAGGTTTTGCCTAGAGTGATACGATGATATTGAAGAAAATATATTCTCTTCTTTGGTTATCATTGAAAATACCATTGATCGACAATCTGTTGATTTAGGAACGCAGAGTAAAATCACAGACTTCTTTAATATGTAAGAGCCTGACTCATCTCCGAAAGTTGAACTTTTCTTTCTTTAAAACTATTACATACAGCAAAGTATTAACTCTACAAACCCCCTAGTAAGTTGAATTTTTGTGGGGCTAATCCTCTCTTACTCGAAGACTTCGATAAGTGCAAACCTTTATAACTCGAAGATTTCAGTTCTTCCCTTGAGATTCGTGTTATCGAGGTTCGACTGTATTATTTAAACAATGGCTAAAAATTTGGATAGACACATTCTTGTTATTTTTAAAAGAATATAGAATAGTGGAAGAAATGGATCAGGATTGGGGATGCAGTGAGTGGGAGGAAAGATAGAAAGAAGAGAAGAAAAAGGAGCATAAATCTATCTATTTATCTATCTATGTAATCAAACTAAAAACAAAAATGTTAGGGAATAGAAAAAGGTGGAATCATTAGGCTGCTAATAAATAATAATTGGTTAAAAATAGAGTAGGTCAGGGTAAGACAGAAAGAGAGAGTATGTATTGAAGGTGTGAATAAGATAGGTATGCAAAATTAGGGTATTGTATACCAAGTCGCATTCTTAGCTGCAAGGCTGAAAAAAAGAAAGGAATAATAATATAATAATAATTTACGATTATTGAAATTGTAAAGATGCATCGATGAGGAATTATTTACGAAATTTATCTTTTCGGGCAGATATTTCTGAGAAGCGTGTGAGGGTTAATAACGTTCGTGCATTTCCTGAACAATTGAATTGTTCAAGTAATGCTAAGGGTATGTGAACAGGATTCAATTGGTCTGCGCGGAGAAATAAAGAGCATCGAATACCGTGTTTCCGGTGCGAACCTGTTTCTACCAATGCGCATACACGCGTGTATTACTTTGTTGATTGCTTGTCTCCCAGATGGACAAGAGGCCACACGCGTACCAATTGAACCTCCGTAGGAACTCCACGCTGGGAATATTACGGGCGTTTCAACGAACTAATGCCTTTCACTTAACCCCCGCTTTTGTAAGTCTACTTAGAACGTCGCGGCGGTTAGGGTGATGCCGTTTCGTCTTCCTGATTCCTCCTCCACGAGGGACTTGCGTCACACACAGCTTACCGATTCATTTATCACTAGACTGCGGATCTTTATGCAAGCTAAAAAATTTCTTCGTTACTTAATAAGAAACAAAAGCCATATGAAAGTTTCTTTCTATTTTTAACAACTTTGATAAATCAAAAATAACATATGGACCTTCCTAAATTGTCTTAATGTTTTTACCGGTTTAACACTTTTACCGACCAACAAAAGTGACTGATGTGTATAGCATTACAAAAATACCAAGATTAAATTTAATTATAATTTGTGCAATTTTCACTAGAATATACAGGGTGTCCCACGCAACTGGAACAGGCTATATCTCCTAAACTATTGGAAATAGAAGATGTTATATGTAAAAGTTGAATTTTATCGGACGGTGCATAATGTGCAACTAATTTTATGCACTTTTGTGCATCGATGCATTAGAAAAATGCGATTGCACTTTTTGTTTTAAATGCAAGCCTATGTTTTTGAAATAAAAGTATACATACTTATACCCTAAACTAAAAAAATCTAAAATGGGTCATTTGACCCCTCGTGGTAGGTTTAGGGTTAAATCACAGCCACCTATTTTTCTTCATAAATACATAAAATCCGCAGTCTATTTATCACAAATTTATCACATTCGTTCATTTAATAGCGACACGTAACGATCAGGTTTGTAAGCTAGAGCATACGTCAGTTTTCCTTTCTACTGCACAGAGGGTGGGCCATGAAATTGTTACATAAACTTTCTACCTCTGAAAAAAATGAAGTTGCAATCACTGCAACCATAAAATAAATTGCAGCGCAAGGAGGTAACGCGAATAATTTTTATTTCGCGTAAAGCCTCGCAGTGAAACAATTGCGAAGCTGAGGCGAGCCACGATCGATCAGCAACGTTTCCGAATGTAAAGCAACAAACATTGCACGCGGCGGGGTGTGCAGGAATTTAGCTACGTCCGCAGACGCAACAAACTCCAATTCCCACGAGGCGAGCAGAAAAAAAAATGGCCGCGTGCGAAGAACACGTTTGCGCGTCTCGGGCCTCGGTAAATCCCGGACTCCATTTTCCGCCAGTTAATGGATTTACGGTACAGTTACATGCGAACGGAAAACAACTGTGAGGCGCGATCGCCGGGGGGCAGCAAGACGGGGGCGATGGTCGAGTAGTTGAAGAAGAGGTGGGCCAGAAGAAAAGAGGGAAAAGAAAGAGGAGAATGAGGAAAGGAAGGAGGATGTTAAGCTCCTTACGGTTCCTCCAGGTGAGCCGTGTCCCTTTCGGTGAGTCGTTACTTACCGAATTACGCCCATTTGGCTGCTTGTTGCTCGTCCGTGGCGAGTGTCGCGGTTTACAGGGTTCAAGGAATTCTTCAGCTCGTCCGGTGGACCATCAACCGAGCGATCGAAGCGATTTAGAGAGGCAGTTTAGGGGCTATGTCCACACAGGAACCCATAATCCGATTTCGCGGATGTGTGCGTGTGGGTGACGCTCTGGTGGTGACACGGATGTCCCCTATCCCTGGACAACTCTCTTTCTTTCTCTTTCTCTCTCTCTTGCGCCTCTCTCGAATTATTTACTGATTTCTTCACAGGTCGCTGCTTCCTCGCCGATCGTCTTTGACGCCGCGTGCTTAGAGAGTCTTCGACCCTCTTCATAATCTTCAGTCCTGGTAATCCGACAGGGAAATTACTTAACGATCTAGCCATCACTTCCTGCGCAGCGCGCGCTGATGTTCCCTCTCCATTTTGCAACCTCGCGGCGCACCACCAGATTTTTTCTCTTTCTCTCTCTCTCTTTCTCTTTCTCTCTCTCTCTCTATTTCTCTGTCTCTTGCTTTGGTCGACCTTTTTGCGCCTCGACCCATGCAGAATTTGTTGATCTCTCGTCTCCGGCAGCCCCGGAGACTGCTCAGGATTAATGGATCGCTTGATGCGCTTCTAACCTCTTTGCTGCACGCGATGCACGAGGCTTATTGGCTTCGGTTTTGCCGTTCTGCGGTTTACGTCTTCATTCGGTGCGCGCGGTTCGCGTTATTGTGGAGCCGGATTCGCTTGAATAAAGAGATCTCTGCGCTATCACTTGTTGCTGCCATTTTGTTCGAGCATTCCCGGATGTGATCCGCAGCAATTTAATTTGAATTGTGCACGATCTTTTATTTATTAGGAAACGTACCATATGGAATTTTACATAGCCTCCGTGATCTTCCAATTTTATAACGTAACGGGATGCTCCATCCACGATTCTGATCGTTTCGATACGTTCTTCGCACGTTAATTTATGATTCGTATAATGCATACGTTGATACTCAATGTTGTCTACAACCTTTTTATTTTAATGGCAAAAATAATTACCACTGTGCATGAGCTCTTTACAAAAATATTTTTCCTAAATTGCATATCTTAATCCAGGGGTCGGCAAACTACGGCTCGCCGCCTGTTTCGAATCCGATCTACGGGGTTAATATTGTTCTTACATGAAAAAATTAAATATAAATGAAATTACGTGAAATAACAAACTTATGTCAAAATATCACCTTCTATTAAAAAATATTTGGAACCCCTGGTTTTCCGACCCCCGTCTTAATTGATTGAACGAAATATTTTCGTTGTTTTGAAAGTGGTATAAGTCCATTTATGGGAAAAGTAGTAATTTTAATCAGATATAGATATAATAAAAGAAATGAATAAATAGATGGACTTGTACCACTTTCGAAACCAACGGCTCATATAATTTTGACTATTGAATTGGTTTTAATTCATTTTAATGTCTAAAGTAATTACCACTGTGTACAAACTCCTTAGAAAAATATGTTTTCTAAATTGCATATCTTAAACATTAAACGATTGAAGGGACTTTTACGGAAGGGACTTGCGACGTGAAAGGGCCGAAACTGTGAAAGTAACTATAATGGTAGATTTTATCTTGTCCGTTTGGTCCATCGTATCGCGTCGTATTCGTGAATTCGTTTAACTATCTAAATTCGTGTATCTGGTCCGAAACGTTCTTGTACGTTTCGCTCGGAACCGTTGGCCTTTCATACTTCCTTTATTTCCGTGCAATCTTATCTGGTCCGATATAGTGAAAAATGGGGCTGTTTCTTTTCAGCCGACCCTTGTAGGTCTCTCCAAGCTGGGGACGAAATAAGACGAGAAAAAAAGAGGGACGCCACCTCCCCGGTTAGCTGAAAGTATACATCTCGTGCGATTGTATACACAGCGCTGCATACACTGGCTCTTCTAAGTATCTGCTCACTCCGATTTCACCCTTTCTCGAAAAAAGTGACAAGTGTTTTGAAAATCCTAAAATTACCAGTAAGCGAACAGAAATATTGCCGAGAATTCAAGGCGATCGGCCCTTTTTATTCGTTAATATGTTAATTGCCTACCTACACCTTGAAGAACCGCACGCAATCGATGCTACTTGGTTAATGAGACTGAGATTACAGAGTTAATTATGCAGCTAAGAAATGCAAATTTTATCACGGTGACTATTCGTTAAATCCTGTTGGATCTTACGAATGCAAATGAAACTCGACGCTCGCGAATATGGTACGACAAAAATAAATTTCCAACGATAAGGGCAACTTCTGTCAGCCGTTCGTCATCAACGTTACAGTCGACAAGCTACAGACACGTTCATCGCTGTGATCAAACAGTGTAATAACCATTACAAATACTCTCTGTAAGTTACTTTAATCCTTAACCCTCATCCGTTCCTCGTGTCAATTTGACACAGTTTTCCCGAAATAAGTTATACCGTTCGGTAAATTGTAAGTCAATTTGTCCAAAACTTGGTGACTTTTATTTTTTTTAATGCGAAACATATAACCGCAAAAACCGAACATGTTAACTCATCAATTTGAATGAAAAAAACATCGAAAAGTAACTGTTTGACTTATTATTTTATCGTTTTTTTTATCACTGTGTCAATTTGACACCGATGGACAGATTCAGTTCGCGAAATGAGGGATAGATGAGGGTTAAGCACGTCATTTTAAATATCAATTCTTAATTGCGGAAGTTAGATCATTTAATTTTTATAATGGCTTCACGATACGCTCAATTTTATCAATATACAGCATGTCTCAAAATGTTGTATTTCCTCGGAAAGGATTTCTAAGGTTACTTAAAATAACTTTCTCTTTCGTTCAGCAATTATCGATAAACACGGACCAATCAGAACGCGGTTGCACACGAGCCTGGCCGCGTTTGGACGCAAAGGAAGAAATTACTTCGAAAGAGCTCAGGAATCGCTCCTTTCAAGAAAGTAAAACATACCTGGGACATCCCGTAGATTGCAATGATATTTTTTATTGATATTTAAACGAGCAGAAGCAGAAAGTTTGTTTGAGCAAATATTCGCAAAGCTCAACCATAAATTGAAAATGAAAAATCACATTCTCGACTGGAACTATTAATTTGAAGAAACAATTGCACAGTATATAAATCGTTCGTTTCGAACTTATCAGGGATCTTAATGCACTTACTTATTCAGTAAGCAGGTGTTAACATTTTACGGGAGTGAATTCATCGGTATTTTAATGTCCCGCGAATTACCTCGAAAGTAAGTAATGGAAGTCCGCAGTTTCAAATATGGTGCATTGATAAAGGTGGAAATCGTTGGTTTTAATGCTCTGCTCATTATAGTGCAACATTGAAACGATCTTTTTCAATAAGATTCAGTGAGCACGTACCCCGTACGGTAGCGTATAGTGAGCCGTAAGTTTCCTCGACGGTGTACGCGTATTTGCGTTTATCAGCCGATAAATTATACTACGAGATCTCCTAATTAATTTGTCCAATTAACTGGTCGCGTATTGGCCACTATGTCGCGGCACGGTCGGATAGGGACCGCTTTTCTTTAACGAGAAAGCTAATTAACGCGTTACACCTAGCTGGAGAACCGCTTCATAAATCGGATCGTGCTAGCCGATGAAGCATTCCCTCGTCGCGCGTCGTGTTGAAATATGAAATCGACGAAAAGACCCTGAATAACATAGTCACGGGCCGGTGGATACGTTACGGAACGTACCGCCGGTATTTTTAAGCGTCTCCGCTGCGATTCGAATGAATCACGAGCGCGTCGAACGCGAACAATTTTGCACGGCGATTAAAGTAATCGATACACTCAAACGCCGCTTTATAATCGATACTCTATTTTCGTATGCACGCCTGTATTACACCGGCTGCTTTAAATCGTTCACCAGCGAGCGATATGGCCATAATTCTCTAAGTTAATTTATTTGTCGATCATGCAAAAGTGTAGTTAACCTATAACAAGTAGACTTCATCTACACTGGTGGAATTAATTCTGTACAGTTTGAATAAAAATATTCTTTATTTATTATTTGTGCATAAAATGTATATTCTGCTATGCTAAATTGATACCGTAATATTTTTGTTGTAATCTATTGTTTTAAAATTTTTATTTAAAAAGACCTAAACTGTGTCGTTATTTTTGGTTTTGCGCCTGGCAACACGAAACGTAGTATGATGTCGAATAGTCAATCACAGGATGCGTGGGTTCATTGTAAATTCTATTTAGATGAAAATTTCGAATAAAAAGGGATTTTCCAAGTGAGTTTTAATTTATATTTGAATAAAATTTTTGTCCAACTCTGGTAACAACCAATCAGGAAGGTCTTGACGGTCTTTATAAACAGTTTCATCATTGTTTTAGTCAGGCATTGTGTTTTCAGAAATGAGGACCTTAGTCAAGTTTTTAAAAGTATGAATAACGACCAAAATAACTTCAAATACCTCGAAACGTGTTGAAATTGTAATTTTTATTGTATATTAAAAGTATGGCTGTAAATGGTCTTTTTACTGGAAAATCGTACACACACAGGTAGAGAGTTGCAGATAAGCTTTTCTTGCTTTCATAATATTGGAAAATCATACACGAGGTCTAAAACAAAATTGTGCTCTTTTTACTGATTTTTTTATATAAGCAACGCCTAGAATATAAATGATAGAGAGTATTACACATTTATAATACATTTATAAATGATAAAGATATTAAATAGATGCGAAATATAAGTAAAAATTTAAAAGTGTCCAGAATTAATTCCACTAGTCTACAATTTCCCGTTTCATATTTTCTAAAAATTTAAAGAAAAGTCACAGTGTCGTGTGACTAATCCGTGAGTAATCCTGGCAGAGAGGGAGTAACTTTTTCCACTTGAATTCGTGCTCTCTCCTCTCATCTGGCGACTCTGACCTGGAGCCGTTCGGCATTTGAAACGACTAATAAAGTTCATAGCTTAATTCCGAATTGATATGGAAACAAAGCGAATTCATTCCCGGTTGCCGTAAACTGTACGATATCAATTTAAATTCTGAGCTAGGTTGCTTTATGAGCGGATTACGTCGGACGGGACTCATCCGATTACTTTGCGCCTCTATCAAAGCTTTTATTATTCGTCTCTACGAAACAGCGGGCCGAGAATTAGTTAGACCGTTTCAGGGGGAAAGTGCTCTGACGTTACGCGTTCGACGAAAGTTTTACCACGTGGAGCACTTAACGTTCACCCGAGTGAAGTAACAAGAAATAAATTTGCATAAATACGATCGAAACAAAATAAAGCAACGGGCTAGAGTAATCTATCGAGTCATGTCCCTTCGACTTACATTAATTCACACTTGTGTTAGTCGCGTCCGCGATACAGTGGATAGTATATGTCCAACCAGTGGGACTCGTGTCCACACTGCGATCTTTTCATTTTCAATCTTTTGTACTTTTTGTAACAGGTAAAGTAAAGAAACGATTCTTTGTCGTTAAATCTACCACATTTACCTACCATAAATATCTGAATTTTAGCTTTCAATTTTAATTTACAAACGCTACGAACTTTCGTTCCAGCCCAATATATATTGGTTAAACAATACAATAATATAATATAAACATATGATAATAATTCGCCCTCCATCGTGCGGACACACCATGGAGGCCACAAAATTTAAACGTCTCACTTTTACAAACCAACACGTACCAGTAACTTTTACTACTTGGTAGGTTTAATAGTAAAATAATATAAAACGTAAATGAATAAGAAGAAAAACGATTTCAAGTTAATCCTTAACTGCTGTCGTAATCCTGTAAGACTGTAAGCCCTAACTTTTTATTCATTTTCCTGTCTACATAACTTAGTGTCTTCTTACGCTCTGTACCTTTCAATAGAGTTCAATGTTAACGTTTGACTCATTTTTCATGTCTGTTTTATATGATTTTCTTAATTTTATCGGTATAAAATTGATATAATACCTCATACAATACTTTTAGTAGTTTATTAAAATATGTAGTACGTTTAATAATTTGTTGAATATAATGATCGAGTCACCATTCAAGTGCAAAGGGTTGAATTTAGTTACTAGAAAGATCCATTTACTCCGATTGTCTATACTTGTTAATGACTCGAGAGTAAACCCGAAATTTATATTATTCTTACAGTTAGCGGCATATATTGTCTTAAAAAATCTTCCCCTAAGTTTTCTTCCCTCTGTTGCTGAACACACTGTATGAATACAGAGTGTGTTCAAAACGAATATTAAACGTAAAATACGTAATCTGTAAAAATATCAAGTGAATAAATTGGACAAAGCGATATTTCCAATTTCCAACAGTGGCCTACGTGCACATACTTACATACATAAACATAGTCACATTTTTTAATACTGAAATCTTTAAGTAAATCACTGTGAACCAACATCAGGTTCGTTACACTGTACTTGGTTTAAAAGACTCCCAGAGCTTTGTTTCTTAATTCCACTTTTTTTCTGGTAAACACACATGTCACGATAAGGACATAACGCACTATGTAGGTTATGCTGGAAAACACGAGGCACGAAATTCTTGAGGCACACTTTTGTGTACTACATTCCGTCCTAAGTATAGTAATACTTCACCGTGAGCTAAGAAATTAAATATTAAATCGACTGAAACGCGTATTGTATCTGTTTAACATAAATGTTTATGCAGTTACGCATCAGAATATTCTTTGTTTAATATAAATGTCATTAATTTAATTCATATCTCAGATAAACGTTTATGCATTTATATTAAATAAGAACGTATACACATAAAGAATATTATTCCTTGTAACGTAAATGTAATTAATTTAATTCCTATCTGAGATAGATGTTATGTGACTATTGAACAGTATATATATTAGTATAATAACAGTATATACTATTATTGAATAGTAAACTACATATGTTCTGATTACTCAAGTGAATGAAAAGTTCGTGGCAATCGACATATTCATCAATAGACTGCGGATCTTTATATAATTTCTAATAATATATAAATAATATATAATTTCTGCTCTATTAAAATCACTAAAGGAAAAAATAATATTCAATTTGGTTTCTATTTTTTGCCATCGATACAGACAATTTCTATTTTGCTGTTACTTGTTAATTTTATTGTAAATGTGATTGACATATTCATCACTAGACTGCGGATCTTTATATAATTTCTAATAATATATAAATAATATATAATTTCTGCTCTATTAAAATCATTAAAGGAAAAAATAATATTCAATTTTGTTTCTATTTCTTGCCATCGATACAGACAATTTCTATTTTACTGTTACTTGTTAATTTTATTGTAAATGTGATTGTGTAAGGGTCAGTTCTTTTTTAATTGGGTAGTCAATATGTTAAGAGCTACGTCATTTTAGGGACACCCTGTATTGCAGTAATAGTATATGAAGATATCCAATTACTTCAAAGAATTATCAAAGGTAACGTAATTTTAGAGACGTATTAATACGATTAAATACAAGTCACAACTTTATGAGCAGAGAAATTTCTTCTATCGTTGATCACCGACATTCCTCGAAGAAGGAAACGAATATTCTCATCTAGTTCGTTTTGCGACAACACGAGTTTCTCCGATCGTTTCCATTCGACCAGCTACCCTTCTTTAAACAGTGGCAAATTAAATCCCGCGTTTCCGCCAGAAAGGAAATTATAATTCCCGCGAGAAATAAATGCTGAAATGTCTAAAAGGCGTAAAACTAGTGAAGAACCACGAGATCTCGCCAAACTAGTTACACCGCCATCGATTTCCGCTCAACAGTTTACCTATAGCAGAAATTCTGTAGCCGGAAAACCGTTGGAAAAACGGTGTTCATTAGCTTTCTACGAGACTGTTAATCGTCCGACGAAAGAAGTCTCAGATGCCGCACGGAAGTTTATCGAACGCGATCCCACGCGCGGACTAATTATACGGCATTATTTCTAGGGTTCTCCGGTTCCTCATGGATCAGCGTTCGCCACCGTCTAACTTTGTAGCGAGCGAGAACTGCCGTTGAAGCACGGTCGGATACTCGAAACAGTGCCCGCGTTACGGTGTAACAAGAATTGTCACTGTGTTGTAAATTAATGCAGCTGTCTGTAACAGTGATCGTTGCGACTCTTTAGCAGCTTTCATCGAGCGAGGAGAGACGAGTTCTCTTTGCAAGTGGACTGGATTTATAGTTGGCAAACGGTCAGAGGGTCCGCGTTTTGACTCGTGTCACTTGAAACGGATTTTTAGACATCACCGTGGGATCGCAAAGTGTGGGACATTTGTTGGGTTAATTAATGTGTAATTCTATTAACCCTTAGCAGACGAATAGTAACTCGAACGGTATTTAATCAATTAATAAACATTTAGGTATTATATGTGGTAATACATTTCATATCCACAAAATTTTCAAAATCATAGGGATAGGAAATATGCTAGGTCTGAAGAAATGTTTAATTTTCTAGTTAATATAGCTCCCAGTGCAAAGGATTAAATATTCACGAAAATCCAAGAGTTATTGCAAAAGTCTTGACAGGTTTATAGATAGATAATTGTTGAACGTGAGCGTAAATCGTTTGTATTTTATTTCTATTCTTTGGCTATGTTTTCTCTAAAGGCTACATAGCGATTACATTAAAAAATAGAATTTTATTTCTTTTTTCATGAGTTTGATTCGATAGGACAAAGGGTTAACCCCTCGCCGTATATTAACAAGTCACACGCGTCATGAAGATTTTAAACGAAGTCTATCAAGTATGAATGTCACGCCTTTCTTTTTAAACAAAATAAAGTTTTGATTCGTTTGTAATCGGTGTTTAACCCTTTGCGGTCGGAGCTATTTTAACTCGAAAATTAAACGTTTCTTCTGACACTACAATATTTCCATTCTCTATGATTTTTTAAATTTGATAAATATGAAATTGATATAATACCTCATACAATACTTAAATGTGTAGTAATTGGTTAGATACTGACATATCTGATAGTGTAAACAATTATTTAAATAATAGTACAGCAATTTTTAGTGGCGCCGCAGAGGCGCCAATCGACCGCTAAGGGTTAAGCATTAAAAGCAACATAGTCATACAAGAAATATAAATTTTCTTTTCTCTTTTACGTCATT
Source organism: Lasioglossum morio (assembly GCA_916610235.2). NCBI lineage: Eukaryota > Metazoa > Arthropoda > Insecta > Hymenoptera > Halictidae > Lasioglossum > Lasioglossum morio. The sequence continues at coordinate 6,349,757 of OU744328.1, read as the reverse complement.
TTTGGGGATAAAAACGTGTTTTAATCACTGTAACTGTAAAGAAAATGATACAGTTAACGTGTTAAGGCACGAAACTCTCACTTCGCATAAAAGTCGGCAGTCTATTTACTATGAAATATATAAGAGAGAACAGTAAGTTGAACAGATAAATAACAAATAGATAAAAGAAGCTTCGCTGCAGGTCGAAGCAGACGAGCCAGGAGCCAAAGCTAATCTAAACCAAGTGGTTGATGGATTCTCGTCGAAGAAGAAGTACGAGCTCCCGTAGTCGGTTTTTCCGGTGGTATCAATTAGTTAATTAATCGATGCTCGATACCGAGATACCCGGTCTTGTGGAATCGATGTCGGTGGTAATAGCAGGAGCGAGAAGGTCCGCCAGCGAGAGCTTGTTCCGTCTCGATGTGAAGGAGAGGCCCCGCGGGCACCGGGTTTTTGTAATCCCGCCGAAAAGCCGGGAGGTTCCCAATGAGACCGGTCGTATATTATGTATCTTCGGATCTGTCGTCAAAGGGACGGCGAGGCGGCGGGGGCCATTTTTCAATATTACCGCGATAGATCATCCGGCAATAAAGGGATAATGCATCGAGATACCACCAATGAGGCTCAAGTCTGATTAGGCCAGCCGGAGTTTATCGACCCCCGCAGGAGGGAGGCAAAAGGATGATACATGCCGCGCTACCTTCCCCATCCTTTCGTTTAGTCAAAGGTGCCGCCCACATCGATCTCTCCCATTCGTGTCTCATTGATTCTTCCAATCGTCTCACCGCCCCACGCCATCAAATAATTGAGAACTAGCTTCGTTCGTTGTTGCCCTCTCGGAGAACAGCTTCACCAGAGGGGGGAACACTTCTTCCCCTCTTGTGGGCTCGGGCTTCAATAAAATACTCGACGAGACTATCTCGCCAGACTTTCCCCGTGACCCATCCGAAGAATCTTACTGACCTGCACCCACCTTTCTCTGTTCACTCTGTTCGCTCTGTTGGTTCAGCGAAACGAGGATTTAATTGAATGCCTCTCTCAGAATGCTTCCGTTCCTCAAGCTACCCTGCCATTGCTGTTCGAGGCAAATCTCTTATCGCATTCCCGGATTTCGCAAATACACTGGAAACCTGGTAACTCTATCTTAATCCTTGTGTAGCCAACCAAATAGTAGAGATTATTTAAAATCTTTTGTATTCAACATATTTGCACGAATCCTCATTTTAAGACTATGGACGAATATATTTATTAGCGAGCAAAGAGTGGATATTCAGAGAAATTTTGTAATATCTTCAGAGGAAAATAGACAAGTTGTTGAAAGACCCTCGCGCTCTATTATCGCCTAACTACGCTTCAATAAATACACATATGTAGGTACTTTCATTTTACAAAATTTATTAATCAGAAATTGGCTACAATGAATGTACATTGCTACACGCAGTTTTCATACCTTACAAAGTTAATGAATTGGTAATGTACATCTTTGCAATAAATATAATTTTGAATTTCTTAACGATTAATTTATATTTTTCTGATTTGATTTTCTTTACAAAAGCTTGCTTAAAAATACTTTATTTGTAATGGGGTTGAAATTGATTTGCGTAAGGGTGAATTTGGAGTGCAAAATTGTGAAATTGATTTTCAAAAGAGTTTATTTGATTTGAAAAAGGGTGAACTTAGAGTTCAAAACCTGTAATTTACATTTGTTTTGATTTTATTTTACGAAAACTTACTTAAAGATATTATACAGGGTGTCCCAAAACTACCCTAGGAGCCGAAAATAGGAGGTTCCTTGGGTCATTTGAAGCGACATTTTCCTTTGCAAAAATGTTATCCGCGACTTTGTTTAGGAGTTATTAACGAAAAATACGGACCAATCAGAGCGCGACCTAGACGCGAGTTGGCACAGTCGGCCAATGGACAGTTGGCGCGCCGAGCCGATTTTACCAACTCGCGTCTAGGTTGCGCTCTGATTGGTCCGTGTTTTTCGTTAATAACTCCTAAACAAAGCCGCGGATAACATTTTTGTTAAGGAAAATGTCGCTTCAAATGACCCAAGGAACCTCCCATTTTCGACTCCTAGGGTAGTTTTGGGACACCCTGTATTTGTAAGCCAACAACCGTAGTCCCATTGAAAGCACCGATTCTCGTTAGATCACCGAAGTTAAGCAATGTGGAACGTGAACTGCACTAGGATGGGTGACCGTCTGGTAAAAAACCGGAATGTGACCCACCCGGGGTGTTTTTCACGTGTTGTTGGCAAACGGTGGTTCGGAACCCACCATAAACAGTAGGTCCCGCTGAAAAGGCGATGGTGAGAGTGGAAAGAGGGGGAAGAGGATTGGTAAATGAATTTGAAACCCTGAGGGGACCATATATCATGTTACAAAAATATTATATTTGTAAAAGCTTGAAATGGATTTGCAAAAGTGTGAATTTGGAGTGCAAAACCTGTACCTTTAAACATCTACTAACTAATTGAAGGAGGAGGCGCGTAAAACAATTAAAAGATTAAATGAACTTACCTAAATAAAGTTCTATCGTAATTGTATGAAGCGCCTCGTCCTGAAGATCAGTTCCACTGATAAATAATTCCCATATTTAACTTAGTAGTTAATCCACACAGATACGACAGTTTTTTCTTTAAAATAAAAAATGGAGTTGGACACAGGGCCACGAACCATAGATTGAGGAGCGAGTATACCTGATGTCTTGTTTTTTCCATCTGTAAACACTGCGGCGACATTGGCATAAAATAGGGGCACTGCGAAGCGATTGAAGGAGAAAGCGCGTAATACAATTGGTGGATTTGGTGAATCTGTATCGTGCTGGAATAACAGATTGTCAGATGGATGGAGTGGAGCGAAGCGAGCAACAAGACTCTCAAGTCCTTAACCGGCAGTCGTAAATCAATCGGGGAATTCGTCGATCGGATTCACGTGCACTTTGAGGAGATCCCCTGGCACGTGCGTAATACTGATAAATCAGGGGAACGATTAATCAAACTGTCCGCGCTCTCGAATTACTATCGGATTAATTATTCAGCGCTGCGGGTTGCGTGCGTCTCCTTAGAGAATTTCAGTTCGTGCTTCTTCCCCCGACTCCATTCTTTTTCTAAGCGAGGTGATAATGGCAGATTTTTACGATTGCTACCATAGAATTAAACACGTTCTTTTACCATAACCCTGAAGAAAAATTATTGGATTTTATTATTGAGGGAGAGTTGTTGGTTTATGATTAAAATTGTAATTGTAACAATTATGTGATCACCGGTAGGTAATGTGTTAATATTCCAAACATAATCCGATGAGAACAAACATTTTCTCTTTCTTGCTTCATATCGAAGTGTTGTATTGTGTCACCTTTTAATGCTTACGATAGAATTACGACGTAATGCAGTTCAATCGAGTCACTTAAAATTAATTTGACCATCTTAAATTCAACGATGTGCGATGTGTTGAACTTCACGTGATCTTCAACACGCAAATGAAACTTCGAAGTAGGTAATAGAAACAATTAATTGTTTCGAGCAGTATAGCTAGCTTGAACTGCGCACTCGTTTCAGTGTAGCATAGACAGAAAAAATTAAAGTAAATATTATCCGTTGGTTCAAGAAGGTTAGTGTATACGCACAGTGGACCATCACTTAATAAATCTTGTTTATTCGCCGGTTAAAAATTCTATGTCACGCTTAACAGGTTGATTGCCGTGTCACCCATATTTGGCTAACGAAATTATTCGCACAGACTCGGAGATTCATTTCATTGCCGACAGATCGAGCATACCACATCTATCTGTCAGATGCGGGATAATTGAAAGAGTAATTAATATCACGGATTTTTATACTTCCCTATTTTATCGTATCGATAAACAAACCTGCTCCGATCTTATCTAGCTTCTGGTGGTGAAAAGGCTGATTCGTTAACCAAAGAAGCTACAGAATCAGGAATCGTATCGAATATTAGCTTTACTGTTAAAATGTTAAAATGCTTTACCTACCGAAAGCCTACTAATAGGATTTTCAATAATTGTGCTGTACCAAAAGAAAACATAGAAATTTTCTTTTACATTACAATCTGAAATGGAAGTATTAGATGACGTTTTTGAGGGTGACTAGTTAGTTCAAAATGAAATTGCTGTTGCTATTGAAGGTTCCATTAAAAAGTGTTTAGCGATTTACATACCATAGATATTTCAAATATTATGTAATAATCACCGGTAGGTAATGTGTTAAAATTCCATTTACCGGTTTTTTTACAGCGATTTCAGGTACCAAATGAGAATGTCAACGAACGATACAATTAAGAATGAAGCCTTTCACAAAGGTGTATATTTTTTCCAACACTTCTTTAACGATGCAAGAGTCATTTTTCCTAGCCCCATACAGGTAGCCCTGAAAATTTATGATTGTGAATTTTGAATAGCTATGAAAATACTTATAAGATTTAAAACAGAAAACGTTGAGAAAATTCGCACAACAGTTCGTATCATTTGCAGTGCAATAAAATTGTTAGTGACTTAGGTGAACTATTCATACAACAATTATCTATTGCATGCGCCCCACGTTTTTCGTTTTAAATCTTACATATATTTTCATAGCTATTAAAAATTCACAATCTTTTCAGGATCTATGTTTATGGGGTTAGAAACCTTGTATGGGGCTAGGAAAAATTATTTTATACTTTTTAATCCGCCTTAAAAACGCGGTATATTAAACATTTTTTTTAATTTAAATAATTTACATTTATGAGTTGTAATTTGCATTATTCGGAAGCATAAAACTGCGCATATAAATTACGTCTCGTAAACGTAAAAATAGGACTTTTGAGGACAGTTGCAGCCTAGACTGATCTATAGCGCTTCTGACTACTGAAAAACCCCATCCCGCATACTTGCAATCCTAGAAACGAGTCTCTACCCCCTTAATTTAACTTTATATAACGATATATATTTCACAGAAGAAAATATCATTTAAGAACGTAGTAAGTTTTGAAAAAGGATTCTGCTGTTTAATCCCTTACAGTCGGAGCTACTTTAACTTGAAAACTAAACACTTCTTCCGACCTAGAATAATTCTATATGATTTTGTTCATTTTATGGGTATAAAATGGACATAATACTTCATACAATACTTAAATGTGTAGTAATTGACTAAATAACATATGTAATAATGTAAGCAATATTGTGATTAATGGTACAGCAATTTTTAGTGGTAACTCTGAGTCGCCCCACGACTGTTAAGGGTTAATTAAATAGTTTTGAGTATATATCTGTTATTACTGATTATCTTTAAATACAATAAATCAATCATTGTACAATACAATTTCTACATAAAGATATTGTTCGTCATTATATCTTATAATTATAATGGGTGCTTCTTTCGTTTGTACAATAGTGAATGCTATATAAACCAAACTTGGCTAACGGCGTCGATAAATAAATAGTATTTAATTTCTGGTGGGTCGGAAATATCGGCGGGTCAACGAAGAAGAAACAGAAGCGAAGGGTTCGAAAAGTCTGTCAAGTGATCGAGATCGGAACGCGCGTCAAACTATTGTCCGAGGCTGCCATAAATCGAATAATCCCGCGGAAGGATTATCCGGGAGGCGATGCTCGGCACACACTCGAATAAAATAATCTATTCCATTCTATATATCAGACATCGGAACGGGATCGCATTATAAGCCGGCCATGAATAAAACGAGCTGGATTACATCGGCGATGCCTATTATGCCATCTTCAGCGAGGAGATAAATCGTTTCTGGATTCGCTGCTGGAATTGTCCGCCATGTGTGTCCATGTCCAGTCAGTCGATCGAACCGCACCGCGTGCGTTGGAATCTCCCAATCATCGACGACGATCGTCGAGTCCGTTGCTCGTTTCTTTTTTTTTTTGTTTCCGGGCGTCGTTATTCTCGTCGATTGCGGCAGAATCGATATAGGCACTACTTGAAACGTATTATCGATATTTTATCCAATGTTGATTTCCATTCAATCCGATTCACTGTGGAACTTACTCCCCCAACAGTATACACTAGGGTTGTTCTTATTTGCGACAATTGAATTTATTTATGGGTTCCACTTAATCAAAACAGATCTGTGCATAGTTTAAACTCGATCAGATGACGAGAAAACGTGCCCCCAGGCCCTTAAACATTAATGTAATTAATTGCTCGTAAAATCATTTTTCTCGAATATCTTCTAAATGATTGACTATGTCGAAAAATATATTCAACAAAACTTGTAGTTTTCATTATCTCTTATCAATGACCATTAATCGTTAATACTTTCTTAAATTGTATATTACTATGCAGGAAATTGTGTATATTTTCTTTATTATAATTTTAAAAAATGTTCAGAGTTTTCTTTTAATTAATTGGGACAATTCTGGGGTTGCCGTGAAAAACTGTTGAACAAAATTTTCTTCAAGAGTAAAGAAGAACCACCCTAGTGTACACTGTTGGATTATATTCCTTTTTATAAACAACAATTTAATGTATAGCAATATTACTAGTATTCCTAGTATTTAACAAAATATCTTTATACTTCAACTAACAATAGAACTACGAAACTATGAAACATTTGCAGAATTTCAATATAGTACTTTCACCTGCTAAAATAATTAAAGAAAACAAGAAAATGCTGAGTAGCCACTGGTTCTTGCAACAGACGTAGATAAAGAATTTGTTTTCAAACTTTTTCTCTCACAAACTTTTATAAAATATTCTACAAGCATGTTTACAAAGGTCTGCAATGAAATAAAAGACAATACCCTATCAAGATGGCAGGTCTAATTAGCTAGAGCGAAGGTTCTCTCGAATTCCAAGAAGCAACTTGAAAATGTATCAGCGTTCATTAGTAGCAGCATGAAAGTTAGCTTTTCTATTTCTGTCCCGTAGACGACGAGTCACTGTGAGGCGGTTCGTTTGTGCACCACTGACCTAGTAGACGATCATGACGAGTGACTCCATAAGCAATCGATCAGGACGCTCGCGACCCTCGACCTTCCCAGGACCGAGATTCCTAGGGTTGCCAGGCGAGACAAGTCAAGATTAGACGAGACAGGGCTAGACTAGACGAGATTAGACGAGACTGGACAAGTCTGGGTGGGATCCCATGGAAATCACGACACAGTTTTCACCGATAATATTTCACCGATTCCAGATTCGATCGAGAATAACTTTGACGTCTTTAAAGGGGTAGATTCTCTTCGTCAGGGTTGCAAGGGTGAGGGATGCGCCTTCCCATTTTCCGATAATGATGGGGTTTTTCAGTAGTTAAAGGCGCTAGATAAAAGATCAATCTAAGCCGTGATCGCCTTCAAAATTCCTATTTTTACGCTTACGAGGCGTAATTTGCATTATTCGGTAGCATGTAGCTGTCGCAGGTTTATGAAAATTACGGGTTTTTCGATAAGAGCGATAGAGCTTTGTATTGAAATAAAACAAAAAATACGGAAGATAATTTAGTACTCACTGCTTTATTTTAAAGTACATTCTAAATGGCATTTTTCATAATATATTTACAATATTATATAAATAACCACCACAATTCCATTTGGTGAAGTGAATACGACAAACCCAATTTTCGATGACTCTGGCACATAAATCAGGTCGTATCTCACCGATAACACGAATTATGTATGCTTAATATCATTAACAATTTATGGTTTAATCGAATAAACAAGAGACTGAACATGCCCTCACAAGAAAAAGTCTAATGGCGTTAAGTCGCAAGATCTTGGAGGACAATCGACAGCCGCATTTCTCGATATAATCCTACCATTGAATTTCGATTTCAAGAAAGCGATAAATTTTAATAATTTCAACGCGTTGAGCAAGTATCTGTTCATGATGACTTGGCGAGCATTACCGAATACAAATAACATGTGACACTAACAATTGAATAACAAACATGGCGGCTGTGACAATTGAAAGATCCATCAACCCTTATTGGAAGACTTTTAGTTACATGCGCAGCTATGTGCTTCCGAATAATGCAAATTACTAATTTAATAATTTACAGACGCAATTATTTCTTGAAAATGATCTAAAGTAAGATCGAAACGTTGAAATTAAATAATTGATCGAACCAGTGCGCCGATGACATTAATGCATTTGTTAATGCAAATTACCCCTTGTAAAAAATAAAAAAAATAAGACTTTTGAGGGCGATAGTTCCCTAGATCGATATTTTGTTTAGATAGGTTTGTTTGATTAGACTAGATTCGATCTAGTGTTTTTTACTACTGTAAGGAGGTTACTCAAAACCCCGTGTTCTTTATCTGTTCTTTGCTCGTTGGGAACTGTCTGTATAATTCATTTAACAAAATCAAAACGTCACACACATTTGTTAACAAAACACGTATTGTACAAATCGATAAAAATATATATAACGTATAAATCAATAAAAAGATATACAACGGACAAACATACGGTAAACAATCTCCAGTTTTAACGATCGTAAATTTTGTATATGCACTATATGATATCGGCGCTACAGGTTCGATCAACCACAACAGTTACAGTTTAGTACAGTTCAAACCTTCTTATTGACAAGTACCATTTCATTTACTTTGATTTTCATTCTGTTTTCGCACAATTAGCAAGTATGTATAACTACCTAATTGTCATAACTATTAAATAGTCAGTTTAATGAATAACACATTCTATTACATTAATTTTCACAGGCGCGGACTTTTCTTGATGATGGTTGAAAACCGAACCGAAACGTTGAAATTATAATACTGCAAAATTGTTAATTTCTCTATCTTTGATCGAACCTGTAGCGCCGATATCATATAGTGCATATACGGTAAACATTCTTACAATTCCATTCTTACACTATTGAGAAACCCCATTTTTGTATTATCGAGAAATGAGAACGCGAATCCCGCGGCCTTGCAATCCTGGAAAAGGGATTCCCTAGAAAAAGGACTCTCTTAATGTATCAACTGAAGTTGAAATTGTGAAATGCAGGATTTTTCCTGACAACCACAGAATTATATTATGATGCTATAGATATTGCTGTTAAAAATATAGATCGTAAATTCGCAATTTTTTCTGATTCATTAAGTGCCTTACAAAGCCTCATCAGCTGTAAAATGACAATCAAAACAAACATCATACTCGAGATAAAAAGGAAATATAATATTTTGTTGAAAAATAATCAGAACAGCAATGGCATTAAATTCTATTGGATTCCCTCCCATAAGGGTATTCAGGGTAACGAACTTGCGGACAGATTAGCTAAATCAACTACAGAAGCATGCTGTGCATTAACTTTGCCAATTCCATTTACTGACTTGTATGAGAAGTTCAAGAGAAATGCGCATATACAAACCAAAAAGATTATAAAAGAGCAAGGTTTGATGAAAGGGAAAATATTTTTCAATCAATATTATAATGGAAGGTCTAAGCCACGGGTTAAAAATGAACGTCTCTCAAGAGAATTTATTGTAACCGTCAACCGATGCAGAGCCGATCATTATAGTCTTAATGCGTCTTTATTTCGTGTAAGAATTATTGGTGACCCAAAATGCGACTGCGGTCACAGTAGTCAGGATATCAATCATATTGTTTGGCAATGTAGCCACTTCGATTTACAGCGATATGAACTAATTCAACAGTTGCATAAAATTAAGCTTCAGTTGCCCCTAAGTTTGGAAATGTTGGTTGCCCGACCATATATTGGGGCTTGTCTTCTTATTTTTAAGTTTTCGGGAAAAATGTAAACAACAAATTTAATTTGGTGTAGTATGGATTGGATAAGTGTGAATGTGTAAAATATGTACTGTGTTGTGTTATCATATTTTCATTATAATGTTTTTGTGCTTTCAATTTTTCTGCTGTATAAAAGTCTTCATCAGTTTGTAATTTTCGTATTGTATTCTTCATCATGTTCAAATAAATCTCGTATGAGATTTTCTATAATAAAAAAAAAAGAACCACAGAATTATTGTCGGTGAAAACTGTGTCGATGAAACCTGTGTGGGTGATTTCCATGGGGCCCGACTGGATGAGGGACGAGACGCGAAGGCGTCACGTCGGATCTTTCCGCGACGAGATAGGAGGTAGATTGTCGCGTCGCGACGTCCGAGTAGAACCCGACTCACCCCTCGGCCTCTCCCAGAATCTCGCCGCTTATCGGTTGCATACCGCAGCCTTGTTATGCAATCAAACTCGAGTAAGAAGTGCCGGTAATGCTGACGGCTGGTCGCGCTCTCGCCTGTCACGAAGTCGAAGCCACGCTTGTGTGGTCCTTCGAATTAATCACCCGATGCCTACGTGCGCCTACGTTGCCTATGGTCTGGGTTAGAAGGACCGACCCGTAGGTCCATGGAGCTGTCCGACCATCGAGCTTTCCTCCATTGGTCGGTTTCAGCTGAACACCCGTGAGCGTCGAAAGTTTACGAGGTCGATTAGCATAACAATCGGAACGAACCACATCCACCGCATCTCCGACCACTTGCCCACCCGTGTCCCATCGCGTTTTCTACCCGTTTTTCTTTTTTTTCGAAAGTTATGGATTTTTCTTTGGAGCCGAGGTTTGTCGAGATCGTTACGGTGTACACTAATCATCGATACTCTCTTGTGTCAGTGTAGTACGTCGTTGTTTCGCAAGTCAGTTATTGTTAGACAGCAGATCTTTGTACAAAATTAGAATTTTGGACTCACTCCCACCTCATTACCAAAACTGAAGCAAGCACCTGCGATACCTGCTACGTTAAAAACTCCATCGAACGCATCTTGGTAACCTGTCCAAAATATAATATAAAAAGAGCACAACACAACGTGCGAGGTCCGCTAAATGTATTACAAGCGGAGGATTCCTGCAAAAAGATATTAAACTTCCTGAAAGATATCGGATTATACCACTTGATATAATCAAGTACTGAACAATAGACATGCCACAGGGGTCGCTAATAACCAAAGTTAGGTGCATGTGACCTTAAACACGCAAAAAAAAAAAAATTAGAATTGTGTACATGAATTGCAACACACTGAAGTGAAATAGAAATTTATTTTCTTGCCTTACAATATCGTGTCAGACTCGTGACGAAGATTCTGAACAGAGTCTAATAAATATGTATGTTATTAATTTCCTTTAAACTATTTAATATGAAATTCTATTTTGGGTTCGTTAATGAATAGTTATTGGAGAACGTGTAAGCATACAATAGATATAATTTTACTCCTTTTTTTAGGAAATCACGAACTACAAAGAAAGTTCTAATCACTGTAAAATAAATCGTAGGGCAAGGGGTTAGTATGTTTAATAGGTTGAAAACAATATGATAGTGTTTTTGAATTCTTCTAATATTTTTACTGTCTTAAATTACACCTATTCATTGTTGTCATAAATGCATAAAATCCGCTGTCTAATTATTATATATAAAACAGGCCACCTAAATATTTCCTTTATTTTGAATGGCATACTTTAAATAATATCGAAAAAGGAATACCATAGAAGAATTTCAAGGTCGTCGTTATGTTTTATTACGAAAACTTGCATTTCTTTTTATTCCATCTTGTAGCGGCTGAAAAAAAATACGTTTGAATATGCTTGAGTATAGAAATAAAATTGTAGAATAATATTGGGATTAAAATGTGATGAAATTGTAGGATAATATTAGGATTACATTTGTGTCATTAAAAATAAAGGAGATACTTAAGTGGTCTCCTTGAGACATCATGTACGTATACATAGATACACTTGGACGTTACACAAATTCAGAATTTGTACAATAGTTTAGAAAAAAGGAGATTAAGCAAGATTCTCATGAACCTACTAGACATTTCATTGCATTCGTACCGATGTCGTTAAATATAATTAAGATCTGCATGTTGCAAATTTCCGTCGCTGTATAAGAGTATCTGTAAATCCATAAATTTCTGCAGTTTATCTATTATACAACATTTGCATATACACAGAAAGCTTCATACGATTTGCTTGTATTCAGTCACGCTGAATGCGTTCACGCAAAATGGACATATTTATTTCCGATTCTAACCGTATTAGTTTCTGGGTGATCTTCTATCAAGAAGTGTGATCTAAAACTTTAATATTAATTGCACGTGTTATTAAGTATAACGATCAATTAGTGATAAGCAAATCCAACCAGCGTTTATTTGTAGCATATAATGTCACGAACAGAGAACTGGTTGGCCATGTGAACGCGTTTGCAAGTGACGATATACGACATGAACGATTTGCAACTTGTTTAGCAACTTAGCTGTCTCAATAATCCTCGATTTTTTACCATATTATTTGGTTTTGTTGAATTACTCAATGAAATAATTTGAGTAATTAAGTGTGTACAATTTTTGTAGTACATACATATATGTATACTGCTTTTTCGACCTTCGCAAAAACTGCAATATATATAACAAATTCTCTAATTCTCCAATTTACACATTATTGACAAGGTCGTACGTAATTACTAGACTGTGTATCTTATGTATTTATAACAAAAATGAGTACACGAAATATAAAATAGTAATAATACCAGAAACTTTAAAGAATTCCAATATATTATTCATAGCTCAGTAACATTATTAAGAGAAAAACTAAACGTTTATGTAGAGCCTGTTTCTTATAATCTTATTAAAATTCCTCTAAATTAGACTCTTTAATTCTTCTACAATTAATTTAAACTTGAAAAAATCCCTCTAAAATTAAGTTTAAAATAAATTTACTATTAAAATTCTTGTAGAATAAATTTATATTATATTATACATCAAATCTTATATAAATAAACTAAAATTAATTAGGTTCATACCCAAACTATAGAAATCACGTTTCACATAGACAAAATTTCTGAATAAAAGATTATTTTGATATAATAAATATGTGAATTCTCACTTGTACTATATCAACGTATCCAGTAATTGAAATATTCCCATAAAATTCGAGATTTTATATGCCTTCACACTGAATTATAATAATAATTTGTATAATATTTCACATAAACACATATTCTTCGAATTCCTTTAGTGAAAGTTGACTTTTAGGAAACAAGAGTATTAATAAAACATTACCATGTGTTGAATTTTCATTGAGGGGTTAATTCGACTGAATCCATATAATCTGAAAGAAGTATAATACTTGCGCCGACGTGAACATAAATCGTCCAGATTCCAAGATAACGTTCGTGGATAGGATCTCGGCGGACAATGTGTAGAAGAGATGGACTGTAGTAGAATTATTCTATCGTGTCCGGGATAACGCGCGCGGAATTCCTTGTCCACGTGACGAACGAAAAAGAAAATGGTAGGGAAACGTTCATAAATGGGACAGAGTAGGGATTCGAACGAGCGGAAGAGGGTTCTTCGAACGGTAGAAAGGAATACGTAATTCCCTTGCGTCCTTTTGCGTTCCATAAAATTACTAGATAACATCGCGGGCACTTAAACGGCCGACTGAAAGAAGAAAATTTTCTACTTAAATCCACTGCTAATTGTAAATTAAAAAACGGAACGTTTACAGCCTGTGCCACGACTCGTATTAAGTACCACCGCGGCCGCGAAAAGAACGTTGGATAAGATCGCTGTCCCCTAGCGAATTACGGGCTTTCAGTGTTCGACGAAAATTAGCGGTACGTCGGAACACAGATTTATCAAATAAGTAGGTGCAATTTGCATTTTCTGCGTGCCATGCCCCACCGAATTGTCCGTTCCTAGCGGCTTTCGAGCAATACGTAGGCAGGTTGGACTGGATCCCAGTTTGCCCGGGAACATTTATGGAAATTAGCAGATCTGACTTCAGGGTTTAAATTAATTAAAAAATTCTGGAATATCCTCCGTTGGTTGTCCGAGGTACCGAAGGAATTTAGAGTTTCATTAAAATCATAATTTAATGTAGAATACACTTAATCAAGCAGTATATACTTCGTAGCGAGCATCTCTAAAAGCTGGGAAAACACCTTCAGTGAAGTAAGGGAATTCTGCGGATTGCGTTCCACTGAGAGTTGTAGAATTTCTATGTACGTATATCGAAGCGGTTTATTCTATAAAAATTATTCTTCGTTGCTATTAGAATACGAACTCTGAAGAAAAATGCTTTATTATCGCAGTCTTAATTCAAATGATGTGAAACTATTTCAAGAATGTGTGAACAAATCAAATCTTATTTTCAGTGGTAGCAGCTTTTATAGATTTGAAATATAAATAAAAATCGTAATATATTTTGTAGAATTTTAAATTCTAGAATTTTTTGAACATTTTTAGATCCGCAGTCTCCCTCTACTTAGAATTAGAATGCATCGTAACAACGGCCGACCGAAACATTATGGCGATCGAAACTTTATAAAACGCTTAACCCTAGATCGAGAGAAACGTGGTCGAAGAGCACAAAAAAAGTTACAAGAAAATCACACTAAATGTTATTAGTAGATAAATGTAATTTTCATTGTTATTCCATGACGAGTATTTGTCAAATTCTATTTGCATGAATAATTTCATTTGCCGTTAAGACGTAATAGTTTTCTATTACCACACTGCATATAAATGCAGCTTTCGTAAAAGAATAAATTCTAATTAGATGCTGAAAATAATATCAAATAAATTCCTGTAGGAACATTTCTCAAAATTTCAATATATCGATCCTCTGCGTATAATTCTCCTATTTTATCATAATTATTAGGTATCTATATATCCTAGAGATTCCAACAAATAATTAACCGAAGTCTTCAAATGATAGCAGACTTATATACGCGACCGTGAAATGGATTTGTCGGATAACTGAATTACAGAAACGACGATATCCACCGCTCACGAGAAAATGGAAGCATTAGGCTAGCGATGGGATTAAGCTCAGCATGTGTCCAATGGTATCCATCGATTTCACATTCCATATTATATTTAAGATTCATTTCATTCAGGTAGATCGACGTAGATAAAAACTAAATGGTTCGTTACGCTTGGAAAGTTGTTATTAGACATCGTTCAACTTTCATTGGAATTCGTAATTTTACTTGTAAATACCTCGAATTACGCGTGTAAATTCTGTTCACATACAGAGCGTCCCAAAACTGTTGTATTTCGTAGAACCGGGTGATTCTTGAGCTTAATTAAGCGGAGAATTTCTTCTTTCTTGGTCAAAAATATCGATGCTTTAGGATTTTTTATAAACAAAAATGTAACACCAATTACTCTGAAACTTTTTATATGTGTTTGTTATACTTTCATCATGTTACATAAATTTTTTCAGTTCAGTTCACTTAAAAATGCTTCATTAACGATTGACATGATATCTGTCCTCCCTGAAATAAAAAATTCTAATGAGATTTTATTTTGTACGCATATAGTTATCGTTTGACCTACTATGAATAAAAAAATTATTTTTCTAGAAATGGTTAATGTTTTAATTCAGATGTTCCATTTTTCAGAAAAAATTACCCGAACTTTTGATAATTAAAAATATATGTACAATCTATCGTCTTGCCTGTAGGCCAGATGATAAAAGGATTCTTTCTTAACGTACAGTTAAAATTTCAAGTTGATCGATCCTTACTTTTTTTAAATCATGTCTACGAAAAAGTTGTTTCGAGATTAAAGTTTGTGGTGCAGCTACTGAACAAATATCAGATACTTACACTTAACCGAAACGAAGCCACTAAAGATAAATAAATTTGTTTTTGGTTGTTACAAAACTACGACTCTATAACATAAACGTTTCACAACAGTGCCATGGATTCTAGGAGTATCGATCGCTCGATCACTTGCTGCCAAATATATAACTTGCTTCAAATTTCCACAACTTTGAAACTTTTATGAATTTTAACTTAAAATTTTGCAGAGACATTCCTACCAAGTTAATCTATACGATTCACCGATTTTAATTGAATAACTTTCCTTAATTACAAGTAAAAGCGTACAAACGTTTGCATTTTAAAACTGCGGCTGCTTATGCAATTTTCAATTGTTGTAGGCAAATCTAAAGGAAGTGAAATCATGTAATATGTTATTTTTAGTGGTAGTTGTGTTTGTGGATCTGAAATGAATAAAAATCGTACTAAATTCTGTGGAATTTTATTTCCTAGCATTTAATGAAAATTTGTTGAAGCCACAAAAGGCATAAACATCCGCAGTCTAATAATAATAAATATCAACAAAGTTCACAGGCGTTCAACGCAAGTAATTCTTTTTTATTTAATAACTCCTACAATTGATTTTGCTTATGGAGTACGACTTCAGTAACGTTACCCTAACTCTGCAAAGGTTTAAAATGCTTGAACGCGTTTGAACGTCAGCCAGAAGATGGGCGTTGCTCGCGATGCGTTCGGACCCATCGCTACGCTCGGCCGACAACTGTGTGACGATTTGCGTGCGCGGCCGACGGCGCAAAAATAGTCGAAACGAGCGTAAAAAGGGAGCACTGTGACAGAGCAGACCGATCAGCTGAGTAAAAAGACATGGGAGAGGCGGCGAGCCGTGTCGGTCTCGCGCGTCGCGAAAAGTCGTCGCAATAAAATTGAGTTTATCGCCGCGGTGCGCGGAATGAGCCAAGTTCGATGCACCTGTTGCGGCTAATCGTCCCCCTAAGTGAACGTGCCACGTTCCTTCATGCACATAGACCGGCGTAAATAGGTAGTTTTTGTTGCCTAATGCGGCTGTCCCACTGCCTCCTGGTCATCTTCTTTTCTTAAGGGACGGCCACGCTCCCACACGAATTCACCCAACTCTCTAGCGACGACGACGCCGCGCCGCTGTCATGTACTCGCCGCGCCGGGTCTACACGCTTCTCCACTGGCTTTTCAGCAAGACGCTCAGCGAGACGCCAACACAACAAAAACCACGCGACAAGGCGTTCGCGAGCAAATCGAGTAATTGACGATCGCTGATCGGTAGGATCAAATGTTTTTCTCGTATCGTGCGAGAGGACGGCTTCCCCTTTTTCTTTTTCTCTGTTCCAGCCCACGTCCACCCGCAGCCTTGATCGAAAACTGTAAATGCTATAGTTAGCGTATCACTTTACACCAGGCTTACACTACACTAGGTCAAAATGACGGGTTCTAAATATTTTTAAATCACGATTATCGAGAATTATTCAACTTTATTCCTTTAGGTATACAGGTTGATTCTGGGAACTGAGACAAGTTATTTCACATTTTTCAGTGAAAACAGAAAAAATGATAGAGACAAAAGTAGTAACTTATCCCAGTTTAAAAGTACCTCAAAACTTGGATGGACATATTCTTTTTATTTATTTATTTATCGTTTTATTTATTATTTATTAAATAAATATGTAAGTAAATATATACACGCTCACTTTTGGTAAACATAGCGTTGATTGTGATACTAATTAGCCATTAAATGGAACAAAATTAATTCGCGAAAGGAAAACTAGTTTTACCATGTGTTAACCTTTTTGCGATCCGGAATTTGCATATTTTAATGTCGTTTGATTGAATAGTATATCAAGAATGAATTCCATTCGTTTATTTATGGTGATAGAATATGTTACAGCTTGGTAATTAAATAAATAATTGAATAAATCCAATGTTTGTGTCTTTTTTGATATATGATTGGATAGAGTTAACAGAAAACATGATTGAATATAAAATCAGCGAAAAAAGTTATTGTATATCCTTTAAAACCGAATGACTTTCTTAAAATGAATTCAAATTACTTGTTTTATTACATGTAAATATTCATTAAATGCTCAGATAAAGAAGGTGTAAAATCAATATTTACTATTTTTTGCAATTCCCGTCAATCGTAACGCTCTCACAAGATATTTATACACATCATTTAATAACCAAATCTTTTCAATTGTGAGATTTTGAAGAAACCCAAGTAACTTGGTTCATTATTTAAAATGTTTTTAGTAGAGTGTTATATAAAAGTGATAACTTATAAAATTAGAATATAGTTGTATACAAGCTAATGCAAATTCATACAAACCAATCATTAATGCGAGTACATTATTGTGGCATTATAGTGCTAATAAAACTGCTGTCTAATCAATCTTTGTAAAAATTTTAATTGATTAATCCCCAACTCTGGTAGGAATGATTGATGATTTATAACAATGGAGCAACCGACACCGTATCAAGCAATAAAACTAAAACCAATTACGATATTATCCCTTTCGGATTTCCCCAACGTCACGAGACCATCACGGGTCAAACGTTATTAACGTCACGGTCATTAATTCAGAATTAAACGTTCTGGAGTTTGCTAGTCGTTTTCTCGGTTACGAAGTGAATTCGACGTAGCGAAGCTTCGGAGTGCTGGCTCGTCATAAATAAAATGACAAGATTCCGAAGATATTAAGGCGCTTATCTGACCCGTAAACTAGAGTTGGCTGAGAACATGCGTACAGGGAGTATAGCATAGTCAACGTGTGACGTGTTGTACGAACTGATTAAAAATGTTCTCTTTTTGAACTGACGCCTCCCATTCTAATTTATACGAGGTCATACGTGTTGGAACTTCTATGTATAAATGATTAGCGAAGAGAATTCATTTTATACAGTTGCAACTTTGCAATAAAAATTTTCTCAAATGTGTACATCAACATCCGATCGTTTTATACATATTTTAATATTAATTCCTCTTTTTGCTTTCTATATCCTATCAGTGTTGTAACATTAAATGATAATTGGAACATTCGTATATTAGAACAGTTATACACAATTATTACTAGACAGTGAATCTAGATGCAAAATAAAAATATTGTACTCGAAATGCAACAAACTGGGATGAAACAGAAATTTATTTTCTTTCTTAATACGTTTATTAAGTTAAGTAAAATTATGTTAGAGTATCTTTGAACTCTCTTCTAATGTTTATCTGCTTTAAATTACACTTACTCATTTTTGTCATAAATGCATAAAGTCCGCTTTCTAGTTATATCTAGTGTAGCATATGGGTCACCTTAGATTAAGCTATTTACACCTAGAGCATACTGGGATACTAAAGACTTTAGAAATCGAGGGTTCGTATAATAGAGGTCTGGTTGTATTTCAAAATCTCTTTTTATGCACATACAATTCACAATTCTTCAAATTATTACGTAATCTTCTTCGGAATAAGAAAGTATGGTATTTATATTATTTTCACAACTGACAAAAGCCTGCAAAAAATGTTTTTATGCAAAATAAAAATTTTTTACCTGAATTGCAACAAATTGAAATGAATTAATAATTTACTATTTTTCTGTACAATAATATAATATTTTTTAATTCTTCTAATGTATTTACCGTTTTAAATTACACCATTATTATCATAAATGCATAAAATCGGATACTTGTAATTAGTCTGCGGATCTTTATGCATTTATGGCTTATGAAAATATTCAGAGAATACAAGAATGTAAAGTTCGATAGAATTTTATACAATTTTTATTTTTTTGGATTCTACAAAGGCTATTCCCATTAAAAATAAGATTTTATTTCATTCCATTTTCTTTGAAGTATACATGAATTGGAAAATGCAGAAAAATTCGCAGTCTACTTACAATATTAAAGTTAAGAACGTGGTTTTCTAGAAAAATTCATTTTTGATCATCGCTATACAATTTAAAAATAGAAGTGATCATACTTACTTTTTAAATTGTATAATAGATCATGAAAAGTATCTAAGAAACACATGTTGTTCCATAGTTTCGTAATACCGACTAATTGATGGACTCACGGAAACGCTGAACAGATCAATGAACGGAGCCACTGTTTTTGGCGTTCGAGAACGAAAGCCGTACTTTCAGTCTCGTTGGCCTCGCTCGTTCACTCATTCATTGATTCACTGTCCTCTACAATGCTTCCTGCGTAGAGTCATTGACACACGAACCTCGACAGAAAATCTAAACTAAGTGGTTTATCAATGGAACGAATATTGATGGATCATACATATATTTTCGTTGCTTTATAAATATTCATATTACGAGTAGGCTGCGGATTTTTATGCGGAATAAAAATTCTTTAAGTCGGAAATAATGTATGAATTCCTTTAAATTTGTCGAATGTTTTTGAAGTTTTGCATTTGCATAATTATGAGCTATGAATTCTGTTACAATTTGAGATGCTTTTGATATTGCAGATCAATCTCTGCGTTTTTTCTGGTTTTCTTTTTCTCATTGTTTTTTAGTCAACTATTTTACATTGGTCGCAGCACTGAATCTTACAGCAATCGATATTTTTCTCCGTGGACGAAGGACCTAAGACGTTCAAACTGCATGTTTGACTGTTCATTAGTATTTGCTTAGCCTCAATTACTGTCATTTCCACATCGGAATCGTGCTGTAAAATCATGATTAGGGAGCGGATCTTTATACAAAATAAAAATGTTGCACCTGAATTACAACAAACTGGAGTGAAGTTAAAGTTTATTTTCTTTCTTAATGTGTACAATGGATTGAAAATAATGTAGCTGTATGTTTGAATTCCTCTAATGGTTTTACCTTTTTAAATTATACCCACTCATTTTTATAACAAATACATAAAATCCGTTGTTTAATCATGATGTTCTACAAGGATCAGAGATGTGTTACGTGATTTTGGTTTTCAAGCTTGCGCAGAGATTTTGTATTTCTCTTTTGTGGTGTGAAGGAAACACACCGCTGAATCGGATAATAGCCGATTTAGTAATGAACTCGTTAACTCATTGCCGTATTTTAACGAGTCAGACTCGTCATGAAGATTTTAATAAAGTCTAACAAATATGAATGTTATGTGTTCCTTTTTAAATGGAATAAAATTTGATTCGTTTGTAATCAACATTTAAGCATTAAAATAAATGTATTTTCTACGACATTTGTGGTGATAAAGTCGTTTAATCACTGTGACTTTAAATAAAAAGGTACGGCAAGGGGTTAATATCTGTAATTTTTCACAAATCAGAAATTTTTCAAATAGTAGGTTGGCAGGAAAGTAATTTCGGTATTCTAAGGTGAAATGATGTGTGTGTGTGTGTGTGTGTTTGATGACCTGAAATTGCAATTGAATCAGTTTTTGCCGATTAGAACCAGAAGTTTTACGACTGCATAATTGTGAAGCTACCATAACGATGACAAAAGATCATCGAACAAAATGGAAAATATAAAATATATTAAAGTGCATTGCTTGAATGAAAAAATTTGGTTCTATTTCACCTTAACCCCTTGCCTTACAATATCATGTCTGACTCGTGATGAAGATTCTGAACAGATTCTGATAAAAAAGTATGTTAATAATTTCCTTTAAACCGAAATCAAATTCTATTTTAGTTTTGTTAATATACAGCTATTGACGAACATATAGATTTACAATTTCTATCAATTGCCTCCTTTTTTAGGAAATTACAATCTACAAAAAAGATCTAATCACTGAAACCGTAAAATAAATCGTAGGCGAAGGGGTTAAAATATCGAAATTACTTTCTTGCCAAGCCAATACTTTTTTATCCATCGTGAATGTATAAAAGTCGTTAGTCTGGTCGCTAAAATGTTGAATGTTTTGGTGAGTCAACAATGAAACTTTCACTCGGGGCAGATAACGAAGCTCCAGGTCGTAGACGCGGCCTGGTGAGAGCGTCGAGAGGCGAGTGAAATTGGGGTGCGCGGACGAGGCTCAGGAACGCGGCGGCGCGGCGACTCGAACCGCTTTCGATTCTATTCTGAGTTGACCTATAGAACGTTTTCTTCCCTCCTGCGCGTAGTCGAAACTCGGCCTCGGACTGTCGACGGTCGACTTGTTTTCTGGGTGGTCGAAATACGCCGGTAATAAATTCAAATGACCGCTCGAACATACACGGAAGGAAAGGGCAACCGGGAGATCTGGAAGTTCTCCGTTTCTCTCGTTCTGCGAGGCGCCCGAACCCTATGCGTCGCTCTCAGATATACGGATGATCGCGTCTGCCCGACAAACTGCGAGAAACCCAACGATCAGGAAACGTTCCAAGGGGCTACTATAACCTTACTAAAGGGCTGTCGTAAAGATTGAGTCACGAATCGTTTTTAGCTATAAAGTTTCATATTGAGAATTACGCAAAAAATTTATATCGTTCGAAAGGTATAGTTCCCAGCTATTAGGTTGTTGCATATGAAATGTCCCGATTTTAGAATGCAAATTTGCAATGTGTTTTCATCAAGAAATAGTATTACAATTGATAGGTTCATTGATGTCTCTTTCAAGTACAAAGCTTACGATTCTATCTTCAATTCTAATTTACACATATAAAATTCCTTTTAAATAGATTTGATTTAAACATCAATCAGTGCGATTATAGCGTACTCTTTTATAGACTGTGTATTTTCTGGATTTATGGCAAAAATGAGTGGGTGCAATTTAGAACGGTAATAAAAAAGTTACAATGATTTAAAGGGATATGTTTGTTTGTTCTATGGTTCACTAATTTTGGCATTCCGCAATTTTTTCATGTAATCAAAAGTGTTCCCTCACTTCAAAAAGGTTAACAACCACAGCCTTAACAATTGCAGGACGTATTTAGGTAGCTACTTAATGGGACCACTCTGTATATCCAAAGAAATAAGAATTCAGTGTAGCTAATAGATTTTCCTTTAGAAATTGATTGTTTCAATGTAAATTTGTCAATTTATACAAATGTCTCTTATGGTTTGTTTACTCGGTGTACACTGAAAAAACATGTTTGCGAGTGAAAGAAGTTGGAAAATGACCTTGGCATAAAAATATTCATCGTTTTTCATACCATGACAACTGAAGGACGTATTTAGGTTGCTGTCCTGAAGTGGACCATCCTGTATATCAAAAGAAATCAGTTTATCGAATAATTCTTTACAATCTCCATAGACTGGAGCGTTAATTATCGAAATTACTTATTAAATACAAAAGTACTGTTGTGATTAGCACTTGAAATTAGCACTTGAATATCTCTGTTAGTTTTGGAGATATTGCAAAACTAGATTAACGAAAATTTGTTCAGTTCAAAGAGATCTATAATATGGCGGTGAAAATTTTGTCACAACTGGAGAATTTTCGGAGATTTCTATACATTAGCAGCCAAAACAGTGTTAATATTGAAATTACAAATATGCAGTTAATGCTAATAAAATTTATTTGTTCAAGAGTAGTCAAGTCAATTTTTTTCAGACCATCGAAGTTTGTCTTCGGAATCTTTCATTCACTGGCTATGATAATCGAAAGTTTGGATAATGGAGGTTCGGCAATTGCAAATTCGCAAGCCTGGAACGCGCCATTTCGCCGAGCCGCATTTTCCACAGTGTAAAATTAGACCTATTTCTTTATCTTCTCAGCTTACGTCTCCGTGTTATCTCCGTTACGCTCCGATTTTTCAGGAGAATCAGTCTCGTGTTTACTTTTTATCGCGAGATTTCGAAAAAATATCGTAACACGGATCGTGGGGGCTCCGAGGCACAAATCGAGAAAAAAATATTGGATCGCTCGGGAAGAAATCGGCTGGAAAATCTCGCTCGTGGAACAATCCGCGCGAGCTAATTGCGGATTATACGAAACGATTGCAACTGACCCGTGAAACAGCGGTTTATCAGGGAGCAGCGATTGGGGGCTAAAACGATTCCGTGTCTCTCTGCCCCAGCACGCTACTGTGAAACAACGTCCGCGAGGAATCGCGATAAGACCTTGAACGGAATTTTGCCCGAAATTCTTTTAGCCGGCCGATATCAGCCGGGCTTTAATTAATGACGGTATGAGCCTGTGTCCGCTATCGACACTGTCTTATTTATCTCCCGCAGACTGTCCGGACTGGTTAGAGCAGGAATCTCAATGCGAGTGATTCACCTTCGGATGCGAATGTCCTCGGCTTCCTCATTCCGTAACGTAGACATTCGCTAAACGAGCGAGCCGATCGCTGAAATCAGCATCGTGAGAACTGATTATAACGCGATTCGAGAGATTGTTCACTTTTCTCAGAGAGTCGATATAATCGATTTGTTCACGGTGGCGCTTGCATACTTTCTGAATGAGCTCGCTGATACCTCCGATCGCGAATTAAGACATCGACTGCATCTGATTAAGAGCCTCTAATTAGTGTGCACAGGGTGTGAACAAATTACACTGCGTATCAGAAGTTAAGACGCATCCTATTATTTTAATAAAAGCGTACCCTCTGACAGAGATCGGCAAAAATTTAATCAACGATTGACGAATGAATTTCTACTTAAATCGTTAATCGAAATTAAAAATTTACACTCCTACTTTAGTCGTTAATTGCGGTTAACGATCATATTCATTTCAATTGTAATAAATACGGACACGGATAAATGAAATCCGGACTCAACACTGTTTGCAGAATGAAAAAAATGTAAACTTTGATTTTGTTGAGTTTTCTCTCTCTCTCTGTTCTTATTACAATTTATGGATAGGCCGTGTGGCGATTAACATCAACCATTGATTAAATCGATCTCCGATTTCTAGATGATTTCGTTTTTAATCAACGATTGACGATTAAAAAAGTTTAGACGAATCACTAGATGGTGGATCTTCATACATTTATATAAAAATTGAATAGATGAAATTCAAAATTGTTGGAAAATTTAAAAAATTGAAGATGTTAATGCATGATTTCTCCTCTATTAAAATCGGCAAGGGAAGAAATAACATTCATATTAGTATCTATTTGCCGCAATCGATGTAGACAATTTTTAATTTGCATAAAGATCCGTATTCTACTGATCACACACACTTTAAATCAGAATAACTTTTTTATGAATGGACAAAACGATTTCAATTTCTCTATAAGGCTAGAAGAATTAGTTTAGTGAATGGCGTCTAATTAATATGTTGAAAAAATGCATTCGGTCGGAAGTGTGAAAAACAATGGTAAATATGGATTTTTATAACTATTTTAGCTGGGCTTATAATGAAAATTTAAATAATGTGTTTGGTCAACTCGTAAAAATTTTTGCCACTTTTGATCGTTTATAACTCATAAATTAATTAATCAATTTCAATAAAATCCTGAGATCTACAAAACGAATGTATTAAATTTTCAATATAGGCCCACATAAAAATGTTGTAAAATGCAACTTTTAGTATATTTTCTACAATTCCGATCAATTGCACTTATTGAAAAAAATTCTTTTCACATCGTGTATTAAACTAATTGCTCTAGCTTCCCAAAAAGTTCAAATCGTATAGTACAATATTAATAAAGTTATCGTCGTTTTCAGAGTGTCCGAATATTAACTCGTTTCACTGTACACGTTGAGAACCTATTATTGTTACACGATTATTATAATTACACGTGATTACTGTATTCGATTATCGATTTTATTGAAATCGTTATTAAACTGTCCCTTCTTCTGTCTCGGTCGAACTGCGTTATTTCGTAAGACGGGAACCCTGCATGTTTGACGATTCATTAGTTTTTGCTTGACCTCAATTACTGTCATTTACACATCGGAATCGTGCTGTAAAATCACGATGTTATACGGGGGTCAGAGCTGTGTTACGTGATCTTGGTTTTCAAGCTTACTCAGAGATTTTGTATTTCTTTTTTGTGGTGTGAAGGAAACACACCGCTGGATCGGATAATAAGAGAGCCGATTTAGTAATGAACTCGTTACGTTGTAATTTGCCTTGCACTGGCGAACTGTCGCTCATAATTACAATGTGTAACATCTACTATTGAACGTAATTAAGTTGCAAAAACATGACAGGAATATTGCAACCACGGTACTTCGAGCGGTTAAACCAGTGATGCGATGGCGGGTGTGATAAACACGCAGCTGGCCAGCGTCCTTTTTTCCCGAAACATAATTACAACATCTAATTGCGAGTAATTATAATAACTGTCGACGTCCAGTCGCGTGTAATTACCTGTATAATTTAATAATACCGTCTCTGGAGTACACAAATTCTTAATCACACGATAAAACATGATTTTCTTTTTCAATCGCCGTCACATGATTTTTAAATATTCTTCGGCATAGAGGTTATTTGATATTATAATTCATTACGTCGTCAACAATTAAATTTTATATGTGTCAAGGAGTAATTCATTACTTTGCGAAACTTGACATACATACAAATATCTTACGCAAGATGAAGTATTAGTTGAGTAGTTTAAACGTTTTGGCAATTTCTGTCTCTAAGCTCAGATACAATCATTTTATTGGGAATTATTCTCAGGATTTACTTGTCCACGTAGTTATATTATGTTTATGTTACATCTACTGCAGTACATACTAAATTTTTAATATACGGAAGATAACAATTGAAAATTTTGAAAAAGTAAATTTTCTAACCTGAATGGCACGTCATGTTCAACCGTGGGGAAAACCTTTTGGCGTGCGTGGCACGTCATTCCAGCGCAAAGTGGTTAAATACTCTGTATAAAGGACATAGTAAAATATAAAGTACGATGAATATGACAAATTAAAACCAACAAAGATTTTGAATCACAGAAAGTACTCCTGAACTTATAATATTGACACACTCATGCTGAAGATTGTGAACGTAATGACGATTGGAGACAAGAACACATGGGAACTATACTTAAACTCGTGAAGAAAACTAAACTTTCCAAAGAACCACCACAGGAAGAAACACAGATAAATAAGTAGCCTCTATTGATGTGAAAGATCAAGAGATCGATGCGCTGTAAAATACATTAAAAAATCTTGTTAGCTCTGTCTGAAAGATATATTCAATGATAATGATTTTATTAACCCTTCACTGCATGATTTTTGAAATTCTTACATAAAAGAACATTCTTTTTTTATCAACGTTCAGCCATTAGCAAAAATATTGTTACACAACAGACACCAACTTCCTGTTTCTAGAAAATGATGAACGACGAAAACGTTCTAATCGCTGTAGCCATAAAATAAGTCATAAGTAGACCTCGGATCTTTATGCAAAATAAAAATGTTCTACTTCAATTGCAACAAACTGGAGTGAAATGGAAATTTATGTTCTTTCTTAATATGTCTAGTGGGGTGAAAGTAATATAACAATATCTTTAAATTCGTCTAATGTTTCTAATTTTTTAAATTACACCTATTCATTTTCGTTATAAATGCGTCGAATTATTATTCAGTGGATCTATATGCAAGATAAAATATTTTTACCGGGTTTCCAACTAACTGGGGTGCAATAGAAATAAATAACATTTTAAACTATTTAAAACTATTTTAGTAAACTATTTTAAATTACAACTACTAATTTTTGTTGCAAATGCATAAAATCCGCAGTCTGGTTATAAGGCAAGGGGTTAACGACATTGCCAAATGGCCAGACAACAATCGGGTGACATCGGAGCGCGCGCGCGCCTGACGGCGGCACCTCGGCCAGTTTAAACACTTAGAAATGATTCGTTCGAGTTGTATACGGCGAGTGAATGGGCCCCCGAGAGCTGCATTCAAAACGAGAGGGTAGTCTACACTTCAATGGCACCGCTTAATGAACCGGCGCGGCATGGCGCGACGGAACGTGGCCCGCGTCCTCTCGCCCCTAGAGATCAAAAATTCCGGTGGAGGAAGGGTGCGCCGGAAGAGAAGTTCCCGGGCCGAACAATGGCCAGGCCGGAATAGCCGCGGTGGTTTCTTCAGGTGAGGATCTAGGTGAGCCTAACAAATGTCACGTCACACGATCGAGAGCGGGGCCCCTGCGCCGATGCCACGAGCGAGCGGCGGGGAACGCGAAGCAGGCCCCGCGGGTCCCCGAGGATTCGATAATTCATGGCGCTATGAATAATGTATGGCTGCACCGCACGAATTCATGAAGCACGGACGTCGAGACGGCGGAGGCCGCCGACTTATGTTCCATGCCAACTTCGCCGGGCCCCCGAAACAATAGAAACCACCACTCGAACCGGGCCCAGGCTCGGGCCACTCTACTCACCCCCGAAAACATTTGAAAGTCTAACAGGGGTCTTCTAACAAAATGCAGCCTGGTTAAACAGCGTAATCCAATTAGCGTTCCGCTTTTGCGTGTCACCCCCTCGAAATCTCGTTATACAAATCAGGAAATCAAATTTCAAATCGACTCCGGCCACGACTACAATGGGTGCATGGAGCTGCGTGTTTGTGCATTCGAGTTTCATTTTCGATGCGACGCGAGACTCTGCTTACTTCGGTGGGACAATGGTGCTTTGTACGTCTTCATTGCGCTGAAGGTGCAGTGTCTGTGTAAATAGTGGGCTAACTGTCCCGAAGGGCTGAATGATTCTTTAAGACAACATTTATTAGGAATTTACATTTATTAAAATATTTACTAGAACGCAGTTAAGCGGTTTAGAGGAAGACAAATTTCAGAGGGTTTATTATTGTGCAATACTATTGTGGAGGACTAAAATATTCGGACACCCTGTAGAAACGAATAACTCTTTTAAAATTGGACGAGACGACTGCTTTCGAGATGTTACGAGGATTAGTTTACTAGGTACTGTATAAAAAGAATTATGAAGTAGTTGCTATTGGTAGAAACGGCGATGAAAACATTTATACACTCTTAACACTCGAGTGGTGACACAGAGGAACCATTAAAAATTGTTGTAGCATTATTCAAAATATTGTTTATTTTATTAAATGTGTTGATATCTAATCGATTACTAAATATTTAAACAATTTTATATTCATACAAAGATAAATATTGAGAGAACAGCCTCTTTATGAAATTATTAAACCAACCACTAAAATTCTATTAAAGTAATTTATTTAATGAAATGAAGATTAAAAATTTTAAAAGTATATCCCTGAGTAGTCCTGCAAGCTTCTTGAATTTTCCAGATCTTTGGTAGGTACAATGAACATATAAATTAAAAAATTTAAATCAGAATTTCAACGAGTTTTATAATGTACGTTCATAGCAACAAATTCATTAAAAATCATCAGGAATATAACTTTACAACCTCGATAGTCTTAAATTAAGAACGTACCTCGCCATTTATACAAATTCATATTTTGCTACGAGAATAACTCAGTTTCTGAAGTTTCGAACAAGAAATGTTTTACAATCCAATTGGAAAAATTCAAGTTATTTCGTCTTCGTGACAGAATGTCAGTATCAAGTTTGGGTTGAAAATATTCGGATCGTCGATATTATATTGCCGAGTAGCAGTTACGCAGTTTAATCTGGCCCAGTGTACACGTTCCTGTGTTCGGAAAGCGAATAAGGCCGTCGTCTACATGATAGAGTAGTTTGTAACGTCGAGGGAACATTAAGTTTTGACACGACACAGGAACAGAAATTTACATATCCAGTTTCGGGAACTTCGATCAACCTGATCAACTTACTTCGGTCTGATCGAAGTTTGAAGTCGAATGTAGAAATTTTAGCTTGAAATTGTTTGTGGTTTGCTGTCAGGGTAAACAAGTCACAATTACAGGAAATTTATTCATTTCCATAAATATGATATTATAATAACGTATTATTATATATAATAGGTGGATACAAAATTTTTTTATGTCTACTTCACACAGATCTGGATAAAAAATATTTGAACTAAGAAATACAAATATTTGCAAATACTATTTCTCACAAATGTGTTAAATATGTTTCATTTGGAACAGTAATTTAGTATTAGTTTCTTCATATGAAAAGCAATACTTAAATAAATAAATACTATCTACTGCAATTTAATATTGAATCTTACAATATAGTATAATGTTTAATATAATACGTACTGTACTATATTATAATAGTACAGAATATTATACTAATCAATAATCGAAAAAAATCTTTTTCCACGTTGACTTTAACTAATTGAAAATAAATTGTACCCATATTACATTTGAATGAACTTTTTATATTCACATTAAATGTTCTCTGACTAAAAATTTTCTAAATAAATATAAATCTTTAAGCTATTGACATTTTTTTTACAGCATAAACGTAGAAAAATTTAAAGAATCTGGATATGCAATCTCATTGTTTAAATATTAAAGCGTAATGACGACATTTTCGGCGACAAGGGCGCAATGTTCGTCCACAAAAGAAAAACGAGTGGCGAGTTGTTCCTCTTTAAGAGCGGGACTACATAAACCGAGTCGTCGAGGATACGCATAGCTAATTCGGGAACGATGGGTCCGAAAGATTGCGATGACATGGTGGATGGTGCCGGCGTCATCGGCGAATTCGTGAATCGAATTTTCGCACCTGTCCCCGGTGACATGGTCACGTTTCGCAAGTCACGCGAGCCCGCGCCGTGTTCCGCACATATAATCGGTACATTGACGCGTTTATACATGCCAGGAATAAATTAAATTCTCCGCATTGACGAGCGGCCCGTCAACGGAATGCGTTGACGTTCGGCAAAAAGGTGACGGTACGATAAAAATTGGTTCACGCGAAAATCAACGGGATAAACGAGTCACTTTTACAGAACAGTTGCTCTAGCTTTCCGCACGCGATGCGCTGCACAACATGGCAGAGGTCCAATCTTTAAAAATATACAAATGATAAGCTCTCTTGAAAAAGCTGCAACGACATTCTTTGATGGTTTTCTTAAACGACACGGTTTACATAGTATTATAAAATTCTTTCGTGTAAAACAACGTTCCTGTACAGAAGAGCAATTGTGCACGCAAGAATTTCGAATGGTTGCGAGGACTCTAAAAAAGATTCAATTTTCTTGCACTGTATGATTACGAGACAGCAGATCTTTATGCAAAATGAAATTTTTCAACCGGAATTGCAACAAACTGGAGTGGCATACAAATTGATTTTCTTTCTCAATATGTTTAACGGGTTGTAAATAATATAACAGTATTTTTAAATTCTTCTAATATTTTCGCTGTTTTAAATAACACAATCATAAACATAATCATAATTTCCTCGACTTCGGGTTGTGTTAAGATTTCAAAGATTCATTTGTCATTTTCAAGAATAATTGATTAAACGGCAAACGTAAATTGATATGAGTCAAATCACTGAAACTCAAACTCATTGGACATTCAATTTCAGCGATAATTACACGCACTGTCGACTCCTGACAGCTATTCATGAGTGCCTAATTATCGAAGAACATAGTGTTATTAATCATGGCACTAAATGGAATTGCCAATGACTGCATATTAATTACTGTGCTAATTACAAAAGTACTGTCACATAGCTAAAAATCAGCAACTATTCATTCAGCTATTAAAAGTTCGTCATTGAATATTAATTTTAGCGGTACTGATCTACTTGATTTTTGTTATCCACATGTATAAGTGCAAGTCAAGTGGACCGTAACAGTGCAAATAATTAAACTCATTTTGTCTCATTAACTGTCAGGATTTTATTATTTACAATCACGTATACCTTTGTAAATATATTCTTCACTTTATATTTATTATATAAATAAATATAAATTTATGTTTCTTTTAATCATATATAGCTTTTCTTTTTATTTCTATAATTTACTTAACTGAAACAATAAATAAATCAAACTGTCTGAGTGTTAATAAATGAAAGTCGTTAATATAAATAATTTTATTCAAAAGATAATTCAAATTTTCCAGACACTAGACACAGACTCGCTATGGAAAAGAACTATGATGCATAATTAATTCATGAGAATACTCTAATGCATTTGAAGCTGCATAAGGAGTTACAATTATGACGAGTATAAGAAACTGTTATTAAGAACTGCAATTTTACCCTTCATCCTGCGATTACATTGTTTTGTTTACTCTTTACTTTAACCAAACTCCCAATAAGGAAAAGAAATTACACTTACGCAAGTTCTTGCAATGCTCTGTGGAAATATATCAAAGGAGAAGTTCCGTAAAGAATTTTGAAATAAGAATTCATTATGTAAATTTCATTTGAAATGTTCAGATATACTGACATAGGATAATATCAAATAAACAGTGCCAGTGTCTATGTATTGTATATGCTACGTAAACCTTATTTGATTTAAAGCAATAAACAAGTAATAATCATAACATGCTGCCAAGGAGAACTAATCTAGTTTATCCAATTTCTATGATTTTTCCATAATATATCTAATTTATCTAATTCCTTGATAATAATTTCATACTGTACTTTTTCTAAGAGGAGCAAATACACAGCAGAGATGGGCAAAAATTTAATCAACGATTAACGAATTTTTTACTGCAATCGTTAATCACAATTAACAACTAAATTCCTACTTCAGTCGTTAATCGTGGTTAACGATTACATTCTTTTCAATTGTACTCGTCAATCACATAATTGATTAATGATTAACTGATGAAATTTCGAAAGGAACTCTAACTATTAAAATTTCGAAAGGAATACGATCTGCATGTGCCTACTTATTACAATTTATAAATAGACCGTGTGACGATTAACTTCAACAATTGATTAAATCAGTGTCCGAATTTTCTATGATTTCTTTTTTTTAATCAACGATTGTCGATTAACTTCATCAATCGATTGAATCAATATTCGATTTTTCAATGGTTACCTTTTTAAATCGTACACATTAATCAATTAATCTTGGTTAAAATATTAATCGATCAATGCCTAACTCTGATACGCAGTTCCTATCTTCAATGCTGAAAGATTCGCAGTTCATTGATCAGACGCGCGCGGTTGCTCGCCGCATACCCGTTGATCACAGTTGGTCTAGCATGCGATTGCGAATTTGGAGAAGGGAGAAGGGAAGACGCACGACCCGGAATCCGCCGGCAGAAAGCAATGAACTTTTGCGATGCGAGGTTTGCACGTTCAGGTACAGCGGGCGAGCCCCCATTTGTCTTTCGACTCGGCAACGACCGATGCACGGCGTATATTTAGTCGGCGACTATTTTCGGCCACCACTCTCTAGGACCATTACTATCCCCGCTAGACGTTTGTCATAGACGTGGGATAGAGCATCCCCGTGAATTGTACGAACAGATGAGCAGTGAGAGTGTCTGGCATCGGCCACGCAGCCCGTTGTGTCACTTTTACTAACTTCGTCCGCCTTACGTAAGGGATGAAGCAGCAGAGAAACGGGAGTTCGCGCGCGATTTAACTTTGGCGCCGCACAGTGGTCCGGATCGAGGAATTCAGTGACGTTTTGTTATAGTTCTTGGACCATTAAAGATATTGCAATAGAATTTCCACTAAAACACATTTTTTAAAAGATACGACCATTACGAAAGATAATTATACTATATGTAACATGATATTTGGCCCCCTCAGGGTTTCAAATTCATTTACCAATCCTCTTCCTCTTTCCACTCTCACCATCGCCTTTTCAGCGGGACCTACTGTTTATGGTGGGTTCCGAACCACTTTTTGCCAACAACACGTGAAAAACACCCAGGGTGGGTCACTTTCCGGTTTTTTACCAGACGGTCACCCATCCTAATCCCGTTCACGTTCCACATTGTTTAACTTCGGTGACCTAACGAGAACCGGTGCTTTCAACGGGACTACGGTTGTTGGCGATAATTATAATTATACTATATTATATATTATAATTAGGAGACAGCGGAACTTTATGCAAAAGAAAAATTGTCCACCTGAATTGCAACAAACCAGAGCGACATAGAATTTTATTTTCTCTCTTAATATGCTCCATGGGTTAAAAATAATATAACCATAACTTTAAATTCGTCTAATGGTTCTAATGTTTTAAATTACACCTACTCATTTTCGTTATAAATGCGTCGAATTATTATTCAGTGGATCTATATGCAAGATAAAATATTTTTACCTGGTTTCCAACTAACTGGGGTGCAATAGAAATTTATTTTTTTGTTTAATATGTTTAATAGGTTGAAAATAATATAACAGAATTACACCTACTCATTTTTCTTACAAATGCATAATATCCGCTGTCTAATTATAATTAATAGTAAATAATTTTTATGCAAAATAATAATTATATTAATTGAAAGATACAGAAATTACGTGGATATTAATCTTGTTTCTTAAGCATTTCAATGTTCAAATGTTTTTATTCTGTTTGTTCTATTCGATATGCCCACTGTTGCCATCAACGCGTAAAATCCGCAGTCGAATCTATGGTCTGTCTTACATTTGTTCTAATCAATAGACAGTGGATCTTTATGCAGAATAAAAACTTTGTACCTGAATGCAACAAGCTGGAGTGAATTGAAATTTTATTATTATCTTTCTCAATATGTTCAATGGTTTTACTTTTTTAAATTATACTTGCTCATTTTTGTCGTAAAAACAACGAAGATATTCGAGGTACAAACGTTAGGAGAACCTGTATACTACTTACAGATTACTTAGATGATCTTCTTATTCTTTAAAGGATTTTCTTTCTAAGATGAACACCTTTATTCTCGTTATTCTAAACTTTGTATAATTAATAAAAATGTGAAAGTTAGCTAGAGAAAGAGGAACTGTGAGTACCACTACACGAACAAGTATTGTTGTATTCAGTAAATTCAAATGTCCACTCCTGCGTACCTCCGTCAAATGTTAACATCGTTAAAGCTAGAAATGACTATTTCCACGCGTCGCCTATAGAAGTTCGAGCCCAATGTCTCAGACATCAATGCGTCCTTAGTATTCTTTCCCCCATTAGAAGCAAAGAGCAGTATTCACGCTACTTTGTGACCAATCCGTCGCAAGAAACGACCCTCGCTGTATTTCAATATCAAGCGTGACCGCGTAAAAGCGCGCGCGCGCATGGAAATAGTTACGACACCGGACACGTTTAGCCGCCCGTGAAAATTCTGTAAAATCTCTAGAATTAGATATGGCGGTGGTTCGCTGCTTTTTCCAAGGCGCCATTGAACGCGATACGGAAGAGACGGTGGAAAATCGGAGCTGAAGGGTGCTCGAAAACGCACGTACAACTGATTTGCACACGAATGCAACGGGATTCCAGGAACACGGGGAAAACGCCGCTCCACGACAATGCCGAACAAAAAACACGCGCCGCACAACTTCTTGGTAGAAGAGACTCAATGGTTTCTCTAAAGCGACTGTAAGACTCGCGGGACGATTGTTCGCCTAACATACGTACAATGAAATTACTTTGCATCGTGCACGAAGCGCGTATGAATCATGAAATCATTGAAATCGAGAGAGAACCGATTTTGGCTTAAAGACTGTTCACAGGGTGACCTGATGTTTGAAAAGTTAAGTAATTCATTCATTTAATTCATTTCCGCAATGTTATTTCTGTAAGAAGGCTATTTTCGGACCTGTTTTACCTCGAACATTAGACATTTCTTTCGAACTGGAATAATTCCATTCTATACATATATGATTTGTTTCATTTTATGAATATGAAATTGCGCTATAACTCCTCATATAATACGTTTAGTAATTGATTAGCTGCTAACACGTTTAACCCTTAGCACTCGAGTGGCGCCTCTGAGGCGCCACTAAAAATTGCTGTACTATTATTTAAATAATTGTTTACACTATCAGATATGTCGGTATCTAACCAGTTACTACACATTTAAGTATTGTATGAGGTACAATGTAACATGATATTTGGTCCCTTCAGGGTTTCAAATTTATTTACCAATCCTGTTCCTCTTTCCACTCTCACCATCGCCTTTTCAGCGGGACCTACTGTTTATGGTGGGTTCCGAACCACCTTTTGCCAACAACACGTGAAAAACACCTCGGGTGGGTCACTTTCCGGTTTTTTACCATACGGTTACCCATCCTAGTGCCGTTCACATTACACATTGTTTAACTTTGGTGATCTAACGAGAACCGGTGCTTTCAACGGGACTACGGTTGTTGACACAGTATTGTATGAGGTATTATATCAATTTCACATTTATCAAATTTAAAAAATCATAGAGAATGCAAATGTTGTAGGTCAGAAGACACGTTTAATTTTCGAGTTAAAATAGCTCAGAGTGCAAAGGGTTAACAATGTAAACAATAATTTGAATAAGCGCTAAGGATTAAGTGTTTATGTATCGTGTCCCAAAATTGTTGTGCCTCCTTGAAAGAGGTGATTCGCCAAAGTCATTTGAAGTAACTTTTCACTTTGCGAAAATATCCTCCGCGGCTTTAGTATATAATATTATTACATATGTCAAGACTAGTTCAACGGCCTAGTAAATTACGACCTTGACATAACCTTGGTATGACCTTAAGGCAGGCTTGAATTGTTGATGATGGTTAAATCAAGCCTGCCTTATTGTTAAGGTCCTGTCAAGGGCGCAGTATACTAGGCCGTTGAACTGGTCTTGACTCAAGCAATTATGCAGTAAAAAAATATGTAGTGCCATTTAAAAAATTTATGAGGACCTTGACTCTTAATAATTGCAATATTTCGCTTATTCGCATGCAAATGAATCCAGCACGGGAAACGACGATTGAAACAGAAACAGACTTCATGAAAATAGGTAATGGGGTTACGTGGCCCCCGAAAAGCGGGCCGCAAAAGTACATTGCATGATAGGTCTATCCTTATACCTAGACGGTGGCACCGTGGGGATATCCGGGCAGCGTGCCGGTCGTTTATTTAGTGTTGACCCCAGCGGGGGTGGGGTCTACCGGGAAGGGTTGGGAACAGCTCAATCTCGGTAATAAACGACCTCCCGACGGCCGGTTAATTACATATTTTTAATACATGCCCGGTGATAAGTCCAGCGGCGAGCATCGTTCGGATATCTGGTGGCGTTTAATGGGGCGACGGATATTCAACGTGACGATGCATAGCGGCGCGGCGCTCGTCGACTCGCTCTCGGGTCTCCGGCTCGGGTTCCTCTTCAATGGCCGGGAGATACGGATCTTCGATAAACAGGTACATCGGCCCGATATCATCTGACCGCGTAGTTCACACGGACTCAGAAGAAAGTGAAACCAGTTTGATACCGGCCCACGAGTGTCCCCCTTTATTTCGAGGGCTCGCGCAGACTGGGACACGCGATCCAGACGCGTCCATTCTGGTTTTCGCGGGCTTCCTTTTTTCCCGCCGCGACGCCCCCCCTCCCTCCCAAGGCGGTGACGCGTCGTACGAGTCTTTTATCGGTCCCAGGAAAAATTCTGCCTCCACTTCGTTCTTCTTTCACCTTTTCCCCTTCTCCTCCTCGACTTTTGTTCTCATTAGCGCGACACGAAAAACAAATCGCACGTTTGTGTGCGCCGCTTTCAACTCGCCGCACAGTGCCACGGATTAAAGGATTGGCGCAGTCGTATAAATTATCTTCGGCCACGGCTTCAGTGATTTTCGAAATTGAATTGGTCCAAAGCAGACTCGTCAGATTATGACTACTGTCCCCACTCTACCCTACCCTTCGTGCATATGTCGCAATGTCATGTGACTACTCCGCTACTGGCAGAGAGAGGGTAACTCTTTCCCCTCAATTCGCGCTACCAACTCTCATGCGACGAGTCTGGTTCAAAGATGTACACTGCGGTGCACAACTATAGCGCCACTCGTATTTTCAAGGTTTCTGGAATTTCGAAGGAATCATTCGTGTAAAATGACGTTTAAAATACATATATTAGCCATTCACAGAATTTCCGAAATGATACAGATTAACATCAAAGGTGGTTCGGAACCCACCGTAATAAAAAGTAGGTCCCGCTGAAATAGGCGATATAGAGAGTGTTGGTAGAGGTGAGAAGTGTGGAACGGGATTTGAAACCCTGAGGGTACCAAATATCTTTTTTTTTATTTTTTTTACTTTATTACTTTACAGATTAATATAATATAATAATAATAATAATAATAATAATAATAATAAAAATAAACATTACTTTACAGATTAACACCATTAAACGACAAATGTTTTTAATTATCGCAACGATGTACATTACGGAGTACGGAGTTTTTGTGTTTTTTTTTTTAATTGAGCTTAATGTAACTCCCCTTTGGGGGTTATGAAGCTTTACATTTGGGTTAATATAAATACAGCGTATTTGACATATACTTTAGGTTCAATAGGAAAACAGCGTATTTGACATATACATAATTTCAAAGTAGATTACATTATTTGAAGAAATTCAAAAGAAGATGACACGCTTGAATGATCGGTTTACAAAGCAATGATCTAACATTGAAGGGTGGGAACAAATTGAGCTTATTCAATCCCTTCATAAGATCAACTCGTTGTGATTCCAATAAGGTACATTGCCAAATAATATGGTTAAGGTCCTGAACCTCATAGCCGCAGTTGCATTTGGAATCATTTACAATATTTAGTCGTGAAAGGGATGCTGAGTACGGAGTTAATCAGAAATAACTTCTGAAATAAATTATTTATTATTCAGCGAACAACAAAAGTTTTGTCGTTTAATGGTGTTAATCTGTATTATTTGGGAAATTTGTTATATATAAAGAAGTTATGACTGAACCAAGTGCTTTGACACTTAAAATTAAAATATTACAAAAAGTGTGAGTTAATCGATTTGGTGTGTGTACGGCTGAAATGTAGATCATTTTTGATAGACTCGTTTTCAGAGTATATCTGACAAATGATCTTACCAGCTATACACATGTACTATCTGTTAACAGCGATCAATTGAACCTGTACCTGTCACTTCGTATTGAGGTTTCTTACAATTGATCCACGGTCACTACAATTTCCTCCGTTTACGTTTTTGCGTCACACAGAAAATCATGGACCATTAAAACGAGAATGATGTGTACGTCAACTTTTTGCGGGTAGATATGGCGTGTTCCGTATAATAGAACATCGCCACGCAAAGGATAATTATTGTGCAACGCATTAATACGTCGATGTAAGTCAACGCATTAACGCAGTAATTGCACGTTAAAATGTATCACGGTTATTGTATTAATAATACTATGTGATACATTGTAGGGTGTGGACCGTGTCGCCGGATATCATTAACTGAAAAGCGTGTATGTACTACTAATATTAACGGATTCCGGTCATTTTACACTGAGAGATTTTTCATGCGATTCGTTTTTCTTGCACGTTTTACAAGCGGCTGCCTGTCGGGTCGCCGTCTCTCTGTAGAAACGTTAAATACCGTGTCCCTTCGTGCGAATACGAAGCATTATGATCGGCTCGACTTCACTTCTACAGTGAACCACGAAAGTATTTGAACGCACTTCTTGTATATCTGATGATGCAATATAAAAAGATAAAGAATAAAATAACGAGTAACACACTTATCTGTGATAAAAAATAAAATAAGATAAAATGAAAAATAAATATGGGACGAAAAACTAGAAAGTTAATCGTTCTACCAGCATTAACAAATTACTTACGAACGAATAGCTCGAAAAGACAAGTCCAATATCCGGTTCGAGAAGTCAATGGATCTTCGGCTCGTTAACGAAAATTCATTTAATTAACACATTCGGAGGGAAGGGAAAGCAATTAGCCTCGCTAATACATCCCGGCCCTATCGATGAGATAAGGAGTCCCATCGCGTCGCTCGAAAATGATCGCAACCGTCGTTAACGAGTCGCAGGTAAGATTTGTTCTTGGTTGGCCGATGGTGTGCGATGTAACCGCGGTGTACCCACGGCGACTCGCAGCCAATTAGGACAAAAACGTCTAACGCGGAACACGGTTAGAAAGGAGCGTTCATTGACATCGAATTTTATCTATGTCGGAGTTGGCTCAGTGATAACGTCTCATCTACATTACAAACGGTAGAGTTCCGCGGTGATAATGACGCGATATCCGAGCCGAGAGGGAAAGGAAACGGGGAAAAAATTCAAAGAACACAGCAGAAACGCGTCCTCGTCAGGACTGTTGGTTCTCTATTATCCTATAAAAATTTCAAGCCGACACCGATGCTCCACAGATACCCCCTTTTCACAGACACCGTGCCAGCCCGTTTCATTTGCATCGTTAACGATTAACATTCTTCCGTATTCCGTTCATTCGGCTTTCATTGATCCACGAGATGCCGTCGAGCCGACGCGACGCGATGTTCCCATTCGAGGAAAGTATGTACAGTGCCCCTCATAATTATTCGAACGACCTGAAACGTCTAAAAATAGAATGTACTTTCACAGGAAAAATTATTTATTAATAGACTCCGGATGTTTATGCAAAATAAAAAGCTTACTATAAATCACAGCAGCTAAATGTAAAAGATTCTTTAGTAATCATTTTAATGTGGTGAAAATAATATGTTAATACAATGTGATGTAATGTAACATGATATTTGGTCCCCTCAGGGTTTCAAATTCATTTACCAATCCTCCTCCTCTTTCCACTCTCGCCATCATACTGTTTATGGTGGGTTCCGAACCACCTTTTGCCAACAACACGTGAAAAACACCCCGGGTGGGTCACTTTCCGGTTTTTTACCAGACGGTCACCCATCCTAGTGCCGTTCACGTTACACATTGTTTAACTTCGGTGATCTAACGAGAACCGATGCTTTCAACGGGATTACGGTTGTTGGCTAATAATATGTTAATACATTAGTCTTTTAATATCTTCACTGTTTAAATTACGCTTGCTTCATTTTTGCGCTACAGATGCATCAAAGCCGGAGTCTATTTATTAATCTAAACTCGACACTGCGGATTTTATGCATTTGTGACGAATATTATCCCTACTACTAGCTGGAGAATTTTATGCATTAGTTGATGCAGTCAGTAAATAAAGTGTTCATATTAAAAGCGTGGAATTTTTTAAACCTAGCGTCGAGTTCGGAAATTGTATATACAGGGTGTCCCAAAACTACCCTAGGAGCCGAAAATGGTAGGTTCCTTGGGTCATTTGAAGCGACATTTTCCTTAACAAAACTGTTATCCGCGGCTTTGTTTAGGAGTTATTAACGAAAAACACGGACCAATCAGAGCGCGACCTATACGCGAGTTGGTAAAATCGGCTCGGCGCGCCAACTGTCCATTGGCCGACTGTGCCAACTCGCGTCTAGGTCGCGCTCTGATTGGTCCGTATTTTTCGTTAATAACTCCTAAACAAAGTCGCGGATAACATTTTTGCAAAGGAAAATGTCGCTTCAAATGACCCAAGGAACCTCCTATTTTCGGCTCCTAGGGTAGTTTTGGGACACCCTGTATATACGGTACATATAAATATACAGTTAATGTTAACCAAACTGATTAGTTAAAATAATTGTTTTTAGAACTATCAAAGACTGTCTTTTCGAGATTTCTCAGTCACTGGTTACGATAATCGAAAGTTCGGCTAATCGAGGTTCGGATAATTGGCACTGTACTGTACATTTTGAAGGTCGGCTTAAGGGTTGAAAGCTTTTCATCAACGGAAATTCGTAATATGTTTAGAGTGTTTAAATGAACGGTACTGTTACACTCTTATATCCTCCACTGAACCGAAGAGTGCAGATGCAAGCCGGTCAAGGTCACGGAGGTCTCTGACGTAAGGGTACATTTAATGGACAGATGATTAACTAAAAGATTCCTTTGGCGACGCCCCTTCCTGATAGTACGTCGCATTGAACGTTTGAAATATTATACGTGTAATTTCGTGAAATTATACGGCATTACTTCTATGAAAAAGTATCTATCGAACATGAATTCTTACTACCACAACATTGCTGTTCTCTTTGTCTGAAAATTAACTTTATAGTCCGCAAGGCGCGAAAGAGAAAATTAATAGCATACTAACCCTTAGCACTCGAATGGTTCAAAATATTGTTAACCTTATTAAATGTATTGGTATCCAATCAATTACTAAATATTGAGAGTATTATATGAGGTATTATATCAATTTCATATTAATGTTTTAACGATTACTTATAAACGTTTAATTTTCGAGTTAAAATAGCTCCGAGTGCAAAGAGTTAAGCAAATCAACTATATTACACATTCGTAACGCGTGAATAAAAGGTTGAAGAACTTTTTGTTTGCTCTTGGAGAATAAGATAAAGAAAGTGGGGGTGATTTAGGACTTACTAAATTTTAATTGGACTGATAGAAAGTTGAGATAGGTTAGATAAGAAGGGCGCAATAAAACGGTCCAACTATCGCCGCCAGAACGGAATTGAAATAAACTTTATCAATGAATGAAACGGGTTTGAAAAAATTTCTGTGAAGATTGACGTAAGTCGTAAAACCTGGATGTTAGATAGAAAGCAGGTTTGAAGAAACGATATCAAAATCAATGCAATCATATATGATTTTTTGAACTCTGAAAAAACTGTCGTAAAGTTTGAGACCTAGTTTGTTTGTTAGCTATGAAACTGCATAGCATAAGAATTATGCAGAAGAATGTATACCGTTGGAAAGGTATAGTTACCAGTTACATTTTCACTGCAGAAAGTATAATGATAGCATTAACGGATCAAAAGTTATAGCCAATTTTCGGAACACAATGTTTTCGGAAAAAAGTTAGTGTTGAAATAAAGTCAAAACGCCTTATATTCAATGTTTATTGAGTCTTTGTTTCTTAGATCATGATTTGACACAAAAAGAACATTGTTCTTAATCTTTAACAATATTTTTTGGGACACTTATCGGAGAGATTTATTTACTCAGATGTATTTTGTAATAATAATCGTACAATGGCTCGATGTTGTCTTGGTCTTTTTAAAAAGTAATACGAATTAGTATTCTAGTGTTAATAATGAGTAGCCTGCGAATATATTTATGCATTTATAGCAAAATTGAGTAGATGAAACTCAAAATTGTTGGAAAATTTTAAGAATTGAAGATGTCAATATATGTGTGTTAATACAGTTTAGTATCTATTTGCTGCAATCGATGCAGACAATTGTATATGTGTGATTTATCCTCAATTAAAACCATTAAGGGAAGAAATAACATTCAATTTAGTTTCTATTTGTTGCAATCGATGCAGACAATTTTTATGTTACATAAAGATCCGCAGTCTAATAATGATCACACGTACTGTCCTTACTTAATTGTCACACGTGTGAGAACATCAGAAATTAATTTATCCAGGAATAGATATTTATATATAAAGTAATTATTTACTTCGTCCTTGTTAGAAAAATGTATTTTTCGTTTTACTGGTGATACAAAAATGAAAGTAGCATAGAAAAATAGTAATAAACAGCTAGGTACACTATGAACGTTTACGTACACTCCTAGTCAAAACTTCGAAGCATATTACGGTAGAAAAATAATTAAAATTCTGCAAGCAGAGTTGGATGTTTAATTGAAAACTTTATTTCGTCGTATAAATGGAATAGTACTCGACACGTTAATCTCCATCATTTATTCTCGTTCGAAGGTTAATTATACTCTTTGCTATGTTAATATTTCCGGCAGTATTAAAAGCCTTTACAAAAGAAAAGTTATTGATTGTCTGCGTACCATGTCATGCGTAATGATTGCAAACAAAAATATACGTAGAATTAATTATGCTTTCTTCGCGCAAAAAGAAAGACCAGTGGTCGTTACAAATACACGTGTGCTAGCACCGTGTACATGTGACAGACATGTCGGTTGTACTCGAGAGTAAAATTACAATTCAAATGTGCGTACCGTATTTCGAAAAAAAAAAGAAGAAAGAAATCTACTGACATGAGATAATGAAAGCCTAGGTGCGCTTCGAGTTGTCAAGTAGCGGTGTGCACGCGCATTTTTCTCGAGGTAATTATGGATACAGTAATTAAGCCTGATCCTATTAGCAGAATAAATGGTGTGATTATTTCAAAAGAAGAAAGAGAGATATATATGTTTAAATTTAATAAACTTTTGATTTTCTCGTGTTTCACCCAATTGCCTCTACTATAAATGCATAAGATCTGTGGCGTGCTAATAACTGGACACCGAGTCTCCTAATTAACTTCACATCGTTTCTCCTCCCCCGGCAAGATCTCTCACTTGCCGTCGGTGTAGCTCGCTCGTCAAATCATATTTATAAATGTTCATGGGTGTAGCTGTCCACCGTAATGACTATTATAATCGAAGGACTTAATCATGCTCGGTGCGCGTGCAAACTCGCGCGTCGATGTACACGTGCACACGTGGACAACGCCGATCTGCCAGGTTAAGAATAACCTGTTGCTTGTCCTGAACTGACAAGGGATTCTTCTCCTACGGCGGAATCGATCCTGCGAAAAAAACGCCTTCCGTAAAACGCCTTCGCGAGCCCTGGCATACTGAAGTTCCGGTCTAGGAAGTTGAAGAATCATCAAAGAATGAATTGAAGGCATGATTTTCAAACATTTTTCTAGCATAATAGGTGCTTCGGTTAATAATGTCGATTTTTTCGCAAAGTTGGACCGTTTATTTCCATAACAAAATAAATTACCTTAATAATCAAAGTATTGGCCATCGTTTCACATCTTTCTGTCAAAGAATGGATTTCGCGCCAAATGATCTTTTCGTTTTTGGAGGCCAATCATTCACCAACTCCCACTTCTTCCTAAAAATGTTAGTGTTAGTGGAAATAAGTGGTAGTCCCAAGGGGCTAATTCCGGTGAGTACGGCGGATGTGCGGTACGATGTTCCATTTAACGTTTCCCAAATAGTTTTTTACACATTTTTCAACATGGGACCGAACATTGTTACGGTTCAAAACGATTTTACTTCTCTTTATTTGTCTTTTGGCGTATTTTGATCGTTTTTTATCAATACTTGGTTTAATTTAATCAATTGAATAAAGGAATGAGAGAACTCGATCGTTAATACCGTAGAGATATTATAATGAAGATACCTAACTGTAAAATTCTAACGTAATTGCTAAGGTAGAACTTGAGATTTCTTGTACACCGTTTTGAAGAATATAATTCTGAGAAAAACGCGTTTAAAGTTTACGAATGTAATTTTTCTTACAGGTATACGAACTTACTCTCGAAACGGTACTTCGAGAAATAATATGTATTGAAGCCTAAAATCCATGTAAAACCTTTTACATTCTGTTCTCAAAACTTGAAACTACTATTTAACACAAAAAATTTGATTTTTCCCAAATATCACTGTATTCTAACCCCTTAAATAATAGTCAAGCAATTTGTTGTGGCGTCTCAGAGTCACCGCTCGAGTGCTAAGGGTTAAATTTTTATTTGCTAGGGATTTTAGATCTTTCATCTATTGT
Organism: Lasioglossum morio; assembly: GCA_916610235.2. NCBI lineage: Eukaryota > Metazoa > Arthropoda > Insecta > Hymenoptera > Halictidae > Lasioglossum > Lasioglossum morio. Next base: position 6,305,004 of record OU744328.1, on the reverse strand, counting down.
AACAATACAGACTTCCATCGAAAATTGGTGGTTTCATAAAGAAAGTATTATGACGTATGTTGTAATCAACGAAAAACACAATGCTGAATGTTAATCGTGCACGCACTCTATGATACATGCAGTTAACACTGTCTGTCTATTGCACGCTAATTCTACTTGATACTCAGCACGGACTAGTATACAAACCGGATCAATTAAATATTTTCAATATACAGAGTATTTCACCTAACTTGTCGGGCAAAAAGATGTTCTCAAGGTTACGTTTTTTTAGATTTAAAGGTCATCGAAGTTTTTTCAAATGGGACTACTTACATATTTTCATTACAACAAACTTATAGCTCAAAAAGAAAACAAAATCAACGATGTGCGATATGTTTCAATCCAATTCATTGAAATCTTACCTTCGCCTTCTCCCCATACAAACATGATTTCTCGTTGTAAAAACAACATATTGTTTGTTGTAAACAATTCCTACTTGTTTGGTGCCACAGTTTTACCGCCAAAAATAAATAAGTAGTATTGTCAGAGTAGGAAACGAATGGTAAAATTAACTTTTGAAATAGAATATTCAGTAAATTTTCAACAATCACAGGATTTTTACTAAATTAACCATCTTACGATTGATATGATTCTAAAGATGATATTTTTTACCTGAATCTCGACGAACTGTACTGAAATTAATTTTTCTTCTCTTAGTAGGTATAATGATTATAAATTTTTCTTCTCTCAATAAAATTCTTCTTATGTTTTTATACGCGTATCTAGTTACAATAATTGAAATTGACCATCATGATTCCATTTCGAATGTTAACCGTAATTCACGCTTGGAGTGACACTGGGTTCTTGTTATTCATAAATTAAACAGAGAAATTTCGAACATATTAATAGTGGAATTTTATGCAAAATAGAAATTAATAAACTCGTCGATGTGCTACCTCCTCTCCGATTTCAATGACTTTGATATATTTTGTCAATGTTCCGAACAATATTTCTCTGTCAAGTTTTTGGCAGTCGACTGTAGTTTACGATATGCATTCGCAAAAAAACTGTTGTTCAGAATGGTGACTTTGACAACATATTTCAAGTTTACTGAGAAATTGTCTTTCCTGCTTTCATAATTTGAATAAGAAAAACAGTGTATCAGCACTTCTAAATTCTTTTAAACTGTTTACTGTTTCATATTTCAGCTACTCATCTTTGTCGTAAATGAATCAAATCCACGGTCTAGTTATTAAAAAGGGAAATGTATTTCTACGTGGCTCCAATTTGTTTTATCGCTGTCGATCGCTGTTTTCGCGAATAAATCTCTCCGTCGCGGCACGGCGGTTCTTCACAGTGTCTGCCCGGAGAGATCTATGACCGAAGTTTTTCAAAGGTTTCGTGAAATTTCCTCCAACTATCTATGTTAGATTCCTGTATCGTTTATCAATATGCGTACTCATTAATCTTCAGGTACCGGTGACATAATCTTATAGTTTATGACGTACGATTTTAATTGCGGCATCGAGAAAGGGGTGATCAGGCTCTCTAAGCTTGACAAATAGTCTATGATTTCATGAAACGGCAAATGTACCAATGGTAATTAATTGCGATAAATCTTCCCGTGCCGTGGTGCAATTAATCATGCCGGGATCTCTCCCAGGTGGATGTTAGGTTTCGTGTAACGCTTCTTTCAGTTTTTCATACGGAGATACGATTGTAGATTAGAATCTTTCCGTGGAAAAATCTTCCCATTTGTGTAGGCCTAACTGAGCAACAGAGAGAACGAATAGGATAAATAAACCTTTAATTTCTCCTACGTGTTCCATTCCCTTCGTTTTACTGTAGATTTTATTTGTTTTTAACATATTTCATTTTTTCTTACATAACGTAAGTGTCTTACATAACGTATTGCCTCTTACTTCGATTAAATCGAAATCTAATATCCTATATAGTATTCCTTTTTGTTGTAATTTTACACGAGTAATAATTGCGATGGACGTTACTGATCTCATTTTAATTGCGATTAAAATTATAGAGTTGTGGAACGCGAGAGAATATGCAATATGCATCTGTTTTATTTTATACATATTTCATGTGTTTTACTTGAAAAACTCAATAGTATCTTTTGGTGTTACATAACATAAGGAGAAATATTACATGATCTTTTTAAAATTAAGTATGTGGTAATTAATACAAAATATATACTTGTTTTTTTATCAGAAATAAATAATTAAGATCTGTAAAGATGTCTTAAATTCGTCTTATCTACAAATAGATGAGATATCCGTGTTCTTATTAGTATCAAGTTACTTTCTAAATGTTTGGCAATTATAAAAATGTGGATATTAATGAAATTTAATAAAAATTATAATTAGAACAAGCATTTAAAAATATTATTACGACGCACGGCGGCACGATTTTTCGTCAAAAAAGTTACTAATTTTCTTTTGTGAACGCTGCCGAAAAATTTGGAAAAAATTTAACAATAACGAATCGTGTAATAGAAACTGTAACACATGCTAAACACTGCAATCTATTAATCATAGTCATTTGTTTCTTAAATAATTTTTTCTTAAATAGCTTTTTGAAAACGAAATAAATTAAAATAGTTCATGAGCTTTAACCAAAAAATGAAATCATCATTTATTTTGTTAATCGTAAGAGGGAACAGAGAAAAAATGCCTGTCAGATATGTGTTAGTATCGAGTCGTGTAATAATGACAGCCCACCCACATGACGATTTTCCCATTCGTCTGTTAAATATCCACTGACGTTCGAACAGTGGATCGGCCCTCTGACAGAAAGAAATCAATCGACAAAGAGCGAGCAACAATTGGCCTTCTTTTCCGGATGATGAGATCCGCCGCGGAAAACCGATATCCGTGAAACGGGAATGACAGGGAAAGGCGGGGGAGCCGAACGGAAGGTTTTTCTGGTCCATTTGTGAATTAGCTCTCGCAGTGTTTTCGGTAGTTCGTACGGCTCCGTTTTGGCCATTGTCTCTCTGGTTAACGACCGTTTTACACGACCGGCAATTCGACCGGTTGGCTGCCCATTGTTCGCGGTTTTCCTGGCGGTTCCGCCGTCATATTATTGCCCACGCCGCATCTGCCGACGCGGAATCACCCGGGGAACAGCTGGGCCAGTCTCGAGTTTCCATTTTGCACGTTTACGTGTACACGCAACGATCCGAAAAAGCCGCGAGCGCGGAAACAGGTCGAGATCGTGAAAACAACGGTGCTGCCGAGAGTCAGAGTTGAGCAAAAATTTCGTTTCTACAAAAATTTCGAATAAAATGAGTTTAAAATCCACTTGGAAAAACGCCAGTTTATTCAAAATTTTTGTTTAAATAATATGTTTGCCCAACTCTGCCGAGAGTGAAATTATTTTTCGGAAATTCCTCTTAAAAATTACAGTTCGACCCACGCGAAGGAAGTTAACTAATCCGGGAATTCAAAAAATTATGGAACTTTGTACACAAGCAGTGCAAGTTATGACTAATACGACCTTACTTTATTTCGTGCATCATTATTGTGTTGGTTTTGGCCAGAATAATTTAAATATAAAAAAAAAGTTTTAATGTACCGCGTTTTTAAGACGGATTGAAAAGTATAAAATAATTTTTCCTAGCCTCACACAGATAGTCCTGAAAATTTGTGATTGTGAATTTTGAATAGCTATGAAAATACTTGTAAGATTTGATACGAAAAACGTGGGGCGCATGCTATAGATAATTGATGCATGAATAGTTAATCTGAGTCTTAGTCTACACTTCTATATGAACTGTTGTGTGAGTTTTCTCAAATGCAGCTACTCTTTACACTCCTTACTATTATCTTACGCCCCACGTTTTTCGTTTTAAATCATGCAAGTATTTTCATAGCTATTAAAATCACTTTTCAGGACTATCTGTATGGAAGTAGGAAAAATTATTTTATACTTTTAGTTCGTCTTAAGAACGTGATATATTAAAAACGTTTTTTTTTTCAATAATTATTTTCTGCTTTTTAGACGAACAGACAGACAAGAAAGCGAGTTAATATTTTTTTTTTTTGCGTGTTTAAGGTCACATGCACCTAACTTTGGTTATTAGTGACCCCTAATATTCCATTGTCATCCAGTTCCGAGCTATGTTGAAAGTTTCAAGTCTCTAGCTTACCGGTTAGTTTAAAATCAATTGCAAAAGTACCGAGCAGACAGACAGACAAGAAAGCGAGTTAATAAAAACGGGGAATAACGAACAAGTAACGAAGTGTGAACAGGTGCATTGATGTGATTCATTATTTTAAGAAGTAAAAAATCGTTGATCGTACCAGAACACATGTAACCTTCTCGAATGCTCACAATAGACTAAACATCGAATACGATAACCAATGTACGGACACTTTTCATACTTGTTTACCAGCACAATAAAAAAAAAGATGGCGTGAATCGGACTAATACAACCCGCGAAAACACAAGTATGTCAGTCCCGCGGTGTCTAATTTCTCACGATTTCCCGAAAGGCAGTCGGAAACGGTATTGAAAGAGTGAAGAATCCATTCACAGGATCCAATGTTCCCGGAATAATGAGGATCGAAGCTCGCAGTGTGTCGAAACGACCATGTAAAATACTGTCGGGCGTCGAAGCGAGCGGAGAAGGAACAAACGAGCTTTACTTCCACCTAATAAATTGCTGCCGGGGTAGAGCTAATTTTCTGTAACTCCAGAATTCCCTGGGAACTTCGTTAGCACCGAGGAGAGTGTACGAGCCGAAAGCCAGCTGATCACTCTCTCACTCTCTCGCTCGCTCTCTCTGGGATTGGAAGAGATGATGGTCGTCCATTGATCACCGGACGCGACGTATGGACAAATCCGTAGCAATTAACGGTCGATTAACGGAACATCGCGGCGATTAATAAATCCCAGGCGTCGAGTTAACACCCGACAAATTACAGCGCGTCGAGTCATTTCGCCGATCGACATCAAAGTGACCGCGTCACCGTGTGCTCCTCCGCTTCGGTCGGCTTTCACCATCTTTCTTACGAATGTGTACACACACGAGCGTGTCGGTATCGGTCGATTATTCCGGCATAAATCAACCGGCTACCCTCTAGGTGGCGACAACGGTGAACTAATCGCGACCTTTACCGTACGACGACGAGACGCGACGCGACGGTTCAATTTAATTGGCTATCCGCTACCCTCCGTGCTGTAATTAATCATTCGTAAAAATCAGGCCCGCGCAAATTGTGATTAAACGGGGCGCCGTCGACACCGTCCACGGACCTTTTTGTCACGCGTGTTCCACCCACCACACGCTCGATTGTTAATTGCTCCGGCGGAGTTCATTATCGATCCCGATTTGCATTCTGCTGATTTATCGAGCGGCGTCCCGTCCGTCCCTCCGTGCCGTTACACTCTCGGCTCGTGTGCTTAGACTCTTTTACAACGGTGTAAGGCTAAGTGGCGTGCAGTCGCAGACTGTAGCTACGCAAAAGAACAATCGCAAATAGGTGTCGCGATAATTTTATTGATTTACCCTGGCCAGCACGTAAACTCAGGAATTTTTTCAAACCAATCCTATGGGGTTTGCCTAGAACGTGTCCCGCAAAATCTGCCAACTGGAAATATCTCTTTTGTTTTAACTCCTTGCCGTATTTTAACAAGTCACACTCGTCATGGAGATTTTAACCCTTTGCTGCATAGTGTACCATATCTGATACAGTTAAAAATTTTGTATATAGTAGACTAAGAATGTGTTGTCTTACTATGTTTATTTGTTTTTACTTTTCTGAAAATGTTGTTTTAATTTTGGTTTTAATATTTTTCTTTCAATTTTTTCACCATAATTAAAAAAGTCATGCAATGAAGGGTTAAACAAAGTCTAACAAATATCAATGTTACGCCTTTCTTTTTCACTGAAATAATACTTGATTCGTTTGTAATCAACATTTAAGTATTAAAATAAATGTAGCCATACGAGAAATATAAATTCTCGTTTCTCTTCTACGACATTTTTCGAGATAAGGACGTTTTAATCACTGTAACCGTAAAGCAAATGATACGGCAAGGGGATTATTGGACTGCGGATCTTTATGCAAAATAAAAATTGTCTGTATCGGTTGCAATGAACAGAAACCAACTAGAATGTTATGTCTTCCCTTAATAATTTTAATAGATGAGATATCATATATTGTATACATATACATCTTCAATTTTTAAAATTTCATCCACTCAATTTTCCTAAAAATACATAAAGATCCGCAGTCTATTAATTATTGTCTATCTAACTCTCGTAAATTACAGTTTGCTTACGATCTATGACGATCGATGTTTTCTTCGCAAGAAGAAAATCCCTATCCCCTCTTTTTCCTTTGAAGTTGTCGGCTCGACGACCACTTTATTGTCTACCAAAACAACTTTATGGGACCCATAGACTCACCATCCACTCAAGGATAATATCAAGCCGAATAGGTAGCCTCATCCGCAATACGTTGAAAGTCGACCATCGTCTTTGGATCAAAAGCAAGGACGGGTCAAGAAAAGTGGGGGCCCTAAGCGGTCAAAAATTTCGGGGCCTTCAAAAAAAGTTTCAAGAAAACTCATTAAGTCATAGCCTAGAAAAAAATAATCAAAAATTCCGAAAATATCTGTTAATGATAGCCAGCGTTGTTACACAATTTGACAAGCTAAACATTTTCTGCTCCAACCGCAGGGCCCCCAGAACCATCCGAGGCACTAAGCGGCCGCTTTGTCCGCTTACCGCTTAATCCGCCCCTTATCGAAAAAGAACTGTATTGTTATTTATGCAGTCCACGTGTAACCCAAATGTATAGTTAAACGATAAAAGCTCTTCTACATAAACAAGGAACCGAGAACGGGAAATAAAATCACTTTTGCACCCTGGTCCCCAATATTAAGAATCGCAGATTCCGTGACAAAATAGTCAATAATACTCCCCTTTTGATATCTAATTAATTTGCGACTTGCCTTAACTACTTTCCGGATTACACGCGTAAAAACTTTGAAAGAAATCGGCGAGGAAAGGCGGATCGGTTATCAGGAAGCAAAGTGACCATTCGAAGATGAATCAAAGGGCTGGTTAACCGGAAAACGATCCAATCCGGCTTTCCAGGAATGAAAAACAAGAAGACGATGAAATGACGACTCTTTCGAGGCGGTTGTCTCCCCGAAGCAACGCTATTCCAATTTCATTATTGCTACGAACTTGTTGCTACGTTTTTATAACCGGAGACCACCTTACCCTCAGCAATAACTCGCCTCTTCTGGTTTTACGAGATTTCGATGACTATCGACCCTAACCTTGTCTACCTGAACCTGTCCACGAAATATGCCACGAGCAACGAGTCTGTAAGCTCGTGGATGACCGACTATCCGATCGTCTTATCTTCCCGTAATCAGTCCTTGTTCCGGCATTCTTGCGCGTCGAAATCGTTTGAAAAGCCATTCCAATGTCCATCGGTTGGCCATCGCCTCCTAAATTAATCGTCTGACGCCAATCTACGCGTTTTATTGCTTACAGGCACTCCAAGTACAACAATCTATGACATTATACTTTGTCCGACGAGACGAGGCTGTAAATGTAAACATAGCCACTCGAGTGCGATTGAGTTGATGTTGCCAGAGAGGATATGACACTTTTGTCAGTATAGACGTAGACAGAGAAATATCATACCCATTTTTACCATGGAACAGATCTATGCGCACAGCTAGCATGCTGAATATAGGTATAGGCTCTGGTCCATGCTAAATGAGGGTATAGATTCTGTTCCATGCTAAAAGAAGATATGATCTACCTATTGGGTTAGCAAGAAAGTAATTTCGGTATTTTAAGGTGAAATAAAGCCCAATCTTTTTATTCAAGCAATGAACTTTAATGAATAGGATATTTTCCCTTTTCTTCGATGATCTTTTGCAAAAAAGAATAAAATATTTCATTGATTAAAGATCATCGTCTGAATAAAAAAAATTCAATTTTATTTCACCTCAAAATACCGAAATTACTTTCTTGCCAACCCAATATATCGATTTTGCACTCCAAATTCACATTTTTGCATGTCAAATGCATCCTTATGCAAATGAATTTCACCCTTTTGTAAATGAATTTCATCCTTTCGCTAATCAATTTCAGTCATTAAGAGTATTTAAAATTAATTACACTTGACGGCGCCTCCCTTGAGTTCAGAAATACGTATGTACTTTCACTTTTAAAATTTACAATGAATGTACATATCTATATACAGTTTTCATACGTTACACAATTAATGAATTGGTAATTACTAGACTGCGGCTCTTTGTGCTTTCATAGCAAAATTGAGTAGATGAAATTCCAAATTGTCGGAAAATTTTTAAAATTCTAGATGTCAATGTATTTGATGTACGTCTTTGCAATGAATAAAATTGTGAATTTCTTAACGATTAATTTACATTTCATTCGATTTGTTTACGAAAACTTACTTAACCCTCATATGCTCCTCAAAAATAGCTGCATAAAAGAGACTAGGATAACAATTCACACATTTTTATTTTACACGTTAGATCAACACATTATGTTTCATTTATAGCGTCACATTTTAAAGAAATACAACTCACGACGTAGACATAAACGGATGCATAGTTTTACAGTATGTGAAAATATTGAAGGGCTTTTCACCCTGAGGAACGTATGAGAGTTAAAAGTACTTTCTGTGCAAAAGGATGAAGTTGGAGTGCAACACCTGTAAATGGTTGAATTTGACTATCAAAAGAGTGAATTTGGAGTGCAAAACCTGTGAAAGATCAAGGAGGGAGATGAGTCCCTGAACCATGTTTTATGGCAATGTAATTTGTACAACGAAAGACAAAAATTAATTAGAAAGCTCTGTTCAATCAACTTTCAGCTACCAATGGATGTTTCATTGATAATAACCAAACCTAATATCAGGGCTTGTCAATACATGTTATCATTTCTTAAAAGCTGCAGCCTTAGTGTATAAGCGATTGGTCTATACTGTGTCTTGTTATCATATTTTCATTATAATGTTTTTGTACTTTAAATTTTCTGCTCTGTAACAATTTTCATCAATTTGTAATATTCGTATTGTATTCTTTATCATGTTGAAATAAATCTCATATGAGATTTCTATAAGAATAAGAAGAAAACTGTGGAAGGTTGAAATTGATTTGCCAAAGGGTGAATTTGGAGTGCAAACCTTGTATGTGTCGTAGCTCTGAACAACGAGCGTCAGCAATATTAACGTTGCAACACCATCGACCGAAGAACGCGTTGATCATTCCAACAAATTCCAGTGAATGGCCAATCGCGACCGTTGCGCCGCGCCGAGGTGCACGGTAAAAGTCCGTGAATAAACAAGCGCGGCAGGATAAAAAATGTTTAAAAGGGTAATCACGAATGGTTGAGTGTCTGTCCGTGGTGCGGTACAATCAACTCCCTTTTTAAGCGACAGAGCCAACGCAATTGCGATCAGTTACGTCACTCAAGCCCTAATCAAATGCATTCAACTAGTCGCGCATAGAGGAGCGAGCGAACAGCCTTATCTATCTGCTAGCAGGATGCACATTTACATCTCTGTCGCGGCGTATAGGAACCGTTAAGTATGGTGATCAGCGTGATCTAACAAAGACATCATCGGAGAGGAACACGGGAGGCGTACTCAACACGCCCTAACTGTTCTTCTCCGTCTTCTCGACGCGAACGCTCGAGCCAATTCAACTCCTATTGTGAACTGTCAGCAAGTCATACACGTGGGCACGTGGTTTACGATGCGTCAGTGTAACAAGCGTTTTGAGCATCGACGCTCACGATAAATATCCACGTAGCATTCCGCGACGAAACTTCCTCTAGAACCGATGGATATACGGTGTTCTGCGTGCGTATTATTCTATGCTAGACAGTCCAACGAGGGAACAATGAGTGCTTAAGCTGCGTGTAGATTGAGACCACGGGGTTTTCCCCTGAGCACAGACTCGTGCGCAGACCGGGCTGCCTTTACTCTAATGATTAATTATTATGTCACATACTGCCACATATATTCAGGACTCCAAAAAGATGTTGAAAGCAGAAGCATAAAGCATTCTATCTAAAAAAAAAAATTTTGTCATGTGCAAGATACAACCACGCCAAAAGAAACGTGGGATGAACTTGTTTAAACCTTCGAGGATAATGGATTTACCCGAAAGGTAGGACTATTAAAATTACTCACCTCTATAAGATTGATGGAGTGTAAGAATATTGAAGAATACGTTAACCTAATAACGAATACCGCTCATAAATTAAAGGAAATTGACTTAATCATTAAAGAAGAAACGATTGGTGCACTCATGTTGTCCGGCCTGCCTGAAAGTTACAAGCCGATGATAATGGCGTTGGAGAACTCTGGAACGGAAATCACCGGAGATCTGATCAAAATAAAATTACTCCAGGAGGCAAAATCTAATTTTTGCAGTATGTTCGAATTTTCCGATTTTCCTTTGTAATGGTCTCAAATTTTTTTCCTGAAAACTTTTCCAGGACCATAACGAACAAAACAAAAAAAGGATTACGCGTATCCATCGGTCCAATCGTGAGTTATGGTCATAAGTTCATACAAAAATCCCATAAAAAAGCACTTTCATATTTTCCCGAATTTTCCATTTTTCCAGGCAACTTTTCCAATTTTTCTTTCCCTAAAAAACTTATTCGGACTATTACGAACATTTTTTTTTTTAATTAGCCAAATCGGCCTAGCCATTCTCAAATGATGTGCTTACCAACGAACAGCATTTAATTTGTATTTATATAGAAGATAGATAACCATCTGCAGCCCACTTCGTCGTAGATGAAAAATTATGAAGTTCACAGTTGCACACCGTGTCAAAATTAAATGAAACACCGAAAGGATGAAAGTATTGACATGAAAAGTGGATTCTGGAATTCTGATGCGAGGCACGCGAGTGAAAGAAACCGCGGCGAACCATTCAGAAAAAGAGATTTGTCGAAAACGAGTTCCGCCCACGTGCACAATTAGGAGCGCGCGAATTAACTTCCCCCTTCCCTCGCCAGGCCCCGATGCAGACGACGGAAATAATATATCGAGTGGTAGGTGGCAAACGCGTGTGGCCGTTCATAAAATAAAGAAGAAATTCGGGAACAGCGGAGCGGGTTTCTGGGAGAGCTGGCGGTTGTCTCGTTGAACCCACGAACGGGGCACCATAGATCATTTCTCAAATCTCTGCTGGGCCGCAAAACGTAGTGGAGCGGCGGCTGGAACTCGTGTACGAGCAAGGGGGCAAGGCGGCGAGGCGTCCGAGTGCTTGCCGTTTATTCATAAATCAGGGAGGTCCGCCGACACAAAAGATCGGCCCAGCCGTCGGCGTAACCATGGCAAATCGTGACCATCGATTATCCCGATAATGTCATAATCCGCCGGTACGGATGAGAGTGTATTTCGCGCGGGCAGAAATTTGTGACCGCCCTCGCCACGTCTGGGATTATTTTCTGCACGGGCGACCGCTCGTCGAACTCCTCTCCTCTCGCGGAGGCTCGATGAAGCAATAACCCGCGAATTTGCTCTGCAAGATCGTTCCCGGACCGTTCCGTAAGGCGGACCGGTTGGTTTCCTACGTGGAAGTCGAGGACAAACACGGCTTTTACGATTCTAACCGACTTTTTTGCTCCTCTCGTCGAGCATTCTAGATTTATCACGCGGCGATAGAAGATCTTCAGCCAGAAAACGATGGCATGTTCCCGAAAAAATAGAGAATAGAGGACTGCATCGGTGAAGTATGAATTCCGATCGTGAAAATATCTCTTGCCATTATCTACATTGCTTAGATTTTCAGATTTTTCTGTTTAACTAGATACATCAGATGATTGCATAAATTCGCGTACGACTTGAAAATTAAAGTCAATGGTTAAACTTGAAAGAATACAGCTTTATTAATCAATTATATAGTCAGCATTCTTTTCTAATTGTAGAAATTTCTATTATTTCTTAATAGATTTATTATTATTACATATTAGAAATTATTATTATTAAACTTGAAAGAATACAGCTTTATTTAAATTTCTACAATTAGAAAAGAACGATGACTATATAATTAATTAATGAAGCTGTATTCTTCCAAGTTTAACCATGAACAATGTGAACATAAAATATAGCCACAATATATAATAACATTATTATTAAACATCCGCAGTCTACTTATCACTATAACCAGAGTTGGGCAAAAATTTTATTTAAATAAAAATTTCGAATAACATGGGTGTAAAACCCACTTGGAAAAAAACCCACTTTATTCGAAATTCTTATCTATATGAATTTTTTGCACAACTATAACTATAATCATATAATAAATAGTAGTGCCAGGGGTTAATCGATATGGCAAATGAGTGGCTCACGTTGCGGACCAACACGTATGCATTTTTGAGCAACCTTCTCTCGTAGAAAATCAATTTTCCCCAGTTAGCATCTCCAACAATTTCCTTCGGGTACATGTGCGAGGCGGAACAGTCTGTAGAAGGCATCGTTTGCTAACTTGTTCCTCCGGGGTCCCGAGGAGGCACCGGTGTTTCACGCGAGCACTGCTTTTGTTCCGAACGTCCCGCCTGGTTGTCCGTCGATTAACGAAATCGATATGATCTTGTAAATTGCAGGCCGTTTCTCGGCATCGACCTTTTCCTCGTTTTTTCATCAGTCGACTCTTTCTTCTCTCTCTCTCTCTCTCTCTCTCTCTCTCTCTCTCTCTGTCTCTGTCTCTCTGCCAAGGTCAAACGCGGTAATTGTAAACATTGTCTAAAAGAGCCACGCAAACATATTCACGCTAATCGCATTCTTGGAGCAGGTCCGTCTAAAAATAATACGAGTCAATAGTCGATCGACGTGGTTACCACCTCGGCGTCGTTTACGATCCCGTTTTTCCACGGCCGCGATTTATACGATCGGGTATCTGTCAAGACGTTCCTTTGCCGGCTGCAAGAAACGTTCCGATCGGATGCACAAATAATAGCGTCATAAAAGTTGTGTTGCATTCCGCCACACATAGGAATTCAGGTGAATGGGGCTGTCAACTATTTCGCAAAAATTATCGTGCTTCCTACTTACTAACAGTTCTATAGAGGGAGGGAGAGTATCCTATAGCGCCTTCAATTTCTTCATAACCAAAGGAAAACTATAATACTTTATTTCTTTTATTCTAGTATTAATATATTTTAATTATATTTAATTAATATATTATAATTATATATATTCATAAAAGTAACATTATTGATTATGTCGCAAAAATGATCGTGCTTCCTACTTACTAACAATTCCATATTGGGGGGTGGGGGGAGTGTATCGTACCGCCTTGAACTTTTTCATAAATAGACAGCGTATTTTAAGCATTTATGACAGAAATGAGTAGGTGAAACTTCAAACAGTAAAAAATGTAAAAATACGGAGACGTTCATGTCAATAAATTAAAGTTATTTACAAAAGAAATGAATCTTTATTTAGCTTAATTCCCATGCAAATGATGTATAAACAGTTTATTTTGCATAAAGATTCGCTGTCTATTCGTAAATAAATGAAAAAATATAAGACCTTATTTCTTTTATTCTGGTTTATTTATAAACTAACGATATTATTGATTGTTTCGGAAAACACTAACAGTTCATTCTAACTGTAGATGGTCGCAAAAATAGGTGATCGCGAGAAGGTATTGTCTTCATTAGAAAGTTTATTAAAATCTGAAAACTTTTTAAGATTTGATTGTACTACTCGTATTATTTAATGAATTTAAAACGTAAAGAAGTAGGTACAGTGAACCATCCACTGTTTTTAGATTTATACATGCGAAAATCTGTTTCTCAACATATGTAGAAAAATTATATTTTTGTTTGTTACAAAGATACATGATGTGTATACAGTGGATTTTATGTATTTATAACGAAAATTAGTAGGTATAATTGAGAACTGTTAAATAAATTGGAAGAATTTAAATATACTGAGATATTATTTTCACAACCTATTAAACATATTACGAGACAAAATACATTTTTATTTCACACCGGGTTGTTGAAATTTCACTAGAAATTTTTTATTTTGCATAAAGATCCGCTGTCCAATAATATATAGGTTTTCATTTTGACGAGAGCATAAAAAACTTGTGTCTTTCTTTCGGCCCCGCCAGTATCTAAAAATTTCAAAAATTGACCAATATTATTATTTGCGAATGTACTCTCTATCGTGTGACGTACGATTTTCTTTTCCTTCTGCAATTCGTTTTGACAATATGAGAAAAAAAAACATGTCTGGTCTAAAGCCTGTGTTTTTCTTGTTAAATACTGTAACTTGAAGAATCGATTGAAAACGTCGCGGATTTCGTACGTCATACGATAGAGAATGCGATCAAAAATAATAATATCGATCAACTTTTAATTTTCAGATACTATCGGAGCCGAAATCACTGACGCCAGTGTGCCTTATCCTACCTAACTCAAACACATGGAGACGGAGTAGGTCATTGAATTCGTCTTCGCGTCAGCTATAAAACTGTGCGATGAAAAATACCATGATCCGTTTAACGAAGCCAAGGTGAGCTTGAAATCTCGAAAATTTCCAGATTTATAGAATATTATTTACGTACGAACATCTTTGAACATGAACGCACATCTTCAAATTTCCTCTCTTAACATTAGAAACAAATGAAGCAAACAATTCTAAGCTTCTTTTCGAAAGTGAAAATAAAGTAAAAGTTGAATCGGTTGAGTTTAGATCCTTGCAGTTAGATTTTGTCTTAAAAATTGCAGTAGACTGCAGTGAGCGAGATCTAGTAAATATTAATAATATGTTAATTATGAAACAAAAATTATTTACTCAGAAATGTAATATAACTGTCAACTTTCGTCAAATGAAACTTGACATTTATATTACTTTCAAGTGTAAACCGCCGCAATGAAGTACACAATTTTTATACAATCTTAAAGTTAGTTCAGAACACTGTGTATTCATTTTGCAATTTCTTAACAATTGCTCTTCTTATTATCAGTCAATTAATATTTATGTCCACGTGATACAAATCGAAATCTGTAAATGAAAAATAAATCAAGACAGTAATGCATATGTCCTGAAATATTTGCATAAAGACGCGAATAGGTAAAATGTAATATTTAAACTACGGATCTTTATGCATATATATAGCATAATTGAGTAGACAAAATTCAAAGTTGTTATAAAATTTAAAAAATTGAAGATATCACTATATTTTCTCCTCTATTATGATCATTAAGGGAAGAACTGACATTAAGTTTAGTTTCTATTACTTGCAATCGATGCAGACAATTTTTATTTTGCATAAAGATCCGCAGTCTAGTAATAATAGTTAATAAGCAATGTGTTGTAAAATTAAGCAAAGAAAAAATGAAATTCCATTTTTAACTCTTTGAAATTGCTGTACTATTATTCAAAATATTGTTTACATTATTACATATGTAGGTATCCAATCAATTACCAAACATCTAGATATTGTGTAAGGTATTATACCAACTTTAAATAAATAAAATTTAAAAAATCATAGGGAATGGAAATATTCTTGGCCGGAAGGAATGTTTCACTTTTGTGTTAAAATAGCTCCGAGTGGAAAGGGTTAATTTCCGATATTTTCGGCTATCTCGAGCTATAATACGAGCTATAATTGTCAACGATTTGCAGTTTAGTAATTTTTGCTTGACAAAATACGAGTTAAATAATCCGTAGATAATTGCGATGAAGTTGGTTTTATCGTAGTGCATCTGCGATCGAAATTCGCGTGAAACTCGACGGAATTATTTAATCAGAAGTGAGTTAGGAAGCGTGCGAGAGACCACCGTATCACAGCTCACAGCTGACGAGACGCGCGGTCGAGTTTGCTCTCGGCAGTCTTGTCGCTGAAGGTAAACGAGTCACATTATTGAGGGCTCCGGCCGTGAAACTGAAGAGGAGTAATTACTACGGCACAGGCTTGCCGTGCTCGCCTTGCTAATTAATGAAGAAACGAACGTAAGGGACCGCTGCTAATCGTGGTACTCGATTCATCAAATTGCTCCTCATGTGAGAGCCGAAGCGCGCCGAAGCCTGAATCGTAAGGAAACGGTCCAGGGAAATTATTATTGAATGTATCGCGATTTCTACGGCACGTAAACCTTATATAGTAGAGGAAATATTGTTCTCCTTCATATTCACAATTTTTGAAGAATATATTTAATCAAGTTAAAAAAAAAAAAAAAATTTTTTCAATTTTCTTACAGACGCAATTTATTAATCTTGAAAATGGTCCAAACAGTGACCGAAACGTCGATTATATAAAATTAGCAAAATTGCTTAGTTAATTTTTTATTTTTGTGTATTTAAAGATCGAACCGTAGCGCCGATAACATTCAACGATTTTATATAGTAGAGCCTTTAACTTTCTGAACCAGTGATTTAAAGATTAATAAAAATTAAAGATTATTTTAACAAGTAAGTTTTGTTAACATTACCTGTATATTTATATGTATCGTATACAGGATGACGGCCCAAAGAAATTATTATTGAATATTGCCGCGATTTCTGCGGCACGTAACCCTTATACATACATATAGTAAAACTTAAATTTTATGCGAACCAGTGAATGAAAAATCTCGAGAAGGCAGTCGTTTATGATGCGGATAAAAATTAAAGATTATTTTAATAAGTACGTTTTGTTAACATTACCTGTATATTTATATACATGTATCATATACAGAATGATTTTGGGAACTGGGACAAGTTACTGCTATTTTTTAAAAGTAAAAATAGAAAAGAATGATGGAGGGAAAAATCATATGTCATAATACGTCCTATCTTCCTTTGACCTTATTTTTTATGTGGATGCACCGATGCATCCGCTGGGGTGCAATTGTACTTTATTCTTTAATGCAACTCAATTTCTTTTGTTAAACCAGCTGATCCTTTTTATTATCCTATATATAAAAGTACTAACCCTAGATCATCGAAATGTTAATACATCACGAGATATTTGACATTTATTTTTATGAAAGTAAACACGGTATTAGTTCCTACAATTCATATCGAGAATTTGGATATTTCTTCTTGTAAAATGACCTCGGGCTAGTACTTTTGTACGTAGGATAATAACAAGGATCTGTAAAAAGTTTGAAAAGGATTCACCGATGCGTCGATTTTGACTGCCGATTACATATGGCAGCTATGAAAACTGATATGTTGCTGCAATTGTATAATAATTTAAATAATATGTAATAAAGATAATTGCATATGAAAATTACAGTGTGTTGTTCTGGAATACAACGAAACAAGTACAGCCAATCTTCGAACAGTTGACCTATAATAAGCTAATCACTTTTTATCTCACAAATTATCTAAAATTGACACTGTCACGAATTGACAGTGTGCTCTGATGCATCCCCTTAACCCTCGCAAGGTAAAGTCTAATAACACATAAATAGTAAGGTGGGGTATCTTAGACCCCGACAAATGAATTTCGTAAATGGCCTCGTTTTTAATAAATATAGGGTATAGAATAACACAGGATAAAAAGTAAACAAAAAGATTTAATCTTATTCGTATAAAAATTCTGAAGGCTCGCTGAGACCCGTAGAAGGTTAATTTCCTAGTTTGTATTGTTATATACAATGTTGCTAAAGAGCGTGTCCATAAAACAGTGACATCGCGTGGCCAGTTCGTTTAAAATAAAATATGCAATAAACGCAATCAATATTTTTCTTCGCCGATGCGTGTACACGTAAATTCTTCCATGATCACTACAGCAATCAAGAAATCGTATTAATACCGTACAACACACGCGACACCGAAATTACCATGAAAAGGGGACATTCACGAAAAGGTCGTTATGTTTGTAGAACGATATTAGTTCGAAGGATTAATACGCCGGTGGTTAAAGTCGATACATCAAAACCGCGCGCGAGAGTGCAAGTGAAGAAGCCTGTAATCGAACGATTACTATCAGCTCGAATTGCTTGGTCCCTCGATCCTATCCCATCGCTTGGAAAATATAAGCTACGATTTCTGTTTTTTCGTTCTGTTTCGTTTCGTTTCGTGGATCGGTTAACAGGAGGAAGATTTATCGCTCGGTGAAACGAGTTATTCCTGGTCGCGTACGATGGAAACGGGGGTGAAGATTCCGAAGATGGATGGCGTTGCCGCCATTTTTAGCGGGGCTCAAGGCCCCTTTCGAACGGTTTCTTCGGCTAATTTTTCAGTGATAGTCGGGAAAGTTAATCAACGTGTTACAACCACGGGATTAAGTTATAACATTGACGTACATACTGTGTGTTTATGTCGCTTAGGTTGCTTACGATTATCGCGTCAACGTCTCGGTATTTATGCTCTGTGTTACTTTATTTAAATAGTTTCACGCGCGCGCGCGCGCGCCCTACCAATGCATCGCGGAGCCTACGATGTCACGAAAATGCAACGGAGTAATCAACAAGTGTGCAATAACGTTCCCGACTAACAACCTCGTGAATAAATACTTGACCATTAACATTGTTTCGAGCGAGCACAATATTTAACCATTCTTTCTGGTTTAATCCTTGTTTATATCGGCAGAAACCGGATTAAATGTAGACCCGGTGAAGAAAATTTGATTTTAATTCAATGGTACGCGTAACGACCTCACCGCGAAAGCTCTGGCAAAATGTTGAAACATAAATTTCGTTTTAAGCCGTGTGCACTGTTCGGTTGTTTGTCATTTCACATATTCTTGAATACTAAATCGAATTAACATGTATGAACGGTTGATGATTAATCAATTTTGCATGTATACGCACAAGAAAAACAATCTGCTTTTAGGTCAACATGGCTCGATCGAAGCCCGATTTATTTCGTAATATATATTAACGTATTGATTGCCTGCTGGTCGTATGCGAATCACATAATTACTTTGTTCAGTTTCAACCCTTAGCGCTCGAATGGTGACTCTGGGAGAGAGGCGCCACTAAAAATTGCTGTACCATTAATCAATATATTCTGTACATTATTAAATGTGCCGGTATCTAATCAGTAGACTGCTGATTTTATGCATTTATGACAAAATGGACACGTACAATTTAAAGCAGTGGATATATTAAAAATATTTAAGGACATCAATGTATTAGTTTCAGCTCGATAGAATAATTGAAAGAAGAATATAATTTTTATTTGGCTCCTGTGTCCTGCAATAAATGCGAACATTTTTTTATTTTGTATAAAGATCCGCAGTCTACTAATCAATTACTAAATAGTTAGGTGTTGTACGAGGTATTAGGTTTAAACACGAAAGTTCGTAGCGTTTTAAAATCAAAATTCAAAGCTATTGTAAAATTAACTCATTTATTCATAGGTTTATTGAACAACGAAATAAGTCACCTAAAAAATGACAAAAAGTAATAGAAGAGAAATCTATGTATAAATATCTTAATTTTATCTTTGAAATTTAATTTGAAAACGTTAGAAACTTTCATTCTAACCCAATATTATACCAATTTAATATCCATAAATATTCTAGCTCGGAAGAAACGTTTAATTTTTGAGTTAAAATAGCTCCGAATGCAAAGGGTTAAAAAATACACTTTGTTGGAACATCTGAGAATCTCTGATTAAATTTCTGAGACCTTAAAGAGTTTATTAATAAATCCTTTCACAGCAATACCAATTTCGTTCAAATCTTCAAGTAAATATTTCGCTGTCGAAAGTATTGTTGTATCTCTTCTGTTTTCAATAAAAGTTCTAAAATAACTTGTTTCCTTATTGCAATAAAAAATATTCGTTTTATAAGAACAGGACCACTTTTTCATGCTGGATAACTAAGCTATCACGTATGGAAATGATCACGTCAATATAAAACAGGAATATAATTAAATTGAGTTGAATTATTAAACTGAATAGCAAATAAAAGTAATATACACCGTGTAAAGTAAATAAATTTAACGTATCCGGCTTCTTTGTAACCTAAAATATTGTTGTTGTTGAATGAACAATTTATTAATTTCAAACATCTGTTGGATCATTTCATAGCGCGAGATTCAAATGTTCCAATCGTCATCATTTAGAATTAGCATTTATCGTTTAAGAAAATTTACAACACAAATGCTAGAACATAATTCGATAGAATCTAGTAAGATTTTGCTTAGTGTTGAATCTATAGAGGCTGTTCCCATTAAAAATATAATTCTATTTCATGCCAATATCTTAAAAAAAGGCTATAATAATTGAAAATTGCATAGTTTATTCAGAATTAAAAAGAAGTTCTTAAGAGTAACATATACAATAGTTTTACGATAATAAAATAAATTCCACGTGACACGGTCACGAAAATTTAGCGGAACGGTAAAGTCTGCAACGGTGGTTATTTGAGTGGACAAATCGGGGATGATGAACGGCCAGGCGATCTTTTAGCAGGCGCCAGGCAGCAGATGCACAACGGCAGCTACGTGAAACACGGGAGAATCCCGCTTATGTAAATTCGAGAATGGAGGCACGAAAGGGGTCGTAGAGCGTGTCCGGGGAGATATGGTATTGTGAGAGCAGTGCGGACGAGAATCTATAAAAATTCCAAACATCTTATTCCTTTCTTGAAACGTGAATTTACGGTCCTGAATAGCGGCAGGCGGTCTTGACGCCCGGTCCAAGATTAATACACCGAAAAGACAAAAAGATCGATCGCGCTGGGAAACGGTCCCTGCAGAGGGAAGGTGGGGTGTTCAAGGGAGAAAATAAAGATACCGAAATTAGAATTCGAAGTCTCTCCGTCGAAACAACTGGCCGAGGATTAATCACGAGCCCCGAGCGCCGCGCCGTTTGCGCGAATGCTGCTTGTTGCTCGTTCAGAAACATCCCTTGTGAATCACGCTTCAGCGAACCCTGCAATTAATAGAATGTACGCGTGACATTCTACACTTGACGATCGCGGAACGTATCATTAAGCCTACCAGCGAATGCTACTCTATTTCTTTGTAATAAACTTGTAATAAACTTGTAATAGCTATAAATTTGAAACACGTTCCCGCGCTTTTCTCCTTTTGTGGACGCAGCACGCCGAGAATGTTGAGGAACGCGGGCAAACACCATTGAAATAGGCTTTCGTGTTTCTTACAGATAAATACTGAATTTAATGATAGACTACTTCTTGCTCGTGGAAGTTTCATTGGGTCATTCGTTCTGTAAATATTTCAAACTTTTTTAAACACTGAACCTACCACGAGGGGTCGAATGACCCATTTTAGAGTTTTTATTTGTAAATTATTGAAATTGCAAAGGTGTTTTCATGTGGGAATTTATTGAATATGTTTCTTGACTCCAGTATATGTTATAGTAAAAATTGCAGAATATATAAATAAATTTAATCTTGTTATTTTTATAATACTATGCACATCAATCACTTTTGATGGTCGATAGGTTTAGTGTTAAGGTTACTAGATATTTAAAAAAATGGCGAAGTTGGGCAGTGAACTCAAATTTAGAGACTCTTTGTAACTCTTCAGTGAACTCTGAGCACTTGATATATGTATATCGTAATGAGGATTTGAATTATCTAATTTATTTCGCTCAATTAACTACTTTAGTCACTTTGTTTTTATTTGATCATTTAGAAAACGGCATCCTACCATAAACATTTGTAAACACTGATATTATTTAGATTTTCTATTTCCTTTAATAAAGTGTAGTCAATTATTGATTCATACTAGATATAGTAAATTATTGATTCATTGCCTGTATTATTTTAAATATTTTAATCAATTTATTATAAAATTTTCTATAAAATTATTTTAATTCATGATTAAACCCTTCTAATTTTATTACAACGTTCTCTAATCCATTTAATTAAAATATCAATTTAATATCACACCTCCTAAAAATGAAATTCGAAAATAATAAAATACTTCTCAATAAATTTCAATTATATGGCTACCCTTCTAATTTTATTAAAATATCCTCTAACCCATTTAAGTGAAATATTAAGAAATTACATGTTACGTGAATTTAATGTTGAATGAGATGAAAATTTAGGTTATTGATAATACGTATCACTACTAATGCCTTCATAATAACTACACTGCAGATTTTTATACAAAATAAAAATTGTCTGCATCAAGAGACGAGAGGCTAAAATACACATTTAATGCTTTCTTAAATAATTTGAATACGTTGGAAACAGTATACCTATATTCATCAATTATCGTAATTGTTCTAGCATCAATCCACTTTTATTATAAATTCATAGAATCCGCAATCTAATAATAACCAATGCACTGTTTGATATTATCTTCCAACAAATCAGAAGAAATCGCACATGCAAAAAACTAGAAACAGTGTATCAGACTGCGAGTATTTGAAAAGAAAAGATCGATAACGTTTCCGATTTCGATTTCGACGATGGCTCTACCTGGGTTCGGTGCTTCCGGATACTATACGACTGCCGAACTCCTCGGAGCGTCGAATTTACATAAAAAGGTATACCCGTGTTTCACGGTGTCGTTGTTGCTATAGGCGCCTTCCCAAAGAGTTATGCTAGCCGGTGGCCACTTAGCGGCACAAATTACTCGAGCAAAACGAACAAGAACGAAGAAGCAATTTATCACCGAACGGGTCTCTACCGTGCACCGCACACCGTATCTCTTTCAGCTTTGAATTTTGAATTGGCATGACTGCTCGTCATCCTTTGCATTGTTCGCCATTCGCACAATTAAACAGGCGTACATGCATGTTTTGACACGATTTTTTACACAGTTTAATACTAAACGTAGCATTGAAAGTAACTGCTGCTCGTGTTGCCAAATCAAAATTACAAAATTCAATTTACTTTCATTCTTTGTATTTTTGTAATCGTAAAATAAAAAAATGTGAAATCGGTCATTCGATAAGCGGAGATGCATTGAGTGTTAAAATATTTTCATTATTCCGGCGATAAACTTAATTCGCTTATATCTAACTTAAATTAAATCCTTTGCAAATGAGAATTAGTTGCATAGGCTGTCAAGCAAAAATAATCCATATTAAGAATTTTATAAGTGGACTACGGATCTTTATGCAAAATAAAAATGTTCTGCATTGATTGTGGGAAGCAGGAGTAAAATAAACATTGATTTCATTCCTTAATGACTTTATTACATTCAAAACAACATTACAATATTCTTGAATTTTTCAAATTTTTTACTGTTTCGTATTTCACACAGTCAATCTCTTATTAAATGATTAATAATAATAATTGTAGTTTGACATACTGTTATAGTATACTATTGGCTTGGCAAGAAAGTAATTTCGGTATATTAAGGTGAAATAAAACCGAATTTCTTTATTCAAACAATGAACTTTAATAAAAAAAAATTTCTTTTTGCAAAAGGAAAAATCCAATAGAAAGGAAAATATCTTATTCCTTAAAGTTCATTGCAGGAATACAAAAACTGGGCTCTCTTTCATATCAAAATACCGAAATTACTTTCTTGCCAATCCAATAGTATCTCTTAAACAAAATGCATTTTAAAAAACTTTGTTTATCCAGTTTGCTAGATACAACAATACCATGCAACTTTTGTTTCATCTTTTTTTATTGTTCTTGAGATGTTTGACGAAAATATTGAAAATCATATTATATTAGGCATGATTTACTGTACTTGTGTAGAAATTGTTGTTGAATTCTCGGGTTCGATAACTTCCCTTGGCAGATGTCTCCTTCAATTCTCCATTGTTTTTCACATAGATGCGCGATCAATTCTGTCGCACTAGAAAGTACATGCGCCTGCTGTCATTTGAATTCCGAGCACGAGCATTCATCTAGTTCCGTCAAATTGATCGCTGGCGTTGTTCCAGGTTCCTTTCAGTTCCGTCTCCTGAAACGCCGGTAGAGGAGGTTTCATTCAATTTGAAACGGACAGCACGTACCTGGAAACCCGATACTTTCTGCAGAATCTTGATTCCTATTCTTTTCGCATCGTAGTCATTTCAATCGAAAATCCACCGTGTCTAGTTAGTGTGCGAAGTAAGTTGCAGATGTCATCTGTTTGTAACGAACTCGAATCAATACGATGTGCAACGTCTTGTAAACCACTATTATCATTTTTATTGTTCATTAACTCTGTTGGATAAGTAGTTGTTTGTTCGTATTGAATTATTTAATAATCTAATGAAACTGTAGTGAAGCACGTTTTTAGTCCGAATGTTTACAGAAGTCAATGTTTACAGAATTGTAAACTTTGTTTATAGGATTGTAAAATTGTCTATAGATTGTTTACCGAATTGTCAAAGTCAATATTTACAGCTTAATCACTGCAATACAGGATGCTCTTCGCCTAGAATGATCACATGGAATTAAGTTTATTGAATATGATTTTGTGTAAAAAGTTCTTCATGTCTTGAACATAATCGCCTCTTGTTGCTGTCCTATTAGCCTAGTTTTTTTTAAAGTTTATATCTACTTTGCTGACAACTTATACAATTGGCTCTCTAAAGAGACAGAATAATATTTGAATTTAAAACAGACTGATAAATTATTCAACGTGGAAACTTGAAATTAATTTGTGTATCTACTACATAAATCTGATTTAATGTAACAGGGTATACATATGTACATGAAATTTTGATATTATAATTCTTATTTCACAAAATAAGTTACTTTGATTTTGTGGTATTTTCATAAACATTGATTTGGTAATTACCACGTTGTCGAGCTGAGAAGCCAGTCGGTGTAAATCGAATTTTCTCGTATCAATTTACTTGCACGATTATGTTTTCTGTACGTAAGTTCATTTGTTAACAAATATATTCTACCAACGTTCTATATACACCGGTATCTTTTTGCAACTGAATTTTAATAGCGTCAACCCATTATAATTTACAATCTAACTCCAACGCTTCAAATTAAAACATATCATTTTGTCTGATGCTATAAATATAAATGGAAAATATTTTGTATTGCTTTAAAGTCAATATAAACTGGTCAACTTACTGTGTGCATTAGTTTATGATGAAAAATGAAAAATATTTTAAGGCAAGGGATTAGTTACTTCAATTTTCATGTTCAGAGATTTACACTAAAATTGTAGGATCCTTGTTTACCGAGAAATTACTTTTATTATTCATATCTGCAACAGAAGAACTTACCAATTTGAAGATATTGAGTCATTGTCGGGGTCGTAAACCGGAAATAAGGGTTTACGGCCTGCGTAGGGGATGGGTGAAGCGTGTATAAGGGGGTTAAACGGCGACACGTAAAGAGGAACGGTTTATTGTAGTACTCGACAGCGTCAACAGGCTTCTATTAATATTTTCGGGCCGCGCGACGAAGAGGATGCCGACAAGCAGACGGCAAACCTCCTCGTCGTGACATAACCCTCGGGTTAGTGGCCTCCTCGTGACACTCGTAACTCATTTGCCTGCGCCGCGTTACATATCCGTAATTTACTTCGGCTATGTGGCACGTGCACCAGATTGGTCAAATCGCTTCCCTCGTTTCCATTGTTTCATCTCTTTCATGTCTAACACCGTTTCTATTAGTTGGTTATTATTAGATTGCGGGTCTTTGTGCAAAATAAAAATATTCTGCATCAATTTTAAAAATACAGGAGCCAAGAAAAAAGTTCTGTTCTTCTTAACCCTCATCTGTCCCTCGTGTCAAGTTGACACAGGATCCCCGAAATAAGTTATACTGTGCTGTTATTTGTGGGTACATTTTCCCGAAACGTTGTTGGACTTTAATTTTTTTTAATATGGAACACAATCGAAAAACCTAAGGTCTAAATGTTAACTCATCAATTTGACTAGAAAAACATTGAAATTTTTTTATTTTATGTCACTGTGTCAATTTGACACCGAGCGACAAATTCAGTTCGTGAAATGAGGGACTGATGAGGGTTAAATCATTTCAATTACAACCGTACATGCATGTTTTGAAACGATTTTTAACACAGTTTAACACTAAACCGTAGGACTGAAAGTAATTGTTGATCTTGTTGCCTAATCAAAACTACAAAGTTGAAGTTACTTTGAGTGTTTCTATTTTTGTAATCGTAAAACAAAAAATGTAAAGTCGTTCATTCGATAAATGGCGGTACAGTTAGTGTTAAAGTATTTTGGTTATTCATAAATCGGGAACATACATACATAAATCGATAACGACATAGAAGATTATTTACAAAAATGAACGTAATAATTAAAAATTAACCAAATTCCTTTAACCCAATTTCTAATTGTTGAATACAAAGAATGTGGTATAATTGTTGATTCAACGTAGGAGAGCTCTCAAAGCATTATAACTGAAAAAGCAGCCAATTGCAATGATTTATTCCGGTATGCGAGCTTCCTTTTATTTGTGTTTGATTACACACGAAGTCCATCAGGATTCTGCAGCGTTCGAACGTTTGAAAGTTTTTGGGATGTGTCTGCCGGATGTAAGTGATATTTCGAATTCCTCTTCCTCGTACATCGTCAATAAACCAGGTTGTATGGAAAATAAACGACACGCGTCATAAGTACGGGTGTTCCGGATGATTATGCACCTGTTCTCGACTTCCTTCCTTATCGCGGCTGTTTCGCTCTGTATATTATTCTGCGATTCTCTTTTTTCTGTTGGACGCCCTTTAGTCTTTGTCGACTTTGCGTTCCATTTCCTCTTCGTGTAGAACTGAACATAATTTCGAGGAAAAAGTAATGTTTCTTTATTTGTTTTTAAACGTTTTCGCTGTTTTAAATTACACCTACTCATTGTTCCCATAAATTCATCAAATCCGCTGGCTATATGTATATGAATAAGGCTCAATTCGTTAAAATGTAATTTATCTTGTAACATAAACTAAAGCTTCTTTGACTAATCTAGTATGTTCTTTCCGACACACCTTGCTCGTTTCTGTAACTTTTAATTGAATCCCCAACGATTAAATCTGTGCTCGATTCGATTTAATGTATGATCATCGAGAATTACGAAGACTCGAGTTGTACTTTTGAATAAACTTTCTATTTGCCTGGAGAATTTTAACAAAATCCATCTCTGTAGTAAAAATAAGTGTCACACGAGGTGTGTTAATACAGAATGTCCCAAAATTGTTGTGCTCCTTGAAAAAGTAGATTTCTCAGGTCCGGTGGTGGCTCGCGTATAGGCACTGTGGAACTGCAGCACCCCCTTTCCACTTGATATTATCAATAACATTTAATATAATGAGTCCCTTTTTCTTTAATTCTTTCTTTATACTTGTACAATACTCACCTTTAAGCTTAATGTAAGTAGCCATCCCCAAGTTTATGAAGAACATACAAAAATCTTTGTATCGAACCTTGCGCCGAAAACATTAACCATTAATTTTTTATCGTACACATTAATAAATCAATCTTCGTTAAAATTTAATCGATTAATGCTGAACTCTGGTAAACGATGCACAAAATGCCTACGGACTTACGAGATACCGGTTGGCAACAGCGAAAGGATTGTCGATCAGGCTTAGGGAATAGAAACAGGAGTTCAGGTTGCTCATGTTTCAGACTCCGCGGTGCACCTCTCTCCTTTGCCTAGTGGCTCTCGGCTCGAGATCGGAACCGATGAAAGAACGAATCGTGGGATTTATTACGTTGCCGGATGAAATTTATGCTCATCTGATTAAATTCCGAAACGTCGGGCACGCTTAAACTGTAAGGAATATCTTCGAGCAAATTAGCGCCGATCTGGCTCCAAGTTAAGCGGAAACTAAAAACTTTAACGAGGACAAATAACTGGATGGGTGATGCATAGCGGCTAGACGCGTTACTCATCTCGTCGCGTTAAATCCCGAAAGGTGCATTCCTGTTTCCCGAAAGGATTAAATAACGCAATTAGAAATCGGTCGGAAATAGGGAATTGCTTGATCCTTGCTCGTTTTAGATTGCCGCTACACCATTATCGCTCCTTTCGCAATTAGGAAATGTCGGATGCGCACGATTCAAAATCATTACCAAGCACACGAATTGAAAATTTACCTTGGGAAACTGAAATACATTTCCCAGATTCTCTTTACTATTTCCGTGTTTTTGAATACGCTGACACCACCGCTTGGGTGTTATGCATCGAATAAAACGTGTTGTAAATAGTGGCTGAAATACTTTTATCTGAATGAAAGATAGTGTTTCAAGGTGTATTTTATAGCGTAGCTTTACATGCAAAGCTTTATTTAGGAATAATATTTTTGAGAAATATATTGGAAATAATTATTTAATATTTTGTGGTGGGAAATTTGAGAAATAATTATTTATTGAAATAATGTATGAAATGTTGTTACATCATATGTAATTTGAAAATTCGTTTAAGCTTGAAGCTAACGACTTGAGGTTTTTCGAGATGTTAGAAGAATTAGTTTATAAGGTAATGTGTAAATTAATTTTCTTTAAAATGGCAGGTGTACATGCGCTTTAACACCGGAATTTTGCGGCAATTCGTTTAGCGCAAAGCCTGCTATCATGCATACAGTATAAAATTCCGTGTAATGTAATGTAATCAAATTCTGAGTCATCGTAATAAAGTTAATTCGATGACGCGTCGCGTATTAAAAGTCGCGGGAACAACGCACAGTGGGCCAGAAGCACGCTTTTTGTGACCAATATTATTGTAAATGTTAATATAGATCGTCAAATCCGTATCGACACCAGTCAGAATATTATGAAGTAGAAAATATATGTTAACATTTAAAAAATTGAAATGACGTTCATTTTTTAATGAAAAAATTTTTTTATATTGACATTTGTAGAAAAGTGAATACTGATCAACTTTTGTTGGAAACATATTCTTGTCAGATCGTTAAAAATATTTGACAAATTGTATTAACAATGCTGTCAATGGTTCGGAAACACGCTTTTCGTGGACAAACTTACAAATACGTTCGTATTGAATCGAAATGCGTATAGTATACGTAATATAGCTAAAATATCACAAGAAATAAAATTACAAATATTCTGATACGAGTTCTATGTTTTCTAAAAGTGAAGAATATGTGTGTATAGTGTTATCGAATATCTCGTGCGTCAAGTTCTAAAAATCTGTATAAAAATAAATACAGGCATTGGCAGCTGAAACCTCTATGTATATTCCCTTTCTTTAATGACTATATTTTGTTATAAAACAATCCTCATATCACAAGCATATCTAAGCATTTTTATAAAACCTTTCAAAAAGTTTAAATTGTTAAAAGTTCGCATGATTTGTATATGGATTAAAAAATACTAACACTGGACTATATAATTGAAATGCATCTCATAACGCTTATGATTCCATTGTCCTGTTGAGTATTAGTAAACTATTTTGCAATCGGTGAAATATTTTACATTTTTATAGTGACGCTATAATTTGACAATCACAAAAAAGATATAAATCGAGGAAAGATATAAATTAAGGATAGATTTTTGGAGTTTGTTAGTTAACTATTCATTATGATGTTATTCAATCGACTCTGAGGCGCCACTAAAAAATTGCTGTACCAGTATTCAAAATATTGTTTAGATTATTAAATATATCGGAATCTACTCAATTACTAAACATTTAGGTATTGCATGAGGTATTTCTATCAATTTTATATACATAAAATCTTAAAAATCATAGGGGAACGGAAATATTCTAACTCGAAAGAAATGTTTAATTTTCAAGTTTAAATAGCTGCGAGTGCAAAGAGTTAAACTTGAAAAACTGACTCTTGGCCACAAAAAGCGGGCTCCTGGGCCACTGTGTAACGGTCTCGTATCAGGCGGAAATTATTCTTGGTCGTTCTGCGCGCGAACTTTCGCGAAGCAAGGTCGTCCGAACCGCACATTGTCACGTAACATTCCTC
The DNA here is from genome assembly GCA_916610235.2 of Lasioglossum morio. Lineage (NCBI taxonomy): Eukaryota > Metazoa > Arthropoda > Insecta > Hymenoptera > Halictidae > Lasioglossum > Lasioglossum morio. Next base: position 6,275,246 of record OU744328.1, on the reverse strand, counting down.
TATCCGTCGGAGACGTACGTGAACTAAGTCACGCAGTCCGCCGCGACTCGACGAGCACGAGACCGACGACAGGTCAACGTTTGAACTTCATTTGGCGTGTGTTGCGTTGCTGAAACATAATCTTCATCGACAGTGGACGGCTTGTTGGAGCACGCTCGATCGTCATGGGAAGTCGTTATGAATGAACGAAATTTCTAATCGCGGCGAATTTCTGTTCAACACCAAACGCATCACTGCCGATCAATTGATCTAGAGTTTTTATCTTAAGCGGCCCCTAGACGATCAATATTATCGTCGATATATGGCACAATCTATTTAACAATAATATTGCTAGCTCACCCACGTAAAACCATATTATTGCCCAATAAGTTAGCGCACGACTGATTACACTGCAGTTAACATGTGGAATAATAAAAAGATATATAAAAAACTATTTAAAAAACACGCTTCTCCTAAAAAGGAGAAAATAATTTTTTTAGACATTAGTGACTATAAATAAAAGCGTAGAGCATTAAACTATATTGACGTAATTTTATTAAGCTTTTATTTATAGTCACTAATGTCTAACAAATTGTTTTCTCCTTTTTAGTGCATTTTAATATAAGCGTGATTTTTAAAAAGTTTTTTTATAGGTTTTATTTTCTACTTTTTAGTCTACCGAGCGTATTTAGTTCCCGCTTCGATTCCCGCTGAAATACTCTACCGAGATTTTTTTATTTTCTAAACGCACAGTGTTTAAAATTTTTTATATAATATTGTATTGTTATCCAGTTCTGAGCTATGTTTATAGTCTCAAGTCTCTAGCTCATCGGGAAGTGGTTTAAAATTTGATTACAAGATTTGATGCATACAACAAACAACACGGCAAGTTAATATAAGCGTGGTAAAAAAAGAAAGCAAGTTGTGTAGCCATTGCATTTGTTATAGCTTTAAAAAAGAAGGAGAAAAAGAAGCGCAGATGGATGAAGGAATGGTTTAAAAAAAGAAATGAGTACACGCATGAAAGTTTGTTGAGTGGTCTGAGAATAAGCGAACCAATTGATTTTCGAAACTTTCTGCGATTAGATGGTACATTATTTGATGAACTTTTGAGAATGGTTATACCTGAAATTCAAAAAGGAAATACTGTAATGCGAGATGCTATTCCTCCCAGTCAGCATTTATCGGTAACACAGTGATCTAGCTACTGGAAATACTTCTGAAGATTTAAAATTCACAAGTGCTATATATCCACAATTTATAAGCATAATTGTAATGGAAACTGGCACTGGATACTTTTCTTTATATTTCCGAAGCAAATGTTCGTATTGGTTTTTTTATCCTGTTGCTATACTCTTTACTCTTGATATTCCATAAAGCTGGTAAGCTCTAATACAACTTGATACATTCTAAAATAAATTGAATTTCAACTTCAATTTAATTTCGAAAACATATTCGTCAACATGCATTTGAAAATCGATTACACGATTCCACTGAAATCAATAAAACGGTTGCTGTTCTCCATCTTCTCGGTCACGTCGCTGTAACATGATTTTTAAACGAAGTGAAGGATTTTGTTAAGACAGGTCCGTACAATGCAACGTCGCGAAAATAAGTTTTAACGGTGATCGCCGTGAAACATTGTAATCATCCGCAATATTATCGAAATTAAACGACAACTAATAAACGTTTACAATCGAAAGATTAAAATAACGTCGTAGAGCGAGCGAAAGACGCGTCGTGAATATGAATATGTCGCCATTGAACACTCGCTATTTGCTATAAATTTATGTAATAGCTTGCGAGAAAGTGATTCGACCTTGACTACAAACTTACTTATTTTTCGCGATTATCTCGGTTATTTTTATCTGAAACTACATGTTCCATAAACGTACTCATCCTTTTATCATCACGGTTAATGATTCGTACTATTTCTTCTTCTTTCTTGTCAAAGAATTTTTAAATTGTCTCAACACTTTGCCGTACGACCACCATAAAATATAGAAACGCCATGTTCAACATGAGTCTACACTCGCCTTAAAATCTTTGTCGTAAGTGTGACACAATGTTTAGAGGCAATGGTTTAATCGTTATCTCTTTTTAGGTAAACTTATCTATCCGATTTCAATGATCTTGAAATATGTTGTGAAGGTCACCATTCCGAACAATATTTCCCTTTAACGTTTTTGACGGTCGGCTTTAGTTCACGAGACATTTGCAATAAACTTTAAAGCGAAATATTGTTCAGAGTGGCGACCTTGAATATATATTTCAAGGTCATTGAAATCGGAGAGAAGGTAGCACATCGACAAGTTTACCCTTTTTCGTATCGTATACCAAAAGCAACCTTCGTAGATCATCTAAACTCTTCAGGCCCGTAAAAAACAAAACGCAACGGCTGAGTTTCGCTTTCAAGTTATCAGGTTTCTGCTATACAGCTTGCCAAACAGAAAATTCTAGATCCTTCAAATTGACCTCCCGAAATTCACAACGATTCACCGTATAAAAATCCACTAAACAATTAGGAAACAATGTATTAGATGTTCCGTTTAGTTTTGAAGATTCCCCATGGATGACTATAACTAGACAGCGGATCTTTATTCAAAATAAAAATGTTCTACCTGAATTGCAACAAACTGGAGTGAAATAGGAATTTATTTTCTTTCCGAATATGATTAATTGGTTGGAAATATTATAACAGGATCTTCAAATTCTTATAATGTTTTCACTGTCTTAATTTACACCTATTCAGCTTTGTCATAAATGCATAAAATCCGCTGTCTAACTATTACTATAAATCTAGCTGAGACATTTGCAAAGTTATGGTGCCATTTCAAAGTTTCGGCCATTTAAAAAAAATATTAGGTTGTCCGAAAATTATGTTAAGACAGCCAATTGCGTGATTAAGCCGAAAGATGCTTAGGAAATAATAAAACATCAATGAATTGATGATCGGAAAGATTCTCCGTGGCTTTGTTAAGGAGTTATTAACGAAAAACATGGACCAATCAAACCGCGACTACGAATAACCATGCCCTGATTGGTCCGTGTTTTTCGTTAACAACTTCTGACAAAATCGTGCATCGTATTTTCGCAAAGGAAAAAGTTACTTCAAATGAAGTAAGGAATCATCCCTTTCGAGAAAATACTGTATTTAGAATACATACATATTTTGATACATTTGACAGTGAAAACGCTGAGAGTTGTGTCAATGTAGTAAGGTACTAATATACGATTAGTTGCAAGTATTCTTCCGCTAGAAACATGTAGACCTTGTACAATTTCATTAACATCAACAATTACGACGATATTAACAAGCGATGCTTGCTCCGGGTAGCCTGCAGAATTGTTCTAATCGTGAAACGACGGGTCGATTAAACGATAGATCGATTTCACCGGGTGAACGAAGCAATCTCGCGACAAGCTCGTCAGTGAAATTGTTATGTCTCGTAACACGGCTTAAGCACTGTGTCGGTGACTGCGGCGACAAAAAGCGCGCGAAATTCCTTTCATGCAATATTCATCGACGCGATCAGTGGTACCCGGCCAGCAGCTGGTAATTACTAATGAAGCTCGGGTATAAACCTCCCGCTGATGGCGTATCGGTAAATTACGAATATCGGCATCCACTAACTGTATCAACGTACGCGGAGCCGATCGTTACTCGATACGCATCGTCTTGTTCGCTTCTTCATCTTTACAACGAACAGACTTACACACGCGCAAATATACCTTGCGATCTGCGTCGTCTTCCTCATCAACACTTTTTTCTCTATTCCGGCAGCGTTCTCGAAAATGTCTTCTGCGCCGTCTTGTGTCTTCGCTTTTTGCTTTCGTTCCATTCTTTTCTTTGATTTTATTCGGTTGCCCGATGTGTTACATTCGTTTTCGATTCACGCACACAATGCAAATTCAATCTAGTTTTTTAAGAAAGCTAGTATATTATTGTATATTTTAGTTTATGTGAGTATAATCCAAATATATTTTAGTATATTCTAGTATATTCGAGTGTATTGTAGTATATTCTAGTGTATTAGAATATATTTTTGTATAGTTTAGTAAATTCTAAAATATTGTTCTACTTTATGTTAGTATTATTCTAGTATATTCTACAATATTCTCTGTATTTTATGATATTTTAATACTTCCTAGTATGTCCAGTATACTCTAGTATGTTGTAGCTACTAGAATCTAGTACATTCTAATACTTCTCATATATTCCAGTAGATTCGAGTGTCTCCTAGTATATTCTAGTGTATTTTAATATATTCTAGTGCATTTTAATGTATTCTAGTACATTTTAGTGTATTATAGTATATTCTAATGTATTCTAGTATATTTTAGTATATACCAGTATATTCTAGTATATTCTACAGTATCTCAATACATGCTAGTATACTTTAATATATTCTAGTACATTTTATTGTATTATAGTATATTTTAATATACATATATATATTCTACTATATTCTAGTGTATTCTAGTATATGTATTGTAGTATATTTGAATATATTCCAGTATTTTCTAATATATTCTAGTATATTCAATTGAATTCCAATGTGCATACTATAATATTCCAGTATACATATTCTGGTGTATTCCAATGTATTGTATTATATTCCAGCATTTTCCAGTATATGTATTCTGGTGTATTCTAGTACATTCCTATGTGATAGGAAGTAATGAAACGTTAACAAACAGTTTATCGTGTTGTTCGTATATACTCGTTTTGTTTTTCGGGACAATCTATTACATGGTCATGAAATTATTAAAATTATTCAGTCAATAAGTAAATTTCTATTCGACTCCCAATTGCTTTGCAGTTGAGGCAAAAAAATGTCTTTTAATTACAAGTTTCTGATAAAATGTTATGTCAAAAATGGACAAGTAAAGAGTGGATATTATGTATTAAGTAGTATTACCCTATTAAGAGAAGACATTTTATTCGACTACTGTTTCGTGCGATTTGATGCAAAAAAGTGTTTCATAAAGATCCCTAGTCTAGTAATAACGACGCGTTCAATAAGCAGTCACACAAGCAACAGGCGTGCAGATACAATGACACATCGTTTTGTTCAATGTAAACAGGTAAATACTGATGGAAACCGGTAAACACGTGTACGGATGGTGATTTATCCCAGACCCAAGCCAGAAAGTGGTATTATTGTGTTTGTGTCGTAGAACAAATGCCAACGATCAGTTGCGAGACTATCTCCGAGCAAGCCGGCGGTCTGCGCGTACAGAACGTTTAAAACATTCACTTAGACGGAAGTTCACCTCCGACCTCGGATCTCTCTTAACTTTGTCTTCGGGATCGATTTCCAAGCGTTGCTGATTAATCTCCCCGATGAGCCGAGAAATTCACGCGACAATACGCTTATAATGAGACTTCTCGATGAGGTGACTGACGGTTGCCGAGAAACGGCAATAAATCATCAAGATAAAACACAGGGAACCGTTCGTTCATCAATTTCAATTTGACCGAGAGAGGAGGGAGAAGAGGGAGAAGCTAGAGACAGCCACCAACGGCGCGAGTCCTCGGACGCGTGTCGTGAGAAAGGCGTTTCGCGATAGCTCGCGATTAACGTTACGCCGCCACGGTTCGTTAGTAATCATCGGCACTTCTCGCGCCAATAATAGCGCTAATGAATATTGCATGAGAGAAACCCGACCTTTTTCTCAGCGCAGCGACGACGAATTGACATCCGCAGCCGTCCACTGTGCATGACGTATCGCTGATCGTGGCGCGCGACACTAACCGTCCGATCTGTTTTTGCCATGGTTCCTTTCCTCGGCTGATCTACACTGAGCCACTAAGTAAATGCATAAAGATCCGCAGTCTAGTGATAAGAGATTCTTCATCGTTCGGAATTTCGTAGAAAAAGAAGAAAGTTTATATTTATTCTATGTTTTCTCCAAAAGCTATTTACTCTTTATATATTATTAAAATATAAATATTTTGTAATTTTATATAAAAGATTTTCGTGGATGAAAGAGAATTTATTTCACTTTTTATGCAATAATGAATGTTTAGATGGTTTTACAATTGTTTTATTTCTTTATTATATTTATATCTATACTATACTATACTATATCTATAATAATAACAACTGAAAGTTATTTAGTTGGGGCTAGGGGCCCCGAAAGTTTACTTTGCCCAAGGCCCCAACTAGTTATAACGCGACATTGTCTATACGACTCTTGTTAAACACTAAACACACAAATAATGGACAATTTACATAGTAATTTTGTCGCGATTAAACCACAATGAATATTGGGTGATTTCGGTATTTTAACCGTTTGCACTCATTTATCGAGTGTGACTCGACATCAGAGAAAGAAAAAATGTAAATGAAGTGGTCTTTATGTATTTGATTTTTCCTTTATTTGTTTAATTTCTTATCTTTTAGTTAAAACGAGATACGAGTTCCACAAATATAAATTACAACGAAGTTTGAGAGCTATATTTAATATGATTAATAAACAAAATTGAAAAATAATTCAGAGTGTAAGGGTTAATATTCACCGAAGTAAAATCGAATATTTTTATTCACGCGATGAACTTTAATCAATAATATATTTTCTTATTTATTCTGTTTGACACAAGATCATCGAACGAAAGGGAAAATATCTTATTTATTAAAATTCATTACTTGAATAAAAAATTGGGCTCTGTTTCACCTCAAAATACCGAAATTACTTTCTTGCCAATCCAATAGTTTATACAACTATGGATAGCACGGCGTAATACAGTGGTAGAATAATGTAGAAATAACGACTCAATTTGTCTTCGATCACAAACATTGATCGTATTAAGCCGTCACAGCTTCAATATTAATACGGGTAGACCTGGTAGAATCTTTTTTGCTATATGAGTAATCATAATTTGCGTGAATTATACTTGCATTCAGACACGCATTGCATTGAGCTCTAGAATAATCATGGACAACAAGAGCTTCGTCCTTTGAGAGCGTTCAGTTTAAATCGTATTTCAAAGCGAATAACGCCAGAAAAAGAGATGGAAGGCTAGCTACAGAAGACTATCTATCTTGCTACCTCTGCGGAGAATGCCCCGTGTAAGCATCATTTTGATGTTCCTGATTCGATCAGACCTAGAGCAGTGACCCCAGAACAATCTTTGCCCATATTTGTCCTAGTCATTTCCTCCTAGGCATCTACCGAGTCGCACACTAGATTTTCACGCAAAATAAAATTTTCTGCATCTATAAATTGTAATATACAACGTCCCTAACCGTTCGCTGTATATTGTATCATATTTGATTCAGTTAACAAATTTGGTATTTACTGTAGTAAACTAAGAATGTGTTTTCTTACTATGTTTGTTTATGTTTTTCTAAAAATGTAGTTTTAGTTTTTTCAATATTTTTCCCTTAAATAAAACACAAAAGCTGACCTTCCTTCAATTTTTTCATCCCAATTTTAAAAAATCATGCAGTGACTGCATTGGTTTTATCTAATCTTGGCAAGCTAAATTCTTAGAATATCATATTTTTGATTTTGTTATCGTCTAAGATGGCCTCATCCTACTCAAAATTCTGCAGGGTGTCTCATTAGTAGATTCCGGATTTGATGCACTTCCGACAAAAATGATTTTGCCATTTTTTTCTGTGACTTATCATGTTATTCAATAATCCTATGAATCAACATCTCAATTTCATCTTTGAATTTTGATTTAAAAACGCTAGGAACTTTCGTTCCAACCTAATAATTTAAAACTTCGCATTCGGTGTGCCACGTTTTCCCACGATTTCCAGATGCCCTAAAATTTTCGATATATCATTTTTTCATGAAATGGAACAATTTTTGTGGGCGGCGTGCTCAAAATTTCATAGTTGAACAATAAGATCCTGCGTAATGTGAAGTCACCACCCGGCTGCTTGTATGATTTCGAAGACACCCTGTAGTTTATCCGATCTTTACTATCCGCGAACTGATATATGGTTCACTTGTGACACCGAGCATCCGAGATTAGCGTCTTTTCTCGTCCGCGAAGCTTTCTCCGACGGGCGCGACGGGTTTAACAGTGTACACGCACCTTTATCGTGAACGGTCGTTTTTCACAGCGCCGTGACCTACATGCCGCGGCTGCCGGAAACCGCCTCGTCGCCATTTATTCTCAGTCGGCTAACATTTTGCTGCCGTCGCGTTGCGTTGATTCGCGATCGCACGATGATTGCCCCGCCGAGCAATTTCGATGGAGTCCGATAACGCGGGGTGGAGACTTGCGCCGAGACTGATGAATATGAATAATTAAAAAATCGAGCTCCGATAGCCGGGTGTACTTTTACGTCACCTTGCCTCGCTCGATCGGCCCGATCACTCGCGAACACGTAATTTATAGTGATTACGTTCATCGATGTTTCGACGGTGCCTGATTTACTTGCATACTGATTGATTTTTGCATATAATCGTATCCATTATTACATATTATTACGTATGTTTACGTGGGTTCAGATTGGCATCCCATCAAGCTCTTCTTTTATTTTTGCTACGTGTATTTACACTTATAAGTGAGTGAGATCAGCCGTGTTATAAATTGTGGCTGTAATAATCAATAGGTATACACACTCAAATCCAATATTTTCATTTTTTTCCAAACCCAACGTTGTGTAAACAACCGTTTTCCTCTCTCAGTGATCGAAATATGTAAATATTTAATTTGCTACGCGCATCGCAATAATATATTAAATACGCGAGTAATGTTTATTTTATATTTCCATCTTTACACGTATTAAACGAATATATTATTTGCTTATATTCGTGCGAATTACTTCTTCGCTTATACGGATTTAAAGGTCTTGTATCCTGTATTACCTGTTATCGATTTCAACAAATAAAGATGAAACGCGTGTGTGCATCGAATTAAAATCAAGAACTTCTCAACAGTGTTGTAAACATCAAACGGCCGCCCGGTTGAAGCTGGTTGAAATACAACATTGTAGTTTCCAAGAACCGATTACAGACCGAGCTGTCCGAAACCCAATAAATTCTAATTATCTCTTGCCTGCACCAAGGAATCGTTTAATTAAGAAGATACCGGCGGATTATGAAGGTGGCTGAAGTTTCGAGGATTAAGTAACAACACGCTGTAAATTCCCTTATGCTAATCGCAGCACTTTTTCACTTGGAAGCATCTCGCGGCTAGGAAAATGTAGATTAAGGACTTGGATTTCGTTTGGGCTGGGCGCGAGGTACCGGCGTAATTACAAGCGCCTCGCACCGCTCAAATAAAAGGCGATAACCTTTTCAAGTAAAAGGTATATTTATGTTTTATTATTTATTACATGTCATAGATGTTTAGAAGGTTCTCACGACTCGTTCCCGGAAGATTACTCATACAAATCGCGAAGGTTCTTCGGAATCGTAAGGCTATACTTCAATAATAATAACAATAATAATTTTTTTTATGGAGACAGCAGAAAAATCTTAGATGTTCAAGATCCCGGGATGGACCACTTATCCCGGGGAATGTGGGATTCCTACCCACTAAAAAACTGCTAACCCTTAACACGATTTCCTCCCCCGGACAGGTTTTTCACATGATTTTCAGGGAGGGTTGCGTGCCACTTTATTGGTGCAGTGTCTCATTCTGTTCTTACATCAAGAGGCAGTCCATGAACAGCTATGGGGTGTGTAAAAAAAAACAGGAATTTTTATTTTTCGGATAATATTTTATGTGAGCCGTTTATTTTGAAAGTGGCCTAAGTCCATTATCGAGAAAAAACAGGCTAGCAATTTTAATATTTACATTGCTACGTTATCTTTTCATTATAAACGAAATTGTAACGAATATATTTAAAATCACAAAGATTTTGTAAAATGGAAATTAGCTAGTTATGGAATGATATAATTTTTTATTTTGAAAGTGGCCAAAGTCCATTTGTCAGTTGTTTGATGTTAAGGTAGTTGCCTTCAGCAGACATCTAGACTTCTAGCCTCCAGTAGAAATATTAAAGTAGCTTTAACGTGGCTAAAACTTGTCCAAACTGATGAACATAATGTGGAAATCATACATTTTTATCGATTGACGGAGTTTTTGACGTCGTAGAAATGTCATTAAAGAAAAATAATTTACTGTTTGTTCTCTAAGATTATTATAATTTCCCCAATCATTGATATTATCCCCTTCAAAATAGTCTCCATTAGATATTACAGACTTATGCCAGCACTTCTTTCAATCCCTAAAACACATCTGAAACTCGATCTTTGGAATAGCTTTTAATTTTAACCCCTTTCAAGGTTCTCCGACATTTTTCGGATATTTTGTATATTGATATTCTTAAAATCTTTTAATCTTTCTATTTGAAACTGTATCTGCTCATTTTTGTTATAAATCCTACATAAACTCCGCAGTGTGATAATACTAATTCGAGTAAGTGGAAATATTAAGTTTCTCGTCAGTTTCATTCAAGTATAGCCATTTAATTATTTTGATACATGGTTAGTACATGTATATTTCAATTATCCGGCGTTCACGTGTCAAACGTCTTAATTAAATAAGACAAACTGCTGTAGCAATCAACTGCCCGCAATCAATTTCCGTTTTACAAACACTTTATTATGCATTTGAGAGACCTTAGTGCGTCTGCTTAAACGATTCATGCGCCATATTAAGAAACTTGCAGTGTATCGTAAACGTACTACTTAACAGATTGACGACCTAACGTAAGCCGGACAGCGGGTGCGCTCAAACGCTTGTAAATGATCCAACGATTTTTTAATAGAATCAACTACATTGTTAGTACTCATAATAATTTTATAGCAACATTCCAATAGTCACGATACGTTTTCAAGCGGAACGACAAAATACAACGATAATCTTGTTTTTTTTATAAAATTTCATACATAATTGACATTGCAAAATTTCAAAACTTCCTTGTAATTCTTAAGTTTGTGATAGCTTGCTTTTATTTTTCAAATGAAACTTTAATTAAATTCCTTGAAATTAATAGAGTTCTTTAAACGAAAGTTAAATTATATTTCTTAATAATACGACTATTAAGTTTGCCATGGCTTGCTTTTATTATTTTTTTTTTATTTAATGCAATTTGAATCTCAAGCTAGAGATTATTTTGCAGAGTACTGTATGTACAGACGTTTCAATACATTACGGTACTTTATATAATACAATACAAATTATAAATAATCGTAGGCCACTATGCAGCCAGTTTTAAAGATGCTTTCATTTCACAAACTTTAATGACGCATTACTATTTTTCATTAAGATTATCACTATAATAAAGATTTCTGCGTTACTGCAGTACGCCATACTGTATTATCCATTTGATAAGTATAAGTAGTCACTTTCGGAGCTCTGTACGCCAATGTATAGTTTATATGTATACACATTATATAATATATAATATATTATATTATATTATATAATGTGTATATAATATTACATTTAAAACTTACAAGTTTTAGCTTGCTGAGCAGTAACATTGCTCGTTCACAATTCAGAAAACGTACACATACAAAATATCATAGATCTATTAAAAAACGAAAGCTAATATTCGTATTCTCATTTGCTTAACCCAATTCTTCGTGAAGTTCTCATATCAGTTTACCATTTGTTTAATCCAATTTTTTTTACTTTGTTGCACTGATAAATCTATCTATCTTCATATACTTGTCACTGCAAATTCAAATATAAGATGTTCAAAAGGAAAAATTATAAAAAATGAAATTGAAACAATCTATATAAATGAAATCGAATTTTTATTAACCGACGAACTCACTACGTTATTTATTGCCGAATATATTTATCGATCAACCAAGTAGATTAATCATGTAACGTTCTATTGCATTATTGTACTCATTGAATAATTTACATTATATTGTATTTCAATTACATTTTATTTCAATTACATTGTACTTCGATTATACTTATGATTCGTAATTCGCATGATGCGTAATTAGCAATTAAATGAAGTGAATGGTTCGAATTATAGAATGTAATTCAAATACTATATAGATATATAAAATATAATGCAATTAAATTACATAATTCAATTAGGATAAATTTAAATTAGCACAATTCTGCCACATGATACCATTCAGATTACATGTAAAAAGTACTTTAAAATTAAAGAAGATATTCTGGGGTCACACTTAAGTGCGACACCCTGTATAATGTAGATCAGAAAGATGATGAAGAAATATGAACATCTGTCAATCTATGTCTATACAGAGTTACGTTTGTTCAGTCAAATAACATTTTTAAAAAAACAAACCCCGGGGAATATTTACCCCACGATATCATTCAGATTGCACATAAATTTTTTTTTGAAATTGAAGAAGATATTCTGGAGATCACACTTAAGTGAGACACCCTGTATAATATATATAGATCAGAAAGATAAAGAAGAAATGTCGAGATCTGTTAGTCTATGTGAATCGAATCCGAAAAACAATATAGAGTTACGTTTGTTCAGTCGTGAGAAGTCCCACACCCTTTTAATAACTTAATATGTCGGAACGAGTTCGCCAGGTAAAAGAAGTCTTACCTGTGTGGTGGCGTCCTTCGATCCGCAGGCGAATTAGTCACGCGCCTCCAATGCACGGTCGACGGCAGTTAATGACCTGCAGCGTTAACAAACGACAACGCTCTAATTGATTTCCTGCATCGTTTCACGTGCAGTTCAACCATTCTCTGGTAACGACACTGCGACGAATCACCTTCAATTGAGTTCCAATTATTCTCACATGTCATCCGAAGACAGAAAAACGAACACAGAGTGGTTGGACAGTATCTGACAAGTCTTCATGATAGCGATCGAAAATTTTAATATTTTCATGGATCCAATTAATACTTGGAAAAATGAATCCATCATCGTACGTTTCTTATAAACTGTCCTACCCTATATTCTTCATTGGGTTTGAAACGTTTGCAATCTGTGGATTTTCATGGAAAATAAAAATTGTATTAATTGCAAGATATGGAAGCTACATCGGCATTCATTTCAAGAATATTTATGGTTTCTTGAAATGTTTCTACTGTTTTTTTTAGTAATCTGTAAAAGCTAGGTCTGAGACTGTGATGCAGGTAACCTTTATGTGAGTGATTGGTTATATCAAAAAGGAAAACTTCAGATTATGCTCTTACGAGCATGGAAAAATATGAGACCTTATTCCCTTTGTAGGAAAGCATTTCTAATATTTGGAACTATTTTTTTATTGTTATATTATACATTATATTATATTATTATTGTATTATTGTCCACCATGTATTATATTATATTTATATATATATATATATATATATATATATATTTATATATATATATATATATATATATATATATAATTAATATTAAAATAGTAATGACTAGACAGCGGATCTGTATGCAAAATAAAAATTTTCTACCTGAATTGCAACAAACTATAGTGAAATAAAAATTTAACTAAATAAAGTATATATATATATATATATATTTTTTTTTATTTTGCATACAGATCCGCTGTCTAGTCATTACTATTTTAATTTACACCTATTTACACCTACTCATTTATGCCATAAATGCATAAAATCCGCTGTCTATTCATCATTGCTTCCGATGCCGTTGGAGTTGGACACGCGTGTCGCGCCGCGCTTCTTTCTTGTCAATTATTAAAGCATATTTTGTGTTGCTGCCCGTGTAATTATAAAATATCCTCAAGCAACGTTCGAATCGGTAAGAGATTTAAACTTCAACTTTAAATGCTGGCAACAACGAAATTTCCGAGCGGCGGTGTATCTTCATACAAAATTCATGCTTCGATGTTGTTTATCTGCTAGGGCGCGCCAGTTGAAAATCATGATGGCTCACGGTAACTAAAACACTGTTATTACTAAAATTACAGCGCGGCGGGGATCGGTCGATTTTTACGAATTTTCACCCTGATCGTTCCGCAATGGCGGCTCGCTTCCGTTCGTGATAGCAAGAAATATTAAAGTGTGAAGGGCATGCAAATAATCTTATCTAACCATCGGAATGTACAGTGACGGATTAAACCTGCGTGACTACAAACAACGTGGAAATAAATTGTTCGGCTTACATAATTAATTTCAATTACATAGGTCTGCGTTTTGCACTGACGCAATATGTTAGAACGAATTAGTGAGATGTAATAAATTTTTTCAATTCTGTTGCTTTGAGTAAAAACTACTAAACCTACCACTGCCTGTCAAATAACCAGTATTATATTTTTCAGTTTACAATTATTGAAATTATTTACTTTGCTTACATGGAAATTGATTCAATAACTTTCTTTATTCTACTAAAAACTGTACAAAATTTAAACAAATGGAGCCTTGTCATTTTCATAAGCTAAAGTATTTTTATCGCTGTTAGTGCTCGGTAGGTATAGTATTAGTAATTGTTTAAAAATGTTTCGCATGTTGACAAATATGTTAACTAAATGAGCATGTGGACAAATATTCAGTATAATATTGTCATATTTCGAGTAAGTCGCGCAATATAAACTAATGTTTTTCTTTTTATCGTTGAATAAGCCTAATGGCGCACGAGAAATGGTTCGCATTAATGTGGTGTGGCATCTGGGAAATTGCGCAGTAGGTGTCTGCTTCCAATAAGAATTAGGCGACTGGTCGTTTCTCGATCGCGGCGTGTTGCTCCGATAAATTCAATTTCGTCCTGATTCTATCAGGATCACGTAAAAACTAGCCGGAGGATGATTAATTCACATGGCCGGGATATGAGAAAAGCTCATACTTAATATGTTATTCATAATGTTACACAGGACCGCTATACGCGTGTCCCCACGACCCCTTTTCTTGCGCGAAACATAATTACGCGATGGGAAATCTGCATGATTTTTTCGTTGATTTTTACGGTAATTATTCTATATAATACGTTCGAAGAGTTTTACGAATTTTTAAAAAGCTAAAGACACTATCAATTTGCTACCTGCTCACATTAGATCTAATTTCGAAACGAAAAATATCGCGGTAATAATATCATTCCTCCGCAAGAACTGTTACCTTTGCTAAGGAAAATCAAAATTGCAGGAGTTTACTCTCAATCGAGGAGGTATAGTAAAAGCTATTTTCAAGCGTAACGCTTAAACCTTGTACTCTCAATCATTGCGCTCGCGTGGGCAGGTAGCTTAAGTTCTATTTTAAATTTTAATTGAAGATCTCAAGATAATTACTTAGATTGCTACATGCAACATTAAATTACTTACAAAGTACTCTACGGTTGAACAGTTATTACGATCGACAACGTTGTACCTTGGGTCTTTTCCTTCGAAAAAAACAGACTAAAACATATACATATTTATACTTTACAATATACAATATAACGTATGTCTGTGTTACATATTTATTGTTCTATCCATTCGATTCTTTCAGCAAATTAACGTTTTCGTCCGTCGATTTCAAAGATTGGAGTCGCGTTTTATATTTTCTTCTATAAATTTTTCAACATCTTCGTTTTATTATTGATTACACATTTTATGATTGCACTGGGTGTTAAACAATTACATGTCAAAGAGATTGACATAAAAAATCTCCCCACAAAATTGACCTTGACTGTGAAAATAAAAAAAACAATAGTCTTTTTGTTCAGTGTGTTCTATTGGTCATAAGAATCAACTTTCTGAAAGGAAATTATGTTGAATTCTACAATTTTTACATTTCCTTTGTTCGTAATATCTAGACAGCGGATCTTTATGCCCAATAAAAATGTTCTACCTGAATTGCAACAAACTGGAGTGAAATAGAAATTTATTTCCTTCTAATGTTTTTACTGTTTGAAATAACACCTACTCGTCTAGTGATATGCTTTCATTTTATAGATAGCATAATAGCAGCGTCATGCTTCTGATAACTTTCTACCTAACGTGTCAGCTTTTCATGTACAGGATGTTAGTAATGAAAGTTAATTATTAAAGTCTTTTGCAAAACCATTATGGGCTCGTAGTTGGATAACTATTTGGTAGTGATATATAGTTCCTTTCAAACTTTTGCTCTTCTCGATGTGTAGGAGGTATGGATGTAAGAGAAGTCGTTAACAACAATTTTCTTTGATATAAACAATTCTACAAGTTTCTTTCACAAATGTGAGATACAATTCTAGAACGGAGATGACCTTTCGTACTCTTCCTACACTCTGTATATAAAACGAGAATCTATCGGTCCATCTGCCACCGCGGAACATAAACTGTTAAATAGTGAAATAATAACGTGTTAAGCAGGCATCAGACTCATTTGAATTGAAGAGCCAATAACAACCGTTTAGAGCATGACTGAATACTTAAATAAATCGGCCAATCGCTCGTTTGATCAATAAAATCAACGTACAAAGTATTTTACGAGCACTTTTCAAACATGAGGAAGAACGATTGGCAACGATCGTTTCGCAGGGTCAGACGGACGAATAGAAATCTGTTGAGCAATCGACATCAATTGGACAAACATTACGAGTCCCTTTGTGTTTTAATATATTTGCAACTGTATGTTGACCTGTGAACTATGCCAGCTTGAAAAATCTATGCACGGTATATAAACTTCAAATGTTACATACAAGAAGAAAAACATTTCAGCAGCCTTATGAACATTACATTTTCTGTCTATTTCAATTATACATAGGTACTTGAACCCCTCGGCCTATGACTTATTTTACGATTTCAGTGGTTAAAGCTTTTCCTATGATTTTTAAGTTCCTAAAAGAGGGGAAACTATATCTATTGAACACCTATATGTTCTCCAATTTAATATTTTATAAAATGGCAATTATTTCGTTCCGAAGACGGTTTAATTTTTTTTATAAAATTTTTTTATTTCATACTTTTCAATGGAACGAGCACAGTTTGGAAAACACTGTAGAATGGTTTTTTCGGTCTTGCAAAAAATGAAAAAATGCAAAATTTGTTTTCTAGAGATCAATCGGGAGACACACTACAAAATGCAGAAGGTTTCATCCTGATTGGTCCATCCATCTCGGAGTAATCGATGAACATACACGAAACAGCACATTTAATTGCGATAAAAAATCGTAAACAATGAAAAAGAAACAAAAATTATTTAAGGGATCAATCGGGAGACATACCCTACAAGATGCAACAGGTTTCGTTCCGATTGGTCCATAAAGAAAAAAGACAAATACAGATCGAATTGAGTAACCTCTTCCATTTACGGAGTCGGTTAAAAATATGCAACTACGTTCCATCAAATATGCGATCGGCACTTAAGTACAGCGACATCTGCAAAAGGGTGGAAACTTATTCCCATACCCAATAACTATTTATTTGAAATATTTCCCAACACTGATTGTTAGGTAGCCTTCAATTTATGCTCGATGGACATATCCCGGTTTTGCTGACAAGCTCGTTCGCGAGGTGGCAAACAATTAAGCAGCATATTAATTTATATCCCCTCGACGGACTATCACGATTCTGCTTAATTGTCCTTAGAACATGTTTATCCATCGGCCAGACAAGCAAAAAGCAAACAGTAACGACGGGGATAGACATCGGTCGCGTTTTCGATCGTACGAAAACGAGTTTGCGGGAGCCGCGCTGCGGGGAACGCGCACATATCGGGATCGGCAACGGAACGAGCGTTTCCATGAATAAACAGAGGAACGAATGGTGTATCGCGTCGCACGACGGATTAACTAGAGACATACGGGAATACGGGAAAAAATTCGTGATTGCAGCTTTAGTAATTTATAACTGAAGCGAAATCCGTCCCGCACGGAGCCAACCAGCGTTGTAATCCGGACAGTTCCAGGTCTGCTTCGTCGTCGCCTGTTACGCGTTCGACGCTGTCAGTCCCCGCCAGCAGGGAAATTACAGTTCTCTGGTTAATTAAGAATTTGAATCGGGTCGAGGATATCTCGATGCCACGGTTCTCTTCACCTTATCCGTCACGCTCGCCGGACACGATTACGATTTACAATCGGGAAACAACGCCCACTCCTCAATTCTGGATAAATACGCCAGTGGACTTATAAGGGAGTGTCGTAAAGGTTGGGGCTCGTTTTCTTTTTCAGTTACAGGTTTCGCGCCTGCTAGAAGTTAGCCCCCCACTTGTTGAATTAAACAATTTCAACAGTTGTGCTGAATTGTTCTATGTTTGTGCTATATTGTGCTCGAATATTATAACTACAATATGAAAAATAAGATGAAAAATTGAAAAAATCGATTTTTTGAGTAGCCCCCCACTTTTCATTTTTTTCAATTTTCTCAATTATGCTAAGTTGTGCTAGGTTGTGCTAAGATTGTGCTAAAGTATTATTTTAAAAAAATTATAAATAAAGAAGTTATAGTGAAAAATCGATTTCGACATGTAATTAACGTTAAAGTAAGAAAAAGTTATCCAAACAGCATATAATCATATATCTGACTTGTGCTAGGCTAGCACAACTCAGATATACAATATTACTATGTTCGGATGACCAGAAAGACCAAAAATGATACAGTACCTTAGCGCGAAGGGCAGAGCGCAAGTGTAAAGTGCCCTTTATATCGTTGTGCTGGCGAAATTCAAAGTTGTGCTGACACAATTGAGAAAATTGAAAAAAATGAAAAGTGGGGGGCTACTCAAAAAATCGATTTTTTCAATTTTTCATCTTATTTTTCATATTATAGTTATAATATTCGAGCACAATATAGCACAAACATAGCACAATTCAGCACAACTGTTGAAATTGTTTAATTCAACAAGTGGGGGGCTAACTTCTAGCAGGCAGGTTTCGCACTCGAAACTCACCCTCTTGCAAATCAATTTCACCCATTTACTCTTGTGTAGCCAACCTTGGTACCCGAGTATCCATTTACTGCATTTCTTTTAGCAATTTGTTAATGTTTCTCTAAGAATATTATAAAATTTCTCTGAATGTTCATTCTTTGCTCGCTAATATATGAATTTATAGTCTTAACACTAAACCTACCAGGTCAAAGTAAGACTTTTTATTGTACGATTATTGGTATAAATTAAAAATAATTTCATAAGAAATAGAATAATAGAAATAAGAAGATGCTGCACAAAGTCTAAATATAATCAATCTTGTTATTTCCATAAGAGAACATGTATCAGTTACTTTTAAGGCTCGGAAGGTTTAGTATTAAAATGAGAATTATGGGAAACAACAGTAGACAATGGTGATGACTATTTAAGTCTTATTTCGTGTTTTAATTTAAAGCTACAATTCACGAATTGTTGCAATCATCCAATACTTGGGTGTTGTGGGATTTTTGGGGGTTGTAACTGGATAGTCAACGTGCTAACGAATGAATCCACATTTTTTAGCAGCCATACAGCATATTATACGATACACCGCGGTTACACAAACATAGGAGATTTCAATTTCCACTAGACCATTTGCAAGTCGTATGAACTTCGAACAGTTACAGATTATGCATAAAATGACCGAGTATTTAGAAGAAAACAACATGTTTACATCGCGCATGATATCTGATCGTGTCACGCGTGCGTAATTTTCAACATGTGAAACCATCTCGGAGCAAACGATACAGATGTATTAGCCACAGAAAACGCGTCGTCGCAGAAAACGAAGAATCTGCGAGACGACTGCACCGACGCGACAGTTTCGCGCGAGCTGTCAATTTGCGGTAATAAATTGTGTTCTCACGACAGCTTTTCAGCCTCCTGGAGCGCGAGCCCTTCATACTGGCCAATTGCGTTAGCACGGTGCTTGGGACAAAGTATTGGACGAGTGCAAACGTTCGTGTCCGATTTTCTGTCGCAATTTCGCGCAGATGTTTTTTCTCTTTGTTTCATGTTATATTGCTGTCCAGAGATAATATTGATTTAAGTCGATTCGTGATTGGGAAGAGCTTTTTAATGTGGAGAAGGAAAAACTAAATTTTCACCATTTTGTGGAGGGTATTTCCTACTCTCACCAGATGAACAAACAGCAGTCAACACATTTGTCGCTACTACCTGATCCATTGTCAAATCCTTTATATCCAGAGTCACCAGATTAAGGGGGTGGATTCGTTTTCCGGATTGCAAGGGTGCGAGATGTGCTTTCTCATTTCTCGATAATCCAAAGATGGAGCAAAAGCGCTAGATGAAAGATCAATCTAGACTGCGATCGCACTCAAATGTTCTATTTTTCGTTTCCGAGGCGTAATTTGCATTATTCGGCAGCATGTAGCTGTCGCAGCGATATGAAAATAGCTACCCCTTAAAAAGCTGTATACTTTTTTGGCAACACTAATAACGATGTGAAGTCCTCAAGGGACCCCACGTTAAAAAATTGTAGAATTGAAAAGAACAAATAGATATGTTTAATATATGTATTTATTGCCAGACAAATCATCCACAATACTTGATGATGAAAAAAGAGAAAATACATAAAATATGAAAAATGATAAAAAATTACAAAGTTATTAAAGAAAAATACTTTCTGGGGTCCCTATAGAGTGGGGACCTTACTCAGCATTTTAAAGGCTACATGCGCAACTGTATGCTTCCGAATAATGCAAATTATGCCTCGTAAATGTAAAGGGTGTATAAAAAGTAATGGTCATCAGTCGTAGGGGTGAATCTACATCTCTGGATCGGTCAACATTTGCAAAAGAAACTTGCCGCAAAATTATTGCTAAAGTTTTTGTTTATATCAATATCTACTACTCATCGAGAAGAGAAAAAGTTTGAAAGGAGCCAACAAATAGTTATTGAGATGCAAGCAGTTAAAGTTCTTGCAAAATTTGATTGTGTAGAATTATATGTATAGACAAAAGCCTACTACTACAGTCCACGTGATTGTGTCGATGAGACAGAACATGATCGTGTGCGTGCCTCGAGATAAATGAAATTTAATTCCCCATTTTTAGTCTCCTTGCCCACTCGGATCATAAATTTGAAGTTGCAAAATACGAAAGAATACCTTACATCCATTTTTAATATTATTAGAATATTAATCCTGGGTTATAAGATACTAATTTCGAGTATAGGTACTTACAAATTTTTCAGAATCTTCTGTTCCTTCGTCGGATCAACATGACTCTGCCATTTGCGCAAATACGTCTTAATAAGTGTGAAGCACAAAATAACACATATTCCAAAATTGTGACAACAAACGGGAAGAAGTTACACCGACCAAAGTCAAAATAAAACTACGGTTGTTACTTCTTCACATTGTGAAGCACAAAACACCACACTTATAATAATATAATATAATATAATATAATATAAATTTCGTTATTGGCGACCGAAGACAACAACAAAAGGAATTTCTTTGACAGTTTCCCCACTTCTCAATCTAAAGTTCTTCTGACACACCCCCGTCCAATTAACAGACGCTACATTTCCCCATCCTTAACCATTCACGAAAAACCGAGGTGACAACCGCAGTTTTATTTTGACGGTGGTTGGAGTAACTGGTTCCCGTTCGTTGTCACAATTTTGGCATACAGGGTGTCGCAGTTTTTTCCGGCCAAACTTTGCCAGTGTGTTCTACACGCAAAAGTAAGAAAAATATGTTATATGAACATATGCTCTTAAATGTTTTATTAAGGAGTTATAACTAATAATATAAAATGATAATGAACTGGCATTTCGTCGACACAGCGTACGAACGTATTATGAATATCTCTGTTTGTGTTTACATAAAGTCTTATGTTTACTTGCTGAAGTAGTTGATATCGACATTTTTTATTAACGTTTTATTAACGAGTTAACATTTCAAAATGACGTCCGTTATTACGAATACAGGATTGGCATCTAACAAAACCAGTTCATTATCATTTTGTATTATTAGTTATAACTCCTTAATAAAACATTTAAGAGCATATGTTCATATAACATATTTTTCTTACTTTTGCGTGTAGAACACACTGGCAAAGTTTGGCCGGAAAAAACTGGGACACCCTGTATGTGTTGTTTTGTGCTTCACACTTATTAAGACGTATTCGCGCAAATGGCAGTGTCCTGTTGATCCGAAGGAGGAATAGAAGATTTTGAAAAATTTGTAAGTACCTATGCTTGAAATTAGTATTTTACAACCCAGGATTAATACTTCTATGTATAAAAATGGATATAATATATTCTTTCGTAATTTGTCCCTTTAACCCTCATTCGTCCCACATTTCACAAACTGAATCTGTCCCTCGGTGTCAAATTGACACAGTAGTGAAAGATCGATGACATAACAAGATAAACAGTTATTTTTCAATATTTTCTCATTCAAATTGATGAGTTAACAGTTACATCTTAGGTTTCTCGGTTCTGTGTTCCGCATTAAAAAAAATAAAAGTCACGAAGTTTTGGGCAAAATCTACAAGTAACAGAACAGTATAACTTATCTCGGTAAAACTGTGTCAATTTGACACGAGGGACGGATGAGGGTTAAAGCACACGATCATGTTCTGTCTCATCGAGACGGTCGTGTGAACTGTGGTAGTAGGCTTTTATCTATAGTATAAATCCACACAATCAAATTATACAAAAACATTGCCCACGTATATCTCAAAAACTATTTGTTCGCGACATGTGGCTTCTTTAAAACTTATTCTATTCCGGATGAGGGGAAGGTGTCGCTGTAAAAACCAACTTTGCCAACAGTTTTCTTTGTTATAAACAATTTTGCGGCAATTATACTCCCTGTACAAATAGGACATTTGAGTTGATCTTTGCATTATCGAGAAATGAGAAGGCGCATCTCGCACCCTTGCAGCCCTTTTTTTTTCTTTTTTTTTTTTGTTTAAGGGCAGTGGGGGAATCCTCTTACGGACACCCTCCCCTACGATGTTGTTTGGGGAGGGTAGTGTGAGGCTCGGCTCCCCCTTCAGATCTTATTGGGGGGATTATCATTACCTTCGTATCAGGACCATGGACCTTTTCCTCATCCTGTCCTTGACAAATCTTACTTTACAAGTGTCCCGCTCTCCGCATTCACTTGCAAGTATTACAATGTACAATGTAGCATGATATTTGGTCCCCTCAGGGTTTCAAATTCATTTACCAATCCTCTTCCTCTTTCCACTCTCACCATCGCCTTTTCAGCGGGACCTACTATTTATGATGGGTTCCGAACCACCTTTTGCCAACAACACGTGAAAAACACCCAGGGTGGGTCACTTTCCGGTTTTTTACCAGACGGTCACCCATCCTAGTGCCGTTCACGTTACACATTGTTTAACTTCGGTGATCTAACGAGAACCGGTGCTTTCAACGGGACTACGGTTGTTGGCACTTGCAAGTATTATTTGTCCAATATCCTCTCATGTTCTTGGCTCCTAACACCCTTGCAGTCCTGGAAACGCGAGTCTACCCCTTTGAAAATTGTCATGTAACTAATCCGATAGAAAGACAGAGAGAAGGTATATTTAACTTCCCGATTTATAGGGAAGTTATTGTAATTACCCCGAAAATCGAAAATCGAATTTTTTGCAGATCTTCACGTTTCATGGTCATTGGAGTCATTTTAGACTATTTTTATCAAATTGTTAGTATGTGTGTGTGTGTGTGTGTGTGTGTGTGTGTGTGCGTATGTCTGTTTCTATGGTATCAAATTTTTCGTTAACGTTCTCTGAAAAAGTAACAACGCGATCAGAACGATGAATGATGCAATCGATGTGCCCCGCTGTAACTTAGAGCTGATTAGATTATGGTCCATTTTGGTCAAGTAGTTTTTTAGTTTTTTCGTTTTTTTCGAAAGGAGTTGATTCAACATTGCAATTTATACGAAAGGCGTATCCACCGAAGAAGCAAACGTAACTATATATACATTTAGACATACTTAAAAAAAATTTTTTTTTTTTTTTTTTAATTGCTTTTTTCCAATTATGCAACTAATGCGACGCCATATAGCAAACATTTTGATAAGTAGAAAACTATTGAAATTCCCTGAAAACATATAATCATCTTAAGTCGTGCACTAAATAAATAATGATACTAATATACTACAACTAACGAGTCGGGAAGTTCTTTGTGTGGCTCGTGGAGAGTCACACACCAAACAACATCCGTACCACTAACCCTCTCGCGGGGTCGCAATGCGAGCTACAACTCCCCCACTTGCGAAGCTCGCGAAGCGAGCGAGCAACAACCCCCCTCTAGTTTTCCCCTGAATTCGAGTCAATTCAAGTACCTTCCGATACTTCAGCGTCTAAAGGTGCGATCTCCGTGTCTGGACGCAGCTTTTTTGGATTCATGCTCCATTCGTCGTCCAGGCACAAACGATCGCTTCTGATGATGTTTGACGAATGGTGTATCCATTTTTCTGAAAAAGGAAGCGAAGAAGGAATTGAAAAGAAAACATGAGCGATCAGTGTGTACCTTGTTTACATTCTCGCTGGACTTCGAAAACGCAGGTGTCACGGCCGGGCTCACGCTGCGCGGCTCCAATCGCTCGCCTAATCGTAGCGACAGCATCGTGCCCGCCTTCAGGCGAACTTCAGATAAGCAGTAGCGCCTAGAAACATACGTGGCGGAAGAGAATTCATGTTCCCTCGGTTCGTTAGCGACGAGGAAGAGCAACAGTCTAGAGACATTAACATTTTACATTCTTGTAACCAGAGGATATATTATCGTTTTACCGTCTTCTAACTAGATTGCGGATGTTATGATAACCGCCTATCAAAAAGCGCGAAACGCAAAAATTCTCGACATTGATCGAACGGATTGTTTTACTTGCTTTTGTCGTAATGAACCGTTTATCGATCAAACAGATTGGCTGAGTAATAACTTAGATGCATCTTCTATCCGAGACCCCTTTCACTGGAAATATAATATGCTAATCGAAACTGTTTACGACCATTCGTCCTCAAAACTGGTAATCTTATGCACGGATTCCATCACACCTACGCAAACGATCTTGAGGCGAGTTATCTGTTTTCTTGAAAGAAATTGAAGATGTGTATTTGACGTTGCAGTACCTTCACTATTTTACACGGATACAGAAAATCAAATTTTTGATTTCTTTTGTATAGACATTTCTACCCTTTCGTAATCATTTTAATGAGCTGAAAATTATTATGTTTTTGAATTTTATAAATATTTAAAATGGTTTTCATTTGCTTTACTCGTTCTGGTCGTGGACGCACGAAATCTGTAGTATAAATATTATTATACTGTACAACTTGTATAGTGCTGTAAAATAGGTTACTTAGTTTCAATTGTTCTTCTTCATCATGTTAAAATAACAGCACGTATAAAAATTGCTGAAACATTTTAATTGTTTAGGTGCTCGGTAGGTTTAGTGTTAATAGGACTTTCAATAGTTGTGCTGTACCAAAAGAAAGCATAGAAATTTTCTTTTACATTTCAATCTTCAATGAAACTATCAGATGACGTTATTGAGGGTGAGTTGTTAAAACACTTTCACACAATCCAATATGTCTGATCTCTTTAAACTTAAAAAATGTACATCATACTCAATTAACTCTTAGTACTCGAATGGTGACTCAGTATTGTTACATATGTGTCTAATAATATTGGTATGCAATCAATTACTAAACATTTAAGCAGGGCCGGATTAGCCATGTAGCAGAAGTAGCAAATGCTATGGGCCCCGCGTTTCTGGGAGCTCCTTTTCTTTGTAAAAGTTTTCTTTTATTATCATACAAAACTTAGGGCCTCCTGGTAAATTTGCTACAGGCCTCCTCGCTGGCTTAATCCGCCTCTGCATTTAAGTATTGTCTGAGGAGTAGTATCAATTTCATATCAATGGAATGAGTTGATATAACTCCGAGTTTAAACGGTTAAGGAGTGTTCCTCTATTTCCGAAGGAAAACTTGGATTATATTTTCCAAAATTTGACTTATATTCGTTAGCTCACCGGGCTTATTAATAAGAAAGTTAATCACAATCTTTTAATGTGTATGTACAATATGACACGCAATGAATGTAATTGCGAGACACCAATAAAGACAGAGAACGATTATTAACGGCTTGTCCCGTCGATGTTATCGGTAATTGCCAGCCTTTACCGTCGTTCGTCGGAACATTTGATTATATTGGTCCCTTAGCGTGTTTCGATTCCCATAATCGATACCTTCGCCTCGGGACCAATGAATACCGGGCCGGTTTCCTAAAAAAAGATCGTGAAAAATGGTTCGGATGTATACTTTGTATTTTCATGCGACGAAAAATACGACTGACGTGCACTGCAATCGAGTCAGAGAACGGGTCGAAGCGGACAGCATCCGGCCATCGAGGATGAATGGATCCATGGTTATTAGCATGCGGAAAATTTCTAACAGAAAAACCGGAACGGCCCGTTCTTGGTAGGCATTTTAATACGAGCCTTCGATCGATTCGCGAATACCCGGGAAACTGGAGTGGGCCTTGGTTGACTCGAATCGTCCGTAGTTCCGCGTTCAGAGATGATTAGATGAGTTCGTTCGAGTGTTTTTCACCAGCCATAAATTCGATACTGGGATGGATGGGTGATTTATCGCAGGGAGCGGTTCTTTGATTTAAGGGCTCGATGGAAAGAAACTTAAGTAGGGTCTTGGTAACCTTCCTGGATCAGGTCCTTAAGAGTCTTAACTATACACCTTCTTCGGTCATTACGCACTTCGATAGCACGAAGCGAGCTACATCTCTTTTAATGTGCGAGAAATTATTTGCCGTACGTATACGAGACGTTTATTTTGAAACTAGCCGAAATTCATTTTCAAGAAAAATCAAGCTAGAAATTTATCATTTCATTTTGAAGCAAATTGTAACTAATATATTTAAAATCACGAAGATTTCTTAAACAGGAAATTAGCAGGTTAATAGAATGATACAAATTTTTATTTTTAAAGTTTGATGTTGAGGTAGTAGCCTCCAGAAGACGTTTAGACCTCTAACTTCCAGTAGAAATATTAAAGTAGCTTTAACGTGGCCAAAAATTGTTCAAACTGTTGAACATAATGTGAAAATCGTAGACCAGAAATTCTTAGTATCAGGACATTCATTTCTACCGAATATGTAACAGAGATTTTGGCATCGTAGAAATGTCATTAAAGAAAAATATTATAATTTACTGTTTGTCCCTCAAGATTATTATAATGTTATCAAGAAGTGCCGGAGAGGTAATAACTTTATTTTAAATGAAATGAAACAAGAGAATTTCGTATTAACAAGATTTTTGGAGGATGCAATTTTTAAAAGGGTAAAGAATTCTAACGGAGAGACAATAAATTGGTTAAAAATATACTGGATGCATCGTTTGCAACGGCAATTTTCATCATGAACTAACGAATCATCCTGAATAACGTCATCTAATAGTTTCATTAAAGATTGCAATGTAAATGAAAAATTCTATGCCTTCTTTTAGTTCAGAACAATTATTGAAAATCATATTAATGGACTTCCGGTAGATAAAGTGTTAACAATTTTAGCAAGTTGGAAATATAATGCAACGGTGTCTCAACACACTCTATACTTTTAATTAGCAAAATTTCTACTGTCTTTTCCGTCTCATGGTATTCTACTGTCAACGTAGAGCGTGCTATCTTTTTGTCCCTGGATGTACAGTGCTGTTCACTTGAATAGCCTGGAATAATCCAAATAAATCCATAGTACGAAATTGTACCCCATATCATAACGGAACCAAGTGATGATTGACATCGGGAAAAAACTCGATTCTCTTTCCATAAATAATTATAGTAGTAGGAAAATCCGTCTGGTCCATCCAGATTGCATTTTTTCTCATCTGAGAAAATTCTTCTGTGCCATTGTTCATTCCAACTCATATACGTTCTAGCAAATTGAAGTCAGGCTTCAATATACCTTCTTATCAACGCAGGTTTTCTTTGCATTTTATCTATGAAACACTTTGCATGACACTTCTAATGGTTGAAACTGACGCTTTTGTTTTAACTTCCTGCTTGACCTTCTTAAGGGAAACTGCTGTATTCGAAATTTTACGTAAAATTGACCTCCTTTCCCTCTTCGTTGCAGCTCCTCTGTTATCCCTTTATAATTTCTTTCATAATTTTCAGGGTTATTACAGTAATTATTAATTACTTTAGTACTCTTATTAATCCTTTTCCCAATTTCTCGGTTTGAATTACCCTGGTTCTATTAAACCTTCAATTTTTCCAATTTCCTCAACAGTCAATAACTTTCCGCGATCCATATTAGCACAATGATAATAATGATACCAAAAACAATGGATATAATGCTGTAACATAGATGTGAAATGCAGACTTGTTGCGGAAATGTCTTGTCTGATCTATCGCAAAGCGACAACTAATCGTAACTAAACAATGCCTTTATTCTAACTAACTAAACTAGCTACTATAAACTAGAAACTAAACTAAACAGGCTACATTCATGTGGAAGCATCTTATATTTATAAACATAAAGTTTCTTGCAAGTGTACATATCAATGTAAACACATATATCGCTTACAAATTCATATTATAAATGAATTTAACTGATAAGCATGAATTTGGCCCACAATTCCTTTCTTTGATATGAACTTATATATATTTTCACCCGAGGCTAATCAAGTGAACAGCACCTCTCCAGTCCTACGGCGGAAATATGTAAAATAACCTACTCGTTTCTGAATGACTGTGGTTTATAGGTATAAGAAAACAGTTCATCTTTCAAATAGCTTGTGTTTTGGTTCACAATTATTTATAATTTGTATTATATTATTCAAAATAACACAATGTATTGAAAAACAATGTACGGCAAAATAATCTCTACCTTGAGATTCAAATTGCACTAAATAAAAAAAAAAAAGAGAACAGCACTGTATACTGACCAGTGTAAAAGTCGGAAAAGTGTAAATTCGCCTTTATATATAGAAGAAGGTTAACGGAAGCACGTGTATCTGACCAAGCGTTTTCTTTTCGATTTTCAGCGATATTTCAAAGAACATCCGTGTCCAGAGGTCAATTGAGGATCCAAGGTGTCGCGACGTGCCTGTACCTGTGCATGGATTCCTGTGGTCTCCTTTACGGCTCGGTAAGTCAAGCTGTCCACCGGAAAAAGTTGCTCTTCCTTTTGATAAAATCGCTTCGTAGCACGTCTCGAGGCAGACAGACGACGGGGGCATACCAGTTGGGAAGAAAATGAAGCGGCCGAGTGCCACGCGACGCCGACCGCTTCTCCGCCTCTTCTTATTCCGTAATACGCTATCGCGGCATCTAAATTACAGAAACCTACGTGTGGGGAAAAACGAATCGGCCACACGAGCCGAGTTCGTTAGGCCGGCATTCGAATTCTGGATCCCTGATTCTTTCGTGTCGTTCCACATGCACCAAATAGTTTACGCGCCGACATCGATCTATCTGATTATACTCCGAGTATTTTGTTGCATTTCTATTATCTGTTGCAACGGTCTTAATCGACCGAACCAGTTCAAGGAACGCTCGCATATTCGTCCGATTACTTTGCAATTATTGTTAACGCCAGAATTACCGGATGCGTCGGAATTACTTGCTTCAGACTCTTTCTTTTACTATTGAACCGTTCAACGCGAGAGCGGTGTGTAGTCGATATTTGTATGTTTGGTTTAACATCAGGGGTTTAATCGTCATTCAATTACGTAATTGTAATATCATTTTAGCGTGTCTTCCACGCACATACGACAAAAGCATCATCTTTCGATATTATTCTGTTTTATAGAATTTTTAATTAATTCCTTATTATTCAATGATTTTTGACTTGCACCATTTTTGTGTTCAGTTGCTCAATTATTGAAATTACAAACGTGTCATGAGAAATTGTTTACTTTATTGTTTACTTTATTTTTTACTGTTTTACTTTATTGTATAAATACATACGAACATGCTTATGTACATACATTTACTGTTTACTTTGTTGTATATACATGCATAAATACATACAGTGACTTCCACTAATATTCGGACACTTTTAAAAAGACGATAACACTTTTAATATTGTACTATACGATTTGAACCTTTTTGGGAAGCTAGAACAACTAGTTTGCTACAGGATGTGAAAAAAGATTTTTCAAAAATTATAATTGATCAGAGTTGTAGAAAAAATACTAAACGTTGCATTTTACAACTTTTTTATGTGGGCCTATATTGAAAATTAAAAAAATGCGTTCTGTACATCTATGTCAATTCAACATATTCTGAAAATTTCGTCGAAATCGGTCGACGTTGCAATGAGCTAAAAACGTTTAAAGATGGTAAAAATCACACAATTTTAGGATTTTCGGCCTATAACTGCAGTAAATCTAAAGATTCTTACATCGTTCAATGCCTTTGTTTCCGATTCAGCCGATTTCGATGAAACTTTCATAGTGCATATAATTGACACAGATAAACAAAACGTTTGTTTTACATTTTCAATATAGACCCACATAAAAAAAGTTGTAAAATGCAACTTTTAGTATTTTCTCTGCAATTTCGACAATTTCCAATTCCTTTAAAAAATTTTATCATTGCGAAAGAATATCGGTTGCATTTAGGGCTCGATAGTTGTAGTGTTGAATTGAAGACCAAACATAATAATTACATTTAAATAACTGATTAGCAATCAAAACCTATTTTCGTTTAATTTATAGAAACCTAATAAACAATCACTATCATTATGTATCTCTGTAGACGTTGCTTTCGGTTCGAATATGCGATCGCATACTGCACATAACTCAAACACTCTAACCAGTTTCAAGAGCGAGTTAAATGAACCGGCAAGCGCAATCTTGTAAGAATAACTAGATTACGTAGGTTACCATATACTGTACCAAAGCTGTCCAAAGGATGGGATGCTAACACTATTCTTCCCTGCACGCCGCATGTTGTCTCTCTATCCGCAGTTGCCAGTCAAACCGATGATATCAATCGGATTTTCAAATTGTCTGTACAGCTCAATTAAAACCTAGATATTGAATTCTGTTAACCAGATGCTATGCTCACTGTAAACACTGGTGTCTGCACAGTTTAAAACATACCGGGTGAGTCACTTACCTGTACCAATTAAATTTAATCGTTACCTACTCGTTGCATAACAAAAAGTTTCAAACAAAAGTATCTTTATATCAAATAAGACATGCAATGTGAACATTAAGGTTTCGATGTCTTAATATCCTATTCAGATGCAAAGGTGACCGTGAGTTTTTCTACCATAACGTGTGGTGTTTAAATACGAGATTCGAAAAAATATTGAACGCTGAATAAAAAGGTATTAAAATATACAGGGTGTCCCAGTTTTTTCCGGCCAAACTTTGCCAGTGTGTTCTACACGCAAAAGTAAGAAAAATATGTTATATGAACATATGCTCTTAAATGTTTTATTAAGGAGTTATAACTAATAATACAAAATGATAATGAACTGGCATTTCGTCGACACAGCGTACGAACGTATTATGAATATCTCTGTTTGTGTTTACATAAAGTCTTATGTTTACTTGCTGAAGTAGTTGATATCGACATTTTTTATTAACGTTTTATTAACGAGTTAACATTTCAAAATGACGTCCGTTATTACGAATACAGGATTGGCATCTAACAAAACCAGTTCATTATCATTTTGTATTATTAGTTATAACTCCTTAATAAAACATTTAAGAGCATATGTTCATATAACATATTTTTCTTACTTTTGCGTGTAGAACACACTGGCAAAGTTTGGCCGGAAAAAACTGGGACACCCTGTATAAAGAGAAAAAGTAATAATTACTGAGGTATACAAATTCAATGATAGCTTGTTTGTCGTTAATTATATTTTTATTAAGCTTTAACGCTTTCCAGGTTGAAATGATTCCCATCATGGTACAGTTTGGGTCGTATTTACTTGTTTAATCCACGACTTAGTAGAGTCTCGTTTATCCGAACATCGTTGGAAATCTTGATATACCTTGAAACGACGTGGCTCGCGAGTGAATGAAATACCACCGTGTAAAATCGAATTTTTCTTGGAATACAGAGTTAATCTACTCTACATTGTATAATAAAAATTCGCAGAAGATTAAATGGATTCAACAAATTATATATTATATTTTATATAAATGCATGAAATTATAATACAATCAGAGGGGTATCAAGTATTCGACGCAGTCCGGATAAGCATCCGGACGCAGAAAATGAGCAAGCTGTCGCATAAGAGTAGAAGAGTGAAAAACTTGATAGCCCGAGAGTTAAAAACTAGGCTTGGCATAAAGATCTGCAGAGTACTTACATATGTGCATGTGACATTCTATCGGGCAACCATACGTGCAAGCGACATACACTACCATCCATAAGTATTTGACCACTTGGCGGAATCGAATCTAAAAGTTTATTATATCAACGTTATAACTTAACACGAAAACTACCACCACGAGTCAAAATGACTGGTTCCAGACTTTTTATTTTACAATTATTGAAATAAAAAAAAAAGTTACATTGGGATGCCTTATCTATATAAATACAAATTAAATGCTGTTCGTTGGTAAGCGCATCACTTGAGAACGACTGAACCGATTTGACTAAATCTTTTTAAAAAATGATTGTAATAGTCCGAACAAGATTTTAAAGGAAAGAAAAATTGGAAAAGTTTTACGGAAAAATGGAAAATTCGGGAAGAAACGAAAGTGCTTTTTTCTATGGAATTTTTGTATGAACTCAAGACCATAACTCACGATTCGAACGATGACAAAAAGCAATAAATGTTATCGGCGCATTGGTTCGATCAATTAAATACTTCAAAACACTGTTTGCAAAATATCACAACATTTTATCTCGACGTTTCGATCTAAATTCAGATCATTTTCAAGAGATTAACAAAATAACAAGCGCCGATAACATTTAAAATTTTGCTTAAAGCTTATTACGATCGCTATACATATAACCGTTACGATGACAAATTTATTGAAATTTGGACAGGACAACGTCTGTCGGGTGAAATAATTTTGAATATATTTTGTATATTTTCGACAAACTGAAGGTGGCCAAATACTTATGGACGATAGTGTAGGTTTATCGAGGAACCTGAGGTGCGAGAATCGATGAGTTCCGAGTGGGGAAAAAGTCCCCAACCAAAGCTTGTCATCCAAGGTATCGACATTACACGAAATCTGTGGTTCGCGTACGCGATCAATTTCACGGTGTTTTCGAGACTTAATTAAAACCAATGACGTTTGATCGAAATACAGGAGCAGCTGTGCGAGCCTGAGAAACAGGTTTAGCCCTTAACTACTATCGCTCCCCGTTTCGTTCCTCTTTTTTTTCTACTGTAACTAGTACTGTACAAAAGGAATGCGTTCCGCTGGGGTTGATACACTCTTGACTGTGTACCATTTCGCAGGAGGATGCGTTTAATGGCCGATTAATCTTGTTAGTCGCACGATTTTTCTAGCGTATTCCGCGTGCACCCGAGCCTCGTGTAACAAGGAAATTGGAATTTGATTTGATTGTCGATTTCGCGATGAAGCCGCCGTAACAGCCACCTTTCGTTCGAGGGATGCGGGTGCTTCGAATTCTTACGATCAACACCTCGTTCGATCGCATCTCAAGATCCAGTATGCTTAATTGGTGTTGATTTAATTGTGTGTGATTTTATTTTAGCTCTTCTTTATAGCAGTGAATGTGTGCGTGTAACATATCTTATTTACTTGTTGGTATTTCCACGGAAATAAATTCGAACCATAATTACGGCTCTTGTCTGTTGCGTGTTCCTAGTGAGCTATTGGTATACTCTAGAGAGTTTGAATCAAATTGAAACGTTTGACCAACATTGATTTCACTGACAAGAGTAATTCATCAATAATTCATTCAATTCAATTCTTGAAACACTTAAATCCAAAATCCACATATAGATTAATAAATCCCATAAATCGAATTTTTACAAACTCAAACATACTATATAATAGTATTGATTTTTTAAATTGATTGTTACACATTCAAAAGAAAATTGCGCACGATTATCGGATAATATTATAACTGTATTCCGACAGTTTTTGTGCATGTTCCTTCTTGGTTAATTTACGTTAAGAGTTTTACTTTTCTATTGTAAACATTTGTGTAAAAGGACTTCGGTCCGTTTACAATAAATATAATAATTATAATAGTATTAATAATAACAATGTTTACGTCGACGCTTGTTTACATCGATCGTACAAAAGAAACACGGATACAGAGAATATTGAATTTCCTTAAAGCGTTGGCACATAGTTTAATTATAATTCTTTATCAATAATTACGCGTTACGCTTAGTTACTATTCTTACATAGTTCAATGTATAGTTAATACAATAAAATATTTTCTTATATATTCTTTTTGGCGAAAGATCATCGAACAAAAGGGAAAATATCTTATTAATTAAAGTTCATTTCCTTGAATAAGAAAATTGGGTTCTGTTTCACCTTAAAACACCGAAATTACTTTCTTGCCAACCCAATATATTAAGTCCTAAGGGTCGTCCCATCAGTTTCTTATTCTCTAGTTATATCCGACCCGTCCAGAGTCGCCAGTCGAGGAGAGGGAGTATGAACTAAGGGGAAAAGTTACGCTCTCTCTCTCTGCCAATACCGGATACATGCAAGACTGGATTTATAACCCACTAATTGTCAATGTGATTGCTAATAATCCTGGTGCTAAAGCGATTTTTACAAATAACCAGTATTAACCCTTAGCCTCTGAGTCATTACTAAAAATTTCTGTACTATTATCTAAAATATTGTTTACATTATTAAATATGTCGATATCTAACCAATTACTAAACATTTAACCCTCATCCGTCCCTCGTGTCAATTTGACACAGTTTTCCCGCAATAAGTTATACCGTTCGGTAATTTGTAAGTAAATTTGTCCAAAACTTGGTGACTTTAATTTTTTAAATGCGCAACATATAACCGCAAAAACCTAACATCTTAATGTTAACTCATCAATTTGAATAAAAAAAACATCGAAAAGTAACTGTTTGTCTTGTTATTTTATCGTTTTTTTTTTATCACTGTGTCAATTTGACACCGAGGGACGGATTCAGTTCGCGAAATGAGGGACGGATGAGGGTTAAGTATTGTATGAGATATTATATCAATTTCATATCTACCAACTTTAAAAAAATCATAGAGAATGGAAATATTCTAAATCAGGAGAAACGTTTGAATTTCGAGTTAAACTAGCTCCGAGAGCAAAGGGTTCAAATACACGTGAAGAATCACCTGTTATTTTTTTAAAACGATTTGTTTAGAAGTGCAACAGGTCACAGAATGTTCGTGTTTCACGTTAGAGACTCGTACGAGAAAAGCTGTAGATCTCGGATAATTGAGCGTTCCGCTGATCGGATCGTGGAACGCTGAGTACGTGAGAGAAGAGGGCTCTTTAATCAAACGTGGTGACAGGCCAAGTGGACCGTCACGCGATGATCGATAAAAATTGTACAGCTTCGGTAGAACGAACAATAAATTCATCTTAACGTCAAGGAATTCCCGGGTAATCTGCACCGTTCCGCGGGGCGACCGATCCGATAAAACGGGCAGATATTGAGCATGCCAGAATCAAAATGGACGTTCATCGCGATAATATCGTTAAGAAGAAACACAGAGGCGAACACGATCGAAAATAGTCTGATGTACCGTTCCGATGAGGCTCCGTAACCACGAAAGCGAACGGACGTTACAAATTCTGGTGGGGACTTGGAACGTTTCTCCGATTAGACGTCTCGATAGAACAGGCAAAAGATTGAAATAAAGACGTGGTAAACGTCCAGTTCGAAACTAGTCTCGTTAAGAAGGATCGTGCATTTCATTAAAGCCGTCCCGTACATTTGAATCCGTATCGGGATAAGGAACATTGGATAAAGTCGTTTTGTACCTACATCTCGCCAGTCCACCTCGGAATGGACTCGATGGATCTTTTCGCTAATAAAAATTGTCACCGTATCTGCTCGCCGTTCATCGGCGGCCATAGTCCCGGAGATTTGTCCTGCGAGCCATTTCTCCCTCCGTATCGCCTCCTTTCGCCGATGTCTTACCAATTCAACCACCGTTCAAGTATACAGGGTGTTCCCGTAACCATTAGGCAATCATTTGCTAGTAAGACTGTGCAATGTGACTTAGATGAGGTCGAACCTTTGGCGTCGCCGATTTTAACCCGTTGTACTCCAGTGGTAATTCAGAGTCACCTCTAAAAATTGCTGTATTCACAATATTGTTTACATTATTAACCCTTTGCACTCCGAATTGTTTTTCAGTTTTGTTGCCAATAACTCCATACTATTCGAAGTGGTTTATTTACTTCAAAGGACAGTTCCTCGACTGCTACTTAGTTTAAACAATTTTGTTTACTAATTATATTAAATGTAGCTCTCAAACTTTGTTGCAATTTATATTTGTGGAACTTATGGTAATATAAAGGAAGAACTAAATACGTATATAAACCCCTTTTTATTTACATTTTTCATTCTTTGATGTCGAGTGACACTCGACAAAGTCGTAAATATTTATAAAATTTAAAAAATCGTATGGAATGGAAATACTTTAGGTCGGAAGAAATGTTTAATTTTCGAGTTAAAATAGGTGTGCAAAGGGTTAGTGAAACTATTTGTGGTGATTTTAGAGACAAAATCAGTAGACAAGTGTCCGAGCTTTTTTGCCAATGCACAATTTTTTACGAAGATATTAGACCCATTTCTCAAAAGTTCATCAATTTTTAAAAATTCTTTCTGTGGTGGAAATAGTAAACTGTTTCATTTTAGAAGCAAATACGAAGGAGAATATAAAAATGTAAGATACCATAAAGTTCAAGAACACGTATAGTCAGCATTCAAGTAAACACATTTCGTACTACTATGGTTATCCACACTTCGAATTTTGATAAGACTACATAACATGCTCTGTGCGACTTCCATGTGCAATTACATCACGCCTAACTGGTTTTGTACGAACTTGGAGGTCACTCTATTCCATATCATTGAATTCATCTTTACACAAGTAGCTGTCACGTGAAACAGATGCACACATACAGTTAGTCTCCCAATTAATGGTACTCGTTAAGTCTGAATAACATTTTCATGAATGAACCCAACCTTAGTTTTTCTGCCAAGCTAGACGGATTAGTTTACTAGATGATGTGCAACGAACATTTTGGAAAAATTGTATTTAGTCTGAAAAAAGTAGATCTAGCTTTACACAATTTTTTTATCTTGATTTGTTTAGAAAATTTAGAAAAATGTATTCTGTAAATTCATATATTAAGTATAGGGTGTCAGAAAATGATATGTCATAACTAGACTCCTGATGTTTATGCAAAATAAAAAGTTTGTGCATCAATTGCAAGACGTAGGAGCTAAATATAAATTTATATTCTTCATTAATAATTTTAATGTGGTGAAAATAATATATTCGCACTCTTAAAGTCTTTTAATATTTTACTTTAGTCTTTAATATTTTAGAGTCTAGTCATGACAAGATTATGGTTCTTAATGCAAAATAAAAAGTTTGTGCATCAATTGCAAGACGCAGGAGCTAAATATAAATTTATATTCTTCATTAATAATTTTAATGTGGTGAAAATAATATATTCACACTTTTAAAATCTTTTAATATTTTAGAGTCTAGTCATGACTAGACTAGTTCTTTATGCAAAATAAAAATATCCTGCATTGATTGTGGGAAGCAAGAATAAACTAAAAATTTACTTCATCCCTTACTGACTTTATTACATTCAAAAGAACATTGCAATAGTCTGAAATTTTTCTCATTCTCTACTGTTTTATATTTCATCCAATCAATTTCTTCACGAATACATAAAAATCCACAGTCTAGTCATGACCATCACAATGTGATCCTACACCCTCCGTTGGGTGGATATTCACGTAAGTAATTTGTCGCAAAATTGATTTTGAGCTTGAAGATTCAAGGTATGTGTGTGTCGAAAGATTCGATTCATATGAATCATTGTAACCGCTAGTGCAATTCGTCATGAACTGTTGCTACTTGTACACGTGTACTTTGGGAGAGAACCTGCTACTATTAATTCCCTTAGCAACTTATTTAATCCACGACCAAGATTTCAAATCGGAAGTTGTTTTCAATGCATTCAATTCTGCGTTGAATCAACGCGAAAGCGGCACGAAGCATGATAATTAATCGACAAATTAATTCTACAACTTCAATTAATTCTGCAACTGTAGGAAGTGTAAGAAAACGGAATGTAACAGATCGATACGGGAAATTCGTGAATGTTCAATCTACATTCTCCCTGCAACTGTCACGAGCGAATATAGCGCCGAAGTTCCTGCGTAGACTTCAGGGAGCAGCCTATCTGATAACTAATTTGCATAACACGAACAGCTAGGCAAACATTTCATCGGTGTTGCAACCTGGTCGGTAGCAGATTAATGTGCTGTTGGGTTCCTTGTCAAGCAAACCGATGCCAGTCTGTGCGTAATTTCTGTAGACCAATGGCTGTAATTTTCACTGGTTCGATCTTACACGGAAGTGGCGATTAGGGGATACCGGAGGTGGTTGTCACATTTTTCTTCAAGTCACAGCTACCGGAAAGGTTATGTTTGACAAGTCTAGTAGACTACTTGCCTCACAAGAAGTCCCCCGAGGCGGCACAGGGACAAAGATGGTCCTCGCTCGCCAATGTCGCCAAACGGAGATATCGAAGGAAATACAGTTTTACCCCCTAACTGATGAACAGATTAATACGTAAACCAGTAGGGGTGTGCAAATGCTCGAAATTACGAGTCGGGAAATTAGTTCGGGATCGGGTTGGGTCGATTACACTGTAATACAGTAAAACCTTAAATACTGTCCGAGGTCCTCATCGTAAACGTTGTCTAGTGCCCACACACTCCACTGCCTTTGATTCTGTCCTTCTCTATGTTCGGCTCTCTATTGATGTCTCATAAATCAAAAATACAAGTTATCATTGCAAACGCTGTCTGCCCAGAATACGCCTGTTGGACTGTATTTAAGGTTTTACTGTATACCATTATACCTGTAATCGGGATGGTCGATAATGGTGCCTCTTTTACTTTCTCATGTAATTCTTAGCAATCGCAACTTTTTCAACATCTTTTTTTGCATGTCATTTGGTAAATCAATGCTTCTAATTGCTAAAAAACGTCAGGTCGTTTGGTCCGATCTTAAGAAAGTTATACTGTTTTAAAGTGCGTTCAAATACTTTCGTGGTTCACTGTATATGTATAGGAATACGGGTTTTCCATCCAGATATTCGTCGCCAAGTTTATTTGACTTTACGAATGTTTAATGAACAACACATATACATATAGTAATAAAGCATATCGATACACCCTTAGCCTTACACGTGGCCGGTGTACGTCGTGCTGGAGTCGTTAGATGAGGGGAGGTAGCACGAATTGAGGAGACAAAATTACCCTCTCTCTGCCAGTACCGGATTAGTCACATGACATTGTGACACATGCAAGACAAAGAGGGAACGCGTCACGTGACCGGACCGTGGGGAAAGCGTGGGGAAATAGCTTCATAGAAGGGGAAGGCAAAGTAGGGAGACACTCTGATGAGAACCATAACCTCGCTCCCGGTCTCTCTCTCTCTTTCGCTCTTCCATATTCATTCTCAACTCTCACATATAAAAATAAAAACAACCAATACCTGCCTCTTCCCTCCCTTAAAATTCAATCGGGAACGAATTAACCCTTTCAAGCTCTCAACTTGCAACGCCCGGAACGGAAGCGTTTATCAGCTAATTATTAATTAGGAAACAAGGGCGTGGAGATAAGTGAACGATATTATGCTGATCGCACGCGGTGATCAGCAATGGTAATTAAAGCATTTGACTTTTTAGCGAGTCACGAAATGAAAAGCTGGATAACGAGCTGAAAAACGCAGCCAGCATTTACGTAATTAATCAGGGATAGAAGTTTATGCAAAACAGCTTCGAGAAAACGTTAGACAGATGGTGATTCGATTGAAATTAACATATTTATATCTACCGTGTGCAACATGATTCATTAAAAAAACTTTCTGACGTATTTACTCAACTTTTGAATATACACAACCTTTCTGTACCATATACACTACCGCTCACAGAAGTTTGGCCAAGAGAGAAAATTTTAAAATATGATAATTTAAAACGTTTCGTTCGCTTTCAGAAAGTTTATATTATTACATGGTAGTCGTAAATGACCTTTATGTGTAACTAGTGAGGGTTTTTCGAAGAAACATTTTACGAGAGGAAATTCCTTAATGCGTTTATGGACGTCTATAGTCCATTAGGGGTAACGATTTAGAGATAAAGGCGAATTAGAAGATCGTACACGTCCAGGCCCGTCGAGGATAACTACGCCATCAGAAGATCTTCGATCGAAAAAAACGAAGTCGCAGAGAAACAGCACCTGAAATAGCGAGTGAATTTAATTGCGGACGGTAACATCCAATTTCCGTGAATACGGTCGAACGTAGGCTAGAAGAAGGAAATTTACACAGCCGAATAGCCGTACGTAATAGGGTAATAATAATTATTGTAATGTTTCTTCGAAAAACCCTCATTAGTTATGTAGAAAGGTTATTTCAGATTACTATGTAATAATTAGACTGCGGATCTTTATGCAAAATAAAAAATGTTCGTATCAATTGCAGGACACAGGAGCCAAATAAAACTTGTATCTTTCTTTTAATTATTCTATTAAGCTGAAACTAATCCATTGATGTCCTTAAATATTGTTAACGTGTCCACTGCTTTAAAATATACGTGCTCATTTGTGTTATAAACGCATAAAATCCGCAGTCTAGTAATTATTGTAAACTTTCTTGAAGCGAGCGAAACGTTTCAAACTGTTATACTTTAAAATTTTCTCTCTTGGTCAAACTTCAGTGAGCTGTAGTGTGTATGGGGTGGGAGGTTCTCAGCATCTCTTGCTCGAGTTAATTCTTTCTTCTTCATTTTTCTGGTGATTTTCAGTCGTTTTTAATTATATTTATAATGAGAGTTCCATAAAATTCTGATTGAAAGAAGTCCAGGTTTGAATGGGTTGAGAATTTCGTTTCACGTTCATTTAACTGGACCATGTTAAGTATCTCGCTTATTTTTTGTGGTGATAGGCAAAAGAATTTTCTCAAGCTCATATTTTTCAAGATTTCATTGGTTTCTTTTTTTACAATGAGACTGCATATTTTCATTACAACAGTCTTATAGCTTATACGACAGACAAATTCAACGGTGTATGATATGCTGACCTTCAACGAGAAAATCATGAAATGTTCGCCATTCATTTCAATACTCGTTCGGGGACGGTAAATCAAGGTATGTCAATTTCATTGGAGTACTTTTTACCTCTGATCTTTTTTCCAACCATAAAAAAAGAAGCGAGATATTTAAGATGAATTCAAAATTACAAAGCATAAATGTGTTCAGCAAGAATTTTCGAGACTCGAAGAATAAAATTTATTTTCCGTCTGCTTTTTATATCGATTCGAAAGGAAATGAGTAAGCGGAAACGAAATGCAGAAGTGAAGATGATCGTGATCAATATGTGCAGGTGTAAATTTACCTAGTGGCAGTAAAGCAAAACCTCATAAACTTATATCAGCCAAACAGCATTCCTTCTTGCTACATGCTAATGATGGGTAACTTTCACGGAGCTGCTACGATTTGTAGATTCAATGAATCCAGAACCTGTAGATCAACATTTTCAACATTTTCACACATTTACCGCTTCTGGTTTAGATTCAAGAACAACGAGGTCCTCTCGAAATCTTTTATAATGATAAACCATTTTCTGTATTGTATTAAAAGACAAATTAGGCAAACGAAGTGACACCTCCAGAGTACTGTCATAGTTAATGCTTACTTAACAAAGTTTTCTTTTATATTTTGTACTTGTAAATTAGTTTAGAACAAATACAATTAAAATTGGTATACATAGCTTGAAACTATTCAGAACTTTCGAAAAGGTAAAGAAAAAATCTTGGGCGTTGTTTACTACTTTCTTATAATGTATTATACTTATATCTTCCCAAGATAATAGTAAGGAGAGTGTAGAGAGTAGCTGCGGTTGAGAAAACTAGAAAACACACAATAGTTCCGTATCATTTGTAGTGTAATAAAATGGTTAGTGACTTAGGTGAACTATTCAAAAGTTTTTCGTGTTAGATCTTACAAGTATTTTCATAGCTATTAAAAAATCACAGTCACAAATTTTTCAGGACTATCTGTACGAGGTTACCTGTATGGGCGTAGGAAAAATTATTTTATGCTTTTTAATCCGTCTTAAAAACGTGCTATGTTAAAAAAATTTTGTATTTAAATATCTTTTTTAAACAACTGCAGATTATTATTGTATCGGTTCACTCTGTCGTGATAATAGAGATGTCCTCGTTATAAAATAACAAATAAGGTAGCCACAGCGACGTACTTGACCGGTCACCTACTAGGTCGACGACTGTGCGTAATTTACATCTCGGCTGTCCGTGCGCTCGATTTTCCGAACGGGTAAAGGATCGTGTCATAATCATAGGCCTGTCCGGTTCGTAATTTCATGATAATAAGCCCACGAAAGCTCGCCGCCATTTTGTTCCGATCAACCGTGAAATTCTAACTTAATTACAAGCATTTCGCATGCAGAGTCGCCGAGTTCTGCCACCCAGTCGTGCGGAATCAATCGTGTATAAAAGAAAAATCGGCCGCATCTACCGGAATCGTGGATTATAGTTATTAAGAGATATCAGGAGCCAAATGCCGGTTAAAGGAAGCTCGTGTTAAATCGGCTCGGATCGAAGGGCTCAATTACGAATATATAGGCCTAATGGCAAATCGATCAAACGTGTCGAGCGATGACTACGATGGGATTGCTGCAGCTGCAATTGCTTCCTCCCTTCTATGCAGGCAGAATTTCTAGTCTATAAAAGTGCTTTAAATCTTGTAAACATCATTTACAGGAAACCAAAGAAATATTCATGCGTTCCTCACAGTTTTATTACCTAATTAGCTTCGTACTTTTCTATTTCTATTCACTGTTTCCATATCCGGGGACAACCACTGTACAAGAGTACAAGTCAAATTGCTATCAATTTGCCGTTTTAATCTTGTGATATTTGCATCGAATAATATCCGACGTAACCGAATATACTATTTATTATTTAAATACCTTTCGACGCTTTATAAAATGTTTAAGTTAATTTCAAAATTGATACATATCTAAAAGCGTATCTCTGAAGGAGGAGTAAATTGTTGCGTAATTTATATAGTTAAAAGATTTCCTGAAATATATTCTAATGAATATTCTATTCCTTTATATTCTAATGAAATATAACATAAATTGAATATTGTTCTTTTCAATTTGAAGCATTTTAAATTATATCGAATAGACTTGGGCTGCTTCAAATTTTATGACAAATCTAATTGTTAATTTTTAAAGTGGCTCAAGTCTATTGTTAGTAAGAAGACACATATTATTCACTTAATAATGCTATTATTTAATGTGTAACGGTATTAAATAAATTTAATTTATCCTGTACGTATATTCGTAGGGTCCCGAATTTCAAAGAAATTTATTAAAGTGTAACGGTATGAAATATTTTCATTACCTTTCTTTTTTGTTAATAAGTTTAGGAGAATTTTCTTCAAACTTCTATTTCTAACTTGAGTTTGAGGGCCCCAAAATTTTTACCGCTTTGGGCTTTACTTGACTTGAGCCGCCACTAGGCCCCGGGATACCATAGGGCCCCGAATTCGCAGCATTCATTTTTCTTTACAAAAAATTCAATTTATTAACGAAAAATTAAATTTATGAGAGTTTTGTTGCAACTCTATTTCTAACTTGCGTTCGAGGAGTCCGAAATTTTTACCGCTTGAGGCCCCCACTTGACTTGA
Organism: Lasioglossum morio; assembly: GCA_916610235.2. Classification (NCBI taxonomy): domain Eukaryota; kingdom Metazoa; phylum Arthropoda; class Insecta; order Hymenoptera; family Halictidae; genus Lasioglossum; species Lasioglossum morio. Next base: position 6,231,566 of record OU744328.1, on the reverse strand, counting down.
GCCGCCACTGAATATATTTTTAATTTTTAATTTAAACTTAAATGGACTTGGGCCACTTTGAAAATGAACGGCTCATATCTATGGAACTGTTGTGAAAATGGCCGATAAAGTGTTAATAGCACTGCGAAATGGCGACTCAGAATGATTGAATGAGCAATCGCAGATACTTGCCGGTTGAAATATGAAATTATAGTATCGAACGGGATTAGCTTCAGACCGAGTTGCTCAAAACCCAATGAATCATAATTATCTCGAGCAGTGGGCGCGTGTATCGCTTAATTAAAGCGAAACCAGAGGACACGAACAAATTAGATAATGTCTTTCTAGGATTAAATAATTCCGGTCGTAAATTTGTTCGGTGCTAATCGCGAACGTGTTCCTTTCGAGCAGCTCAGATGGGATAGAAGTATCGGTCTCGAGGGGGCAGAGTGTGAAACTCTCTGGGTGTAATTACAAGCGCCTCTCCCACAGAGAACACATAATTATACTTTCGAGTTTGAGTAGGTGTGCGGCCCGGTAGAATGTCCGCCTTTAACCTGCATGTTCACGAAAAACGAGCCGAGGCAATCGTTTCTCGTTGGCCTTGTTAACGGAGAAATTAATGTTCGCACATTTACAATACCGCAACGCTAATTGTATCCAACACTTAACAAAGTACAATTAATATGTACCTACTGTTCTTTATTACGAGTCATTAAAAAACATTTTTGATTATTACTGCAAAAATTTATTACACACTTTAATAACGCATCCGGAAAAAATTAATAAATCAGTAACACAGGCTTACAGATAATTATGCAAGGTACACATTCATTATGCATACTTCGCACAACATTTTACAGGCGATAACAATACATTTATTAAAATATAAAGTAAAAGCATACATCTAATCACTGACATGTTCACAATTTTGTATATAGCTTATCTGAATTTTTATGTCAAATTATGATGTATTCTTCCAAGTGGCGCAAAGACATAGTTCTTCTGATGTATATTATCTTTATTTTTCGATTTTTCCCACTTAATTGTAGCATTTTTTTTTTTATTAAAATGACACTAAACACGGTATATTTTGTATAAAATTAGGGCACAGAAGAGACTAGCCAGTGAAAAAGAAAGAGAGACAGCTGTCGTGACAGTCGGCAGAAATTAAAAACTTATTGTATTGTTTAAAATTTTTATGCAACCGTTCTCAAGATATTTGTCATATTTTTCTTATTAAAATGAGTCTTTCGTGATTTCCCGAGCAAACTTTATGAAAGTGAATCAGACGATTAAGCCGGTTATTATTGAGCGAACAATGTTTATGTGTGTCAAATCATAATCTACGAAATAAAGACTCAATAAACATTGAATATAAGGTGCATTGTCTTCAAAAAATTGGCTATAACTTTTTATCCGTTAACGCTATCATTATACTTTCTGCAGCGAAAATATAGTTATAGTTATTTGCATAATTCTCACCCTCTGAAATTTTATAGCAAAAGATAAAACTTGTTCCAACCATTACGACAGTCCCTTATTCATCAATTAGATTGGATTATGGATTAGACAGTGACCGAGCATTTTCATGACACGGACATTTAGCTAATCTCCGAAGACGGACAATATGTATAATATTATCAAATACCGAAGAGGCTACGAAGGAACTGTGGACATAAACGCGCGTTAACCTGTTTCTTTGAGCTATCGCTACCGTGTAATTAGAATACGTATATCTGCGGTGCCAGGCCGCTAGCTAGCCAGTAATTAAAACAAAGGAAAAAATGAAGCCTCTGCCCCTGCCAATCTACACAGTTTTATAATCATTACTTTACACCTCTCCTCCAATTTATACGTATTCCTGACACGAGCGGCTCTCATTAATCAAAGGCTGATGGGATTCAGGCATGCGTAAAAATTTGTGACGTGAGCTGGACGCGAATGTGTTGTCGGTCTGAGCGAAATCAAATTGAATCTTCGTGTTTAAAATGCACCGGGAGCAATCGGGCCCTAGATCGAAGGACATCTGTAATTGACGAAGGAAATGAAAAAATGTTTATCCTGTAGCTATAATTACATGCAGAAACCATCCGAATGAAAATTAATACGGCAGTTCTTAATTTATAGCTGTGAGATCTTGTTTTTTTTTCTGGAAAAAATACGTAAGTAGTGCAATTCCCTTAAGATTGAGAGGGAGACTGCTGCTGATGTTTACGGCTTATATGGATGTATACAAGGTACAGTACTGTTCAAAAGTCATAGGCCACCAAGTCAAATTTCTTTGTATTTAACCCTTCGCTGCATAGTGTATCATATCTGATACAGTTAACAAATCTGGTATATAGTAAACTAAGAATTCGTACTATGTTTATTTTTATGAAAATGTTGTTTTAATTTTTTTTAATATTTTTCCCTTAAATAACACACAAAAACTGACCTTCTTTCAATTTTTTCATCCCAATTTAAAAAATCATGCAGTGAAGAATTAATTAACATTAAACCTACCACGACGGGGTCAAATGACCCATTTTAGATTTTTTATTTGACAATCGTTGAGATTCATAGGAATTGATTGAATACATTTTTTTACTCCAATATATATTATAGTAAAAATTGCACAAAATATAAATAATTTAATCTTGTTATTTTTATAATACAATACACATTAGTCACTTTTTATGATCGGTAGGTTTAGTGTTAACCCTTTGCACTCAGAACTATTTTAACTCGAAAATCAAACGTTTCTTTTGTATATTTCTTCTTTCTAGTATATTTTCATGCTCTATAATTTGTTAGATTTGGTAGATATGAAATTTATGTAATACCTCATACAATACTGAAATGTCTAGTAATTGGTTAGATACCGACATACCTAATAATGTAAACAATATTTCAAATAATAGTACAGCAATTTTTAGTGACGCCTCAGAGGCGTCACTCGAGTGCTAAGGGTTAAATCTGTGTCAACGATTAATACTTCTCACCAATCTATAAATTCTAATACATACTTCATTTACTGAAAAATAGCTAGCCACCTCACAGGTCTGATCTAAATATTATTGAACACGTACCCCACGAAGGGTTAGGTTTGTATAGCCTTGAAACGAACTTCGGTTAAGTCTGGGTTGCAGTTCTTCGGCAGAGGATGTGGGGTGGATTGATTTTGCACGGGAATAATTTTTCGAGTCTCGCAACTGCTCTTCAGAAGGGTATCGATTGACGCGAGGGAAGCGGTCAGGCGAATCAGAAAATGTTCAACGAAGTAACGCGAAGTGTTCGCGTGGCAGACGTCGAATTACGAATTCATTAAAGAACGATTAAGATACCGGAGATGATTTCAGCGGATCGGTCGCGTAATCGAAACCAGTACGGTGGATTTATTCGCATGATTCAGGACCTGAAAATGAAATATCGATCCCAAGATTGAAACTAACGACACGCGTTACGTTGCCGCCCCGTTCGAGATAAAATCAATGGGATTGAAAGCGCTCGGCAGCTACGGGCAGCTGCTTTCCTTCGGATATTGCTGCATTAATCGGAGGTCTACCTCGAATGCAACCGGTGTGTGCAACGCGGCGCGGTGCAGCGCGGCGCGCGGTGCGACGCAGGGAAATGCGCCGGAATGCAACACGGCTCCCCGGTTAATCGGAAGGAGTATGAGCCATGATCGGGAGCAAGAGAGCGGGTCGTCTGATTATCGGTCTGTCTAGTTCACCGCATGCAAATGGAACACTTAGATACTCGGGGAAGTCTCGCGGAGCTGGCGAGCAGGTATTGCGTTAGGTCGAGAATAGATCTGAAGGCCGTTTGAATGCCGGTTGCATCCTGTGCTCAAGTAAATCCCTCCAGCGAGTTCAACGCGATCAAATTTGTTCTTGTCCCGTGTTTACATTCCAACCGCTGCTGTCAGACTTCCTTTGACCCTTTCATAACCATTAAAACTCCCTTAGAAACTCGCGCGGAAATACTAGGTCGTCCCATAAGCAACGCGATTATTTTCATGCTTTTTTATTTTCTTAAAATACTAAAACGTTCCGTTCTAAAGCAATGCAAGCGAGTCACTTCCAACTTCCATGACCTTGAAATGTTTCGTCAAAATCTGAACGACTGCTCCCTATCCATACTATACACAGATTCAACCTGATTGAGGATTCAATGTAATCGAAACTTAACGGCCACGTAGGTACAGTTAGCAGTAGCAACCGTTTTTCGCAAATATGTCAAAAACTGAAAAAGAACGTCTATTATATGTATAGAAAAAAGTTATTCAGAACGATGATCTTGAATACGTATTTGATGGCCGTGTTGTAGGTTAGAAATGCTTGTTGATGTTCTTATGAACATACATAGAAAGAAAAAGCGAAAAAAAAAGGCACATACAGGTCGAATTGATAACCTCCTCCTTTTTCGAAGTCGGTTAAAAATACTAAAACCCGTTCAGTCTTATGGAAGTTTGAGAAGTCACCTCCGACTTCAGTGATCTTGAAATGTTTCATCAAGATTGTTAATCTGAACAACTCTTTCTTATACATATACAGTGATTGTTTTTGCAATACTAAAACATGTGGAGTTTTATGAACTATAATTTAGGTAATTTTACAGTTTAAAAGATCAAGATAATCTTGCACTATGATTAGTTTTACGATTGCAATGAATAGAACTTATTTGTCGTTTACAATTGCTTAGCAAAAATGGAAGTTTATATGTATTCTATACCAATGTAGTTTCCAATGGCTAAATTTCAATAATCTGGTGGTTGTGGAGAAATAATTCGAAATAAATAGAAGAATTCACAAAACACTATATGTATCCACTACTGAAGGACCAGACGAAATTGATGCAAGATATTGGAACAAATAAACATGTGCATCAATTACGTCCTATTAAAAGGACATTTTCAGTGTACAAATTAACCTTCAGCGAGAAAAGACATCTACTTACCTTTGACAATATGGAAAATATCATAGTTTCATATTGTAATGCAAATTACAGCAAACAGTAAATGAAAATATGTATGCATTGTGTAATTTCTTTCATTATTTTGTATATGTCGTTCATGTTTTTGCATATGCCGTGCATATATTTCACATGTATGTATTTTGCACATATTTTGTATATATTTTTGCATATTCGAAGCACCTATCTATCTTCTATCTATATAAATAAAAATTATATGCTGTTCTTTGGTAAGCACATCACTTGAGAAAGACTGGACCGATTTATCTAATTTAAAAAAAAAATGTTCGTAATAGTCCGAATATGGTTTTTAGGTAAAGAAAAATGGGAAGAGTTGCCCGGAAGAATGGAAGTTTGGGAAAAAATGAAAGTGCTTTTTTTCTATTAAAATATGGAAAGGACAACGTCTGTCGGGTCAGCTAGATGTAAATAATTATTAATTTTTAATTCGAGACGAACAAATGCACATTTTTGACCTGTGCATTGAAGAAAACAATTGATTTACGCCATTTATGCACGTTGATCCAGTTTGTTGCCCAGTTGATCCCATTATATGTCCAGTTATATTTCGGAGACGGTCTGCGCGCGTTTAATTGTTAATATAGTGGCGACGCGATAACTGTGTAAACGAATGCGCAGAGATTATCATCGCCGTCATCAACGTAAATGGAATCCGGCAAGTTTATATGTTCGTATCGGGTTTGCGGTGTACGTACAACCAATTGTCAAAGGTAGCTATAGCGGCAGTCCGGAGAGAAGATAAGTCGAGGGTTAGATGTTACGCGTACGCGTGAAACGAATCGGAGAAAAGTTCGCGTGTCGCGTGACATTTACCCGAAGAACTTGATCTTGTTTGCGTGCACGGCAACTTACGTTTTTGTAACATTACTCCCGCCGTTCTTACATATTTATCAACGATTGGTTACTCAATTAAGTCGCGCCCCGAGATACTGTTCAGTACCATTACCGTCGAAACAGTACATTTTGCCACTTGCTTCGCGATTCTTTAATCTTTGGAATATTCGATCGGTTGCAAATGAATTTCTTAGATTTTAATCTATTATTGAAGATACACCGCGACTTTAACCAGTTTCAAGTTTGTTGACATTCTCTTACACGAGTTGCAGTTCCCGGGTAGCATTTCCTTAACCAGTTGCAGTTTCATGGTAGCAACATACCTTCCCGCGAAGAGGTAGCGGCCACCTTATCGCTAACTTCTGTGTACGCAACAAGTAAATTGCAACCACAAAACTAACCGTGCTAGCATAGGATGTTGCAGATATTCGTGCACTCTTTAGAAACAGATAACATAATAACATAAGATACAGATTCCGTAGGTAATGTGTAGACTGCGGATCTTTATGCAAAATCAAAAAGGTTCGCATTGAACGCAAGAACACAGGAACCAAATAAAAATTCTATTCTTCTTTTAATTATCCTATAAAGCTGAAACTAATACATTGATGTCCTTAAATTTTTTTTTAAATGTGCACTGCTTTAAATTACATGTATTCATTTTTGTTATAAATGCATAAAATTCGCAGTTCAGTAATGTGTAAATTATTTTGTCTAAAAATTCCTATAGCAACACAAAAAAGAATTTTCTTGCAACTTTCGTTTCAACTTTTGAAAAATATCATTTGTTGTTCTTGAAATATTTCACGAAACATTAAAATTTTTGAACGGCTGATTTCACTCCTTTAATGCGAGAAGCAGCGCGAAAACATAGGGTTGTACATTAGTATTAGGCATAACTTTACTAGCGTAACGTCATCACTTAGCAAAATCGACATGATTAATCGAAACACCTATAGCATAAAACGAACAGAATCATATAGCATGGAATTATTCCAGATGGGAAGAAACGTTTAACTTTCTTGAGTTAAAATAGCTCCGAGTGCAAAGAGTTAATTTTGCTTATTTAAACAGATTGTTTGTACACACGTACAAGGGCATAGGGACTTCAAAAAAAAGGAATCAAATTTTTGCAGATCAACGGCAGAATATCCCGTTGACGTTCACAAGCCTTTATTTCCTGGACCGGCGACGAGGCATTGCATCGCATCGCGCCGGTTCCTATTTTCGCAGCGTGCCACAGACGACTGAATGTCCCCTCTTATCGCGCGCAGTCAGGAAGTGACGGTACGCGACGCTTTGCGTCGGGACGCGGAGGCTGCGGAGCGACGACGGTGGCTGCGCGGACTGCCGGCTTCCGTCGTCGTTACGCGGCTGTTCTTCGTCGGCTTCTCTTTCTGGTTTAAATCGGGGTCAATTTGAAAGTTAAACGAACTCCGACGACGAAAATCCAGATTTAGAGGGACACCACCGTACCGGCTCGTTTGATGACGAGACACGAGGTGGTGTGTTTCTCGTGTTGAACCGTAAACGTCCGCTTGTTACCAGGCATCCTTCGCGTTCCTCCGCGCGACGGTACAGAAGAATTAGCGATCGCGTCCTCTCCCTCCTTTGCTGCCTCCACTGTCTCGTTTCATTCGTCTTTCCCTCCGTCTTGCCGCTTGCTGCTTCCCCCGCCGCCCTCACTTTCCACGCGGTTGCTTCGCGGGAGGGTAGGCGAAAGAGAGAGGAAGAAAGGGAGAGGAAGGAGAGGTTACTTTCCCTTTTTTCTCGGCTGATCCACGAACGTTAAAGCGACGCACTTTTTACGCGTAAAAGCAGGTTTGCAAGTTGCACTTTGCACGTGCAGGGTCATCGTTACGTGCGTACGCCCCGAGGGCTCCCCCGTTCAATTACTGGATAATGCTGACGCCCGATAACGCCACGTGATACGCACTCCCAATCCTCTCCCTCACGCAGTCCATACGTTTCGCCTTTGAGACGCGGCCGATCGCCACCTTCTAAACGCAACATCTGCGATCGCAGCGAACGCGTTTAGTATCTATACCTTTAGAGTGGTAACGATCAGAAGGCGGAAATGAAGAAAGATCGCGTAGGGTTCCGAGAACTTTCCGATGTCGCTCTGCGTTCTAGCAGTCCCGCGTTACGCACGACAGTGCTCACTTTTTTGTTATTTAACCCTTTTTTTAAAAAAACGTCAAATTTTCCATTGCATACAGGTTGGCAAGTTCTGTCCTTATTTATAAGTATCGTGCAGGTGAACGTCTATCTCGTAGTTACACACTTATACAAATTTATATACACCGCCACTATTCGCCGCTTATAATGTGTCTATGCAACTAAAGCTAGCTGTCTAATCCTAAATCCTTATTAATAATTACTCGTAGTATTCGTACCTAACCTATCCTAGCAGCCTCTCCTCGATGACAGGAGTAGTTGCTTTTACGAAGTACTTCCATCCGCCTTCGTATTGCTATCTTAATCTATTCTTACAAAATTGTACATCTCTATAATCGAATCTTTGTTGCAATATTATTTTGATATTATCTTCTTTTTTACCGCTGCGCGTCGAGAATTCCGTATTACACTTATTGTGTTCGAAGCCCTCTATCGATTCGAGTCCGAGGGGGGAAGAGGGATTCAATCGACTCATGAGCAGTTGCAGAGGAAACTTTCTCGATGGTTGATCAGCTGGGTTTCTTTTTGTTGTTTAACCTTCAGTTTTTTTTTATTAAGCTATAAAACCCCACATTGGATTATTAGCAGCATGCACATGGCTGTGCATGCTAACATTACAAGGATTACTTATAGACTAGAATTGAACAATATAATGAATATTTTTGAGTACAATATTAACACTAGAGAAATAAGCAGTGGGACTTCAGGAATGTATGTATATAAAATAGGGGGCAAAGAGAAGGTCCGCACAAAAAGGAATCTATTGTATAGGGTGGAAAGTATCCCTTGTCGCAAAGTTTGCGAATCAAATTAGGTACTTGTATTATTATCATAGATCGGACATTGCCATAATATATGATTAGGATCCTGTATCAGACAACCACATGGGCAGCTTGTGTCATCAGCAAGTTTAATCCCAAAAAGGGAGGCCCTCAGTTGGTAGTGTCCAGATTGAAGTCTATTAACCCAGCAAATAAATTCTCTAGGGAGCCTGAGGTGGGTTTAACCTTTAGTTACTGACGGGACTTGTACGTTCCGTCAGTTTTCTCATGGTACTAGTCAAGTCGTTTGGTCAAAGTTATTACTTTATAAAGGGTGTCCACTTAGTGGTGTCTCCGTTTGTAGAAGTGGGTGAGCAGCATGTGGCGCTCGGATAGTAAGAAAAATGCTTACAAAACCTATAACCATGATCGCGTCGTACGTATTCAAAAACATCGTACAAGTCCCATAAGAAACCGGAGTTGTCGCGTTCCATCGCATTGCGTCGTCTATCCGGAATGAACGCGAGAATAAACACCGGGACAGTTACCGCGAACCGGTGAGCGGACGTTTTCCATCCCTCGAGCGTCGACTATACCGGCCTATCTTTTTCCCTTTTGCAGCCCAATGGCCGGTCTCGTGTCCCGATGATTCCACATCCGGAATCATGCAGGAATTCGTATCCACTCGGCGGCGCGACGCGGCGGGCAACAATTTCACCCGGGACGCATTAGCATCCCGGAAAGTCTTCGCTTTCCCGTTCTATCCGAACGTATTCTTAACGATCGATAGAAACGGCTTGCTTAGGCACAGATGTCCACGTTTCAGCCGACGATTTCGCGATTTAGGTTCGCGATAGCTGTTGGTGGTCCAATGACCATCACGTTAGCGCCTGATAAAGGCTAAAAGCCGCTGAGCTTTGCGCGCCCGTCTTCTCACACCAGAGATCTCGCGTTTAAACGGCCAGGTTCGCATCGCGCTGATAATCTACAGAACACGCCAGCTACCTACCACTTTGACTCGATTTCCCCTTTTAATGCCGCGCCTTTGCTGCCGTATGACCACCGATCATCGATATAACCTACGGATCGGAAGAGGGATAAAAATCCACGTTTCGATAACATAGGGTTAAAATGTGTTCCTAATACTCTTACCTTAGAAAGTCTAAGCAACTTCCTAACACGTAATCATGTATTTTTAACGCCTTTTCTTCAAGGAATTATACGGTCTGCCCGATTTTAATCTAGAAACGTAAATTACTGGTGCGCTGTATATGTATGTTATAGAAAATGATTTAGATAGGAAGTGGCAGATAGGAAGAGGTTCTGAGGGTGTTGTGATGTAATCTAACTACTAGGGTCAGACAATATGTAATTTACACCTTGTTTTAGAAGCAGTATTGGGGTCGATGGTTTCTAAGCTTCTTTTATATCGCGAGTAGCGACTAGGGATGGGATCAAGTTCTATATATACTCACGAATTCGAGTCAATTTCAATAACCAAGTTTCATTTCATGGACTTCGATTACTACTTAAAAGCAATAATGTTTCAATGGTTATATTTGAAGAGTATTCATTTTATACAAACTTACTTACTGTCTTTAAATAGGTAAGTACTTTGATGTTGAAAGGAATCGAATCTTTTACAAGTAGTACTCGAATCTTGGCAAGCAGAACTGCATAGTAGATTCCGGTACGATTTCATAAAAGTTTCGAATCTTTTCGACCAAGATTCGAATATACTTGCCAGTATTATTTCCGTTTACCAAAGTACTTGTAAAATGTTCGAACCTGTCTGGCATAGGTTCGAGTAGTCTTAGGAGTACTATTTCTGTTTTTCGAAGTACTTATAGAGAGTTCGAATTCAATCAATCAAAGTTCGAACCTGTTTGCGAGGTTCTTGATCCCATCCCTAATCACAATGTCACGTGACTAATCCGGTACTAGCAGATAGAGGGAAACTGTTTCCCTAAATTCGTGCACCCTCCCCTCATCTGGCGAACTTTCCTCGAATCGATGCAGCTAATTATTTCTTACAAATTTCACTTGCTATAATATTTCCTAAATTAAAGGAAATTTATACAAAGTATGAAATGTTTGTTAAACCTTCATAGCATTTTAACACATGCTGAAATTAAAATATAAACAAAGTAAAGTTCGATACCTAAAGTAACTAAAGTTCAGCTTCTATACCTAACAGACAAACATGATATAAATAAATAGTAGTAAACGAACATGCATGGCAAACGCAATAAACTGGTTTCCATAAAATGTTACAAAAATTATGTTTTAATTATTTAAACACATGCTACGTTTTATATTTCATTGAGAATTAATAGCAACGTAAGGCTCATGGTTCGTGAATACTATCTGTGAAGATTTACATTAACCTTGGTTGCCAAAGGCATCTCTTGATTCCTAAACTCGTCAGCACACAACTGTTATGTTTCATTTTCATATGTTAATTTGCTATAATACAATGTTGTATGGTGGCTATCCCGTATTTTGTGGCGTTTAAGAGAAATGATGGGCGGTGGTGTTGCAACGCTTAATAACGTGTTAAAGTTTTTGCTTTAATCAGAATTTAAAAAAAAAACGAATAAGTTCACCGCGTAAGAAGGTGTCCTATATAAAAACTAACTACCATGTAACATGCATCAGTGGTATTTCTTGATACCTGAAAAGATGTTAAAATTTTTTGTTAAATACATCATCCTCTTGCTGGAAGTAGTAAGAACATTATTATAAAATCATGAGTATATTGAAATTCGAACACATGATTCTATACACTTTCTCCGACGATTAATTAATTTTGTCATCTTGGATTTGTACACATCATTCGTTTCAGAATTAGAAATATTCCAATTCAGATCATTGCCTAATATTTATTCCAATGTTAGAACAACTGAAAATTTTCATTAATATTTGGTAATTAAATTAGTTAATAGCTGGTAAAAATGTACAAAGTAATATCACAATTATTTTAGGAAAATAGAAGAAACTATGTATGTATGTATACTAGAAGAAACTATGTATGGTCAAAAATGATTTCAAAATACATTTTTTTATGACTGACTTAATAAACTGACGAGAAATAATTTGTGGCAATTATTTTATATTTTTAAGTATCGTTGTAGTACTATACTCAATGTGCTCATGAGGAAAAGACATCTTTAATTGTACAGCATTTATAAACAGTTATAAAAGTTGCTTTTATAACTGTACCGATGCTTCGATCATATTTTATTTTAATATTATTCCTAATTTATCATGAAATAATAATACGTGTAAGTATTGTAATGAAAAATGATGTGTTCTGAATACAAAAAAAAATCGATGACCCTCAAAACCTAAAGCAACGTAAGAAGATATTAAAAAATAAAATCAATAACATTTTATACGTATTACTGCGGACGAAAACAGTCATGCACTAACTAATTATAATACTTATAGCGCCACGAAAAATTACTGTGTCGTTACTCAAAATATTTCTTACACTATTAAAACTTATGTACATCCAATAAACTACTAAACATTCAAGTATTGTAGGAGTAAATTACACCAGTTTCATATGCATAAAATGTAAAAAATTGATATTACTATTCTCGAGAATCGGAGATTTAGTGTTCAAGTATTTTTTGGTTCCGCTGTCCATGCGTAACGTTGCTCTTCACAAAAAAAAGAGACAAACGAGAGAGAGAAAAGTTGATACGTCTGGAAGCCTCGATGGGTCTCGGAAGGATATATGCGTGCAGTTTGTTTCCATTAATCTATTGCCGTGCAGGATGAAACCATTCAATATGCAGAGAAATCTTAGAAAAATCGTGTATAGCTAGGTTGCTTAACACCGTGGTAGCACGGCCGAGTTATGGCTGTTAAATATAGCAGCATGAATATTAATTTGTACCTGAATTTATAGTTACTAAACACAGTACTGGCTACCGGCGCCAACAACGGTTACTTTGTGCTTACATGGTGTCGGTTTAATAACACATTCCAAGCTCTTCTGCAGAGAATGTGACTAACTTCGTTCAACGCTTTTTACATGAGTCTGTATGGAAAATTAAGCCGGGGATCTACGATCTACTTTAACACGATCCAGACGATGTAGACTAGAATACTCTATAGCAGAATAATTATCTTTAGAATGGTAGCTTCTGAAATGTAATTAAGTAGAAAAGGTGACTTAATGGCGATTATATCCGATTATTATACATAGGATGTCCTATATATGTCTCTCTTTTTTTAAATGAAGGCATGCTTTATAAAATTTGCCCAACAATTAGATTTAGGACATGTGAAGGTCAACACATTTTTAGGCACAATTTAATTCATGTTATAAAAGGTAGATTTATCCATACCAAACACAAAATGTGTACATCACAATATTATCTATTAACCCTTCACTGCATGATTTTTTAAATTCTGATGAAAAAATTGAAAGAAGGTCAGTTTTTGTGTTTTATTTAAGGGGAAAATATTAAAAGAAATTAAAACAACACTTTCAGAAAAATAAACATAAATAAACATAGTAAGAAAACACATTCTTAGTTTACTATATACCAAATGTGTTAACAGTATCAAATATGATACACTATGCAACGAAGGGTTAAAATTCTATTTGATTGGCAATTAAGTTCGCGACCTCCATATTTTCTCAAACAAAGTGTGTATATTTTTTAAGCACGAGTATTTTATATCAACTTAATCGCAAAATTCATAACTTTCCAATATAAGTAATTGGTAATGCTTAGGACTGTTCACTGCTCTAATTCAGAATTTTTAAAAATTTACTTTTGATTATATCTCGTGTAGACACATTAGTCTGTGCAATATCCTCAATCAAACAGCTATCCAGTTAGATTAATTACCACAAATTGAGTACTTAAATGACAATTTGGATGATCCCGGTCAAAATAGACTCAGGCACAGCTGTCGGAGGGTTGAGAGGTTCAATGTGACAATTATTCGCATTATAACATCCGCAATTATTGGACAGAGTATATGTACGTACAGTATTTAATTTCCAGTGTTTTCCTACGAGGAAATACATTTTTTATTAAAAGAGGCAGCACGGCGTGAATATCCTACGATTTGTTTCTACTCGACAATCACTACAATTTTAGCTGAATCGTATTCACAAAGCGTAAAATCACTTCGTGACTTCTCCTTGCAGGAACTATAGTCGTGAGTAACGACGTGTAAACGTAGAGGCCGCCCAGCTTCTCGTTTTATACGTATGGATAGGTGAGGACGATTTAAACGCTCTTAGCGTCACGCGTAAGGCACCAATTCTGCTTGCGAAAATACAGTCCTCACGGTTCGTCTGCATAACAGCAATTTCGTTCTCGACAAGGAGATGTGGTTAGTCTCTGTAACTTTTTTTACCGTTTAGAGTCGCGGAAATAGTTACAGTTACGAACGGGGGAACGGCACTATTGAAACTTCAAAAAATCAATGTTTTATTGTCAACTTTGAAAATGTTGCTCTTCGTGTACTTTCCGAATTTTTAAGTCTTTTTGCATCATAACTTGACTACGGATTTTAAGCATTTACGATCAATGGTGGTAGGTTTAATTTAAAACAGAGGAAAGAATGAAAACATTTAAGACAGTCGATTGTTTATTAAAAATGATTGAATACAGACAAAAATTATAAGAATATCGATTGCTTATTAAAATTGTTAAAAGTGATATAGAAAATGTTTATTTTGCGCAAACATTTAAAAAAGAGTTATGCAAAAGGAAAATGTTTTGCATTTATTGTGTGAAGTGGGAATAAGATAAAAATTGAGTTCATTCCTTAATGAATTTTTCTTAATTCTTTTTTTTTATATTTCACTCAGCCAGTTTCTTCATAAATGCATAAAGATCTGCAGTCTAATCGTACTGTAGAATGGGCAAATACCTTCATTGTAAATTTGAGCTGAAGTTATTTAGAAAAAGGGACGTTATGTTAGATTCGGATGATTTTCGGATTAATCGTAGAACTCGACAGCGTTCGACAACTCGAGAAAGTTGTTCAAAATGTCGAGTTCCACAACATACAGTGGCAGATCTAACAGTAAACGGAATAAGCGACTGCGTGGGCCCCGAATTTTAAAGAAATTTATATATTTTTAAATAAATTTATTTAATGTGTAACGGTATGAAATTTTCCAATACTTTTCTGTTTTGTTAATAAGCTTAGGAGAATTTTCTTGCAACTTCTATTTCTAACTTGAGTTTTAGGGGCCCAAAATTTTTACTGTTCGGGACCTCCACTCGACTTGAACCACCACTGACAACATAGCCAAAAATCCAGCGGCGGACCATTAATTTTGGGGCCCTAGGCTAACAATCTTTGGGAGCCAACCAAATCAACCTAAATTGACTCAAGTACAAACAATTTCTGTATAATTTTTCTTAATGGGGCCCTTCGACTGGATGGAGACCTGGGCTGCAGTCCATAAAGACCAAACCTAGATCCGCCGCTGTAAGGGCGCGTTACATAATTGAGAAAGTTCGTGACGTCTATTGTTCGGGACATGTAAACGAGTTAATTTGGAGGTGGTAATTGTTTAGTCGTGACAAGAGATAAAAATAATGTCGGCCGGTAAGTGTTTGCTGCGGCGTTCACGTAAATCAAGGAGCCAGGAGGAGCGAGGAGGCCAGCAGAATTGGTTGGAACCCGATAAGATCTTTAGCCGCAGCCGCGGACGACACAAGCCACGACCAACTAATTATCTTAAGCGCTTAATTTGTACCCGAGGAATTCGAGACTTTTCCGAGGGTCAATCTTCCTCGGCCAGATCTCGAAGGATCCCCGAAATCGCACCGTTCTCATGCGGATTCGGCGGATCAGCTGCGATCTGCGCATCTCCAATTATTTCGAGTGCGCGTCGCTATGCTATCTGATGTCTTGTACTGTCTCTTTTTATACGGCCGGCAACAAAAAACTATCCAAACGATGGGGCATCTTATATCCTGGCCCAAGTATTTTCGTCACACGTTTTATACACGCAACACAACTGAGCGGTCCTTGTACTTCATTTTCGCTTAATTAATTCTGCGAATGTTCCTTGTGTCATTAACGGACTCCGGATTTCATGCATTTATGACAAAAATGAGTTGGCGAAACTTAAAACAGTGAAACGATTAGAAGACTTTAAAAGGATTCATATATTTATATACATATTATTAATATATTATTAACATATATATATTAATATATATATATTTATATTAATAATATTAATAATGAAATTATTAGTCCCCATGTTATCTCCTGTCTCTTGCAATTGATGCAGAAACTTTTTATTTTGCATAAAGATCCGGAGTCTATTAATTAAGAATACAGGTTAGGACATTAACTTTGTACATCTTGTATAGTACTTGGATTAAAAATATTATATACAAAAGTTTCACGGTATAGGGGGGGGGGGGAAATATTGTGATTTAAACACTTTTTATGTGCGCGAAAACGTTTGGGAGATTTCAAGATCACCCTGATTTCTTTTAACACTAAACCTACCACCACCGGTCGAATAACTGGTTCTTGATTTTTTATTTCACAATTATTGAAATTATAAAGATGCTTTCTTGGTGAATGATTAAATAAATGTATTTAATAACGAAGATATTATAGTATGAACCGCACAAAGATCAAAGTTTATTTTTACAAGCCAATATGTACCGGATACTTCTAAAGCTCGGTAGGTTTAGTGTTAATGGAAGACGTACTTTGTGTATCGAATTCTGTGTGAAAATGTATTCACATTCATATGCCCTGGATCTTATACATAACGAGATATTAGCGAAATAATTTTGCATATGTAGTCACTAGACAGCGGATCTTTATGCTCAAGGAAAATTATATGTAGGTAATTTCGCAGAGTGTAGACATTTGGCAAAGTTACCGGATACGTACTCGCAGACGAGCTCACCACCAGCCGCCACCGTAACTCGTCTCGAAATCTCGGTGCTGTCCGGGTGAGGAGTTCGAAGAAGCTGCATCGTTCGACCGATCCAGCCCACGCGATCGATACATTCAGAACTGCCCCGGTGACGAGAGACATAATTCGAAAGAGGGGCTTCAGTTATCGCGGGAGGAAGTAGACGCGTGTAAATTAACGGGAGGAAGGTAGATAGGGAATTGGTGGTGGTCGCGGTTATGGCGGTCCGGTGAACACCGAGAAGAACTTAACGTTCGATTCGACTCGCAGCCGAGGACACCGGAGGGACCAATAAAACGGAATGCATTAAATAAATATCAACCGACGCGATAAACCCCGTCCATGAGAGATTCCTATATTTAAGAAAACCCTTTCTTCTATCGGAAGGCGTCTTAGACCTGTGCTTAACACACGTTGCATCTCAGAAGTTTCCGAACTTAACACGATCATTGTCACACCAATGCCCATAAAAGTCACATAAAATCGAAACAACTTATTTAGTTATACAAGAATAGAAAAGACAAGCTTTTTCACGACAATGGTTTTTGTAACATTGTTACGCCTCGTGGATTCTAATACAATTTGGTTTAGTGTCCTTAAATTATGTTAAGCTTCTCGGTTCACGATTGAGATTGGCATTGTTATTAGAAAACTTATTAAAATTTTGACAATGAGTAATATATCATAAGACAAATAACATCGACATAACAATACAATAATGTAGTTTATACTTATATGTATTGTATATTATCATATCATAAAGTGAAAGAATTATTAAAATTTTGACAATGAGTAATATATCATAAGACAAATAACATCGACATAACAATACAATAATGTAGTTTATACTTATGTGTATTGTATATTATCATATCATAAAGTGAAAGAATTATTTGTTGAATCAAGATGAGAGTGTACAATTTCTGACAGGTGATCTTAACTCCTTACCCACTGTTGAAAGGTTAATAAGAGCTGTGTTGGAATGTGTTAATATAATTGTACACAAATATATGCTTTCAAAATTGCTCCAATACACACAGTGTTCGGGACAATATACTAGATTATTCAACTTTCTAATTATGAATCCAGAATAATGTTTTTTCGTAAAACATTAGTAATATAATGAAACTTATAATACTGCCCACAATTTTGACTAATTATATAAAGCTATTGTTCAAACTAAGCGTAAAATCGAATATAAAACTTGATATATTTTCTGAAGCACCTGCCATTTGTTGATTGTTTATTCGATCAGTTTGATTTTTACAAGTTGTAAATAGGCCTTCGAATACGATTCGAGCACTGTGCAATAGTTTTAAGTCTTAATTTTGCGATTTTCCCTTCGTCTTCTCTTTAACAAAGTGTTGGGGGCTTGGTTTTGAAGTTATTAATTTTCTGCCAATTCCTATAGGAGCTCGAGCACTGTGCAATAGTTATAAGTCTTAATCTGGCAATAGTTTTAAGTCTTAATTTTGCGATTTTCCCTTCGTGTTCTCTTTAACAAAGTGTTGGAGGCTTGGTTTTGAAGTTATTAATTTTCTGCGAACTCCAATAGGAGTCGAGCACTGTACAATAGTTTTCAGTCTTAATCTGGCGACAGTTTTAAATCTTAATTTTGCGATTTTCCCTTCGTCTTCTCTTTAACAAAGTGTTGGAGGCTTGGTTTTGAAGTTATTAATTTTCTGCGAACTCCAATAGGAGCTCGAGCACTGTGCAATAGTTATAAGTCTTAATCTGGCGATAGTTTTAAGTCTTAATTTGGGATTTTCCCTTCGTGTTCTCTTTAACAAAGTATTGGGGGCTTGGTTTTGAAGTTATTAATTTTCTGCGAACTCCAATAGGAGTCGAGCACTGTACAATAGTTTTCAGTCTTAATCTGGCGACAGTTTTAAATCTTAATTTTGCGATTTTCCCTTCGTCTTCTCTTTAACAAAGTGTTGGGGTCTTGGTTTTGAAGTTATTAAGTTTCTGTCAACTCCGATAGGAGCTCGAGCACTGTGCAATAGTTATAAGTCATAATCTGGCGATAGTTTTAAGTCTTAATTTTGCGATTTTCCCTTCGTCTTCTCGTTAACAAAGTATTGGGGGCTTGGTTTTGAAGTTATTAATTTTCTGCGAACTCCAATAGGAGTCGAGCACTGTACAATAGTTTTCAGTCTTAATCTGGCGATAGTTTTAAATCTGAATTTGGGATTTTCCCTTCGTCTTCTCTTTAACAAAGTGTTGGGGTCTTGGTTTTGAAGTTATTAAGTTTCTGTCAACTCCAATAGGAGTTCGAGCACAGTACAATAGTTTTCAGTCTTAATCTGGCGATAGTTTTAAGTCTTAATTTGGGATTTTCCCTTCGTCTTCTCTTTAACAAAGTGTTGGGGGCTTGGTTTTGAAGTTATTAATTTTCTGATAACTCCAATAGGAGCTCGAGCACTGTACAATAGTTTTTTCAGTCTTAATCTGGCGATAGTTTTAAGTCTTAATTAGGGATTTTCCCTTCGTCTTCTCTTTAACAAAGTATTGGGGGCTTGGTTTTGAAGTTAGTAATATTCTGCGAACTCCAATAGGAGTTCGAGCACTATGCAATAGTTGCAAGATACCGTGTCGGCGCGAAGTGGCTAACAATGACCGTGATACAGCTAGCGACTCGATAAAAAGGTTGTAATAGGTTTACCAAACCAAGAGAAGCAACGTGGCCGAATGTCACCGTCGAAGATAACGAGCTAGTTTGCTGGACCGACGCGCAGGCCCCGAGTAATGGCCCCTTAATGCCACCGACGCGATGTTCTGGATGAATATCGCGGAACATACGGATAACGTTATCATGTTTGTCGAAGGGGAACGACAGTTTACTGAAGAAGGTCGCCGCTGGCTCGCGGTTCGCGATTGGCCAGCGACGCGCCACTCGCGCTTTATTTCCTCTTTCGATATTTAACTCGAATTTACGATTCTTCGCAGAAGGCCTCTTGAAAGGCGGCTCTAAAAGTCTATAAAAGGACACCTTGATTCCATGTTCTACAGAAGAGTTTGATTAGGCTCACGATTTCTTACTTAGTATGCGCAGAAACGTATCCGCTCGGTGTTCGAGCCGAGGAAATTTATGCCCACGGATGCTTTTATTTATTTCACCCTTGTGCGCGGAGTATTGGTTTGCTAATGGAATTAACACGAGCCATATAAACTACCGCTGAAAAAACATTCCACCAGTTACATATAATGGTCGCAGTCTGCAGAGAAAGGGAAAACAAAATAAATACATCGACAGACTACTTGCTTATAATTACAGTTTTATCATTTCTTATCTACCGCATAGTTTACATGCTCTATATGTATGCATCAAGTATACGTATAAAGACTAAATTCAATTTCGTCGTTAATTGAGTACATGTAGATGGTACAATGTACAAGTAGGTACATTGAATTTTTGCACTCAATTTGTATCGCAAAGAAAAATTAATTTTATTCTGAGCGTTTTACCAGTTGACTATTTTCGGGGACCATTTCATAAAATGGGGTAGTCAAGCGTAAAATTAATAGTTTCGCACCTTGCTAATTAAAGTGGCAGTTTAAGATGTAATTCTATACTGTTTTAAAATATCAGATATTAACAAAGTAAAATTTAAATATTGAAACAGTAAAATTTTAAATATTGAAACAATAAAATATTGTATTAAATATTCAGACAGTAAAATATTAAATAGTAGAACAGAAAAACAATAAATATTAAAACACTAAAATATATATATATATATATATATATATATAAATATTTTCACAATCAATCTACTTTATAAAATAATCATATAAAATTTATATTATTTACGATACAAATTAAAATTTATTTTTATTAACGATACAAACACACAATAGTGAGTATCGAGCTTCAGCTGTGCTAACTGACTTTCATACTACCATACACGTTTAATTTCTTTCTTTTTTCCTTAATCAATACTTGGAAAATTAACGAGCTATACTTAAGGAAAACGTTCTCACGTTATTCACCCCAGCGACGTTTCAAATGTTCACACAGGTGTGAAAGGAAAACAAACTTGACTTTTCACACCAGGCGTTCATAAGTCATTTTCACGTTGTTCTTTCTTATTACGAACATTTTCCGAAATTTCGGTATACTTATATCAAACAAAATATTCATGGAGAAGTTTATGCTTGTTTCAGACGTTACCGTTATACAATAATTTCTGTTACTCAATAACTCCTAAAAATTTTTTGAAAATGCGACAATATAAAATTTCACAGAATTTAGTACGATTTTGATTTATTTCAGATGTACGAAGGCATCAAATTTTATTTGTTTCCACTTTCTTAAAATTTGTCTAGAAAATTTGAACATTGCAGATTTTTATATCCGCAGTCTTTATAAATTATCCTAATAATAAGCAACTAATGTCTAAGTTATCTAACTATTTAAATACTATTGGTATGAGCCACAATTTACAGATTATTTATTTCATTATTTACAGACTAAAGAAAATATAAAATATCTATCTTCAAAAAAATATATTGCATAATCTTCTATGCATAAACCAACAAATTTTAACTCAGTACACGAACCTAGCTAATAATTAATTTGTATTTTCGCTTTTGTGTACCTATACAAATATTTAGTCAAAGTATTTGTTTCACCATATTCATAAAGAAATTTCACACAGGTGAAACTGAAAATTGATATAAATCTAGAAAACTTAAATGTTATAATTTTATGTTATAAGCTGACTGCGGATGTTTATGCAACTTTCAATTTTTTCAGTCAAATTTCAAAAAAGTGGTACCAAATAAAATTCTACTTTCATTTGTAACAGCATTTTTTGAAAAATTTTATAATCCACAAATGCACAAAGATCCGCAATCTACTCATAAGATTCATAATTAAAAATTGTTTAAGAATAGAATACATTCAAACAGTAAAGTACGATCATATTCACAATTTCAGTAGTTCCTTAAATAATGTTAGCAAGACAACATTTTCCAATAGTTGTAACAATTAAACAACGATATGTACATCCATTCTATAACTCGTGATTTTGTTTACACACGTAAATTATCCGCCATCGACGTCCTCGTAACAAAATATTGACCACTAAAATATGTTTAAAGACATGTAGACAATCACATTTATCGTTGATCGAAGTTACAACCGTGTTGCAACATAAAAGTTCACTGAATCCCTAGTCACACATAAACAAGCTGAAATATCATCCACCGTATCTATGCCCTTCACAGCAATTCGATAAGAACGCGATCTCAAGCCAGCCTATTTCCTGAAGTTTTATACCCCAACCCCTTATCCTTGGAACGGCGTAACTACCGCCATTCTGGTGGGTAGCTTATCCTCTTCTGGGAACAACTTGGTCGAAACGCTTCGTTCTATTGACTGCATATCGCCATACTGTTAATATTAATCTCCCCATGGCGACGTTAATGACCCTGTAACTGAAGATGCTCGAAAGTCAAGTCGATAACCGAACAATGGCGAATCCTCCTTTTCCATGTTCCCGTTTTCGGTGATCACTCATAAAAAAGAAGGAGGAGGAGCTTTAAATATTCGGTTACCGCATAAGTTCTGTACATCACTTCGCTCGCATAAAATCTACCGGAGTGTCATTCGAGTCGGGCATAACGATAGAGCACAGCAAAGACCCTAAATTAAGGACCGGGCCTCGGTAAAGTTTGTCCTGTAACTCCATGACGACGCAAGTACACTCATGAGTGTAGGAGTCAGGGCGTATGATTGGCATTAACATAAATTCACGATTAAAGGTTTTATTTTAAGACCATCTGCTTAAAATAACTATACTTTATTAATGCAACCTTAATAGATCTGTACATACTTGTATGTACCCTTTCGTGACCTTTTGTTTCGTAATTATTTTATTGTATCATTATAACCTCATTCAGTGACCATTCCTTTTGAACTGTATATCATTGGAAAACTCTGAATTTTATTATTAATTTCCCATAAAATACTCGTGTTTAAAAATATATATATATAAATGACTTTGTGTGAGAAAGTGTGGAGGTCGCAAACTTAGTTGCCAATTTAATTGATTTACAAAACTGATTATCTTATCTATTTGAACTGAAATATTTTACTTAACTTTATTACAGAGAAATAAATTTTAAGTTTTACCGATCTCATATCGCCTGAATCATCGCTGTTAACGTTATTCACAGTCCAAAATATTTAAATCGATGCAATTAATATTTTTCTGTAATCAATGACTGGACTGCGGATTTATATGAAAAATAAAAATTGTTTTAATTCATTGTGAGATGATTATTGGTTTTAATGGATTGGTTTTGCAAAACAATGCAATGGTCTTTCTAAATTCTCTAGATTTTTAAAAAATCATAGAAATATTGTAGGTCGGAAGAAATGTACATATAATTAAATAGTTTTTTTATTTTTCCTTTCAAATTAGTTCCTATTAATTAATTCATATACTGCGGATTTAGTTTACAATAGTGATAAGTAGACTGCGGGTCTCCATGCATTTACAGCAAAATTAAGTAGGTAAAATTTGAAATTGTTGGGAAATTTTTGAAATTGATGATCTTACAATCATTAAAGCACATTAATATGAGCAGGCTCGCAGATAGGGTCAATACCCTATAAGTAAACGTCAGAGATGGAATATATAAAGATACTTTATCGGTCAGAGATCATGCAAGCACCTGACGTTCGAGAAATAGGAGAACAAAAGCGTTAACAAGGTCCGAGCGCCGACAAGTGATTCGCGGTAGGTTGGAACGCGTAGGCTAGCAATAAGTCGGAAAACAAGACAGCGGGGGTGGAGTACACCGGTTTTCCATTGGTCGTCCCATGGGAAATCCACATGTGTCCCGAGGACGAGCGCGAGTCCTTTCGGAGACGGTACGGTGTCCTTAGACGAGCGAAAGAGGACCGGATATATTTATGTGACACCACAGTCGATAAGGGCAACAGCCAATTAAAGTTGAAAGCTGGCCGAAACAACCCCCCGCTGCCGTTTGACGGCGCTTCAATCACCGAATCGCCGTCAGATTTTGACCGCGCTGCCTTTTGTCTCCCTTTCACCACGCCCCTATGACGTCCTGGCCAGGAGATCATTCTTTTTCGAGCTCCTCGATGGCTTGTTACCGAGGACCGTTTCCTTCGAGACTTAACGTCGCGTAAAACCCGGGGGTTGGATCGCGCTGAATCTATACACCGCAACGCATCGGTGACGTGAATGTGACCCTTTTCGAAAATCGATGACCGCCCTGTGAAATTTGTAGGCTCTCCCGTTCACACCTTCCGGATTTTCGGAGTTCTTCGCGTGGAAATCAGATCTCGACGTTTGTATACCTGTCTGGGAAGCGTTGCGCAGGAAACTGGTATAAAAATGGCCCTTGAGCGATACCCACGCGATTTATTCGGGGTCAAGCAGGTTCAGAAACGTGGAAAGACCCTCTTGTGGCTGTTATTTTCGACAATAATATGCTTCACGCCTCGAACCTTTGAAGAATTATTCTTGCTTCGGGTATATGGAATGCTCGTGCATATTATACGTATGTATACATATACTTATTTGGCGTGAAATATTTGGTATGTGTTGGTCTTAATTTGAATGTAATAGCTAAAACCCTATTTATATGTATGACATGAACATTTGCGATGTATTCGGGTACCATGTTGATTATATAAATATACAAGGCTCAAATTAAAGATAGTTTAAATAATACAGTTTGGAAAGATTTATACGTATGTTAATAATTTTCTTGTTATTATGCGGAATAATTTTTTCTTGTCATGTGAAGCAACAAGATTATTTGCATTGTTCAAATATTCAAATACCTGAAAATAATTAATACCTGAATTAATTTTATTAGTGAAGATTTTATTTATTCTACATAAAAGTACTAAATAAAAATTGGTTTTTCACTGTAACCGTGAAATAAAATGTGCGTTAAGGTGTTAACTAATAAAAGACAAGAATTTCTGTAACAAATGTAAAATCAGGTGACTACCAATCGTCTGCTGGTAAAATGTTACGTTCATCTAGAACAGAATGATCCAGCATAGGATTGTAGACTTCACCAGGACTTTCCGTCCTTTATTTTCGATCTACAAGCTGGTGAGGTTGGGTCCTCGAAACACGAAACGTCGTCTATCATAATATTTGTGCCTGTGTCGGCGGCTTGAATTATGATGTAACAAGTAGCCACGGACGGATGGAAGAAGTGGAAGACGGTCTCGCGGTAGTTCGCGTGTCTTTGTTCGTTCGTGTACGCGCGACCAAAAGAGAAAAGAGAAAAGAGAAAAAGATCGAGGGAAACGGGACGGGCTACTCGGTGAGTACGAAGCCTGATGTACGGCGCGGCGGGCCGAACGAGCAGCCGGCGTGTCCGATTTTAACGAGAGTCCAGCCAGATTAGTGCCTGATAAACTATCGACATCCGAACTTAATCACGTCCTGATACTTCTCATTCAAAGAATTAATATTCTCCTGTCACTGTTCCATTTTTATAATTCTTTGACAACCGTCGCGTTATAAATTGTCGCAGAACAACTTCAGCCGAACTATTCCGTTTAATATTTTTTTTATTTATCTTATTTATTTTATTCATAGAAATTGCATTTAAGTAGTTTGGATCATCACAGGAAATCCAAAATACTTCTAAACGAAATAACTTTTTAACATGAGCTCTATAGTCAGTGTCTGAATATTAAGGCAGAAATAATATATTAGTCGTTTAAGCAGTGGATGGAACTATAAATGTTAATAAAACGACCATGTATTTAACGTAACATAATACGAGAAACACAAACGATCAAGCAACGAACGATACATTTTTAAACAAAACGCTCCTTCGTGCATACTCATTTCTTCATTTCACACAACCAAATTCACTTCATACATATGTCTCTTTCACATTCTCACCACACATATCCACACGTTAGTGCATATATGGATAGTTAGTGGATAGACCAAACGACTTCAGTCGATTTTGTATACGAGATGATAAGTGTAATGAAAATTTTGAATAAATTATGATTTGTCTAAATTACGAAAAAAATAGTAGAAGTTGAAAAACTGTGATTTTCACCATTTTTAATGGTTTTTAACTAGACTGCGGATCTTTATATACTTACAAATAACTTGGTTAGGTAAAATAAAAAACAGTAAAAGATTTGAAAATTTGAAGAACATTGTATAATATTGTTTTTAATGTAATAAAGTGATTTCTCGGATGGAGCGTTGGCCAATAAATACGCATATTTATTATTCTTTTCAATTTTCATTGTTGCGATAGTTACCCCTTAGCACTCGAGTGGTGCCTTTGAGGCGTCACTAACAACACTGTCCAACAACAAAAATGTTTCCATATAACTATTAGGTAGATCTTATAGAGTTTCTCGCGCATTCCGAATATGGCCTTAATTTTTCTCCTACACGCACAGTTTTTAAGAAATTTGAATTTGAAAAAAAGACGTATTTTTCGACTTTTAACAAATATTGTGATATTATATGAGATATTGTACCGTTCTTTAGAGCAAAAGATTCTCTGAACTTTCCCGAATCCAGTGATGTGCAAGACTAATAGATTATGATTGTTTAAACTTGTTTAAATGCAAAAGTGGTGCCTCTCCGTCTTTAATGATTATTTAAACATGTTTAAACAATCATAATGTATTAGTATTGCACATGACTGGATTCGGGAAAGTTCAGAGAATCTTTTGCTCTAATGAACAGTACAATATCTCATATAATAACATCACAATATTTGTTCAAAGACGAAAAATACGTCTTTTTTTCAAATTCAAATTTCTCAAAACCTGTGCGTGTAGGAGAAAAATTAAGGCCGGATTCGGAATGCGCGAAAATCTCTATAAGATCTACCTAATAGTTATATGGAAATAAAAAAAGTTGAAATTTGTTGGCAAGTGAAATGGCTGTACTATTATTTAAAATATTGTTTACATATTAGATATATCGGTATCTAACCAATTACTTTTAAGTATTGTATGAGGTATTATATTAATTTCATATCTACCAAAAAATAATACAGAATGGAAATATTTTAGGTCAGAAGAAACATTTGATTTTCAAATTCAAATAGTTCCAAGTGCAAAGGGTTAAATTGCTTGTGTTGTTTCCAAGTTTTTTTATGATGAATCTGATAAAAAATTTTTGTATTTTTTTACTGAACGCAAATAATAATTTGTCCACAGGCGCAAGTTATCCTTACCGCAGCCCTGCTCGCTTGCTAACGCGTACCATCAACTAATTACACTTTTAGCTATCGATATACTTTCGAAAATACCGTTCGTGTTTCGGGGAGTCATGCTTTGTCGCGCGAGAACTTGTTCGCATAAATTACAACAACGGCCGTCCAGTAGAGTGTACCAGGCGTGCTCACAGAATTACGCTGTTAGACGTGTCTAAGGTTAAACTAGCGCCGGATCGGGTATGCATCGTGTATTTTCGTGTTACCATGTCAAAAGAAACCGCGCTCGTAAACCAAACGAAATACGATGTCAGTGTCTACCACGCGAGAAGATACATTGCTCGCGACTTTCAGTGGTTCTTAACTTCGCCAGTCTGTCTCCTGCGCCATTCGGTTGTTCCGTGAATCCCAATTAGCAGCGTATCGGTCCCAGCCGCCGCAGGACTGTTCTTTTCACGGTTTATTTTTCCTTCTTTTAACATTTTAACCGCCGATCTTATTTCTCGATGATCACAATATCTTTTCTGTCAATTAACCCTTTGCACTCGAGCTACTTTAATGAATATAAAATATTATGAATATAAAATTGATATAATACCTCATACAATACTTAAATGTTTACTAATTGATTAGGTACCAACATATTTAATAATGTAAGCAATATTTTGAATAATGGTAGAGCAATCTTAAGTGGCAACTTTGTTCAAATTCAGGCTATCCCCACGTTAAATATTAAACTCAAGAAACCATTGAAATACAATAACTAGATCCAGATATTTATTAAAAAATAAAAATTGTCTGTATTAATAGCAAGATACAGAAGCTACATAAACTTCCATGAACAAAATTCATTTTACAGTGGAAAAATTTTCCATATCAATTTCTGACGCAACTATGCGTAGAATACAATGCAGTAAGCAACTTCTTTTTACACATCTTCATCAATCAAAACCAAACATTTCTTTGCACCTTATCCATAAATAAAATTGTCATTACTGCTTGAATAATGACGCCAACAATGTTTAATGACCATTTGGAATATTGCTGAGGGTGCAGAATTTGGGTTTCTTGTTCAAACGAAATTTATAATTACACAAATTCGGAAAAGTTATATTAAAAAGTAGCTAACTCGACAGACGTTGCCAAATTTCAATAAATTTGTTTGTGATCGTTTTGTGAATTTGTGCAATATTTGTTGTCGATAATGTAAATTCCTATTGAAATATGGATTAAAAGCTGCGACGTTCGTTTTTTTATTATGTTGAAATATGATTCAAAAAGCACTTTTAGTTTTCCGGAATTTTCCATTTTTCTGAGCAATTTTTCCAATTTTTCTTACCCTAAAACATATTCGGACTATTGCGAACATTTAAAAAAAAAATTAGCCAAATCGGTCCAACCGTTCTCAAGTGATGCGGTTACCAACAAACAGCATTTGATTTTTATTTATATAGATTAAAAATTGAATAACATTACTGAGGGGTGTAGAATTTTATTTTGTCGTTTGATCGAAACTTATAATTACGCAAATTTGAGAAAAATGATCACGGAGGATCGCGAGACGAGAAAGATACCGTTATATCTGGTGTCCATCGAAGAAGAGGAGAGAAATAAAGAGAAAAAGGCAGGACCTTATAAATCTCCAGGCGGAAGGCTTCTTAAAATGAGACGTCACTGTCCCGGCCAGGTTTCCCTATCATTTTCCCATGGGGAACCCGGACGAAAATTTGAGAACCCCAAAAAAGGGTAAACGCTAGGTGGACCGAACACTCGGGAGGTGGATCCTCCTTCAGGATTATTTAGGGGCATTCCTCGAACGCCCACTGGTCACCCACGAGCCACGAACCGCCACCACTGGGACCAAGGGAATCTCTAAGTTCGTCCTTTCGAGACACCGCTAAACAAGACGAAACGGGATGCGAGTAACTCTGTCTGGCTTGGTCCCCGGGGCTCTCGAATCTCGACGCCCGAGACAGATTCTCTTCGAGGCCTCGACATATGCCTCGTAATACCAAACTCGTTGAATCGTTCTTTTTCTGTTCGTGTCTGCGACGCGATTAGTCTGACAAATAAAACGATCCTCGGCCCACCGTCGCGAGTGAAAATTATTCGAAAGAATAAATAATCTTTCATAGAAACGCCGCCTCGGGATATGCAATCTTACTTTATCGCTGCGGGTATCGGGCAAAGTGACTCGTTCTTATATGTATCTTTATAGAAATTTCAAATGTTACTCGCACTAATACATATTCAGATGCTGTACTATCTCTACATATAATTGTTCCTATGTATAAAAGGACATAATTTAGATGTTATTTTACTTATTCTATAAAATGTGTGTGAATTTCGTATTTTATTTTTAAAATATACTTACATATATATGTATATATAAGTATTGTATATAATATATCGTATATACATATTGTATTGTATATATAAAATGTGTGTGAATTGTTTATTTTATTTTTAAAATATACTTACGTATATATGTATGTATAAGTATTATATATAAACTATATATATAAAAATATAAAATATATATTTAATCTTACATACTATTGTATAATACATAAAATAGGCAATACATGAAATAAATAATACGTAACATATATAAAATGCATAAATCTTTCTAAATTCTATCGATATAACATTTAGCAGTACAGGTTGCTGTTTTTCTGATTGTTTAGTGTAATAATTCATTCTGTATGTATAGATTCTCAAAAGACATAAACAAACTACATAATTTCCAATAAAGGGTTAAGTTTTCATAAATAACAGTGACATGTACCTACACGTTTTCCAAGTAAAAATTTGTTGTGTGACTATTATTTGTTCATAAATAATTGTACACTTAACTTCCAAACTTCTATTTTACACGACAATGACAAGAAAAATTGGTACAAAATAATTTTAAACAAGGAAGGTATTTAATTTTAATGATCTTCTAAATTGTTTTATGCATTTATGAAAAAAATAGCTCAACGATACACAAAATTAACAGAGAAAAAATTAGAAGTAATATCTGATGTTGTTACGTTAGATTCAACTTGATGAAATTAATAACAAAAGAAACACATTTTTATTTGAATCCTACTTTTTGTAATTGGTGCAGACTATTTTCATTGTGCGTTTAACGTAACATGTAATCATGTTTTTTTTATTGAATATAAGTAAATAATATAACACTTTATCATAATTTTCATCAATCATATGTATGTGCACAACCAATGTGAAGTTCGTGTAACATTAAATAGATAATTTGTTGAAAATTTCTTCTTTCGGAGATCTATGATAGAAGGACGCGTCTCGTTAGACAAATTAAAAAGAATCTATCAGTCTGTAATCTAAGCCGTTGTATCATCTTCCAGATAAACTGCAAAGCTTGTCTATTACATATTATCTGACATACCATTGTACAGAAAGCATAACTTAATTAGGCATGTGGCTGTTCCTATCCTATTTTTGTTTATTTTTAATAATAATTAACACTATATTTCGTAATTTACTTTAAAAATAGCTCTCGAACATGCAGAGTATTGATACTGTTACAGGTAACACCTACACGAACTTTCTCATGTCAAAAAATTATTTTACAAAACTCGTAGACTCAGTAAACAAACTGTTTTATTAAAAACCTTTTAATTGTTTTCAAAATTTCTCTAGTTCAAGCGCAGATTTCATCAAATCTAGGAATTGTTTATCTATTTAAGTGACGTAATTCACTCTACAAGAACAAAAGTGAAAACTTGTAACTGTTCTCACTCTAAAACAAACTATTATTTGTAGAAATGTGGGAAAGTTCGATTAACTCTTTCAATTCTTAGAAGAGATTAATATCTTGACCAACATATCAAAAACTAAAGCCTGTCATAAGATCATGTGAAGGTCTTACTATACTAGACTGAACTCGTCTTCTTTGTACTCTTCAATTTCTAAGAATAAATTTCTTTTTGAATTCTTTTCTATTGCAATTTGGAACCGACTTAAATGAATTTTCTACTAAACATTTTTTCATCTGGCTACCGGAAGTTTCCGCAAAATCGTAGTGATAGTCACGTGGGACACCCTGTACACGTTACATAGTAATTACAAATATACAGTTAATGTTAACAAAACTAATTTGTTCAAGTAATCTTAAATGTCTTTCGATCCATTGAAAACTGTCTTTCGAAAGTTCCGATAAACGAGGTTCGGATAGCTGACGCTCTACTGTATATCTTTCAGTAGAGGCGCAAGAAACACTTAAGCAACTGCTTCCTGAAAGTTAGCGGTAGAATCGCGTGTCACTGACCTCGCAGAATTAGAAAAGAAAAATGTCACCGTGCACCGTCTAGCTAAATCCCCTGAAATAGACGATAAACGATGCCTATTAAACGATTAACACCTCGGGATTAGCGTGTAACGATAAATCGGGCCGCTCTCTAAAAAAGAAGCAAATCCACGCGTGGCTACGTCCAAGCCCGTTATGGACGGGTTCAGGAATCGGCATTCAAAATTCAATCCTATGATTTACGATTATTAGCATGCGCGAGGGTATAGGCTGATCCCCGCGGCGTCTAATAACGCAATTAATCCGCTAATTCGATTAGCCTGTTCCCTGCCGCCTCGTCGAGTTCTACAAATGACCGTATCGCGATCAGGCCACCGTAAATCATCTTGTTTTGGACATCGACCGTGCTATACGCACTATGTGAACCGTTTGCTATTTCACTTGGTCCTTTTATTTCGTTCGATTCTTCTGCGGAGAACACATTTGCCCGGAGGTCGGATATAGTCGTTTCTGGAAGTTAGGTTGTACATACGAAGCGAACGATTTTTTTATTAGTAACGTTGAATAAACATTCTCTAAATAGAATTTCTCGATCAGAGCGAGCATTATTATAACTAACGTGCTCTGTCATCGAATTGCAAGTGTAGTTTCGTAAAATTTATTAAACCAGGATTACACTACACGCTGTCGGTTTCACAATCTAATAATATATTTAGCTAAAACTATAATCTCATAATACAATTTATAATATAATATAATTTATTTATAACATAATATATAATGTAATTTTATAATGAACATAATTTTATTCTAACTTTATTCTCATCGAATTACAAGTGTTTACAACTTTCGTTTCAACAAGAGGTTACAACTTTCGCTGAGTGTGGCGTTGACATTGGCCGTGCCGAAATCCGTCCACTGTAGCCGCGCTCTGATTGGTCCGAGTTTTTCGTTGATAATTTCTGAACAAAGCCGCGGAGAACATTTTCGCAAAGGAAGAAGATACTTCAAATCACTTCAGGAATCACTCCTTTCAAGGGAGTAGAACATTTTTGGGATACCGTGTGTATAATTTCAATTTTGTTCACTTTATAACGCGTGATAAAAACTATGACAGCTGTAGACTACTGTCCGAGTTTAGCAACTATGAACATATAATGGTCGCTAGATTAGCTTTCACATGACAAACGTATACGACATATCTTGCCGTCACGCGTTTCTAATCATGATCATTAAGTGAACTGCAATTTATTAATTGCTCAGGAAGGCACGTCGTCGACGCCGTCCGACAACATGATGGCAGGAATGCACATATCTACCTACGCCATGTCAACAATTCTAAAGCAATCATTAATTACTCTGTCAATTGGTGATGACCGAAATCTGCAGAATCACTTCAACAATTATTAGACACGCTTCATTGATCGCTAGAAGGTGTATCAAACTAGTTTTAATTTGCCTTATCGAATCTCTGATGTTAGCTAGTTCCTTCAGAAATTCGATAAGGCAAATTTGAAAAATTACAATTCGGTCTGTTCCACAAATCAGGTAACGTGAAATTTTTAATTTTAAAGGAATTATATAGAATTTAAATAATTGTAGAAAGATTTTGTCTCTTAAAATTTTTAATTTTCACTTTACCTTATTTATTGAACAGACATCAATTGGAATGTTTAATTTTTTAATTCTTTCAAAATTAAATTAAAAATTTTTACTTTACCTTATGTAATGAACAGACTACAAATAAAAATTAGAATTTTTTTATGGAATCAATTCAAACGAATTTCACAAAATCCATTTTGTGTTTATATGTAATTACGAAATGAATGCGAAATTATGTAGACGTAACTCATCAATAAACTACGGACGTTTATACAAAATAAAAATTGTGTGCATCAACTGCAAGAAACAGAAGCAAAATTAAATTTCTTTCTTACTTCATTGATTTTAATAAGCAGTAAATAATACATTGATATTCATATAAATTCTTATAATCCGTCTACAGCTTTAAATTGCACCTACCCATTTTTGTCATAGATGCATAAAATCTGCAGTCTGCTCATTAATCAGCAGAGTTAAAGACTTCAATGAACAAAACTGACTTGTGTAAGCTGATACTCTCAAGAGCCCATTCATTCGTGGTTTAAACATTTTGATTGCTATGTTTTGACAATTCGTGGACTAACTGCGGAAAAATGAACGAGAGAACCACACGGACAAACTACCATCTTCTATTTCAAACGATGACAGTCCGCATTCCACTCTATCTTAAGCTCGCGTGTCCTCTGTTCTCGCTGTTCTAGTCTCTAGTCGACGATACTTTTTAATATCGATATAAAATAAGGTTAATGGGGTTAACGAGGTTAATTCATTAAAAATTAAACAAAAATCATATTCCTGACCGTTCAATAAAACTTGAACATATTTGACGTATCGGTAATATTACATACACTACTGTGCAAAAGAAAGAAGCATCCAGCATACACAA
Organism: Lasioglossum morio; assembly: GCA_916610235.2. Taxonomy (NCBI): domain Eukaryota; kingdom Metazoa; phylum Arthropoda; class Insecta; order Hymenoptera; family Halictidae; genus Lasioglossum; species Lasioglossum morio. Next base: position 6,197,946 of record OU744328.1, on the reverse strand, counting down.
TTATAAGATATAATGACAAACAATATCTTTATATAGAAATTGTATTGTACAATGATTGATTTATTGCATTTCAAGTAGTAGATAATCCGCAATAACACCTTGGAAAAAAACCGGCATAACACAAAAATTTGCGATTGTTCGTTTGTGTCATAAATAAATGAAAAAGTGGTATACTTTTATGTGGAAGAGTGTCACAAATGTAATTCGCATATCTGGTGATTTTATGGAGATAAGTGATATTCAGTTGAACTTTGGTTAAATCTTTAAATAGGATTTTCTCCAAACTAGTGGTTTTCGAGGTGTACCGGTTTTCTTCTAAGGTAGCGACATATTCTCAAAACTATTCAATTAAACGGCAGAATCCTTTTTCAAAACTGACTGTGTTTTTATTGGATTTTCTACGCTTTTCCATTAAGTGTGGCCGCGTGCTCTTTTCATTCGCACAGCAGTGTATGAGTAAAAAAGATTTGACAGATAATTTCTAGACAATAATTTACTTAATCAATTATGTAGTCGCTGTTATTTTAAATAATACTTATACTAAGATTACTTATTGTCTGATATAAAGTATGAAATATTTTCAAATACTTCATGATTTCAATATTCAAATGTTTTATTAGCTTAAATAATGGATAATAGTAATAGTAGCAAACTTTTATAATATTTTATCAGAAAAACCATTTCAAAGCAGGTTGTTATGTTCAACAGGTTGTTCAATTTATTTTAAACACACTATCAATAATATAATTAAAATTTTCTTTCCAAACGAAACATCTGATAAAACGCAGAGACTGTAGAGAAAAGCAGAAACCAAAAATTGCTTTCCCATTAATCGATTAATTACGAAAGGAGAGCAATAACCTCGAGTATTGCCTCGGCCCAGTTAACCACTGAATTACCTTCGAAATCGCGCGAAGGCACCGCATGCTCCGGTTCATTTCGGCGCGGGTAAAACTGGGGGAAAAGACGGAGACAGGGCGGTCGCCTATTCAATTATTAGAGGCACAGACGCGTGCAGGAATGGCCGGCCGAAATGACTAGAATAGATCACGGACTCTACAAAATTTGCCGGGCACGTGTGCAACTTCGGTAACAAATATACGACCCGCGTCCTCCGCTCGGTTTCCCGGTTAATTTGGAGTGAAGAAGACATTGTTAGAGGTGGTCCTGTCCTGTCATGATAGAATGCAATGTACATCGTCTGAACTCACCTGCTCGAAACTCGATCTTAAGACGAATGCGGTTCCGTTTGAATTGTATATGATTAATGGGGACAATTGCATGAAGCTGATAAATTAACACATAGTAGAACTGTGCCGTTTTAGATCCCTAAAATTCTATACATAGTTCTTATGGGGAAATTGCTTAATTTTGCAGTATAATACTTATTACAATTTTTAGTGTTGATATTTTGTTTGTAATTGTACGCGCGAAGGACTAATGAAGCTCATCTTCATTTTTTTCAGTGGAATCATCTAATTTTTATTTACTTTTCGATGCATGTTGGTATTCTCAATAAAAATGTATTAACCCTTTGTACTCGGAGCTACTTTAACTGGAAAAGTAAACATTTCCTTTATTTATGGAAAAGTAAACATTTCCTTTATTTATGGAAAGCATTATCATTTTCAATGTTTTTGCGACTAGTCTGAAAGCATTGGAAGCGTTTTTGCTTTTGCTTTTGCTAGTGCATAGCGGAAACGAATATCATTGCAAAAGTTACAAACGTGCTTTTAAAACGTCGTTTGTTGTAAGTGTTAAATATGTAACATTTTACATTTCGTTGGCGCACTTCTTCCAATAAAAACAATTAAGTAACAGAAGTAGGTATCTTATTTCTTATTAACTTCCCGATTTATAGGGAAGTTATTGTAATCTTATTTTTGTTTTCTGATAGAAATTTAGCAATGGGTATATACAACAATATTAAAGTAAATATCTGAAGTACATTAAAAAATATATAAATTTTACAAGAAAATTAAACATCGCATTGCAAATTATAATATTAAAATTTGTTTATTGTCTCGCTGGCTTTGGGAAGATTAAAATATCCGACACATCGATGTCCAATCACTCAATTATATTTATCGCGAATAATTCAGCTGAGATTACTGAATTATCCCTATGGAAACAAGTTTTGCAAGAAGATAAACGCTCCTTGGAATAAGCGTAATTTTCCCCCCTTTTACTATTCCAACGAAATACGACAACAAAAAGCTCAACCTGCTATCAATTAAGCATAATTGGTTCTCTCATTCTTACATATAATTGCTTTCTGCAATTACTGTAATTAGTTTCGTATTATCGAATGACACAATGTAGCCAATCGACATTTCTGCGTTGCGCGGTTTGGATTCGCGGACTTCTTCTGATCTCGGACGCACTATTTATTTTCAACTCTTTGTTTCATCATAATATGTTCCGTCCTCCACAAGTCTGAATTTTCAGTCATTTATTAATACGCATGCAAATAAATAAATACAGTAGGGTGTCAATTATCCGAACTAGTTGGGACCGACGTGGTTATTAAGTACAAGAGTATACTACTGGTGTACTTAGAAATGTGATATACAGCGAGTACCAAAAATGCCGTACTTCCTTGACTGGGGTGGTTCCTTTAGGTCATTTCAGAGTTGGGCATTAATCAATTAAAATGTTAACCAAGATTGATTGATTAATATGTACCATTAAGAAATTAATCAATGAAAAATCAACGATTGATTCAGTCGATTGTTGAAGTTAATCGCCACACGGCCTATCCATAAATTATAATAAGGAGTGAGAGAGAGAAAGAGACAAAGTGAGTTTTGACAAGTTGGGCGAATATTAAGAAATATTAATGAATAGAAATCCAGGAATATTTAAAACTGTAAGCTATTTAAAGATTTTAATTGCAAATGGTAGTTCGCGATTGCTTCCATTATAGATTCCTTGCAAATATATGTATACATATTAAACGGTAACAACCTGTATCCATTAGTCCCCGTGTATGTAAAAACTATATTAATAAAAATCTAGATTGCAGTTTAATTTTCCGTAATGCAACTTAAATTATACCCGGATCACCTCACAGTATGTTGTTATTGCATAAAATATGAATATAGAATTAAGCATTAACTATAATTAAACTGTAATAAATGAGATCAGGGCAATAAATTAAAAATGCAACGAAATATGTCATATACTAATTAAAAGTGTCTATCTAACTCGACGTCATTATTGCAACTTTGTAACCGCATCAGCCCAATTCACTTTAACGCATTCATAAATCAATTTTATGCTACAATATTGAAACATTAATTACACCATGTAGGATAAAATATCTTAACCGAGGAGGCATAAATTTCAAAACAATTAAGTTTATCGACTAAATGAATGTGATTAAATGATACTTATTTTGACACCTTATGTTCTGAATAAATCATTATTTACCTCCATGTACATGTTCATTTAATTTTAGCTTCATATTAATCAGTCTTATAATTAATACTTCACAATAAACTTTGACATATTCGAGAAAATTGATGCTTCAAAGATGTTTCGTTGCCTTTAAGCATTGTTTAAACTATTTAAATGTTCACGATGTTATAAGTAAACATACCGTTCTAATTGGAACAGCCTCTAGAATCGTTTCACCTCAAAATCATTTGTGCAACTATTACGATTAAAGCGGATAAAATTCTTGAATTTGAAAATTTCATTGTTAAAAGAGATTGATGAAGAAGGATTTATCAAATCGCAGTAAACATACCAAAATTAATAAGAATCGCCTACTAATTACCGAAAGACAAAATTATTGGTGGATATTTGTTTTTTTAAGTGGAATTTGGATTTAAGTATATTTTTTAATGTACGGTAAGGATAAGCTTGTGCAATCGTGCCAATATGTATTAGTAAACTATCGGCGTGGGTCAGAAATGACCCCGGCGTAGGCAGGAGTTCAAGGGTTAAATACAAATTACAGAAATATTTCACAACATGATTAAACACAAAATGCCAGGGTGTTCGTCAATTGATATACGTAATTCGATAGAAGTTTTGGGTTAGCAAGAAAGTACTTTCAGTATTTTAAGGTGAAATAGAGCCCAATTTTGTTTTCAAGCAATGAACTTTAATGAATAAGATATTTTCCCTTTTGATCGATGATCTTTTGCAAAAAAAGAATAAGTAAGAAAGTTCATCGTTTGAATAAAGAAATTCGGATTTATTTCACCTTAAAATACCGAAATTACTTTCTTGCCAACTCAATATTTCATAACGACGTTACAACCAAAAATAAATTGCAATTTTATAATGTACTGATCGTCCATCGGGAGATGGCAGTGAGGAACTTGTAGTGACCACGTGATATCCCTAGTCCGCGCTACACGTCTTCCGGAATTGGCCGAAACTAAACGAAAAAGTCGGGGTCGCAGTCTAGAGTGAAGAGTGGGGTCTCTCAAACTCTTCTGCGTCCCATTATCGAAATCACTGCCATCTCCTGATGGACGATCAGTACTTGTCATTCGAATAATTTTTTAAATGCGTTCTGCCCGTCGCTGAAATATTTAAAAACGATGAATCGGTTAGTTAAACGATGTGTTCGCAAGTGTCCAGTTACACGTATTAAAATGTGAAATAAAAGAAGCCTGAACGTGATGTTGCACAGCGGTGGCCCGTTAATTTTAAGGCCCTGGGCTAACACAGTTTGGGGGCCTATCTCATTAACCCAAATTAGCTCGAACAGCAAAATTTTTTGCATAATTCATTTCTCAAGTTTTCAACTGAAATTGTTTATCTTTTCGAACGCGAAAAGGGCTGCTGGGCAGCAGCGCACGATGCCCATGTCTAGATCCACCGTTGATCTCGCAGAAGCTGGTAGGTTTTTAGAAATATGGCGGTCGCGCTTTACCTAGAATCGAAAGAATGCTTGTCCGAGGAAAAACTGATCCGGAGATGAATGGAATCCCTTCAGAATCGCGGCTCAAAGGAGCAGCGCGAGCCTCGAGCATTTTCTTTCTAGAATGACCTCGACTTAATGAAAGTTTGCTCGAGGAAATGTCGTTTAATCGTTCTGGCGACGCGAAATTACCACAAGGCTGACGGATCGTTGTAGCAACTGATCATCGTCTTGGATGGATTTCCAGTTTCCTGATAGTCGTGGAAATTGTGCACGAGAGAATGATCCACCACGACGGATTAACAACGTGATCGGCTCTTTTAACGTTTCTTCCGGCAATCGGGATCAAGTGGAGGGGCGGGGCGGGGTGGGACACGGGAACAGAGAAGAAAATAATAATGGAATATTGATGAAGGTAAAGGAATACGTATAAAACCACGGTAACCATTAAATGAGTATAATTTCGCCTCGAAAGTTTGAATTATAGATGCTCTTTATTTTCTCGCCGAAGTATTGCACTCACGAGGAATAATTGAAATTTCCCTGTCCACTCTTAATTGCAGCCGTCCTACGCTTTGCACCGGGGAAAACTGTCATTTACATAATTCTGAAGAAATTAAATCGTAATGTCGCCTGCCTGCGGCGTGTCGGTTGGTTTTGCACAAATAGTTTAATGGGTAATATATGAAATATCATTTGGCAGTGCAAAAAATGTAATATACCAGCATCTTTATTGATTGATCTCTCTTCTCTAGTTGGTTGTATACATTCTTAATAATTCTAAATATATTAGAAAATACATGCGTCTTTTCTTACGGAATAGATGAAGAAATTCCGAATTTTGAACATTCACTATTATGAATTGTGAATGTTTACAATGTTGATGTAATAAATATATTACATCAAGCCAACAATTGTAGTCCCGTTGAAAGCACCGGTTCTCGTTAGATCACCGAAGTTAAACCATGTGGAACGTGAAAGGCTGCACTAGGATGGGTGACCGTCTGGTTAAAAACTGGAAAAGTGACCCACCCGGGGTGTTTTTCACGTGTTGTTGGCAAAAGGTGGTTCGGAACCCACCATAAACAGAAGGCCCCGCTGAAAAGGCAATGGTGAGAGTGGAAAGAGGGGGTAAATGAACTGGTAAATAAATTTGAAACCCTGAGTGGACCAAATATCATGTTATATGAAAATGTATTTCCTCTTTGAATCGTTTTAATCAGTTGCGTATAAAATGAGTTATAAGGTCTATAATAAATAAAGGCTTCAGCTACGAAAATATATTACATCAATATATTATCAAATGTGGTTGGGGTGTAATGTTTCGTACATTTGTATTTCCACATCGTACAAAGTTTAAGTAATAATTATACTATTAATATTAAGTACAATAGGGAATAGTTAACACTTTACCAACCGGAAACCTATACACATAAACAGACTATCAAATGACTGCTAAATTCTGTAAAAGGTTCGAAATGTTTGTTTAAATAATAGTCCCAATATTGATTGTATGGCTATTGAATGTATAAAGCGGAGCTTTATTTAATTTAGTTTCTATTTATTGCAATCGATGCAGACAATTTTTATGTTACATATAGATCCGCAATCTATTCATAACATATTTCAAAATTATTGAAATCAGTCAGGAATGCCCTATTGTAAATTATTACCGTTTTTTAAGAGAGTGGTTCACTTGAGACACATAGTTCTTTTAAGACTGTTGTTCCTCGCGATGAGTACTATACAATTCGATAAAAACATCTTTGACCTTGAGTAAAGGGTCAAGGTCAATCTTGCGGTTCATTTTTGGAAAAGATCTCCACCGATCCAGAAGTGTAGATTTCCTCTATGGCATTCTAGATATATCATTTTTATACACTCTGTACAGGCGAAAGAAATCTACTGATTAACCAAATCACTCGGAAAATAGTATTCACACGCGCGAACTTGTAATACTATTTAGGCATCCGTACTTGCCTTGGGTTGGTCGAACTTTACTGTGGATTGGATCCCCGGATCACTTGCGTAGTATCTTAATGGTTCCAGAGCGTTTTCTTTACTTTTATATCATACTAACTAAGCTGGTTCCCATAAAGTCGAACTACTCAGCGACTACGCAGATCTTATCTGCCCAGAGGAGATTATCGAACGAAATGATCGCAAAGGGGACTCTTTCCGTACGAAATTATCGAACGAAGAACGCGGGTACACAGTCTAGGTCATTTAAATTTCCATAGGTTCTCTATTATCATTTCCATATTCTACCTAACAAACAAAAAAAAGTGCGGAAAAAACATTTACCTCGCCGATTCAAAAGTATAGAATTTGAAAATACTGTTATATTATTTCTAACCTATTAAACGTTAAAGTTACTGAACATCGTTTTGGACGTTGGCCAAAAGAAATTCTTAACTCGAGTCACAAATAATTTCCATTTCTAGGAACAAATTAATGATGTATTTACCATTCTAACCACTCGTTATATTCGAGTTACCTGATAAGTGGCAACGAGTCGTTACAAATAATGGCGAATATATATCTGATTAAGATGTAAGATGTAGCTTAATATTTTTACCACGTTTTCTACCGCAGTTATTTCTTAATTGTATCGATGCTTATTAATCTTCGGTATCCAAGATCCCATAAAAATCATAATGGTACAGGTGATCCGATTTGCCTTTATCATGGCTATTACACGTGACAGTAATAAAAATGTATAGTCCCATTCGAAAAACTAATAATGATCTTGAAACCTCAAAATATCTGTCCTTGAGAAAAGTTCGTTGCTTACCACAATGTTTACCCCATTTAACCTAATTACCTTTCCATTTTAGATTTTATTCGATTACCTGATAGGACACCCTGTAATAAAAATGTACAGTCCCATTCGAAAAACTAATAATGATCTTGAAACCTCAAAATATCTGTCCTTGAGAAAAGTTCGTTGCTTTCCACAATGTTTACCCCATTTAACCTAATTACCTTTCCATTTTAGATTTCATTCGATTACTTGACAGTATACCTCGTAATAAAAATGTATAATCCCATTCGAAAAACTAATAATGATCTTGAAACCTCAAAATATCTGTCCTTGAGAAAAGTTCGTTGCTTACCACAATGTTTACCCCATTTAACCTAATTACCTTTCCATTTTAGATTTTATTCGATTACCTGATAGGACACCCTGTAATAAATATGTACAGTCCCATTTGAAAAACTAATAATGATCTTGAAACCTCAAAATATCTGTCCTTGAGAAAAGTTCGTTGCTTACCACGATGTTTACCCCATTTAACCTAATTACATTTCCATTTTAGATTTTATTCGATTACCTGATAGGACACCCCGTAATAAAAATGTACAGCCCCATTCGAAAAACTAATAATGATATTGAAACCTCAAAATATCTGTCCTTGAGAAAAGTTCGTTGCTTATGACAATGTTTACTCCATTTAACCTAATTACATTTCCATCTTACATTTTATTCGATTATTCATAATAATTGAGGTATGCAAGAAGCTCGAACCTGATAGAACACCCCGTACCAACACGCATGATGCAAAGTATGTGGGACAAGATAGTTTTCTAGAAGGCTGCAGTGACCGAACAAATTTGCATCGAGGTCTCATGAGTTCGGTTATTTCCTATGAAGTTATGTGTCGATATAAACGTCCGCCGTCTCCGTATTAGTGTCCTAATAGCGAAAACTGTAGCAGTTCGTGTGCAAAACGACAGATTCTGTTGAAGGCGGCTAATGATTATATGCAAGGGAGGCTGCGTTCGCCTGGAATCTTTACGTGACGACCCGGTTGCAATGTGGTACACATACCAGACAGATTTTATGGTAATAATAAATCTCTTATCCGCGGGGAACGAGCACCGGCGCGGCGTCGAGTCATAAAGTTTTCTCACCTAAGCGTAAAACAGCCTGCCGAGGCGGTCTGGTGCCTGGTGGCACCGCGAAATTGCGCTCTCCATTAAGTAGTTTCTTTCTAACGAGACCATTATTTACGATAAGTTCGCTGTAAACGGCGATACACTGGTAAATGCACCTGCGAGAGCCAGGCCGGACCGTTGCGTATGCAACTCGCGTCCGATCGCCTCGCGGAAACGCTGCACCGTGTTGCGGTTGCATCCACGCGTACCGTCGATGTATGTACATAATAAGGGTGTGATCGCTCACTCTTGGCGCCGCGGTGCGAGCTGTCATCATGCAACACTTCCTCGTATTCGGAATAGTAATAATAACTAGGCTGCGCATCTTAAAATCCCCAGTATACTCATACGAGATACCCGTCTATATGAGACAGTTTTTATTATTAAGGTGGAGTAAGTGCAGACTGGTTTTTCTAAAGTTGGATTTTAAACTTATGTATTTCCAGTCTGGTATGTAAATACTTAACGTTTGTCGGTATCAAACGCTTTGCACAGCTATTATTGGTGAATTAATATTACGTAGGATTCCAATTTTTCTTGAAAATTTGCATTTTTTTAAAATTTATTGGAAGTTACTTTCAAAGGTTTCTTAGCTAAGCTTATTTCACGACGGAACTTAAAGTTTATTAAGGTGGGTTCCGAACCACCATGGGCACCATAGTATTAGATGACACATGGAATATTACCACGGAGTCCGCAGTCGCGCGCAAAAAAAAATTTCATTTTGATAATACATTATACAAAATGTCAACTACTTTGCACTTTCCCGAAAGTGGGGCAAGAGCGTAATTTAGAGTTAAATATGCTTTCAAACCTTTGGTGTCTTATCTAATTGGCAGATTTCTAAATGTGAACGATTAATAATGCTAGTAAAAAACATTTCGATAGAATAGAACTTTTTCGAAACGTGCTTACAAATGTCCCACTAAGTGAAATTGTATTTGTTGCACTGTACTCATCTGAATGCTTCTTTGCAAATTATGTATTGACGTGTTTACCAATACTGCGGGGAATTTGAAGAAGTGAGAAAAGATCGAGGCGCGTAAACGGTTAGGGTTAGGGCATGGAAAAATAATAATCTCGGCCGTGAGACACGCATGCTACGCTTGCCGCACGGTTATTCGCACTTTCAACAGACCGGCAGATAATAAATGGGGATCGCGCGCGAGATCACGATGAAACGGTGACGCAATTATGCTCGAGTATTCGTTGCACGCTGAATATGGGGTAGGAACCAGTTGACTTTGACCCCGCGTGAACCGGTGAACACGATGCATAATTTCTGCGCTTGTGTGCGAGGCACACACGGTGTCCATCCACGCGAGCGTGTCGCGTTCCACGAACACGTATCGCACCGCAACAACGATCGCGTTTGCCGTCTTTTCAAAGGCTTCGTCACTTTTCGGAGCAATGCAACATCGACTCTACGCAGTTTACATCGAATCGTAATTCACGCGGATTGATTTATCGCTTCACCGTGCATGTATGTGTCCTTTAACTTGATGTTGCCTTGACTTTTTAAAATCAAAAAGTATTCAAGCACTCGTTCTTTATGGAGGCTGCGATCGGTAGCAAACCATGGTATTGCGTGTACACTAACAACTGTGCTTTAAAAATCAAACGAGTTCTTTCGTTATGAGGGTCACAGTGATTGGCGCAGCATGCTGTTGTACGTGTACAGGGTGTCCCAAAACTGTTGTACTTGAAAGGGTAGGTTGCTGCTGTTGCTGGGATCATTTGAACTATCTTCTTCATTCGCGAAAATGTTCTCTAGAACATTGTTCGGAGTTATTAACGAAAAAGGTAGAACTTCACCCGAAGGAACCAGAAATTTTTAACTTTTGCTTACATAATCCTGTAGATTTAGAGGAGAATATGCCGAAAATCCAAGTTTTAATCTTAAGAATTCACGGGTTTAAAAGTTATTAAAAGGTTAATAATATTAGTTAAGTTAATACTATTTTCACTTCATGGTGGCAGATATGTAACTGAGCACATGCTGTTCAAAAGGCCAGAGTGATGCGACATATATGTGACAGACCCGTCACGATTGGTGGATCGATAACGATCAATAGTGATGCATAGACACAACAAGGCGGTAAATTCAAATACACACACACATATCTGCCACCATGAAGTGAAAATAGTATTCATACAAAATTCAATATTGTTATAATGTATTGCCCAATTTTTACACAACATGTAAGTTTTTGTGGTTTCCGTTTATTTTACAAGCTCTTACATTGTTATTCATTCAAAATATTTTTCAGACGCAATAATGATTCTTTGAAAAAGATCCACATCGGGATCGAAACGTTAGAAACATGTAATAATTGCACATTTGTTGTTTTTCTGAAAATGATCGAACCTGGCGCCGATAACATTAAAAATTTTAATTATTTAAAAGTTATTCGTGTTGAAAGTTCAGCGATCTTCACCGTTTCGAGCAGATAAAGCCGCCATGTTTTTTCTTTGAAAGGTTACAATTTGTAGTAAAGCATGTATGCGAACAATGACGTTCTTTTCGAAATATGTGTGATGCATTTGAAAAGATTATGTTATGGTTATTGAATAGTTATTTTTTAATCTCCAAAGCTTTTTGTCGTTTCACTTTTCTTAAACCAAAATAATCGATAAGAATTTCTGTGGCTTGCTTTTTCGAAAGAATATACCTAAAATCATAATAGCTGTCCAGCCGACTCCCATTTCCTCGTCCAAGCAACGTAGGAGTGACATGGACACTTATTATGAGTCGACGAATCTTCTTTCAAAAAAAGCACCATAAGCGATTAGAAACTGGTTTAATACGTTACGTTGTGTAGGATCTAACGATGGAAATGTTTGGGAAATTAATTTGCGGTAAAATGTCAGCAACGAGAAGTGGCTCGATTCTACCGCAGAAACTAAGAACTATAAATATTTTAATTGCAGTCTAATCGTATAATTAAATGTTGCATGAGAAGCATCCTTTAAGCTCGCCGTTGCAGACTATAATTTAATAAAACCAGAAGGATGTTAACATTAATGAATGTCTGAAATAGATCGATAATGACGCTACCTAGTTACGATCGACAGTTTATTGAAAATTACAAGGAAGTCGGATAATGAAGTGAAATTGCACGGAAAAGGTAGAAAATGATGGGAAAATAATTTTCACTCGGTCGCATCTTTCTATAATGTTTCGGGCCGTTGCGTCACACCGAAAAGAATATGTTCGCACGGTGACGCATTTCGCGGGGTAACGATCGGGGTAAATCACAGTGATTACGGCCGCTCTAAAATGTTACGACTTTGTTGATACCAATTCGTACATGTAAACGTGCGATTTGACTTCTGTAGTTACCACTTAGCTGCAAAGCACGCTGCTCGTGTGCCAGAGGAAACGGCTGGTTAGGAAGTTACGTGATCGGCGGTTTAACTTCACGTGAATACGGGTATGTACTCAACAGAATTGTATGCTGTTCCGTCCCGCGGTACGAGTCACTGGAATCACTTGTAAAAGATCGGCTGTCAAAACATTCGTCGTTTTGCACCGTGCGGTGAAGCACCTTCGCTCACGAAGATTGAGCGTTTACGCGTCTTGCCCATTCTTCGCACTTCAATCTCAACAACTTCACCTTCGAAGTTGTAACCGAGCATTCCTAAGCTCTGTGAATAGAATTACAGTTCTCCAGATGTGCTCGCCATTTAAACGAACTGTCTCGACCGTCATTATCATTCTTGTTTGTTGAACATTATTTTCTATTGCTGGTACTCTTTTGTCTTAACTCAAGGTTGTTTGTATTATGATTAACAGCAATTACATTTCAATTCATTTATTTATTTAAGATACGTACCATTTATATATATATATTTTTATTGGATTCCCCTTAGGGTTACAATTCTAATATTATATAAAACACCATTTTTCCCTGTTTCGCTCTTAACCTCTAACCTTAACTCTAACTTATTAACTAACTTATGACTATCTTACATACTATTTACAGATAGAGAGAGAGAGAAACGCTATATACAAAAGACTTATACTATACCTACGACATTTATAATTATTTACAATATTTACAATATAATATAATATAATATTTATTTGTTGCGGACTTCTGTTTCCCTTTACATCCTCCCTCCATCCATCCTCTCTTTCATTTCCTCTCTCCAAACACGTACCATTTATATATTATTATTATTATATAATCAATAAGTGTCATGTATAATTTAAACTATTAATGGTTTAACAGTTCCATCGTTATAAACGATTTTACAGTCAAGAATGACTTCTTTGTTGCTGCGTTGATATGTCTCTTAAAAATATTAACCAAAACAGACATTCTTGCAAGGTGCAAAGGCGACATCTAAACGCTTTTAATCGTCTACTTAATCGTTCTAATTATATATAGAAAATCATAATTTTAAACCATATCAAAAAGTACGTTCCACCTCCTTTCAAGGAAGTACAACATTTTTGGGACACCATGTATTCAGTATTGAATTTATCTATCCGAATGTATAATTTCGTTTCCTTAATAGACTTCCTACCATCAGATTACAAATTTTTATACGAGATAAAAATGTTCTCTATCAATCCCTACAAATAGGAACCAGGTTGAAGTTTCTCTTTGAATCTCTAAAAGAGTACAAGTTTCACCTACTCTGTTCGATCACAAGTGCATGAAATCCGCAGTCCATTCATCACTTTTTATTACTTTCGCCTCGGAAAAAGTCATTTAGCAGCAGCAACATCTGTAAAGATTTTGTGAAAACATTTGCCGTTGTAATTTACTGTCAATTCGTTGCCTCGTTAATTTCTGTTTCGCTGAAAAGAATGTCCGTCGTCCACAGTAGCCTCGTTTATGCCAACGATAAATGTGGACTACCACGAAACAGCAATTTCATTCGGCGGCATATGCCATCATTACTAAAAACGATCGCATTGACCCTCGAATAATGTGATTTATCACATCAAATATAGTCGCAGATTCCGGAGGGTGTGAACTGAAATAACTTCGCGATTTATGCACCTTTTGGTGAGATCTTATTTGCTACTGCGCCGTAAGTCCATACATTACTATTCCTTCGTGATCTGAAAATATGAAGAAAGGCACTAAATTTAGGATTCATTTAACAACATTTGTACCCTGATGAAAATGCTCTTTGAGTTTTGTTTATTCTATTCTCTTATTAAAATACATGATACACAGTGTACCATGTACAGATATTTCTATTGTTAAAGAACTCTATTATAATTCTCGGTCCTGTTATAAAGTTATGTTGCATTCTGCATAATTCATTTATTATTTAAACGGTTTAAAACAAATACAGTCTTTGAAATACAATTAAAAGCTTCTCGATATACCAATATATAATATTATAATATTAGACAGAATAATTAATTATAAACACAATTATAAGATTCTTCATTTACTAATATATAATATTGTATAACATTATACAATCTACAGGGTGTTCCAAAAATGTCGGAGAACCGCGGAAGGGGCGGCTCCTTGGTTCATTTGAATTAACTTTTGACTGTAACGTTAACGAAAAACGTGGACCAATCAGGAGGCGACAACAACGGACGTATAAGAATGTTTATGCATTATTTTCGACACATCTAAATTATTAATAGAAAAGATACATTTGCATTTAATTCTGCTCCTTACAATAAACATCGAATATGTGTTTTGTTTGTGATCCATAAATAGTACTATCTTTTGATCAATAGCGATTCTTTCGTTACGAGTTTTTGATAGCAGGTAAATCCAATGATATCGGCTGTAATTTTTACGAGAATAGCGTCATTGTAAAGGTATTTCTAATCACTGTACTCGCGCGATCTATCTCGATTGCCGAGGATAGTTTTTGCGCGAGATCTTTATAGCCTCGTTAAACGCGGAATTCTGAGAAAAATACCTTTCATTGTGGCACACACATATGCTGCAATTATTTGAGAACGATCGCGTTCACCCACGACTTCTGATTGCACGTCGTGAAACGGTTAAGTCGTGCGTCAAACGTTGCAGGATAAACAAACGTTTGTATTCTCGCGTGAAAATTTACGAGTACTGCGAACGACCAATTCGTCTTGGTGTCGACACCTCGAATGAAGAATGTGCAGACGAAATTATTTAAGCACTCACGGTACACCCCTCTTTGTGAACACAGATTGCGAGGATAATCCGCGACATGTGGTCCTTGTTAATTCTGTTCGCACCGATGAAATTTTCCATCGTCATCGCGAAACGTTCCTCAGATTTGCTTACTAACCAACCATCAGTAGTGTGTCAACTGATCTTTCAGAATGTCTGCTGTTTTGTCAGCCGTGTTTAAAGCAATTTTGAGAAAAATATCTCTACGGTTTTTGTGGTTGTAGCAGTTTTCCTCCATCAATCCCTCATCGTACCTTTTTTTACAGTTACAGAACTATTTTGTTCTGAAGCTACATTTACTTTAACACTTAGAACTACGAATTATTTTTCAAATTTGTTGCCAACAAACGTATTTTAAACAATTTTGTTTACTAATTATATTATATACAGCTCTCAAACTTTGTTGTAATTTATATTTGCGGAACTTATGTTTGTTTTTAACTTAAACATATAAATAAAGGACGAACCGAATACATATAAGAACTCGTTTCATTTACATTTTTCTTTCTCGGATGTCGAGTCACACTCGACAAAGGAGTGCAAAGGGTTAACACTAAACCTACCACGAGGGTTCAAATGACTCATTTCAGATTTTTTATTTGACAATTATTGAAATTGTAAAGATATTTTCACGGGAATTTATTGAATAAATTTTTTGGCTCTAACATATATTATAGTAAAACTCGCACACAATATAAATAAATTTAATCTTGCTATTTTTATAATATTATACACATCAGTCACTTTTGATGGTCGGTAGGTTTAGTGTGAACAATGATCGCAATATCGAACAATTTTATTATCGTGCTTTGCTGTCACCATTGACAGCAGATAGGATGAACACATTATTAGTAAAGAGATAGACGAAAGAACGTTAGCACATGGCGAGTGCATATAATTGATGATTTCTGAACGCCTGCCCGCATACGAGCCACAATATTTCTAAGCCCGCTGTAATTATATCTCGTTCTGGAAGATTACGCATCTCGCGTCGATCCTTTTTTCTAATTACACGTTTTGTAAACCTGTTTCGCACAAATTTACATCGCTCGGGAACTGCAACGTTTCCAACCCGATAGCGAGCGATTTTTATAATGTCGGAAATTTCGCTTTTTAGCTTCGCAGAAAGTAGTCGTCGATCGAATACGGTTCCTGCCCGTTGGCAAAGGGTACTATTCAAGACAATCTCCCGTGAGAAATCATTCTCGTCCGTGGAAACCTCATTCCTTTCTGCGTTTATACATTCCCTTCTCCGGACGTAGAACTTATCGAAAAAAATCGATCTTCGTGGGAGAGACCAATCGGATGTATAGTGGCATCGCGAAATCTTCCTTGGAGGTCTACAACTGCGATTGAGAGCTGTGCAATGACAGCGTTTGTGAATCGTTCAGCTTTCAGTTGTTTCATCTTTAAGAACATCGTTTGTTCCTACGTTTTCTGTGTTTACCCTTCCTTCATAGAAACAAGAATTAATTTACTATCTATAAAGACCTATAAAGTTCGTATTTTCAAATTAAATTTGTTATCAAAAATTATTTTATCGGACTGGTATGGAACATTATAGTATATGTATTTCTAAATACTCATGTTAAAAATATTTAAGGACATCAATACATTTGTTTCAGCTTAATGTAGAATAATTAAAAGAAGAATGCAATTTTTATTAGCCTGCAATCAATGCGAACATATTTTATTTTGCATAAAGATCCGCAGTCTAATGATAACAATTTAAATAAAGTGTAATCTGTCTAAATCCTTTCAACGGATAATTACTAGTTTTGCCTACTTTGGCACAAAAGTAGCTCTAAGCAACCTCGTTAATCGATCAACCAATCTGTTTCGTTTCTAATTGAAATAATTCAATCGAGCATAACCAATCAGTCGAGTGTTGTCTCGCATAAAATTTCCGTTGTAGACAGCAGCGCTGTCATCGGTGGTGGCGCATTAAGTCTGTGGCACGCCTTCAAGGTGTTGCTCGTTCGCGATCCTCTATTTTCCTTTTCCTCGTAGCAATCGATAAAACTCGCACGTCAATACTCGTCCACGGAAAAAGAAAACGCGAGCTAAACACGCGGGAAGATAAAAAGGAGAAACCGAGGAAGCTGCTGAAGAAAAGTTAATTTCAATTTGACAGGTTGAATGATTTCCGTAAATTAGAGCGAAAAGAATCGAGGCGGTTGTTGGGCGGTTTCGGCGCCGTAAAGTCGGTCTCGTAGTTCGCACGTATCTTTACGTGCTCGTCCCGTTTGTGTTCGCGAAGATTTTTCCGGCAGCGCGAGCGTTTAAACGCTGTAATTAGAGCCGATGAAGACCGCAGCCGCTTCCACTCGTCTAGAAACGAGTTGCCATAAAGCGGACAGCGAAATCATAGCGCGGAGCGTACGAGCTAGCGAAAACATAATGCTCGGTGTGCGGGCAGCGCGCAGGCCGGTCGGGCTGGTTCCGCATTATGCTTAATGCTCATTTAGCTTCCATCGGGAAGCGTCGTTCATATTTCGCCCAGCGTTAGCCCCGTTTCGCCGCCGCTGCGTGGCAACTGCCAGACTGGAATAGCGTGTTAAACGGAAGACAGAGCCCGAGTACACTGGTGCCGTCTCCTAACCCTCGGACGTGCAATTACAACGTGATAATGACGAGTAATAACCCCGTGGAATTGATAACGATCGCCACAGTCGCGCGGAACTTCTAGGAACAGCCACAGAGGATATCCCTCCATCAGTTTCACCGATGCTTCAAAACACTTTGTTTCTTGGTTTTTTTTTTCTTTTCACCGACCACTCCAACTCGAGGCTCGACCTCTGACACCTAACTTAGTCTTTTATATGTATGTATGTAACATGATATTTGGTCCCCTCAGGGTTTCAAATTCATTTCCCTCTCTTTCCACTCACACCATCGCCTTTTCAGCGGGACCTACTGTTTATGGTGGGTTCCGAACCACCCTTTTGCCAACAACACGTGAAAAACACCTCGGGTGGGTCACTTTCCAGTTTTTTACCAGACGGTCACCCATCCTAGTGCCGTTCACGTTCCACATTGTTTAACTTCGGTGATCGAACGAGAACCGGTGCTTTCAACGGGACTACGGTTGTTGGCTACCTTAGTCTTTTATAGTCGAATAGCTTATTAAAAGCAGCGCACTCTCTTTATCAAACGCGAACGGAATTCATCAAATAAAAGACAGATTGCTTCATAATTATCTGCTATTACTTTGAACAACCTGCTTGAATCCATGTCTTATCAGACTTCACGCTGCTGGTAGTTAACATTAATGGTAGCATTAACGCTCGTGTTTACATTACTGGAAAATATTTCATCCACTCGAACGTTCCTTTATTGTAGGAAGTCGTCAGCTTGAACAGCGGCGCATCTAGGCGTGGACCTTACGGGCTGCAAAGGGCCCCCTTCGCGGTCGAAAGAATAAAAACGGTTTGAATTATAGATAAATTATACGAAAAGGTTTGGTACTTAAGTTAATTTGAGTTAATTGGGTGGGGCCCCAAAATGAATCGCCGGTGAGCTTGAAACGTATTCGTTGTAAAGCCTTTTTTACCATTGACGTATAGTACGTTAATTATATTATATTAACTATCGTTAATGTGTTACTTTTTTACTGATATAAAAAGAATACTCGACAATCACATTTATCGACGTTGAAATAACATATTTCAAATGATATTTAGTTCTTTCCTTAGTTATTAATAACTTCATAGTGTTGAGAACTATAGAACAATATTTAAAAATTTTTCAACTGATTTTATTGTTTCGCATTTGATCCACTCATTTTTGTCATCAATGTATTACATCCGCAGTCTAGTGATATCACGTCACATGAACATTTCCACACGCGCGCGAACAATTATTCAACCCTAAACCTACCACGGTCAAACGACCGGTTTTATATTTTCCAATAATTGAAATTATACAAATTGATTTATGGGCAATAATGGAATAAATTTCCTTGTCCAAGTATCTATTGCATTGATAATTACAGGCAATCTCAATAAATTTACTGTTGCCATTTTTATAAAGGAAATTTTCCAGACACTTTAACGCTTGGTAGGTGTAAAGTCTAACAAATATGAATGTTACGCGTTTCTTATCAGATAAAATAAAATTTGATCCGTTCGCAATGAATATTTAAGCATTAAAATCAATGTAGCCATACAAAAAATATTTTGAGGATAAATACGTTTTTATCACTGTAACTAAAGAAAATAGTACGGCAAGGTGTAAACGCAAATGTTTCGAAATGCAACGACTCCAGTATTAACCGGTGGTCTATAATTTTCTGTTGCAGCGCGAGTACACAGACGACTGCGTGTTCAACGAGACCCTCGAGCAGCACAACTACAACACGTACAGTTCGGCGAAATGGTCGACAACGAAGAAGACAATGTATCTCGGTCTGAATCGTCACGGCCAGCCGAGGAGGGTACAGGCTAAAGGTCACAACCTGGGCAGGCTGTCCGCCTACGCGAGAGTGTTAACTCAGGTGGCCCCGTTGGAGCGGGTGGAGGCGCTTCAAAGGCGGATGTTAGGTGCCGAGCACAATGTTCGTCACCGACACAACAATCATCGAGGGGATTTGCTCCAGCAATCGCTCTGCCCAAGCCTTCCGGTCCAGGAGAAGGACGGCAGAGACAAGTTTAGGTGTCGCAAACGAAAGAAGCGAAAGAAAAGGAAGCGGAAGTGCAGGCCAGGCGAGAAGCCGGGCCCGCAATGTCAAGTGGTGGAGGAGAATAGGAGTGGCGGAGGCGGTGATCAGGCTGGCTCGATAACTCGAAGCGATGGTCTGCGTTCGAACGGGACTTCCCCGGAGTCGAAGAGATCCTGCGAGGGTGCGGCGAGCGAGGAAGCCTGCCGAAGGGAGGCCCTTTCGGTCCCATCCAAGAAGCGGAAGCTGCGGGTGGATGAGGCGACTGAGGGGGCGACCGGCGGCAGGAATGTCACCGCGAGCAACGGTAAGAACAAAGCACCAGCGTCAAACGCAAAAAAAGTAAACGCCGCTGAGAGCATCAGTCAAAGTAAAAAGCCTAATTTGACGGACGGGAAGAAGAAAAAGAAGAAGGGGCCACCAGCGAGGAGGAATCATCCAGCGGTACCTCTAGCCCGGAAGAGGTTCACGCCTGGCAGAACGGACAGCGGCAACACGTCTGCGGTGCCGACGGCAACTTCCGCATCGATCTTCGCAACGTCCTCCTCCTCTTGGTGGTCTCCTGGTGCGTCAACCGCCCCTTCAGGGAGAGGAGTCTCGTCTAGGCGCAGGACCAAACCGTCCTCCGCGAGGAACGAGGGTGTGGGCTCGCACGGCCCACTCGCCAATCCGCGTAGAGTAGGCAAATCTTTCGCGAGAAATCGTACGAAGTCGATAGACCGAGCCGCTATCACGACCGCGTACCAACCAACCACGATACCCGATCAAACCTCTCAATCAGTGACTACGAAAGTTCCTGAGACCATTTCCGATCGATACTTCCAAAGCTCGAGCTCGTCCTCCGTAGAGTTCTCCGAGATCGGGGAGGACACCTCGAAATCATCATCCGAATCCTTATCCGTCGACGAAGACCTCTCTTCGACTATTTCGAACGAACACGCGACCACTACGGTTGATTCGACCACGGCCATCTCGATCGACGCCACCAGCACGCCGAACGCGTTACGATCCGTCGAAGAGGAATCCAAATCGATCGAAGAGCTCGACGATTTCGACGACAACGACAGGTTCGACGAATCCGCGCACTCGACCACTCCGGAGGCCTCGATCGAGAGACTGGCCATGTAACATGCTCCCCACAAGCATTGTAAACTTACGTGTACATAGTAATCATATTACACTACGACTTATCATGTACTGAATATCTCATGTACGACGATTGCGTGCGCACGACGCGCAACATTCTCCGAGCGAGTCCTGCGCCCGCACTCCGGCTGTTCCGGAAGTGAAGCGACTCCAGATCGAACTGTTCCATGTTCCGATTCTATGAACCCTTGCTATCATTGTCTTTTTTTCGCGAACAATTGCATTCTATCGCGAGTACAGTTTTCTTTCGATAGAAGCCGACCATGCTTCATTCGCAACAAGAAAATCTCTATTCCCTCTTCTTCTTTTGAAGTTGTCCGCTCGAGGGCATGTCATATTCTGTATTCTATCTCTACACATCCGCAATACAATGCATTATATCGAAGAAAATTTGTGTTTACTTGTGAACGTAAGTAAATAGTCGAAAAAAGTTTATATCTACTGCGGAGGTATCGTTTTCAAGTTCAAACGTTCTCGTTATGTACTTTTATAAATCTTCTACTGAGAATAATAACGGTCTTTCAACAATTTAAATAATTAAATCATTTCTCTATAGTAAGTACTGACGAAATCAATTCTCTGATTAGCTGAAATTCAATAAAAATTTTAAACAGTAATTGAGATCGCCTTTTTGAGCAACAATTACTTGCTGAAGATTTAAAGAAATTAAAAACGAAATTAGTAAAGACTTCTTAACCCATTGTCGACGGAGTCTGGGTCTAAATTGACCCAGAGTATTAAAGCGGTCATTCAGTTACTCAGTTACTGGCGAATTAACTTAATGAAGACTACAGGAAGTATATTCAAAATATTTTGTAAAAAGTTCACGAATAAAGCAGTGAATGGTACCAAGCGTTATCAATGATACAGTTACGAGTAGACTGCTGATCTTTATCCATTCATAGAAAAATTGAGTACATGAAATTCCAAATTGTTGATTGTCAATATATAATTTCTCTTCTATTAAAATCATTAAGGGAAGAAATAACATTCAATATGATTTCTATTTCTTGCAATCGATGCAGACAATTTTTATTTTAAAGATCCGCAGTCTAGAACTGCACACAATTTATGAACGTGTAGAACAAAGAGAACTTGAACGAATTCGTTTAGAAGGAACAGCATAGATTTTAAATTAACGAACTTGTTCGAATATCGATCTCCATTCAAAAAAACGTGGTAAAAAGACTGTGTCGACGTAAGGGTGCCATGGAACAGTTCCTCTCGGATGATCCGTTACGATTCTTACCGGTCTGGCTATAGATCGGACAGTTAGCCAGAGTCGCCAGATGAGAGAAGGGAACAGGAGGAAATGGTTACCGTCTTTCTGCCAGTACCGGACACATGCACGACAGAGACGAAACACGCGTCACGTGACGCGGCGTATGCGTGGGGAATAACGCCGTAGAGGGGAAAGGTAGAGTGGGGAGACAAGTTCTAATCTGGTGACTCTGCAGTTAGACCGCTATTAGACTAGGCCACTGGTCGCGCGAAAAGCTCTAATAAATCGGCCACTGGTGGTACCACCGTAACACGAAACGCGTTTATTCCCTCAGTCAATACAACACTATACAAACCGAAAGTTTGCTTCTTCTTGCTCTTTTACTAAAAAAAAAAAGGAGGAGAAGGGATCGGAAAATGCATATACATCCAATGTTAGTTTCAAGAGAAGACAAAGGATTATATTGTTCATTGTTTCACGAATTTTGTGCTGATGAGGTGAGATTTTTTCGGTATTTTCAAATGTCAAAGTCCTCCTTTTACGAGCTCCTGGAGTATATAAAAGAAGATATACATGGTATTGACATAAAGATGCTGGTGGCGGCGCCATCAGATGTTGCCCGGCCGGTTGCCGATGTCGTCCACCAGTTCGGCAGCAACTTTTGGTTTCTCCACTAGTTACCGTAATCTAATAGGTTCCATTTGCTTCAATGTCCCAAGACGTGCTGAGCCACCAGTGGCCAAGTCTAATAGCGGCTTTAACAGCGGCTGAATGATCGAAGCGCTGGGACGTCACGAAAAAACGTGTCGAGAGGATTCACCGTGAGTCCTCGATCGCTACAAAAGGCAAAATCATCAGGAGGGGATACGGAGATAGTAACGAGCACGAAACTCGAATTTACTCTTCGAACGGTTCTCTTTAGCGCTGCGCGACAGCTCCATGCCTCCTTGAGTTCCGGGTCATTCGCGATGGGTAGTCGATGAGCTAATTAACGAAACGGCCCAGTCGAACCCGATTCCCCCTTGGCATTTCACCTCAACAGCGGTTGCCAGTATTGCTTGTAATCAGATTATCGATTGTCATTTATCGATTGGCCTTGTATAGCCGTATCGCTCGCCGGCACCTTTTTCCATTTCGTCGATGAACCGATGGTACCCCACAACGCTCGCGGCTATAGTTCCTCGGTCGGTTATATTAATAATCGGTTAGCCGCTGCGTTGGTCATATCGGAAAATAAAAGGAATCATTTGCTCGTTAACGCGACACGCCTCATACGCCTCAAACGTTTTTCCATGTGTCGCGCTTCCTGATCCGCCCAGCTACGATCCTATCCTGAATATCTTTCTAGTACTTTTCTTTCTTCTCTCGTCCCGGTGACAAGGAAAACTATTATGTACACGGGATTAACGGGAAAACCTGTCCTAATTAGCGCGGCGAGCGTTCCATGGGAGGGGGAGGGGGACGAAGCATAAGTATAGTATTTTAAAGAGACAATACGCGATGGCGAACTAGGGGGTACGACGAGAACGATGGGATCGAAGGCGGCGGACAGATCAAACACCAGGGAACCAGACTTGGGCTGCGAATTTCCTCAGCGAGAATAATTGGTATTTTTCGGATTTGTGGATTTCGAGGTGTTCAGCTTCACAGTTGTGAGCTTCATGGAATCTGACATTTTTTAGGACCAGGTCGACAAATTCGGGAGAAAATATTTCAGTAATTTGGATACGCGTGTTTGTTGCAGAGTAGAGTCTGTTCGGGTAATATCAAAATAAGTACTGATCGGAGATGGCAGCGATTTCATACGTTTAGGTTCTGGCGTCACGCAGTGTCAAGCAATTCGACCAATAGCAGAAGATGTGTAGCGCGGAGTAGGGATAACACGTGGTCCCGACAAGTTTCTCACTGACATCTCCTGATGGACGATCAGTAATTAGAACATATCACTTATTTCTCAAAAGTTTGGGGGCGCACAATTTGTTAAACCATGTATTTCATTTATACGCAAAGACGAAGTTAGGAATTTCAAAGATGAAGTTTAGAAATATTAATTCAACAATCGTATCAGAAACTAGCTTCTAAGATATTAAATATCGAGTCAATACTTTCGATGCGTAAAAAGGGGAAGTATTTTTTAGATATTTCAAATATTTATTTAAAAAATTATTTTTCCATGACTGGGTGACGACATGCGAACAGTTGGAAAATATTGAAAGTTTCGCGAAGCAATAAAGCGAAGTGATGGAAAATTCTTGAGAAATGGATTCCAAATGGAACAATTATCGTTAAATAACTTCACGAATGTAACATCCAAGTCTAATTCGAGTAGAGCTATAATAAACGAGACGATTAAAGAGACCAGATTAAATTGTTAACGATTAAAACATTATAGAAGAAATGTACAACGAGATACGATAGCGATTAATATTTTTACGTTAACGATACTTTAATTCAATAAAAATGTTCCTTTTAGAATAAACGTAAAAGCTGCGTTTGTTAACTGTGAAGCCAGCAATCACTATACCGGGTGAGTCAATAACACTTATCGTTAGAAGTAACTCGTAATCTGTTGGTTGCAACGACCTCGATATCTCAAAAAACACGAGATCTAGAAAACCAACATAATTAATTAAAAATGTTTCTTGATGCAACCGATAGGTTACAAGTCATTTTAGATGTCCGTTCTGATTGACACGCTCGGTATATTAAAATTCGGTTTCCTATCGCGGTGGCAGTAAACAAAAAGTTTTTATGGTGATCAGACTGTTTGTTATGCGAAAGTATTTTTGAATAGAGACGCATGCGAGTTAAAAGAATCGAAAACGGCTTGTCGAGACAAAATTTCGAGCAAGTTCTAGGATAAATGGAATTCTCATCATATCGGTGAAGTTAATTTCGTACGGTTCTTAGAGAAGGATCCAAAGTATTAAATCGCTAAGAAGAGTATTACGCTGTTAGACATATTTACTCGTAAAATTAATGTTAAGTGAAATTGTATTTTAACGACGGCAAGATCCGACTGCCAAAAATTTGTAATTATATAATAAGATCGATAGACACTTAAACGAAAAAAAAAAAAAATAATCGATGCCCGTGGACGTCGCGAATCGCAAACGCGGCATCCTGAATCGTTATACATAGGGAAATGTCTAAATCAAGTTTCTAACTTTCGTTCCGTGCGAAACAAATATGTCACAAGCTTGATAAAAAGGAAAGAAACGAAAAGAATATAAGAAATTTATCGTTACAATGTTGTAATTCCAACGTCATATTCATTTCGTTAATTTAATTTCTTTGTTCAACACGTTCTCTACCACATCGACGGAAATATGAATCTTTTCACCCACTCATTCTGCAATTTATTCTGGTCTAAAAATCGATTTGAGACTTTCGTTGAGATTGGTAGAGAACGTGTTGGCAGATCGATTACTAAATTATTTATTGTTTCATGAAGACACGCTGGAGACTAGCAATAATGAAAGTCTGCCTAATAGATATACGCCTCGCAATGACGAACAAGCTGTGTGAGATACGGCAATAATTTATATTTTTCGTCGATATTCATATGAAAATAAGAACGATGACCGCCATTTTGTAATCGAAGAGATCCACGGATCCTGAGAACATCCGTCGCGTCATGTCGCCTAACTCGATGTCTAGTTCAGAGCAGTGTCGCTAGATCAAAAATTGTCTCCTACTCAGTGTCGCCAGACAGCTACCGAAACGGATGCTTTTTCGTCTCCTCCTTTTCCCCTTCCATTATCCCATTCCACTACCATGAGTACACTCCAACGTCCCCCACTAAGACTCTAGACTGGAACGCAACGAGTAAACATATTACTCTGGTCATCAGAGAGGGGGTACATAAATTCCCCTCGATTTTCTCTATCTGGCGACACTGCTCCTACTCTATCCTTCCTCTTCCACGACGCTATTCCCCCATTTTCCAGCAGTGAGCATCCCCATGCTTCGCTTCCATATTGCGTCTGCGTATGCATCGTGACTAACCCGATAATGACAGAGAAGGGGTAACCGTATTCCCCTGAAAGCGAGATAATTTCACTCTCTCTGCCAGTACCGGACTAGTCACGTGACATTGTGACTAGCGACTGCGTGCAAAATCACTAGACGTGATTTATCACAGTGATCGTGATTTTTTAATCTAGAGTAAATTTGATCACTGTCATCCTCATTTCTCATCTCGATTGAATTAGTTCTTTTTTGAGATGCATCAATTATTTTGCATAAAAACAACTGCATATAATATGAGTTTAAAATTACGCTACGTTTTCTGTATATGTACAACGTAAATTGACTTCATTTAATGATAAAAATAAAAAATATTCAATTTTCTTTTATGTACGTTATTTCAGTATTTCAAGAAGAGAAAAATTA
This sequence comes from Lasioglossum morio, assembly GCA_916610235.2. Taxonomy (NCBI): domain Eukaryota; kingdom Metazoa; phylum Arthropoda; class Insecta; order Hymenoptera; family Halictidae; genus Lasioglossum; species Lasioglossum morio. The sequence continues at coordinate 6,171,565 of OU744328.1, read as the reverse complement.
ATTCTTCCTCTCGATTTCGAAATCGTAATATTTATCTAAATAGTGTAAAAGTGCAGACAGTTTCTTTTGTGTCTATTTATGTATATGCTACGTATAATGTTTTATAAAATATCAATGTATTACTTAACAATTATAGGAAATGATTGTTTGAGAAACGTCTTGCAAATCTAACCCTTTGGACTCGAAGCGATTTTAATCCGAAAATCAAGACATTTTTTACAACCCAAATAATCTTCTCATACAACAGTTGAGCTTTCTACAATTTATATAACACAGACAAATTTATAATAATAATATTAGAACTGTCTTGAATAATCGTATGGCAATTGTAACTGGCATCTCAGACTCGCTATTCGAGTGCAAAGGGTTAATAAACTTGATAAAAATGCGATATAACACGCAATTTTCTCAGGTTATGGCTCTGTAACTTGCGCGAAGAACAATTATGCTCTCCACCAATCAGTAGCGATCACGAAAATCACGAATCACGGTGAAAAATCACGAACGGGAACGAACGTGATCGAATCACGAGTGATCCAAAAGTAGCAATTCACGTCGACCTTAATTGTGACACATGCACGATAAGGGCGGACCGGGTCACGTGACCGGTCCGTGACGTAAACGTGGGTAGTGGCGTCGTAGAAGGGGAAGGTAGAGTGGAGACACGTTAATCTGGCGACTCTGATCTAGTTGCATATTGTACTTCATAGCACTGGAACATTTTTTTTTCTTTCTCTTTTGTTCTTCAATTACAAATCGAAGCACGGTCGTAAGCCGTCTCGTTAGGATTCATATCGCGCGTCTCCTTGAATCTCTGATGAAAGATTTTTTTTTAATCTGACGACACTCGGAAGAGACGCATCTGCCAGGAATGACTTCACTTTTCACCTCGCTACGAATCATTGTAGGAACGACCTATTAATCTAGTAGTATATTTATTAAAGACTTATTTATTGTAAACAGTTGACTCCGTGTACATACGTGTCTCTACGATCATTATGTTACTTGTATGAAATCACGCGCGTCGATCATGTGATCTTCGTATGTTGTGCCTGTCCTTCGACCGCGCGGAAATCGGTCATAAGCATAATCGGCGAACATAATAATCGTCGGTTCCGTGGCAGCATGGTCTAACGCAATGGAACGGTTGAGTATACGTGTATCGCGTGAATCGCCCGGCTACGGCGAGCGCGAACAAGAGATTGGAAAGGGGATACAAGATTCGATTGTAACGCACGATATCTCAAAGTACTGATGTAATTTAATATTTAATTTAACGGTTAGGCTAATAGAATAGATCATTCTAACAGACGTCATTTTCTTATCAACCCCTCTCGAACATCCCCGAACGTCCCAACCCTCCCAATTGGTAGGGTGAGATAGCTCTTACACGACTGATAGGATTCGATCGATTGATTCAATAGAAACGCTGCTTCGAGCAACAATGAAAAAAGTAACTGAACACCTTCAGAAATTTATAGCTCGGTAGCGGAGTTGTGTACGGACTGCGCATAACAAACTAATGTGTCCACCGAATTTATAGTTAATTAGATTTTCGAATTGTCTCGCCGATTGGTTTCATAGGATGCAGTTTCATACGCACGCAGCTCACCGACTCGATAAATTGTTGAATGTCTTCGTTTATTTTTTCTTCTTAGTCACTCTGTACACGACTGTACTTACATGTACGCTATGTTAACTCGTCACGACGATGTAAGCCGTAAGACTAATGTAAAGAATTACAAAATAAATGATAAATTAAATTTTTCTGCACTTCTCTGAAGTTCAATGAGAAAAAAAAAACAACAACTGAAGCGTACTGATTTTTTTTCCACCGCACCTTACCTGTGAGTCAGGTAATCACTTTAATTGTGAGTCAGAAACTCCGGAAAGGAAACTCGAAGAGAGTGAATGAAATGAACAAAAGTGTGTCAATTGATATATTAATATAAATCCTTGATCGAAGACAGTTGCTTCAGAATGAAAAGATAACGTAGAAATGTAAATATTGAAATTGCTAGCTTGATTTTTTCTCGAGAATGGACTTGGGTCACTTTTAAAATAAACAGCTCATTTCACCTAAGCAATTCCTTCATAAAAGGTTTTCGTAGATACTATGGTTCTCTTAGGTCTTAGATCAAGGATTGACTACAATATCTTTAAACATTTATTTTCTATTTATTTATTTATGGTTTATTTTAATGTGATCACATTAACAACTAGGTCATTAGTGACCACATAGTTTACAATCGAATATATCTTACATGTTGCTTGTGGAGAGGGTTACGATTAATGTTTACATTGTGATGGGGGACAGTCTTTCAAAATTTGTTATTCTGTTCTGCTCGAATTAAAGTCGAAGGATGCAGTAAAAGCGGAAAGAGTAACATGTACTTCATTAGCATTTGTTTCGTGTTTGCCAATAAAAAAACCGGTTTTCCCAAGCATGCATTACAGTTGCGCAACCCACTCAGCACCAGCCACCAACAAAACTCGCTATTACTTCCGGCGGAACTGAAATTGGACCGCTTCGCTCGCGACGAACAAAGCCACTTAAATTCCCATTTCTAAATGATAACGCGCGACCCTACCTTGTAATGCGGTTCCTCTAAATTGCGGAAACAGATCTGGGACAAAATGCTTACGCGAATTCTCTTTCACGAACGCGGTAATAGTTTCATAGACAGCTGTTTTTTTCATACGAGATAATATCGTAATTGGAATGTGTTCCTTCATGAACTAGAAATTTATCGAATTAATCTTAGAAAAAGATTGAAAGGGAACAAGTACAATAGTGTGAGACGATGAAAAATGTTTAAATCTTAAAGCTGAGCTGTGTGTGTATATATTACAAAATCGTTATTTTTTTTAGTTGTGTCACTGTTCTTGCCGAATTGCGATATGTCTTATGATCATAAACGGTTAATCAGAAAAACAGAAAAATGTTGACACTATTGTAAAAATAAAATATGTAGTATCTACGAAAAGAAGTCAAAAAAGGGAGTTGATAGCCATGTTAGTGTGGGCTGGCCTCCTTTCCGGTTGTTACTGTCCTGGTCAACAGTCTCAAAATGGAAGTCGTTTAATAGATTCTTCCAGAATGGAAGTGCCAAGATGAAGTTCTTCTACTCTTCGATTTGAGAAAATTTCCGAGAACTGCAGTACTTGTTCACCGGATCCTCACCATTGGTTGGTGAAGTTGCGGTCAAAAAAGAGCAATCTACAGCGTGAAAGGAATCCTGGGAAGAAAAACAACAGAACATCGTAGGGAAGCGTCAGAAAGTCAAGATAATGAGGGATCGAATAATGAGAAGTTGACTTCTTTTTCACTTCTCCACGCTAGATAGTGAATAGGAGTTAGCACATACTGACGTCGAAGAGGTTGAAGGAAAGAAAAAGCAAGAATCTCGATTGGTCCCATCTCATTAACGAACAATAAAACGTTCTTGTATAACATCTGGTAAATAACTGTTCGAGCTTTGTGTCGATGTTTACCATAACTCGGTCAATGTACATATGTGGAAAGGGGGAGCTAAGCAAACATGCAAAAAAATTGATAAATAAATATATCTAATTTGAGTGTTTGTGAATGAAAGTTAAAATAATTTTTTTTAATAGGAGTTTCTAAAACAAATGTTTTCAAATATTACACTAAAAACAAAGTAGTGAGGTACCATCTTGCCTCACGAAGTATGCCGGAGTATCAAAAATGGGACAAGACGGTTCCTCCAAAATTTTTACAATGGATGCAACTGTGCATTACTTTTCATTTAACATGGAATTATTTCTATTGAAAACCTCGCATTCGTCGTACCATGGCTTCCTAATGTCCAGTTGATTTTAAGTTAAAGTTTGCATGACTCATTTTTCCTGAAATGAAACTTTGCAGAGTGGTGTGCTGAACATTTCATGATTGAGAAATATAAAGTACACCATAATGCGAAGTCTCATGTATTAGTCTTTAAATTTTGTTTTTATAATGATTGAAATACTCTATACAGGGTGTCTCAAAAATGTTGTCCTCACTTGAAATGAGTGATTCCTGAGGTCATTTGAAGTAACTTTTTCCTTTGCTAAAATGTTCTGGACGGTTTTGTTAAAAAGTTATTAACAAGAAACGTGGTATTGGCCGAGCTGGCCTCCATCTGGTGTATTCGTGCTCTGATTGGTCCGTGCCTTTCGTTAATAACTCGGAAACAAAGCCGCGGAGAACATTTTCGCCAAGTAAAAATTTACTTCAAATGACCTCAGAATTCACCACTTTTAAGGAGGTACAACAACTTTGGAACAGCCTGTATATTATAATATAATATACCGAGTTAACAGCGATGTACAAATTAAAATGTCGATTAGCTGCAATGAGCTTCAAAACTCTCTCTTTAAGAAGCGACACCTTGTCCCATCTTCCTTCTACGCGTTGCCATATATCATTATGTCAACGTGATTTAAATAGAGTTTAATTCCTTGATTGATCACTCCATATTTCATATGTACCCCTCGGTTTTCATTTACCGTCGGGCCCCTTAAAAGGCACGGACCTCTGGAATTATCTAATTATACCTGCCCTCTGCTGATGTAATCTCAAGTAAAAGTGATTTGCATTTTCCGTCGATTTTAATTAAATAGTCGTTATATGTGTAATTATATAGTTATACTTGTGCAGAGCTTAGTGGCCAGTTTCACGCGGTTGCCATCATCAAACTAAAAACAGGAAGAAAATTTGTTGAAATTAGATATATCTGTAAAATTTTAAAAAATTTTGTTACAGAAGATATTTTAATATTGCTTTTCCAAACTTTTATTTATCAAGAACCGCGTCTGAAGAGGGACATCTCTTGTATACAACGCGAATGTATTGAATGTATTCTGTTCAAATAATTTGTAAATTTCTATTCTAGTCTACTCTAAAGAATCTGAAAGAAAGGTGGAAGAATTTTTCCTCCATTTTTAACGAACTACATAAATTATCAGCTAATAAGCACATTGCATTAAATTTTAGCTGGTTGTAACTGTGAAAATAATTTTAATTAGTGAATAATCGCACAGAGAAATAACACAAAGTAATATATAACATATTAGCACTAAACCTACCGACCATCAAAAGTGACTGATGTGTATAGTATAATAAAAATAAAAAGATTAAATTGATTTATATTTTGTGCGATTTTTACTGTAACATATACTGGAGTCAAAAAATATATTCACATGAAAACACCATTACAATTTCAATAATTGTTAAATAAAAAATCTAAAATGGGTCACTTGACCCTTCGAGGTAGGTTTAGTGTTAAACAAAAATTGCAAACATAAAGTATTACAAATTATATTATATATTAATATTTTTAATCGTATATTATATAACAATAAATAGTAATGATCAAGATTAAAGATAACCATACATGTATTGTTTGTTTGGGAATATACTTTTCATTAACTCAATAATTGCCGTGATATCACGAGACTCGACGAAAACAGGGTATCCAGTGGGTGTGATTATCTCACTCAGAAATTTCAACAAATTCATTTATCATAAATCTGATAACCTGTTCTTGTAATTGAAAATTCAAGCAACATTCTTGTTCGTAGGAGATATTAATCTTCAGTACGTAAATAACATTAATTCCTTCAGAACGTACATAGGTCTAGCACCCCTGCATCATCGCATGATATATTAATTGACGCTATCTGCAGTTTACCAACATATCAATTTTGTTGTATAAGGAAAAGTAACCACCCGGTTACTGTCATCGCTACTTGTCTTATATTCTACATGTTGTGAGTAAAAATGAAGTAATAATCAATTTATATCTTTACATGTGACTAATCAATTGCTTTAGAAACTGTCTCATAAATTGCACTAATTAACGCATTTCGTATTGACGGTATCATTTATGATTGATGATGGTAGGGTTACGCTGTCAGCTTCTTATTTTATTGCTAGGAAGCGTGTATAACTATTTCTATTCGTCAATGAAATGGATTAACAATCGATAAATATCTTTTTAAATTAACCGATACTTATAATAATGGAAAATTCTTATGAAGTGATTTTGGAAAGCTAATGCAGGTAAATATAATAAATTTTCTATTACAAAGTAGATTTTATGTACTAAGGTAGTTCGCTGTCTTTTGTTTTTTTACGAAGTAGATATTCTTGAATAAATAAGCACTGCTTATCCTTCAGATTTCAGTGAAAATGGTTTTGTAATTGAGATTCAGAATCCAACGTAAAAAAAGTTTCTTTGAAACAAAAAGGTAATAAGTAGTTTTATTCAAACAAAGTAAAATTTAAAAAAAAACTACTTTTGTGCGTATATTATTTTGTATGTGTAACAGCAACGTTAATAAAAAAGAATATGTTTATATTCTATTTCGAGTCTGCATTTTTCTTTTGCGACCCTCGGATTAATTTATAATACATAACGAGGCACTTGATGGAAAAAGAGTTTGACATGCCTGTTCTACACTCTACATACATATGCTTCTTACAACACTTGAGAAGTTCCAGTAAAAATTGTTACAAATTTGACACAGATCTTCGCATAAACATGTTCTTCAAAGTCACTAGCCTCTCAATAGTAAAGAATTGAAAAGTACACAAGAAACACGTGCACTTCACTGGATGACCAACTTATGTAACGTGATAGAACACGCGAGAAGTCAATGCTCGAAGTCGCTACCATTTTGTTCGGGTATAACAAGGCAATCATGAGGTTTCATTAAAAGATTTTCTTTTATTCGACAGGTCACGTACTTACATTTTGCAAGGTGTTTGAATTGAGTCACCATAATTTTGTACACAATCATTATCTTTCATATGAAAAAATCGACATACCCACTGAAGATTGATAAATCTAGCACACAACGTTTCAAACTGACATGTTTATCAGTAAACAGCTGATTTTAAACATTCACAATAAAAATGGATAAGTGAGATCAAACTTCTGAATTTTAATACAGGGTGTCTCACTCAGAGTTGGACATTATCAATTAAAATTTTAACCAAGATTGATTAATGTGTACGATTAAAAAAGGTAATCATTGAGAAATGAACGATTGATTCAATCGATTGATGAAGTTAATCGTCAATCGTTGATTAAAAAAGGAATCATCGACAAATCGAAGACTGATTTAATCAATTGTTGTAATTAATCGACACTCAATTAAAGCGATCTTTGCATTATCGAAAAATCAGATCGCAGTAGAACGAGACACGCTTCTCATTCAATAGCCGAGCATCTCAGCATGGGATTATGATTATTTACTTTGAGTAAAAACAATTTTTATTTGGATCCCGTTTTGTAATTAATATGAAGCTTTAATTCACTAGTTTAGTCATGGACTGTAGATAATGGCGAAGCGTTGCAATAAGAATCGTATAAGTGCAGCTAGGGAACGAAAAACTATGGGACAAGAAACTAAAATCGTCGATGCAGCCGTCCAGTTCGCATCCGTTCCTCCTAAATGCATCGACTACGCTTACAGTGTTACGATAAAGATATAAAATATAATTATGATCGGCGTTCGATCCTTTAATGGTAACACGCTAATTTTGTGTACACCGTTCGCCGAGATCCGTTAACATCGTGAATTAGACGCACAATGTTGCTGGAAACCGCGAACGGTATTAAACCACGTTCGCGTATCGATCGAACCGATCCCAAAGAAAAAGAATACGAAACACGAAATATTAATCTGCCGGCAATTGCACGCCGTACAAATACTTTGCCCTCATCTCGGCCATATAATCTCAACCGGTTATTAAAAGTAAATATCGCATAATTCCCCGACGAAATACACGGTAGGTCTTCTTGGGAGATATCATCGAACTACTGCGATTCGAAGGATTTGTAGTAATACCACTGGTACTTGCTCTACCATATCCTATCGCATAAATTGCTTATAATATAATGTTGATTACATCGGAGACTCTTAACAAGATGTCTTTTTCACGCCGGTTTTTAACATGGTTTACAACGAGAGAAATTTAGGATTCTCGCCTCCGGTATATTGCAGAACGAGTTTGCATTTGCATAATCTATAGATTTCAAAATAACCCATTCGAAGATATCGTAACGATAGGATAGACCGAGGCGGATCGGATCGTTCTCTATTTGATAAGTACATACCGAATCTTTCATTGAGAATTGTTACTTTATATTATAGAGAAACGCTGTTTTTTACAATTAATCAGATCACATACTTGATCGAAGAGAAACCCTCGGGTCCGAGCTGTCTCTTAAATCGTGTGGTGCTACTATTTATTATACGCTATCACGATTCGTACACTAACACGATTCAAAAGAGGGCTTGTAACGAGTTTAAAACATGAAAGATATTGTTTGTTTACATAAACAGCCTAACATCTCGAAAGTATGTTCTCAAAGAGTTAGAATTTTGCAAATTAACGGAGCCACAAGTGGATTCACTGTACCAGTAACAACGGATTAAGGATTGCAATATCGGTACACCGGTATACCGAATACCGGTATTTCGTATTATATTGCAATTTCGTGAAACCGGTATTTGCTAAGGTAAAATACCGGTATTTTTGGTATTAGCTATATATAATGAATAATTTTTTTGAGCATCTACTCTTATTTGAAATACGTATTTGCAGTAGTGTCAACATCAATCATTTGCTGATTTGCAATCAGCTGTAAATGAAAAAAATGCCAGAAACAATAATACAAAAAATAGAGAGACCGAGTTAGAAGATGAAGGACAACGAGACAAATATTTAGAGGAAGTATTCATTCTCATCCTCATTATTAGATTACTGATCTTTATGTATTTATAGCAAAGTTGAGTAGATGAAATTGAAAGTTGTAGGAAATTTTGAAAATTCAAGATGTCAATATATGATTTCTCATCTATTGAAATTATTGAGGGACGAAATAATATTTTGTTTGGTTTCTATTCCTTGCAATCGATACAGACAATTCTTATTTTGCATAAAGATCCGCAGTCTACTCATTATCATTTCGTCATATCGTTATCATTCAATCCTCATTTCATCCTCATTATTAACAGTACCACCAACCAGCGTGGATGCGGAAAGAGCATTTTCAACTGCAGGTAATTTGTGCAGAAAAATACGTTCTGGGCTTAATGACAGTCCAATTAATGCATTATACTTTTTACAATAACATTTCAAAAATATGCAGTTAATTTAGTTAATTTTTTTTCTATAATTATATATTAATGACATTTTCTCTTAGTAATATTGACTTTTAGCATCTATACTATTTCTTCACTCTTAGTTATTAGTATGTATCTTCTCAATAACAATACTATATGTTTTGTTCCTTTATTGTATTACTGTTAAAACTAATGTTAAAACTTATGATCTTACTGTTGTTAATAATAATATTTGGTTATAACATTTGTTCCTTTATTTTATATTTGTACATAACAAAATTGTTTATATTTTTTTGTATAAAACTAATAATTATGGCAAAGAAACAATTGTGTTTTTGTACCTTTTTGGACATTCCTAATACCGGTATTAATACCGGTATTCCGGTACAACATTTTAAAAAATACCGGATACCGGTATTGTATTTTTGGTCCGGTATTGCAAACCCTACAACGGATAGATGCTTCTGGGACCGCCTGTATAATCATTCCACTGTCTGCTCGTGGCTGATTCGCGTTGACGCGTCAGGCGAGAGTCAGCAATGAGTTTACAATCCGATCACGTAATTAACAAGCGCGGTGTTATTACCGTCAATATCGTTTTATCGTATTTTCTAAAACGGACTGGGACGATGGCCGGTAGTGGCGTTATCAGGATTATTGGTGTCATCGCGGCGGTCATTAAAGGGATAGCCTCGCCCCTATTCCCCGAAGAAATCGAACAGCAACCTGGCCACTAGTTAAGCTGAGTAGAAAGCCGGCGCGCAGCTCGGCTGCTGCCGATCGGCTTCAATTATTCAAATCAGCGTAGATGAGAGAGTCGATAGCCTTGGCGGATGCGCGGCGGCTGTTGGGTACCGTGTGCTGCCGACTCGAGGAAGCGTCGTGCAACCCGCGGGTGCAACCCATAATTCCTAGACGATCTTTCCTCGAGCCGGCTAGGTGTGCTAGGGCTGTTTGAGGCCGCGCTTCGACACGAGGTCCGGGCAGCTGCTTACTGCTGGGCGTAGTAGTGTTGGCTCACCAAGCTGCCAAGCGCGTTTAAATCTACGGTTGGCTTGAAATTGCTTGCAACAGGCAAATCGACTCAATACAAGACGAACGATCACTTCTGATGAAGTTTGACGAATGGAGTATAAGAGGCTCCAGTACTTACTACTGCTGCGTCCACACACACACTTAGGAGATACAGTAAATCCTTAAATACTACGTTTGCAAAAATGACTTTATTTTTTCATGTATTACTGCGCCGACCGCGCCGAGCGAGACTTCAATAGAGAGCCGAACATAGAGAAGGACAGAATGAAATATAAATCGCGTGACCGAAAAGTGTCCCCGTCGCCGGCACAGCGTCCTCCGGTAGTGGAGTGAGTAGACACTAGACAACGTTTACGTAGACGACCCCGGAAAGTATTTAAGGTTTTTCTGTACCACCGTTATACCAGATAGACGTGGTGCTGGGCCCGAGGTCCAGAGGGTTGAGGAGCAATGCGAACAGCGAAGGACTTTAACCCTTCATTAGCTCGGACGTCAAGAGAGATTGTAGAGGGGCAGCCCATTGGCTGTCCCGGGTGTGGGTGTTTACAGGTTAGCCACACTCTTAACAGAAAAAAGGCCTTCAGTGAATACCACTGGCAAAAACACGCATTAACAATAGAGTACCTCATGAGTGATGTGGAAACCTATTGACAAGAGTATCGCCCTAATATGTCACGAATAGCTTCTATGGTACGCGCTTGAGGAACTTCGAGCACTAGGGCCGCCACTGGGAGTGTCGTCGACCAGTCTCTGAAAGAGCTGGAAACGAAAAGACACAAACGATGATGATGATGATGATATGAAATCTAAAGGAAAACGACAAAAATTGTCGAAGCTGGCCAGTTGAGTTCTCGGAGATCCTGGCCCCCCCTTACAATAGCTTAGGTGGGAGTGCGGTTTTAGTGGGTAGAGGCTGGCCGGAGAGTCCTCTGGACAGTCCCACATAACCCCTTGGGGGGCCAGGGTATGCGTAACGCATTTCCGCACTATATAAAAAAAAGGGCCGCCACTGGGAGCGAGACGCGCGGATGATTAAAGGGGGCGTAGCCTTTGAAAATCAGCGTCGCGAGCCATTAATTCCGAGGCCTGATCTGGACCGTTCGGATTGATGCGGACCGATGTACCTGATTCGAGCCAACCATAGCGTAGACTTGAATTGTGCTTGACGGCTTGAAGACCCAACATTAGCTGTAGGCTGTAGGCTGTTACAGACTGCCAAGCGGTACAGAGTCAAATGAATTTTTCTCGGCCAGGAAGCAGAAGCATCGTGGCGCGCGGCGGATCGTCCGACTTAACGACGTCAGCTTCGTTGGAAGCATGGGCCAGCTCGACGAAGTGTCGAAGGAATAATTACGTTCCTGCGTAAACGCGGATTAACGAGACGATTGTTCCTTGTTGTTACAGCCTGCGAGCCGGGTGCGCGCGGACCCGCTTCCTCGATTGTGGCGTCCTGCGAGCACCCCGAAGAATGTTCATCGCCGCTTTCAGGAAACTGCGGAGCAGGCACCACAGCTCGGCCACAGAGGTAATGACAACTTGTCTTTTTCGCGACGTCGCGTCGCGGCAGCGTCGTACGCGCGCCAACCTTTTTTCATCGTTTTTTCATCTATGGACCAGCTGGAATGCCGAGCGAAACCGAACCACTCCGGGAATCCGGTGGTTTCCTTCCTTTGAGAATGTTAGGTTGCGGCTGGATCGCGGGAACAGTGAGATAAACGAATACTTCCAATTAGTAATCGACGTTAATGAGCTTCTTACGGGCTTGTATTTTTACTCGATACACGCAATCACAATGCCGGCTCCTGCTGCTCGTATGATAGATATCGCTGCGGGTAATTAGGAGGGCATTATCGCGCTAATAATTATTATGCGCTTGTTAGGCACGTCAGGTTCATTGCTCAACGCAAAAGATCACCGGAATGAAAAGTGGAGATCGAAGATAAAGTATTTGCAAGTTACAAAAATATAAATTCACAGATTGCTGCTCGAAAATTGCGATAATTTAAATAAAATAAGTTGAGAAAAACGTGACAAGTACGTTCGATAGCGAATTTTAATGGATATGTAAGATGATACAGGGTGTCCCACGTAACTGTCGCCATAATTTTTCGAGCATTCCGGTAGTCAGGTGAAAAAACTAATTAGTAAGACCTTACTGTTAAGGTCGTGTCAAGGTGATAATATACTAGTATATTATGTCCTAAGATGTATGTAGTGCCGTTTAAGAAAATGAGTGTGGCCTTTATATTTCATGAACAAATTTCTTTTTCGAATTTTTTCTATTGCATTTTGTAGCTGAATAGAGACTAATTAATTTTGTTCCGAATTTTATCTCGCTACCGAAAGTGCCCGAAAAATTGTGGTGATAGTTACGCGGGACACCCTGTATACAATCGAATCTAATTTAAAAATATTCTTTGAAAAAATGAAACAATTTTATTAAGTAAATGTGTGTTCCTTACACGTAATGTTCTCCTTAATTATCATGTTTCAGCATATTTTAATTTATGGAAATCAAATGTATCTAACTATTTTTGATTACATGCTGGACTTTCTTTTCCCTAATTATGCTAAATCTCTTAATTGATTCTAGATGTTTACATGTGATCGCTTGAAATAAAGATAAAACTGGGAAATAAATTGGAATCACTGAATCACTGAACAGAGAAGAAATATTACATATATTATAAAACTGTTTTTTTAGGAATTTTTCTATAGTGTATGTTTAAAATAGTCGTGGTGTGTGTATCATTGTTTATTTTTATCGTATTTACTTAGTCATTTACAATGTTCTTTGTAAAAATTTGGCGTACTATGATGATCTACGTGAAAATGTCCTTTGTTGGATAAATTATAATAAAAAATTTCCGAAAATATTCAAACTGATAATCGTTAGAAAATAAACAATTGAAAGTAGTACAAAAGTTCTGTACATTTTTGCTAACAAACAGAAATATATTTTATATTATCTGTTGATTCTAATTCCAAATTTGGAATATTATTAATCTCGAAATACTTTTTCAATAATTACTTTTTAGATAATGCATTAGTACAATTGTATTCAAACTTGATGTAGGAATATACTTATAAAAACTCGTATAAAATTAATAATAAATAATAAAGTATATTTTTAGAAGTTAGGTATAATTAATAGTTTATATTGGAATTAATATTTTAAAATTTTGAAGCCGTTGGTTTAACATAAACGTTTGTATACTTCATTTTATAGAATATAAATTTAAACTTTGTCGTGCGAGTATGAATCAGAAAAGGATAAAGACGCATGCGTGCACGGAATACTTATTAAAAGAAATTTCTGATCAGATAATTCTGACAGCAACGGACATTATATAAATAACATTGTCTCTAAAGTGTTCGTTAATTAATAGTATCCTAAAGCTTAATAATTTTCGACTTACACTAGTGTTTAAGTAAAATTAATTTGCTGAGAAAAAATGATTTTCAAATAAAGACAAGACATTTTTCAAGCAACAAAGAGATAATTTATCAATTACTCAGCAAATTACGAATACGTGACCGGGATTCGTAACCTTGTACAGGTGGTACTACAAAATTATTATGAATTCTTCCCCTCTACAAGTAATATATTATCATGGTACCACATTAACCTAACGAATATATAATTACAATCATGAATTATTACTATCACTTTACATGTAGTCAAGGATTATATCGGAACAAAGTAAAAGAAACGTGCAGGTAAGAATTGAAAATTGAAGTTGTTTATGGTTTTCCTCCATAAAAAATAATAAAGCAGAACACGGAATAGTAAAAAACATATAAATGTGTTATTTTTTAAAGAACATTATCATCGCTACTAGCCTTAATATTTCGGCAATTATAGTTTTATCATTTTCGTATCTTTATATTTCCAGAAACGAATGTAGTTATTCAAAAGAAAACATTGATAATCTTGAAAACTACGATAACAAACAACCCCTGCGGGATACTGACCACTTGATTCCATTCAAATGACACATAAACAATTGTTAGTTTTTCAAAATTAACGAAGCTATTCTGTGGGTCACTCATGAGTGAGACAGCCATTATAAACATTTGTAAGTTTACCGAATACAATGCAAGTTTGCAAAACACAGCGAGGCAAAGACATTTATCAAACGAAGACTTACGAAGTGCTTAATATGTTTTCACTTAATAATCCTTCCGATTGGGAAAATTAATTTCTGGTACATACTCGCGTTCAGCAAAGAGAAATTTCCAGATCGTATCTTTCCTGCGTCTGTCACATAAAAAATGAAAACAGAATTCATCGATCGTTCGAAAGGATAATTGCCGGCGCAACGGACTTAATTCCAGGTGAACCAGCGCGATCGAGGAATACGTTAGAATTCACTACCGTTCGAATAATTACGAGCCGTGCCGTGTACTTTCAGTCAGGGTAGAAGAAGAAAAGATTTATCTACGGAAGATTGTGCTGACCGGTTGTTCAAGCAGCGGGGTGCATTTATAAATAATGCAACCAAGATGAAGAAAGCAGGTAGTCCCGGTACATAAACGTCAAATGCAGCTACTGGGGTAACCGGTAGAAGGAGTAACTGCGGCACGTACATTAGCCCGCATAATTTTAGCACTTGCAGCGCTTGAACGGAACTCTTTCAGCGTTACGTCACGGTACATCGTGGGTTGAAAATGACACCGTTTCGTTACATAACGCCCTTCGGGACCACTGTCTTTCCTTTATTCACAACGTTATTTCCGTCGTACAAATTTCACGCTTCTCGGCCGTGACTCCTCCTCCTCACTAGGCGTACATCTATTTCTGCTGGATACGATCATTGAACTATCATCGACGATTCGCTGCTTACCCAAATCTAAATTTTAAACGTTTACGGGGTTACGTACAATGGTCGGAATTAATATTCAGACACTTTTTAGCCGTATCGATTGCATGTACCACTTTTTAAGTGGTTCGTTGCAGCTGGATCATGAACGCCTGAAATGTCGAAAGGTTCGAACGCAAACGCAATCCTTTTGCTATGCAACGCTAATTCAACGAACAGAGATCCAAAAGACTACTTTACATTTTGTGCAAAGCAATTATACAAACTTTAAACTATTATGAAATTGCTACTACTTTAAACATTGCATTAACAGGAATCAAAATGAAACGTAATCTGAATCGCGATTATTTTATTCGCAACGCTACAATCTAAACAATCTGTATTGAACTTTATGGAAATCGCGATTATTCAGCAACGCTGAGTTTGATCTCTGTTCAAAATCGACAGTCGACAACTCTACTGCAAATCGCGGACGTGCCCATCTCCGCTGATCGTTGGGACGGCGAAGCCTGCCCATGTAGACAACTAACTACTTCTATTACTACTACTACTACTACTATTTCTACAGACGAGTAAAGTGGTAAAGTAGTTATGAATGAAATGTCTTTGCATCCGAAGATGCGAGGCCATTGTAGTTGCCCTCTTGACTGACCATTTGTCGGGGCCATTTCGGCATATAGCCTCTTCTTTTTCTTCGGCGGTCTATCAAACATCTGAAACCCTAAACGTGTTCGCAGTGAAAACGATCGATGACTTCCGAAACGAATCACAAGTTTCGAGAGAAGCCGATCATTCCGCTGGTGCGATCGAGCAGGTGCGCAACGTTTCGAAACCCTAATTCGTGCGCATTCGCGTCCGCGTCCGCGAAAAGCTACACGAGCAGGAAGAATCGAGTACGAAGCATCAATTCGAACGTCATGCTTCGTTCGATTTAGCTTCGAGACGAAACTTCGAGCTCTTCCAGTGACTGACTACTTTAGAATAAACAGTCACACCAAGAAGGTAAGATACCTACCTACCTAGTCCTATATTTAAAAAATTGCAAAAGACAAGTTCTCCAACACATTCGCAACACGATCTCCACACAGACGCCAGGGTGCAACAGGCTAACACCTAGAGAGAACATCCTGGGACGCCTCCGACACCCCAACGTTCAAATCACAAGCACACTCTAAGGTACGTACCAGTTTTCCTGAAATCGACTGACAATGGCAGTGATCATTGCGAAATAAATCAATAAATCCAAATAATTCTGAATACTTCACATTGTTTTTATTGAACAGAGAAAACTTCTACACACATTCCATGAAGATCCATGTAGCATGTCACGGATCGACAGGAATATGAGCTACTGAATCTAGTTTAAACAACCGACGCAATTCCACTGCTTAACAACACTCACAAGTGGAAAATACGTCGTGCACCCTATACTAACCATTGTCAGTAGCCACACATATGATTAAAAAACAACATTCCATGTGCCCGTTGCTCTCACCCTCCCGAATAGCACCTGGGCACGCGAGAGAGGATTCGAGTAACGAACAGTAAATCTCAATGGTAAAGGTATTTAATTAGCGATCGCCAAGTTTTTGAAAACTAAATTTGATTTCTTATCGGCGCTACGGTTCGATCATATGCTACATCAAACTATATAATTTTCATGCAATTTTCCTCAGTGATACACATCGGAGGTTTTCACTAGAATGTGAACCAATATGATGCCGGTATCCTGTTGCAAATAGTTAGCGGGACGAAACGTTCCTTTCCTTTTATGGGTGACATCACATTAGTTAGAAATAACCCGCTAACTATTTGCAACAGGATACCGGCATCATATTGGTTCACATTCTAGTGAAAACCTCCGATGTGTATCACTGAGGAAAATTGCATAAAAATTATATAGTTTGATGTAGCATATGATCGAACCGTAGCGCCGATAAGAAATCAAATTTAGTAAATCTCAATATCCTGAAAATCCTATTAAAAGAATCTGTTAGATTTTACAGGGGCTACTGTTCTTTCATTTTTGCAAAATGACTATTTTGTATTTAAAATTTAATGTAAATTTACAAATAAAATATTTAAATAGAGAAAACGGTCATAGAATTTTATTTTTTTATAGAATTATATTTTAACGCCTAGCGTTTCCACAGTCACTTTACTCGTCAAAATTAACAACTGATCAAATATAGTAAGAAAAGTGGACTGTTGTTTGATCACTAAATCAGAATGAATGATAAATAAATAATTCAATTAGAATATAAAATCGCAATTTATTTGAACAGAAATGAAATAAAATCGATATCCATCGCACGACACGAACTCAAATACAGTTGATCATCACGACACATAAGTAAATTCGAATTAATAGGAAAGAAATAAATAATATTTACTATTTGTTCATTAATGGTATGAAAAGAGATATTCAATAACACAATTTAATTGGGAAGATAATTGGTACTCACGTTCACGTCCTCTCCTGTTTGAAGAAATCACTATGTACAGCTGCGTCTCGCTTTCAATTATGTTATTTATGGAAAGCAACAAGTAGTATCGATCTGTGGAATCACTATAGTTTTTCGATCAATGGCTTCTTTCCTTCGGAATCTATAACAGAAAGAATAAATTCAATAATTTGAATTGACAAACAGTCGGAGACTAAATCACAATTAATAATAAATGAATAATTCAAGTTGAATATAAAATCAAAATTACAATAACTTCCCTATAAATCGGGAAGTTAATAAATTTGAAAGAAATAAACACGACTTCTATCGCACGACGCGAATTTAAATACAATTGATTGTCGCGATACAAGAATATATAAATGCGGATTAATAGGAAATGAACAAATAAAATTGAACATATATTAATTCTTCATTAATGGTATAAAAAAACATATTAAATAACACAGTATAAACGGAAATATAATTTGTACTCGTGCTCACGTCCTCTCCTGCTTCAAGAAAGTCCGCCATGAAGCTGCGTCATACTTTCGATTATCGAAAGCATCGAGTAGTATCGATCTCTGCAATGCAGATGATCTTTCGATCGATGGATTTTTTCCCGCGGAATATGTAACAGAAAGAGCAAAATTTATTTCAATTTTCCAACAGTCAGAAACTAAATCACAATTATAATAAATAAACAATTCAATTTGAATAGAAAATCAAAATTAATTTCAACGCAAGTTAAACTAACTCGATTTCTATAGCACGACGCGAATTCAAATACGAATAATCGTCAGGACACAAGAGTAAATTATCGCGAATAGGCAACACAATTCGAGAATAAATCGATAAAAAATAAATACCTTGCTCGAATACATAATTAATTTTTTAAAAATTATGATAAATCATCTTGATTTATCCGTTCTTCTGGGGGAAATACCACGCGAAAAGCCCAGAAACTCGAGCTGTTTCGGTCACCGAGAACTGTAAACATGCTGTATAAAGGAAACCTAACTTTATTAACGAAATCGTAATTTTTCGGGCAGTTGAATGAAGAGGAATTTGCCGCGAGTGCTGAAACGCATGCGCTTGTCAGTATCATCTGCCACAAACATGGCGACCGTGGTAACATTGTCACGGAGATTACCTTCGTTCTCCCGGCATTTTCGTGGTGTTACGCGTTCGTACAGCTCGTGGCGTGGTGACAGTGTCGTGAAACAATGGAAGAACAATGCTGGACATTTAGTGGCAGTTTCAATCGCCCTTTTTCTTGGATACAAATATACAAAACCCACCGTGGTCCACGCCTCAAAGTCTCGGAAGGTATTTAAACACATATTCACGTTCCTCTCACTCTTACTAATCCACTTGTACAATTCATGCATGGTCACGCATTTATTTAGTACAGAATGTCAACTATTAATTTTAATAACAACAGTGCTGTAACTCAAAATAATGATTCAGTTAAGTGTTACAAATGATCGAGTCCTACTGTTTATCAAAATTGTCGTTCTGGTGTACACTCATTCTTCGATTACTGATCCAATTAACCTTGAAAGATTTGAAATTGACATGGTTTTATATTAGTCTATAAACATATCTTTTTATAACAGATACAGTAGGCAACACGACGTTACATTCCTTCATCGTAGATTTTAGGTTAGGTACGTCTCTACAGTGGTAAAAATTTTGATTCATAAACACACCAATCCATAGTGTGTCCCACGAACTCTGTCCATTTGAGTATCTTGGGTATTTCAAACAATACGTATTCGATTTACATTTGATGTAGTGAGTACATCCTCGAATATGTTCTACAATGAATTTAATAGAATGAAAACAGTCAAATATCTCAGCAACGGTAAGCTTTAGGATAAATACACTTTAGTACTTTTATATGTACTCAGAATAATAAACAGTACACCAATCTATTGAAATCAAGCATGAAAAAATTAGACATTCCATTTAAAAAAATGAAAGTTACCTCTATATCTTCTGTACACCTCCACTTGCAAGAATACCATTTATACCATATTATGTAGTTTCTTAAACCCTAAAACTTTTGTACGTAACATTTTCTCGTATTGTTTGAAATAACCAAGATGTTCAAGTGGACAGAGATTGTGGAACACACTTTGCATACATAGAGACTGTAATAAAAGATGAGAAACTTTCTATATCTAACTATGTGTGAAATACAAAGAGAAAAAAGGGATACAGAACAAAACAAAGAATAATTTAAATATTATTTTCCAATATTTACAACCATTTTATTTGTCAATAAGTCTACTAAAATGAAATGATAACATTTATCCTAGTATTATTATTATAATCTTTATTTCAGTCTTGCAGCCATGAAACTTGGACTTGCACATATCTATCTTATCTTACACATTCTTATATTCATTCTCTTTTCTTTTGTACTCCTAGTAAAACCAAAATTCTTAATTTTTTTTAGAAATCCGAAATTTATATTCTGCACCCTGATATCTGAAACCTAAACTTTGCTCATCTCCTTTTCTTTACCTACCAGAAGCCTATTAATAGGATTTTCAATAATTGTGCTGTACCAAAAGAAAGCATAGAAATTTTCTTTCACATTGCAATCTTAGTTGAAACTATTAGATGAAGTTATTGAGGGTGGCTTGATAGTACACAATGAAAATTGCTGTTGCTATTGAAGGTTCCATTAAAAAGTGTTTAGCCCTGTGCCATAGATTTTTCAAAATTGTGCAATAATCGCTAGTTGGTAATGTGTTAATTAGCTATTTTGGTATTTTCTGTCTTTGGTTTCTATTTGCTTATTAATATTTATATATTCTTCTCTATTTCTGTATTGTCTTCTCATTGCACGTTTGGTTTCTTTTTTAACCGACTTCGAAAAAGGAGGAGGTAACACAATTCGATCTGCATGTGCCTTTTTTTCTGTGTATGTTCACCGATTACGCCGAGATGGATGGACCAATCAGAATGAAACCTTTTGCATCTTACAGGGTATATCTCCCGATTGGTCCCCATTTTTTCCGAAACTCCGAAAATATTGTATTATATTTAATATTTTATAAAATGGAATTTATTTCATACTTTTTAATGCGTTTCGAAGTTGGTTTAATTTTTTTTATAAAATTTTTTCTTTCTTTCTCATTGCAATTTTTGAAGCCAATCCTGTATATTCATGTCCTTCCACTCACTAGATGTTATACATAGTGTGTCAAATTTATCTCCACAGAGGTCGTACATACCTTCCTTTTTCTTCTTTCTCTCAATAGCTCCCAATATGTACCATCTATAATAGATGGTACAGCAAAAATGTTTTGTTGAGATACATCTGAAATTTTATTTGACACATTTAAAAAGGAAAATCCTCAAATACCTAAGATTGCTTCAGTATAGTTATAGCCGGTTTTGAAGTTACCTAACTCAAATGGGGTATGTATTCGTAGACTCCCATGCTTAGCTTCAAGGAATTGCTTACCTCGAATAGCCCTATGGTTAAAGAATGATTATAAATCTTCCGCGACGCGATACATTCTCGGATTCCAAATCACACTTCGACCACTATCAGGTTCGCATTGTCAAGGAGTCACAAGTCAGTCAACGGCAGCATTGAACACCTCCTGTTGCGTGTTTTTGCGTGGAGGCCGATCGTCTGCGGCTCTAGTACGACACTAGTGCTGATCCTTGCGCACTTCTGGCATGATCATATATCACATGGCGACCAACGTCCGCAGCCGCGCCACAAACTGTCGACCATTATCGCATTCGAGATTCGACCACATCGTTTTTCCTCTATCTTGGCTGCGACCGTTTCACCATCACGATACAACGATCGAAGGATACGGTATCTGAAGATAACGCGGGACATGGTTCCAAGGATACGGAAAGACGCCGGCACAGATCGTCTATCCATCCGTCCGAACGTTGACGGTATTCGCGCGATTCAAGTTGTCCTAAACTTGTTTGCTGGTGATGGCCACTTAGTGTCATCCGTTTCCTGAAATCAGACCAATAATCGTGCAATCGAGAACCCAATAAGGGTAAGACCAAGTCGCAGACCTATGTTATCATGTTTTTCCACCTAAATTACGTTTCGTAGGTTTCCAATACTATCTACTACTGTCTACTGTCGTTATATCGTCGCCTGAATGTAAGAACTAGGTAACTTGAAATTTGGACATTTTGAGTTATCTACTTCGTATTAAAGAAGAAATCAAGTAGAATTTAATGTAAAAACTGGGTAACCTATCAAAGTAATCTACGACATCTAGTGAATCATAATTTAGTTTAATCTTGTTAATGTAAAAAGTAGGCAGCTTCTGCTTTTTTTTTTGTAAAAACAATTTCTCTAAAATAAGGAATTGTAAGTTAACTAGTTATTACATTCGGGCGGCGATATTATAGCGTGTGACCTGGCACGACACAAGACAGTCAACCAAATGACTATTCTAGATGGAAAAAAGTCATGTCAGAATTATATCCATTTATACCCAGACTCTAATTACACCCATAATAATTCATTTAACAGCGCTATTCCCATAGAAATCAATACGTGAAATCGTAATACGGCGAAATCGTACATTTATATTCGTTACAAAGAAAATTGTGTTAGAGCAATAAATAAGAATTTTTAAGCTCCTATATATATATATATATATATATATATATATATATATATATATATATATATATATATATATATATTAATATAAGTAAATGTTTATATTAATGTTCACAAAGTTCGTTAGTAACTTTCTTTACAATAATTTTTAGACATTGTTTAAGTACCGTTTTTCTATGCTGTTTATATAGAGCCTTTTGAAATATTATCCACAAGTTTTATTTGATAATTGGTAAAATGTCAGAATTTGTAGCTCAGAAAGTACAATCGTATTGTACAGTGCTAACAAATAATCCTTTCAAAATGAAGCTTTTATAATTAGTACCAGAAACATCTGGAAAACTACTAGCTCAACATGGATAAAATTTTTCGATTATATTAATAATGTTATCGTCTAGATCTTAACAAACAGGATTTTCGATTCGTACATTTTTCCCTTCTAATGAACAAGAGAAGCTGAAAATTTAATCCTTTAAATCGCTAATCAAGAATGGCAGTAACGCCGATTGTTATCATGAAAGAAAACACTATTTTGTTCTTGTAGCACTGTTATATATAGGTACTTGATTGTTCAAAGCTAGTGACACGATCACGGCAGAATTGGTATCTTCTAAATGATTTTGTAACTTCACCTAAAGCGTTGCTCTAGTAATGACGTAAACTTCTGTAGAAATAGACCGAGTATTCCTAGTACATAGAAGCTGTGCCAGATCGAATTGAAGAAGCACGCGTGTCGTGGACACGTTATCTTTCTGTTCTTCGGCGAACAAGTGAAACCCCTGATATCGCGGAATAGCCGTAAATAAAGTCCGCCAGTTCTGTAAAGAGAAATTCCGTGAGGCTCGCGCTGGATATAAAGTTGCAATCCGCTTGTCGGATAAACTACTGCAATCCGTTGGAGTGGACGAGACAACGTTCGCGAACAGACGCAATCTTGATTTCCTCGCAACTTTTTGTGACGTAATGTCTCGATTTGGATATCGAAGAAGGCTCTAGCCCTCGTTGATCGAATCCGCCTCGCCGCAGCATTTATGAGCATTCCTAAAGTATGACCGTGATAATATGCACAGGTTATGCTGACTAACCAGCTGAAGGATTTAAGCACGTATTAAAAGAGGACTATGAAAATATAAGCTGTATTGTAAAATCTAAACTCGAAAGTACAGTAGTTATACTTATTTTATGCACGTTTCCGTTTTATAAGCTAGACAGTTGTTATTTATAGAAGTTTACTCTGAGCAACACGAGCAATTTGACAAAACTTATTGACCTATTTTGTCAATTTTTCTATTTCGAGGTTCGATATTCTTTCTTTTTTGCCTTTTTGCCTTACCACGGCTGTCTCTAGTACAGGCTGGAACATGTGATGTGGTAACACCACATACAGACAGAACATCAGTCCGATCAAGCTACTGCACATGTTCAGTAGCATATACTTAGATTGGTGTTGCCAAATTTACCATGTTCCGGCTTATACCAGAGACGACCGTTGCTTTACATTAACAGAAGATATGGTATACATCGCACAATAACTTGTGAAACGAATTGTACAATTATTTAAGTAAGTTTTCGAATACTTTTCTACTCTCTTGTTCATAATTGTAAGAGCAAGCGTTTAATGGCTTTAACGGATGAAATACACAATATTTTAGAAAATGGCTGACAAAAATTTGCGACGTTTGGCTATTTGTAAATATGTACGTGGTCCGTTCGAACCCTATACGTATCTACCTGGAGAAGGTTAAAAATCATTTACAGAGAACATTTCGGTTACTATTAGTTTTTCAGGGTTCAATTCTCTCGTCAACGACAAGATTCAAACTTACCCTCCACAGTAAAGAAACTCAAGGACCTTTACATCTCGATAAAAAAGCAACATAGAAAAATCAAAATTATTACATTCTATGCTGCTCTTGAAACCATACAACTTTCGTTTCAACCATTCACCAATCCACGAACCAAATAGTTCACAAGTAATTTCGGGGGGCACTCAACTGAATCACCCTGTATTTAACACGTTCCCCACGGGAAGATCAAACAGATCTCCGCCTGGGTCGTAAATCGGAGCATTAGGAAGAGCCACCGATTGGTGTCGCAGTAGTCAGGACCGTACACTGTATCCTGATTTTAGGTTCCGTTTGGATATCTTGCGCAGGATATATTGACACAGTACGCTGATTGTAGAATTTAATTTTTAGATCTGAAAAAAAGAACAAACTCAACGTGTAAAATAAATTTTAATTCACGTCCGTGGACGTACAACAGATTTTAGCGGATGTTCTTCCCCGGGGAAATGTTCCTCTATACGATCCTGGCTACGCATTTCAGATCCTTATCTCCCCATATATCTCTTAAACTGCTGTTTCGGAGATCGGATTTCAGGTACTTTTCACGCTTCACTGCTTATCTTAAAACAACAATAGATCTGCTGGTTCCGTCCGGAACGTGCTACAAGCTTATACACTTTATTTTCAAAAAATCATTCTTTTTCACTCGTCTTGAAAGGTATATGTCATAGAAATATCTGAAACCAAATGTTCATTGGAAATTCGAATTATTGATATAAGTGTAGTTATTCGAGCAAAGCAGGTTCCTTTGCTACAAAGGGTTTAGCTGGATAAGGGGGTCAAAAGTGCCCCTAAACCAAATTGAATTTGCAATAGGCCATTCGATAGCTCATTCAAAGAAAATCTTGTGCCAAGTTTCAACGCTATATGTCGACATAGGGGGTAATAATGGGGTGACAAAGAAACTCAGGTTTTTCGGATTTTGTCTTATCCTCTTCAATTAAAAATTCTAAAAATATCAGGCATATTTTAGTTAATAGAATCCCCGTCTATGAATATTAAAAAATAAAAAATTTTGAAATGCCGATTTCGTGTAGCAGTTATGAAATACTAAGTTTCATTTTTACATTTTTAGCATCACGTTATGATTTGTAACATATGACTTTCCCAGATTTTTTAAAGTGGGGGGCACATAGTTAAAACAATTAAAAATCGGTAATGTTTTCTGGTAGAACCTATATATGTAAAGAAAAGCTGAATGCGATAAGAAAGTTTCACTTTTCTGGAGAAATAAAGATCCTATTTTTCACTTAGGCTTCCATATCTATTATACATACATATAATAGACCATTATCTTGAACCCCTTTAAATTTTTCTAAAACCAGTTTTGTTTATGGCACTATTAACTGGAACTCTGAGTTCATCAAAAGCTAAATATTGATCTTGACGTCTCAGCGTGAAACGATAATATTAAAATCGTAAAACTATAAATATAAGTGCATTCTTCTCTCCAAGTGAAACTACACTGGAGTCTACTCTGTCATTGGTTGTCTAATCATTCGACTTCCTAGATCTACACGGTTTACTGTCCATAATGCGTCGTATAAAAAAGAATCAATTTTTTTTAATCAACGCATGGGAGAAGGCGATGCCAATAAAAAATAATGATAATTTTTATTTGCCACTCATCAAATGGAATTTACGTCTAACAATCCCCTGAAAGTCAGCTTTGTGATAAATCATACCCCGTCTAGAATATATCGGAAACTGAAAACGTAAAATCCCATCGGCTAGCTTTATGTACCTATAAATCTAACTTCATTAGTTTACTATAAAAATGCTTTGTGAGATACTGAAATTCTGATTAAAATAGCTGATTATAAACATTTAAAATAAACATTTTCCACCTGTTTTTCAACAAACTGGAGTGAAATGGAAATTTATTTTCTTTCTTAATATATTTAATAGGTTCAAATTATTATAACAGTACTTTTAAATTCTTCTAATCTTTTTACTGTTTTAAATTACACCTACCCATTTTTCTCATAAATGCATAAAATCCGCTGTCTGCTAATTATTAACAATGTTGCAAAAATAATATGGTTCTTTAGCATACTATTGATCGGTATTCGTCGAGACATATTGGGCTTGATTCCATCGCTAGAAAGCACCATTGCATTACACGCTAAGGCAAATCTCCGACATTAGTGCGCAGATAGTGGGCAGGTGTGTTTGGGGTAGTTTCCTGGTGGTCTGCGATCAGCCGCGTACCTTTCATTTTCAAGCGGCAGTGTGAAGTTTTCGCCATACTTTCGTCCGTACAAATAGTTATTATCCACGTTGCTGCAGAGGATTGCGATAAAAGACGAAAACAAACATTTATGTGTCCGGTGTCGAGATTTTTTTCGGAAATTAACGTGCCATTATCCACTCGATCCGCAACCTGTGATTTCCTTGTTCCAACCAGGGTGCGAACACGTGTAAAAGTAACAAAATGCCAGGACTTCCTTTGTTCTTCAGAAAATTTCAACCTCGTTGGAAGCTTACTGAATAATAACAACTGCCGTTTTGCGCAGGTACATATATGGTATACGAATTTAAGAAGCAGAATAAAATAACTATTACTCCACAATTA
Organism: Lasioglossum morio; assembly: GCA_916610235.2. NCBI lineage: Eukaryota > Metazoa > Arthropoda > Insecta > Hymenoptera > Halictidae > Lasioglossum > Lasioglossum morio. The sequence goes on along the minus strand of OU744328.1, from coordinate 6,145,076 downwards.
CGATGAATTCAAAGCGTATACTGTTACAATACATAGTAACTGCTTACATTTTACAGTGATCTCTTATTTGGAAACCCATCATTCATCGTGTATCGTACAGTTTACCGTTAGTTAATAATGGGCCAAAACTGTCTGCAATTGATGACCTAATTCCATAAGTCATTTAGATAACAAACGTGGACATTGCATGCAGACTGCCAGCAGACGATATTTGCAACTTTGTACAGGAGTTAATAATGACTCTATAGAACAGGGGCGTCAACCTGTGGCGCATTTCATCCTTGCGCCTACTTATTCTTTCAAAGCAAGCGCCATAACTGAATCTATCTTCAAATTTTCAACACCTAAATTCTGCCAGTTCCATTCATACAGCCTTCTCATCAATTTGTCGCAATTTTTGAACAGTTTACAATTGTAGAATGTGAATTGCGGGGTTCACAACAGACATGGCCCTCTCGTTCAAGAGATCATTGCTCTAGAAGTAATTTTGTTTTTCGTTTACAGATGGCATTAACAACTGACATTTCGTACATCATTTCCTACCTTGTAATGATTTCTAACTTTTCAATCATGTTTTCATCATCACATCAAATATGCAAAATCGAAGTACGCATTTCCATAACCGTGTACTGTTTAAGGAGACAAGGTACCATCGGATTACCATTTTATCCGATTGTTTTCAACATTACAAATAAAGTTGTAAAAAGTCATGTAACTCAATGTTTTCTAAGTTGCCTGGAAAATTCCAAAAGATCATGGAACAAAATGTCATGAAACTTATTCTAAATGGCAGAAAATTGGCTTTAATTTTCCCTTGAGAAAACGAAATGAGTTTCTGAACGATCTGATATATTGGTGCTCCAATAAACGTGTGCCTTTAGAACTGGCATAAATTAATTTATGTAGTTGCGTGATTGAATTCTCCCTTTTCCACCCCTAAGCGAAGTAGATCCTATCCCTATCCCTATTTTCCAACCCCAACAATGAACGTAAGAACGTAGAAAAAGTGCTCGAGTTGTATGGCGCCTCTGAACTCGTATGCGAAAAAAATTGACGCTTGGTACGTAGAAGTTTGGTCACCCCTGCCATAGAACAACAATAGTATAGCAGATTGTGTTGGCCATGGCTGGAACCACCACTGATGTCCTACCAATTGAATATCAGAGAGACCCGTGCTCAAATAGCAAGATCCCCTTGAGGCATCGTCCGCGGAACGATCTGAGGGTACCATGTGCTTAAAAATCTTGAAAGAACCGGGATCCGATCTGGCCGAGATACGATCATCTCTCGCGGCGGCTATCGTTTTAGCTAGAAGAGGACAAGGCAAAAGGACCCGTAGAAAATCGTTCCCGCGGGAGAGAGCTCGTCGCGTGCTTCTTCATTGAATACTATAACAACCGCGGCGAAGGGAGGCGGAGAGGTCAAGAGGGGTGAGAAGGGGCCAAAGCACGGTTGTTTACGGGTGCGGATGAAACGGGGGCCTTAATCACCACGGCGCGGCGGAGATATCCTCTTGAGAAAAGAAAGAAAAGGACACTCGGGACCGATGGAACGGAGGGGGAAAAAAAGGAAGGAAGTCGGATGCCTTGCACTTAGCATAATGTTCACCGCTCCTGTCATTACACTGGACCGCTAACATGCCAACCTAACACCCCTCTACGGGGTCCCGGTAGACACGCGAGGATGTGCCAACAGACGTTAGTTAACCCGGCATCACGCAGCTACCAGGGCACCAACCGACTTGCTCGGAATATTGATCGGGCGAGCGTGATCCTGCTTAAATTAACACTGCCTTCTTTGCCCTGCTAGGACTGCCATGATCATCATCGACCAGGCGGTCGAGGAAGATACATTATCCGGGAAAATGTCGTAAGCGCGGCTGAAAAATTAGGGTAATCACAGTGATAGGTGTGTTTATAGTCCACAGTCGATATTACGTCGGGCGGGCCAATTGGTTTCACGGAACATGTTGTTCATTTTGTAATTTTCTTCTTCGACTGTATGTTTCCTCCCCTCTAGAAAGATTCTTGCGATTGGATGTGAGGGAGATCAAGAAGTAGCAAGAAGTCCCTCGAGAAGGATAAACGAGGCTCTCGCTTGCTCCCAATGGTTAGACTCTGACATCACTTCGTCAATAATTCGGCTAGAACCGAAAATGCGTGTGGAATGATCCAATCGGACGGCTCACAACCGCATTCTTGTCGCATTTCTGCCAGTTGACTCCTTGCCAGGAACGCAGGATATTTTTGTAGAAATCTTTGCAAATAACAGTGTGTTTAGTTCGCGTAGGAGCCTGCAAATAATGAGGTCTACCTTCCACAGAGGATTAGATAGGAGGGGTTAGCCATTGGTCATTGATTTGACATCGTCAAACCTCATTTCAAGACAGCAATTCAGATGAGAAGTTTAGAGCGACTATTAGCGAGTGATGATTTATCTTGTGACTTAGCTTGTCAGTAACGCCATTATCATAAATCATTTCATATCGCCATGTTTATAAATATTAAAAGCATTCCTTTATTGGTTGATATTCGTTCTTAGAAAGTGAAAGTTGCCCGTGAAAGAAGGGATGGATACCCTATTTTGTTGAATGTCTCAAAAATTGATGAACTTTACAAAAATGATACACGAAATAGTATAGTAGGGCGTCAATTATCCAAACGTCGATTATCCGAACCAGTGTTTTGTCACCGCTATCTCCTTCACTTCTTAGAACTAGTGAAGCGATAGCGATTGATGCAGCGGTATCGATTACTAAATCAAACATATCCCACACATATGTATGTATTATGTAGTATGTACGTAGGGTAAACCTTAGCTATACCTGAAATTTATTTGCAAGATTTTTTTATTTTTAAAATTATGACATTGGGTAAGAAAATAATTCTTGCAAAAGAAATGAAGCTAATCTGATAAGAGGAAGACGTGGCACATTCACTTTAAAGTTTGAAAGACATTTGACTATGACTAAAGGTTCTTCTTGTATAAAAATATTGATGATAATAGTGCCACAATGTAGTTTGTTAAATTCCGTTCTTAATTATGTACATATATATAGAATAATATAGATCATAACTATGCATATTTAAGATCTTAACTGTATGTGCACACAATAGAAAATTTGCTGATTCAGTGTCTAATAGTTCCTTGACCAAGTCAAATGGTCAGCTAATCGAGAATTAGAAGTTTATATCATCATTTAAAAACCATTAATATCAATTGTCTTGAATAAGTAAATAACCTTAGAAAAATGATTGTACCAATTGGTAGCCCCTCGATACCAAACAATTACATACAGGGTGTGTGGAAATGATAGTATATCGATCGCAATTATCATAGCGAGATTCTAACTTCTTGATTTTGCGGAAATTGATATAAGTAAGGTGCCGCAAAATTAACTTTGACCTTAATTCTAAGATCAAAAGTTCACCATTTTTTAATTGCATCGTATTATATTTTTCGGAACCGTCGATTAAAACTTAATGGTCCTTTGAACAATTATGTAAAGTTTTTTGGTTATCAAACTGATTTTATTTATAACTCGTTGAAGATCAACATATCGTAGATCGTTGAATGTTTTTTCGTGAGCTACAAAAGACTGTTGTAACGAAATTATGTAGTCCCATTTTAGAAAAATCTTCGATGACCTTGAAATCTCGACAAAGAGACCTTGAAAACATTGTTTTGCCTATCACAAAACAAATTTTCTATCATAAAAAATGGACGAGATATTCAAGATGGTGAAGTTAGGTGAAATATCCTGTAGACAAATTTAAGAATTTTATTGGTCACGCACGCAGTTAAAGAACGAAATAAAAACCGAAGAAGAATTTCATTTATCTGACCACGTTACCGAAGACCTAATTTCCGAAACGTGCTGCCACGGTGGTCCTCCAGTTCACCCGGTAGCGATCGGCACAAAGGCACCGGCACCTTCGGTGCTCTTTCGACTCTCTAACGAGAAGATTAGACCTAACGGCGTTTGGTATCCCATAAATCGCCGGCGCCGCGCATTAACCACGGAAAGAAACGGAACGATTTATGGGTGTGCCGTCGCGTAAATTCATTCTCGCGGAAATATCTTTCCCTCGCGAGAGAGCCGGCCGCCTCTGTCACTGATGTATTTCTGAATGAAGAATCGTGAGATCGTGTCCCTGGATACGCCGGGGCGAAGGTTATTTCGTAAGAGCCTTCAGTTGTACCGACTTTGTCCCATAGCTGACCTTGACCAGGCTTTAACACGCCTCGAAGAAAGTATAGACGCCTACGGACGTCGAACGCTCCCTTGCGTCTCATTTTTTCATCGCGGAAAATGGGAAACCACTGATCATAATTATTATAACTAGATCGCGGAAGTTTATGCAAATGCATATTTATACAGGAAATAGTTAAAGGAATGAGACCTGGACAGAAATTTGTTGTGTGATTAGAGGAATCTAAAAATACATTTTTCCATAATATATATGCTTTGCACATTTATGTTTAAAAACCTATATGTATCTGTTTTTGACACAAACTTTATTTACATCGTTTACACAGCTATATGCAATATTTATTGATCGACACTTTATAAACTACTTCTCAATGTTTCTTAGTCGACACAAACGTATAAACTCGGCGACGAATAGACGAATGAAAGAATGAATGCCGAAATGCTCGCCCTCTCTCATTTATACAGTCCCCCTACTTCTATTAAATATTATGCAAAATAGTATTCAAAAAAGTATTAAATAGTATTCAAATTCCTGGGCTCGTCCTTGCATGCCACTATATATATTGATTTTCGCTAGACGGTTAATTTTCTGTAAGTTTACAATCACATTTTTCTTTTCCCGAACCTCACGACTCTTTGTAGCCCCGGATCCACCTTTCGGTTTTTCCGTGCTCGCTAAAAACTAGAAACCTTCATGTGAGCAATTCTCCAAATCGAAGTCTTTTTTGCGGCCTAAGGTGGACACATTGCATCTACCTTTACGCGCTATTGGCTTGAATGCAACAAACGCTATCGCGTAGGCGCCAGTGTCAACGAGATTCGGGTGCACGTTTTCGTACTATACGCGATTTCGTATCAAACAACTAGCAAACAGCCATCCTCCACTAATCCCTTACAAATATTTTACATTTCATATTCCGTATTAACTTCGCATACATACATGGGTCTATCGCTAAGAAAATGGAATGGCATTTCTATCTGTAACAGTATCCGTCGTTCCTATGCATACGTCGTGAAAAAATTTTAAAAAATTAATATTACTTTGAACAGAGTGTAGGATTTTCTATTAAGCATTGACAGAAGAACGACACAGGTTATGTACGACAAACAGGGCAAATTAAACTCACGTTTACAGAAGGTGTTCAAAGTGATTGCCAGTGGTATCAATGCAATGCTGCAATCTTCTTACTATGGATTGAGTAGTATTTCCTATCACTTCGACACTTATGGCAAATAACGGAGTTAAAAATGCTAAGCTGCCTGGATCCTTATCCAGTCTGTAAGAAAATATTGTAAAAAAATGTACCGTTGTTGCTAATGACCTTTGATATTGAACCAAAATTAAATAAATAAGTTTTAAAAAAATAGTTACTGCCTCACCCTGTGTAATTAATTAGCTGCTCTCGTCATGTCATCGTCCGATTCAAATGAATAAAATTTTGTATGAGCAGTTTGTGCACTAATCGACCTTTGTATGGTCTGGGTTAGGTACCATTTCTCAGCTTCGTTTAGATGTAGTGCTGCAAAAGTTTGCTAACAAGTTATCCGGTAGATAAAGTGTTAATGAAAAAGGAGCAGTCTCGTCCATTGCGTTTCTTCGCGAATCTTTGAGCTGCTGGATGTCCGTTAATCTGGATCGACAACAGGAAGGGACGATTACGGATGCAAAACATTGTAAAAACGATTTATCACGGAAAAAGAAGTGGATTTATGACCAGACAGACTTTCACGAAAGTCGCCGTATCAGATGACGGTGGCACATATGGAAATGCGTCGAACAATAAAACTACCGGCGATCCTTAAGGTGGTTTTGCAGTGCTATATATGTTCTACGCACTACGTCGTGCTGCTCTAATGATTCCTGCCGTCCTTAAGTGGGCGGTTTGTAGTCAATCGGCAAAAATCGTTGGTGCCGCATACACACGCCACGCGGATTAAGGTGAAGCGGCTTTGCAACTGCATTGATACGGATAACAATCATCGTATGATGTAATAACATTGTCGATCCGAATGACAATACGGTATTTGAGGTCTCGCCTTGATTGGCTATCTCCGCGATGTATCGCGCAAAGAAGTAAACGCTTCATTTTTGTTATCGCTAATGAACGCTTATAGCTTTTTCTGGACTTACACGTGTAATTCGTTCCAAATACGATGAGCCGCTTACGTTGGCTCACTGCAGGCAGCTAGGCATATTTGCATCCCCATGAATTACGTTACGATAATTGCGACGCAATTCATGTTCGCTTAATTTTTTGTTTAGGAAAAACCTACAGGAATTCAATAAGAAATTAGTTCCTGTACTGCTGGTTTAAAACAGGAAATTCAACTTTTTCATTGCGAAGAATGTGCATGTGTTTATACAGTCCTCCAAGCTAAGTGTATTATAATTAAGTGGTATAAAAATCGAACCTTTTGACAGAAACGATTTTCATCAATCTATTAACCTTGGTATACGAGTGTAAACGCACTCCAGACGAATAAATTCCAAAGTTCTTAAATTATCTTAGATTAAAAAAATGGGAATTTATTATTTTTATTTATGGAGAATTTTTATATATTCTATTAAATTCTTTAATCTTTTCATACTTACCGACATGAAAATCAATACAATTTCACAAACACTTAGACAGCCAGTTTTTTTTTGCATTTGTAATTACACTCCAATACAGGGGTAACATTAGAATATTTGTACGCAGAATGAAGGTTAAGGGTATAACCTGATAAGATGATCGGAAGTGCCCTCAAGTTAAATAGATTTTTCGTCACACCATTGCTTAGGGTCTCCAAAAAAAAATCCCTGTGGTAAGTTCCTACCACCACTACCACAAGGGTATTTACAAGGTGAACACGGTTTCAGTAAACTATAATTAATTTTTTCTGTTCTGCTGAACAAAAAATTACAAGAAAATTCATTAACATTCTGTCTAATAGCACACACGATAGTGAATTTTATCAATGCAAAATCGATTTTCAAAGAAATTCAGGAACTTGAAATTGCTGATTTTATATTGAAGCTTTCAGTTGACTACGTTTATATGATTATTTTAGTTGCATCTCATTGTGATTATTAATGTGCATCCTTTCAAATATTTTAAACGAGGCTAACCCAGTCTCTGATGTGACTCGACATCAGAGAAAGAAAAATATAAATACAACGGGTTCTTACATGTATTTGGTTCTTCCTTCATTTATTTTTTAGTTAAAAACGTATATACATAAGTTCCAGAAATATAAATTATAACAAAGTTTGAGAGTTATATTTCATATAATTAGTAAATAAATTAAAATAAGTATCAGTCAAGGAACTGTCCTTTGAAGTAAATTTCAAATAAAACACTTCAAGTAGGGAATTCTTGTTAACAAAATTGATATATAATTTGGAATGCAAATGGTTAACAATTCCTCCTTCCCCTTCTCCTACCCACTTCCGCCTTCCCTCATACTGTTAACATGTTAACCACTTGCACTACAATTTATTTTGTGATTACAGTGATTAGAAATTCATCTTCAGAATTTCATAGGAAAAAAGGAAATTTATATTTATTGTATGCCTATGTTTTCTTTAAAAGCTGTACTATGTCGACTGCGACAAAATAGAATTTTATTTCGGTTTAAAGGAAATGTATAACATACATATTTATAAGGCTTTGTTCAGATTCAAAAAGGGTTAAAGATGTTTCAATCTGTACGAAGGGGGGCAAGATTTCAGTCGACTGCAATGGCGCCGGAAGTCCTGCCTTAACTCGTCGGCATCCGGCGTATCGCATTATTACAGCATTCACGGTGAACGAAACGAGACGAAACGCGAAGAAAAGAATCTGCAGGAATTGTGTACACGCGCGTCGACCAGGATAACTCATAATCAGTTCCCCTGAAACACGAGTCGACTCGGCCAGCGCGAGTCGCGCGCGTTCCAACAATTTCGCGTCCCGGGAATGAACGATTCAATCTGCACCGGCGAGATCGCAAATTCATGTCGTTACATGACCGTTGCGCGCATATCTCTCAGGGCTTAACTGCGGCTTACGTCGCGAAATACGCGGGAGACGCATATCGCTTCGGTGTAGGTGAACGGTTAGGTAGGAGGAAAGTAATCGGCCACAAAGTGGGCGTACTGGCTCCCACGAGAGAGATCAACAAAAGGGCCTCGCCCTTCTAGAAATTCGACAATCTTTCATAGTCGTGTTCTTATAGTATATTGGTAGCTCGACCTCCACGGGTGGCAACGCTGAATTGCCGCGACGACAAAAGTTCGTAATCCTGATACGACAGTTCTTCTTGTCTACTATGTGTTATGATTAACTTACCGAGAATTGTGCTAATTTAAATATATTGTAATTAAATTATGTTATTTAATTACAGTCTATTTTATATATACAAACACAGTATTTGGATTACATTCTAATTGCATTACATAATTCGAACCTTTCAATTAATTTAATACCAATCTCACATTTTTAATTATATGTATAATTATTGAAATTATGACATTGCTTACGTGGAAAATGATTAGATAAATTTCTTTATCCAAGCACATATTGCAATAAAAATTGCACGGAACCTGAATAAATAGAACCTTGTCATATGTATCAGCTAAAACATTTTAATTGCTTTCACTGCTCGGTAGTTTTAGTGTTAATTGTTAATTACGCGAATTACAAGTGTAATCGAAGTACAATGTGATTGAAATGAAATGTAATTGAAATACAGTATAATGTAAATTACTCAATATATACATTACTCGCTTTACGTGGAAAATATATTTCATTAGTATCCATGTTTCTTCCGTTTCGCATTCACAGACAACTCAAGTTTATGTTTATGTGTATGAGGATGTTCTCTTATGCGGACGATAACCAACCTTAAAAATACAGCAATCTTAGTGACAAGATGTTTGAACAATGAGAGTTCATTAAAACTAATTTAAAACTTGCTCACAACTGCCATCAGTGAATATGACCGCATAAGTGACTAGTAGACTGCGGATCTTTATGCATTTATAACAAAGTTGAGTAATAATTAAGTTAAGTTTCTTTTTGATCACACAATATCAATTTATTTCCATCACTTATTCTTCTTAATTATAATTAATAATTACACTGTACTTTGTAATTCTATTTCAATTGTGACAACGAATCAGATTATAATTTAATTGAATAAAAGACCGGACTTACAAATTACACCCTAATTAATAACATTAATGACATTAATGAACATTAAATCAAAGTAATTGTATTCAGTTTTTACAAAAGCCTGATGTCTTACAGTTTTCTCACATCCGAGAATAAGTGCTTCCATTTTTATTAGTTTATTACTAATTCTGAGTGAGAATTAATCTAATTATAATTACACGGCGTTAAAATAAAAACTTCACGAACATCAGTTTTGTCCTGTTTTTCGTTCAATTAACTTGCGTTTACAAAATGAAATTCACGCGAAGTCACGATATACTTTGCATTTCACACTTCATACTTACATAGTCATTTCCATTACATAGTGTAAGCTTCACCCGTTCAAGTTTTAAGCGAATTTCACGCTTCACACCTATGAATGCGTTCCAAGCGTGAAATTAATAAGTGAACAATTAATAAAGAGCAGATCAGTTGCTTGTTCAAGGAATCTAAGTAATCTTGTAAACTATTTATTATCTTCTAATTTATATAATTTTAAAGATAATTAAAATTGATGCTTTTTGGAACGAAAGATTTTGAAACAATTATAAATTTCAGTATAGATGATATTCAAAAAATTGTATTATTACTTATATATATTATAGATTAATACATTCTCATTGAATATTGTAGAAATCTTTATTTATACGTATTTTAATCTCATTGGGAAAAAATATGGCACTAAAACATACACTCGCAGTAATAGGTACATTTACCCCACAATTTTTCAAGTTTCAAAATCGACGACTCTACACAAATTGGGTAAATCCTTTTTAGATCCACTGTATGTATCAATAATTTCCAAACAATTAACAATAGTGAGACTTCCATGATAGTAACGTATAAAGAAATATCTAACGCCAGAATTGCTGTAGTATAACTTCTAACATTGATTACAATGATTACTAGACAGCGGATCTTTATGCAAAATAAAAATTGTCTACATTAATTTCAAGAAATAGAAACCAACCTAAATGTTATTTCTTCCCTTAATCATTTTAATATAGGAGAAATCATACATCGACATCTTCAATTTTTTAAATTTTCCAAAAATGTTGAATTTCATCTACTCAATTTTGCTATAAGTGCATAAAAGGTTCGCAGTCTGTCGATTAGAATTCTAAATTAATTTTATTGAAAGGAATGCGATTTTATTGAACTCGTTTCTTGAAATTCATAAGCTATTATGGAAGATATATTGTGCTGCGAAGTACCTTCCGACGACATGCAACATAAATTGAACATAACAAATTGACGTTTGGCGTGGTTCTTTTTCATGTTGCTGTGCAGCGAGACGATGAGACACAAAAGGCAGTAAAGCTGATGATGCGAGAACGAAGATTTATAAAATTTGCATCGGTGGAATATGACGGGCAACTGTACATGACGCCCCAGGACTTCCTCGACAGTGTTGTTGAACCCGAACCCAGACGTGAGTATTAAATAAATTTGCACGGTCAGCAATAGTGGCGCCGGACCGCGATAATAACTCGCTTTGTCTTTGACAACAAATGCCCTCGTAATTCGAAGCAACGTATACTAATGGCGCGCATTATTGTACGATCCCGAAAAGCAAAGGTAAAGCATCTGAAGGATGGACAGCCACGATTATAATTCGTGATGAGCCACACAAATTTCAAGACGAATGCGAGGCTTCAAAGATTACAAAAAACGTAATCATTTACGAACAATACTTAAGTATCACACTTTAGTTTATAAACATTACGATTGTTAAAAATTTTCACGGAAAATATGAAAATTCAATTTATATTTGCAAAAAAGGTATTGGACAAGTTGATTTGAGATTAAATAACTTACTGTTGTAATTAGACTGCGGATTTGATGCGTTTATGACAGAAATGAGTAGGGCAATTCAAAACAGTAAAGAGATTAAAAGAGTTTAACAGTGTCAAAATACTATTTTGAATATATTAAAATTATTAATGAACAATATAAATTTTTCATGTGTGTATTAACTGTGACCCGGATGATGATTTGCAAGCCTAATTTGGCTTAATTTTGCTTACAAATCATCATCTGATTCACTACAGTAGATATGTTTGAACAAATAAAAATTTTTAATACTATTATTTTTTCTTAAACATTTAAAAGTAACTGTTAAACAACTAACCCCATCAGATATGTCAACTAACCCCACAACGGGGTTTGTTGACTTATTGCTTTCACTAATCTAAATTTGATTAAAACTACAACTAGGTTCAATCAAAGCGATTTTCAAAATTAAATCTGCATACCCAAATCAATGTGCAAACATTTTGTGCACAAGTCAGAAAAATAGTAATGGTTCATTGGTAAAAATTAAATATGTTTAAAGTTAATCAACTAGTCCCGGCCTCCCCTAATTCCGGGAAAACTACCATTCGGTGCACACGAATCCTAACGTAAACTGGGAATGACGACGTAATGATATCACGATCTTTTGAACAACCGCTCCCGAAAAATATACATAAATCTGCGTCTGTGGCATTTCAGCGAGACTGAAGAGGCGCGTGTTAAGTGACAAGGAGCTCGATGTGATGAGAAACTCTATTCCTACGCTGCGCCATGGAAGTCCACATATGTTCAGGAACCTGCGAGACAAGGGTAAGCAGTCGAGCCATTTTTACTCGTCAACATTCGGTTCATAGGAAGATATTAAGGAGGGAATTCTTTTTTTCTTGGTCAAAAATATCGATTCTTTAGGACTTTTTGCAAACAAAAATGTAACACTAATTAATTTGAAACTTTGTATATGTGTTTATTATACTTTCATCATGTTACATAAATTTTTTCAGTTCGGTTCACTTAAAAAAAGTACAGTCTGAATTGCCCATGAAGTAGGACACTCCGCATAATTGCTTCATTAACGGTTGACACAATACCTACCCTCCAATTTATCTAAAATCAAAAATTCTAATGAGATTTTATATTATATATACATATAATTATCGTTTGACCTACAATGAATAAAAAAAATCATTTTTCAAGAAATTTTTATCGAAAGATTTTTCGCAAAAAGTTACCCGAAATTTTGATAATTAAAAAAAATATACAATCTATCGCCTTGCCTGTAGCAAGCAATGCTTGTTTCGAGAAAAACGCGTTTAAAGTTTGTAGTGCAGTTACTGAACGAATATCAGGTACTTAAAACTAATCAGCTATTCCAGGTCCGTATATTATTCCTTCGTCTTGCTCGTCGAATTGATTTTTTTGTAAGCTTGCCTGTTAGAAATCTATGACCAATAACATAAACGTTTCACAACAGTACCATGGTTAAGCTATTTACATAGATATGAGCTGCCGAATAATGCAAATTACGTAATTTTCGTAACCGAAAAAATAGGACTTTGGAGGGAGATAGCGCCCTAGATCGATCCAGTGTCCCCAGAAACAACCGAAACGGGTTGTTTATTTTTCCTCTCCTCGTGCGCATACTCTAACATCCCCCACTAAGTCCGTAGACTAGTCACGTATTAATCTAGTCATCAAAGAGGGGGTAAACTCGATTCCCTTTGATTTGCTTGATCTAGCGACACTGGATCGATCTTTTATTTAGCGTTTTTGACTATTGAAATACCCCATGTTTGTAAATATTATATTATCGAGAAATGAGAACGCGAATGCCGCTCTCTTGCAATCCTGGAAACTAGTCTACTGCCTTAAAATACCAAAATTACTTTCTCGCCAACCTAATAATGAAAAACTTTAACAGTTTCACTCTATCCTGATTTTATATTATACTGTTGCTAGTTTACTGTGCTCGTTTGAGTTGGTTTCAGGTTGCGCACTCTAGCGACGTAGACTTCACAGATGCCACATATATTCAGACACCCTGTATGAAATAAAACTCGAACTTCTCGCTTGAAATTTCCGAGCGATCTCGGTTTCTATAAGAGCGCGGGACGAAGGAAGGCGTCGGAGATTACCGGTAGAGCAATTAATCCCACCACCACTGCGACGATCAAAATAACAGGGCCGTGTCGTTAACGAGTCCTCGTGGTAGCTGTTCGGGGATCTTCCTGGCTTTTTGCGCGTTCACCGCACGTTTGTCGTGCTAATGGAAATGCAAATAATCGCGCACGGAGCCAGTTTCACACTTCCCTCTAATAAACGAGCGCCGTCGCCCTCCGTATAACCACTTTCTCTTTTTCTCGGCAGAGCCGCGGCATGCACATGCGTCCCCGAGACAGAATTTCACGGTCGAATATACGAGCCCAACTTGATCTACTCTGCTTTAAAGGACGTTCGTTACGATTATGGAGCACGGAACGAACCACTAGAGGCTACGCACAGAGAGCATCTTGTTACCCACATACATATCGATTCTCTTCCTGCATGAAGCACATTCGAATTACCACTAGCTGGGACACTTCCTTATTGCGCCGAACGTAGTTCACTGAATTGGAAGAAGTCACGAAATTTTCTCGACTATTTAGAGCTTATCGAAAGAATATACTTCGTTCCAATTTTCAACCTTATACAACACTGTGCAACAGAAATAAGCACCCGGCCATATTTAACAGAAAACCGTAAAAAATCAAATATGAATACCGTAAGTATCGAAAAAGGATACCACTGTTTAATTTGTAAGCTGAACACGTCTTTATTCGTTCTTTGCTGATTTGGAACTGTCAGCAACATTTATTTAAAACAAAACCAAAACATCACGCAAACTTGTTAAAAAAACACGTATTATACAAATCGATAAAAAAATATATATAACGTATAAATCACTAAAAGTATTGTATAACGGTCAAACATAAATATTCTACATTCTTACAAATTGAATAGTTCTGAGAATATGTATTCAGGGTGTACTCGTTAAGTTATGTCACCATTTTTAGGCATTTCCAGTAGTGCAATTAAACAATGTTTTAGACAAAAGATTATCAGTACTGATGAGCTACATTATCGTATATTCTTAAATCTGAAAAAATGCTTTTTACGTAAAAAAAGTAAATGTCACCTTGACTTTTTTAAATGACACCACACACTTTGGACATCGTAGGATTGTTGCTGACGTCCCGACGAATTTAACAGTGTGTTATACTATTATGAATGTCCTTACACTCGAAAATTTTGTGCAAACGTAACTTTAATGAAAAATTATTTCTTACGAAACACAGCAAGTTACATTACATGTTCAAACTGTGATCCATTACTAATTAAATAATTTTTGATCCTTCGTAAAGTGTATATTCAAATGCACTATATAGAATGTCTAATCGGTGCAGAACGGAATCATTCCATGTCTGAGAGGATAGTATTTATAAATCTGCATTTTCTCGTATGCAAAGTGCTAAGTACACTACTGCAAAAGAAAGAAACGCCCAGTATAATTACAAGATACAATGACAAACAATATCTTTATGTAGAAATTGTATTCTACAATGATTGATTTATTGCGTTTAAAGCATTAGAATCCTTTTTCAAAACTAACTGTCTTCTTATTTGATTTTTTACGCTTTTCTATTAAATATGACCGAGTGCTTCTTTCTTTTGCACAGTAATGTAAATGTCGAAGAAAAACTGAAAGGGTGAAATCTTGAATGTCTCTGATGTCCGCCGACACCGTGCTCAGAATAACTTCATCCCTAGTGATTTGATCCGAAACGGTCTTGCTGACGAGGGAAACGTGTCGTCAACGGCACTGCGTTCTCGCCGTCATTTTCTACCGGCCGTTCCGTTCGTAAACTTTCCCTGGTCCCACGAAAGCGTTTTATGGAGTGCTTATAGCATAATAAAATCGATTTCACGTCGGCAATAAAGCCGAAGCACGCGAGGGTTGTGTTCACAGTGGATGGAAAATTTAGGCATCGTAAGGGATTCTAGCAGAGCCGCAGGTTAAGACTAAGTTATCGGCCCGGTTCTCGGATCACGGGGAAAAAGGGATGCCCGAAAAATGCCTCGAACTCAATGAAGTGTAGCTAATGCCGATCGTCGATCGTCGCCAGTCTTTTCCCTTGGCGACTAGCTACGGTCGGAGTTAACGTGATCATGGGGAAAATTAGTGCGGGACTTTGTCACGTTGACGCCGTAAACAAGATCAGGGAACCACCCACGATGTGATACATCATTCCCCGGTGAATGGATTTCATGTCCCCGAGCGCAGATAATAATTTCATTTAATTGGAGGGTAGTGTTAGGCTGTCCAAAAAATGTTTTTCGTAAACTGCACGTGTGTTGTTCGACGCAATATAACTACAGTGGGGTATCCTATAACAAACAAATTTGTTTTATTACCTTATTCGCTGTATGATACTTATACCTACACAATACACACACACAGGGTGTCCCATTTAAATCGGCCGAGTCGAATATCTCCGACACTGTTGATGATAAAATATGTTTCAAACAAAAGTTAACCGGTTATTGTTTTTTAATAGAATCTTACATTTTTTAATGTACAAGTCGATGCTAGTCGTTATTCCCTACATAAAAGTACTAAATCATTTATGGCGAAAAATGATTAGTTTAGAAGATATTTTGATTTTAATATTGAGTATTGGAGTTAGTAATATATATCAATTAGTTGACAACAATTACAACGGTTAATTTACTATTGGGTTGGCAAGAAAGTAATTTCAGTATTTCAAGGTGAAATAGGGTCCAATTTTTTTATTCAAATAATGAACTTTAATGAATAAGATATTTTCCCTTTTGTCCGATGATCTTTTGTCAGAAAGAATATATAAGAGATATTTTATTGATAAAATTCGTCGTTTGAATAAAGAAATTCGGTTTTATTTCACATTAAAGTACCGAAATTACTTTTTTTACCAACCCAATACATGTTTACCAAATTTTTGTAAAATCAGTTGTTTCAAAAATATATCGATAATAATACTTTTTTTGCAGTTTTTGTAATTAAATATTGATTTATTTTCATAAACACTGGTAGGCGTGTTCTATAAACCACAATAGCGACTACGAATTGTTGGAATCTTTTGTTCTTTGTCATATAAGAAAATTAATAATGGTTGAAAGAAAAAAAATAATAGTAATTGTTCGCTTTTCTCTGTTTTCAGGAATTATTTCTTATACGGAGTATTTGTTTCTGTTATCAATTTTAACGAGTAAGTTAGTTATTTAAAATCCTACTACATATTCTTGAATTAAGAGCTTGGAGTGATGAAGAATTTGATTTCAGAACCCAAGACAGGTTTCCGAATCGCGTTCAACATGTTCGACACTGATGGAAACGAAAGGGTGGATAAAACTGAATTTCTTGTGGTAAGACTGCCGTTTTTCATTCTTTTGCGGTTATCATTTTTCTTCCATGAAGTTTTATTCGGGTGCAAAAGTATAAAAATTTTGAGATATAGAAAATTTTATAAATCGCAACTTGGATGTAAATGTAAACCAATGTTATTATTTTGAGATATATGCAAACGAACTGTACACGTAAAACTGGGTTTTGTTATATTTTTAAAAATCTATCGAATTTCAGATCATTAATAATTAGAGATTTTTGCTTCAACTCAAATTTGATTTACTTTAACTATTTATTAATTCGTAACATTCAATTCTGGAAACATTCAAATTGTGATAAACAATAATATTTCCAACGTGAAATTACAATTTTAAAAAAATGATAAAATTGCGTATTGTTAGAATAATATTCATCATTATTATTTCAGAAGTTTTCAGGTCAATTTTAGCTATTGCTATTAGAAGTAAAAACTCTAATAAAAAATAGTAAAAATATAATAAGAAGTTTGCCTAACATTTATTTTAACGAACAAAACCGAAAAATTAATTGCCAAGTTTATTACGCGCACGCTTCATACGCAAATTAATTTAATTATTCCTGCACTAAATATGGCTACACTATGCGCAGTAAAATTTGTGTTTATTAGTTAGAAAACTTCTTGATGTTTAATATTAGCTGAGTTTTATTTTGCTTCCAACTGCTGGGAATTACAAAACTGCAATATAATACACTATTTATTTGCATTTATGCAGACTCAACGATTTTAGAGGTGCGTGCAACCTTGTCAGCTTTAAAGAATTCTAATTGTGTTTTTCCAAGTTTTGTGTATGTACAATCAGAGTTGGGCAAAATTTTTATTGATATAAAATTTTAGCCCAACAATATGTATAACACTGTGGTAAAGAGATATTTTTACTTAAACGATTGACGAAGCTATAACATTTATCTGAGATACATCAGAGGTACATGTTAACTTGAATCTGTAATCGTGTTTGTGGATCTCACCATTAGTTGAACTTGAATTTTCTACAACTTTCTGGTAGTCATACAGTTAGACAATGTCGTGCAATTGCATTATTTCGTATTGTCGAATGAATAAAATTAGAGAAAAGACTTAAAACATCGTTTAACGGTCCCTTTAAAAAATCTTGTTCTTGGGAAATAATGTTGATCCATGTATCTCTTTTAGGCTTCCAGGATTGCATGCCCTTTAACACATCATAACAATCGACATATACGAGGTAACACAACGTCATGAAACCCTACATACATTCCAACACTAGGAAAACATAGGATAGTTGGATATATTAAATATGTATAAATGAAACCTTTAAAGCACATAACTTAAAAATAGTTTATATTAATAGGGACATTAATCCAATCAGGCAAATCAAAATTAACAGAATTTAGAATTCTGAATCAAATATTTTCTCATAATAAAAACAGCCAAATTTTTATATCTAAAAACTTAAAATAACACAATAACGAGTAACGTAGTGGAACTGTTAAAAATTATGAAATAATTTGGATAGACCATAATAATAGACTATAAATTTTTCGCATATACAATTAAAACGGAAAAGAATAGAAATCTACAAGGAGTTATCTTTACATTACAAGTGTGGTCATATTTTTTCTGATATTATTTACACATCTCCTGAAGGACTAGCTCCTAAAACATATAAATGAGTGAATCAATGAAGAGAATCTAATTTTTAGCGATGAAGTGATAGCAAAATTAAATTCCGAATTAGGAGACAGAAGGTGATGTGCGTCGAAGAAGACAGTGCAATGCAGTGGCCATATTGTTTAACCAATTTGCGCGGCGACGTTTGTAATTTTCACAGATTCGACGACTACTCGGCGGTTCACTAAAGGAGCGACATCTTGACGAAGAGACTAAACGTGCAGTGAGTGTTCGCATAATCGTGAAAGAGAACAAAATAATCAAGACGAATTTAATCGCTTTGAAAAACCCACTTCGACATCTAACGAACCTAACAATACTATTTAAAATTCGCTTATCGGTGTAATCATTCTACACCAATTCTCATATTTTTTTTCCGCGTTCTTATGTAATCTATACTTTCGCATTAATTTATTTCTCTGCGGACAATTATTATAAAGAATTTAAACGCTGCATTTCACGATTCAGTAACAAAGTTAGTTCCAACTATACAAATTGCTATGATGCTAGTAAAAGCATCTGGAATTACTATTGAGAAAGCTTGTTTTTTTTTTATTGCTGCACAGTAAAGTCTTGAATTAAGAAAAACTCTCGGGTCCGTGCTGTTTCTTAGATCCTGTAGTTCTTTTATTTCTTTGTGACCTTAGACCGCGAAAAACATTTGATCAAATAAACCGCTAAATACAGTTCAAATCATGTCGTCTTTAGTGTTATTTTAATAAGAAAAATTGCACAAATAAGTTGTCGAAATTCCCATTAAAAAATAATGAAAAATAACGAAGTTTTGTAACTGGATTAGTAGTGGTTCACACCGATGTTTACCCTCGCGGGGTAACGTTTTTCTTAGATCCTACGGTTTCCGTTTTCTTAGATCTAGACTTTACTGTATTTTCTTAACAACATTTTGTTATATGATTTTATGTAAACTTCGTTCCTATGCAACCAATTTATTTCTGCCCTTTCTGTATTTTTTGTTTTAGTTTTTATCTTTTTGTTTCATTTACTGCTTCAAATTATTGCAGTTAGTGTTGTGCTGTTTACTCATACTTTGATTGTTTCTTATCTTCGCTTTCTTTCCAAACACGTGAGAGATGCTTATGTTTGTGCGTTAAAAGATTTTGGTATATTCTGTTTATTGTTTGACATCGAAATCATTCATAATTTCTATTGTTTATTGTACTGTGTTAGTTAAGATCCATATTCGGGCCGGACGGGCATTTCGTCCCGATTGTAGTGAAACTTCGTAGCAACGATCATCAAAACCAGAAAACAGAAATTGTCTCTAATTCTTACGTAAGTTTTCAGTACACAAAAACGTGTGCAGTTTGATTTGGTTTTGTTCCCTCTTTTTTGAATTTTTTCTCTGTGTTTTGATCTGCCTTTTAAATTGTCTCACGATTTCAATTACTACGATTTCCTACTGTTACTTACTTGACAGTTAACATGCATACAGAATATCCCACGTAACTGTCGCCACGTTTTTTTGGGCAAATCCAGTAGCCAGATAAAGAAATGTTTGGAACAAAATGAATTAGTTTATAGTCGAACAGAGGGTACAATAGGAAAGGTTCAAAGAAGAAATTTATTCATGGTACCACATATTTTTTAGTATATAATATTATTGCTTAAGTTAAGCTTGCCTTACAGTTAAGACAATAATATTATGTACTAAACAATATGCAGTGCCATTTTAAAAAATTAATTTTTAAGAAAGTTAACTAATTTTGTTCGCAACAGTGCTTTATCTGGCTACCGGAAGTGCCCGAAAAATTGTGGCGACAGATACATGGGACACCCTGTATGTTATATTTAAATGAACAGTATTACTAATTATCTTTCTTTTTTTTATTTTTGAGAATAACCAAGATATGGAAATTCTAATTTTTGTTTATTATCGGATTATTATTTCAAGTATGTCATAGCTAGTAGTATGGCTCAACTATTGTCAATTACAGCTTTATTGTTATAGGTGCTATAAACATCTACTCTGTACTTCGTAATTAAAAATCGTAATAATTAAAATCCCAGCGTATACATGTTTTAACAATAAATAGACGATTAACCACTGTGTCTTTCTATTGTTGCATTTCAGAAGTAATAATTTATGCACTGAACACAACAAAGTGTTCAATTCGTACTAAACTGAATTTTTAAAAATGAATACGGCATTAATTCTGTCAGACGTCAAGATCGATTAAAACATAATAAAAATATAATAAATTGAAAACGTTGTTGTATTAATATTCAAAACGTTTATATCTCTTTAATATTTAAAAATCTAAAAAGTAACCATTAATAAAACCAAAATGTAAGATTCGCGTAAGTGAAAGAATACAATAAAAAAGGAATATTATAATGGCAATTCCCGTTACTAAGTACTTGACATAAATTTTTAATTATGACATTAGGGTAAGTAACAATTAATTCCACGTTCTGTTATTGAAGAAATACACATAAATTGCAAAAAAAACTAATTCTTACATAAAACGCTTAAGCCAGCCATGACATTATTGTTTTGTAAAAAAAATTACAATTACTTGGAGTATAAATTTACATACTCTGCAATTATAAAGTGTAATAATAAATAACCCACTGCTCCAAAACGAAATGTGTACCTAGTGTTTCGTATGTATTTGAAATATTTGTACTGATCGTCCATCAGAAGATGGTAGTGAGAAACTTGTTGGGACCGCATGATATCCCTACTTCGCGCACACGTCTTCCGCAATTGGTCGAGTCATTTGACGAAGACAGCAAATGCGCATATTAGTGTGATTGAAACAGAGCGATAATAGTTTCCCTACGCCCAACACGATCTCTGTCCCTGCTCGGAACAGGCGTTGGGAACTAGATCGCGACTTTACTGTATTTGTATCCCTCAAATTTCACTTGAGAACCATCGCCACGCGATTCAAACAAAATTGTGGATTACTTATTAGTGCATAAAAAGAATGATACGTGTGCGTTCATATTAATCACTGCTATGCTAACGCTCCTGCCATTTATTTCAGACCCATTAGCACTGGATGCTGAAATCATTGCTGCCATTTTGCCTCTCT
Source organism: Lasioglossum morio (assembly GCA_916610235.2). Classification (NCBI taxonomy): domain Eukaryota; kingdom Metazoa; phylum Arthropoda; class Insecta; order Hymenoptera; family Halictidae; genus Lasioglossum; species Lasioglossum morio. The sequence continues at coordinate 6,123,730 of OU744328.1, read as the reverse complement.
ATTATGCAAATCCATCTGTATGTTTTATTATAAAGGTTACGCCCTCGATCGACAAACAAAGAGAAGTCTAATCATTCTTTCTGTCCTACGTTTCCCTGCAGATGGAGAAAGTGTTTAGTCACGCTTGGAGGGGACGTCATGGTACCGAAACACAAGAAAACTTGGACCATTTGACCGAGAGGCAAACATCTCCAGAACAAATTCAAATCCAATATATTGATGATGAGCAGGTATGTTCAATTATATTAATGCAATTCGAAACTTAAGATTATTTTGCACCACTGTACAGACATTTCAATACATTATGATACTTTATATGTATAATATATACAATACAAATTATAAAAAATCGTATGACTACTACACAAGCAGTTTAATGATGTACCCTTTTCTTAAATCTTTAACTCATAGTTAATTAGAAACGAGTAGATCAGTTCACATACAGTAGTGCACGAAAGTTCAAGACGACTATCTTTTCAGTAGATTACCGCATTTTATTAGAGATGCTAAACATTTAATAGTTTCCAATTGCTCTTAAGTGTCGAAATTCAATACAGTATCTTCTGACGGAATTTGATTGTATCAGACGTCGCAAAGGTGGAGATCTTAATCCAAACTGCACGATGATGCATGATGAAATCATATAGAATGAAAATATTCTAGATCAGAAGAAATGTTTAGTTTTCGCATTGAAATAGTTCCGATTGCAAAGGGTTAAATGAATTTTAATTAGGTCTGAGTTAGATTTCGGGGGAAGTTCTCCAACCCTCCTCTTGCCATAAAGAAAGTTTTTAGCGAATATAAGACCAAGGTCAGGTGGCTAACATGTGGAGGGCAAAGTTTTTCAGAATAACGTTGACATCAGATTTCAAGATTACTGAAATCGGTGAAGAATAGCTAATGTAAATAATTAATGAAAATTGTTTAGGGTCTGCAACGCCGACATGCTGTAGATACAACATTAATGATACATTTCTTCGGGAAAGATGGTAACAATGAGCTGAAATACGAAGACTTCAAACATTTCATGGAAAATTTACAGCAGGAGGTACTTGAGCTCGAGTTCCACGAATTCAGTAAAGGCCGTGAAGCCATCACTGAAATGGATTTTGCCAGAATATTGCTGCGATATACCTATCTTGACACCGACGAGTAAGTCCTCCCACTGTCAAACACAAGATCTAATTAGTAAATTTTGAAACATGGTCTGTACATTATTCACCATACCGTTGTCATTTTATTTTACTGTCGATGTCAGGGATTTTCTTTTAAATGAAATATGTTCCAGCACATTTAAAATTAGGGGTGATTTACGTGGTCATACTGTTATTGTCAAAATTGACTATAAAATGCAGACAACAAAGAAAACTATAAAATTCTGCAATTTTCCCCAATTTCCATGAGATCTGACTGTAGTTAGCAATTTTTGTCGCGAAATTATTTTTCGAATTGAGCTTCTACTTTTCTTTTTAATATAATTAAGTAGACTGTAAACTCTTTAAGTATGTAATATTAAAAATTGTATAAATATTCTTCTTCTGTAGATTTCACTTTGAGGATTGTTTGTTTGAAAATTTGAAGAGTTTTGACTTTTTTTTATTTCGATCAAGTGAACTGTAAACTCTTCAAGTAAGTAATATTGAAAATTGTATACATATTCTTATTCTGTCGATTTCACTTTGAGCATTTTTGGTTTGAAAATGTAGAAATGTATGATCGTGTACGGGTAGGTGTTACAGGTGGATTCTAAGCCAAAGTCAATGACCTTTTAGGCGATGGACCCTCCCGAGTAGGGGGGGATGACGGCACTGTGTCAAAGGGAGGTGATGACACTGCCAATCGTGGAAGAGATTACGTCCTGCGTCAAAAGTGGGGAACTGACTAACTTGGGGTCCTGGGCTGAGGGGGGAGGGAGCATTTGGACATTAAGAAGAATATTTTCAGCCATATGTAACTCAGACAAGGAGTATTTCTAAGAGAGGCCGGTTCATTTCCTTTTTATTATCTCATTATTAATTTATTAATTATTTGACATAGTGACGTAACTCCTTCCACTATTGGTGCAGTGACATCACCTCCCCTTAACGCAGAGTCTAACTCAGTGTTTCTCAACCTTTTATGGTTGACGGCACACTAAAAGTATCTGGAATTATTTGCGGTACACTTGAGTATAAAAAATATAAAAGTTGTATGATACAAAAAACAAAAACAAAACAAATTATTTATTTACAAAGTTTATTCAATGAGAGGGCTGAGCCTGTTTCTTTTTAACAAATTAAATCAAAACGAGGTTCCAAAGTCGCCAGGCAGTTAGAGTTACAAAACCCATGCAATTTTAATTATTTGTCAAAAACTCTTCAACACATTTGGCTATCTCTCGTGGCACACAGGTTGAGAAACACTGGTCTAAAAAGTCATTGATTCTGGTTTAGAATCAACCTATAATACCTACTGCACTCCTTAAAATCGAATCAGCAAAATAAACGTTGATTTTTGAATAGTGTTTTTAAAATCGACAGGTGCTCCATATTACCTCGAATGTGGTCTATAAAGAAAGTCAACAGATATCGTACCGGTTTCAGTGGTCTCATTTCCATCTACAGAAGAATTTTACTAACTAATTATGGCTAATGGCACGTGTTGTTTTTTAAACAATTGAAAACAACCCTTCTGTATATTCAATTCTCTCATAAGTACTGCATCAGTACTACCGTTCATCCCTTGTATTCCTTTGCAATCTGTGTTCTTTTCTTAAAGTTTTACGATTTCTCAATAATCACCTGCCTGTTCAATAAGCAGATGATAGAAAATTTGATTTAATTAATTAATCGAATTGGTTGTACGACACAATATGCGTTGTCGTAAATAAACACATAAATAATATATCCTCTATATATTATTGATAATAGATAGATATACATATTTTTTAAATATTGCTTGATCTACATGTAAGAGTCGAGTGGATGTCTAGATCATTAACGATGATATTATACAATGTAATTATGCGGATAACATTTATATTTTAAATTAAATATCGAGAATTTACTGTACAATCAAATTGTTCAGATTAAATCATAATTTTGACTGGAATATTATGGTTAATCGTTCTATTTGTTATGTAATACCAGACTGCGAATGTAAATGCATTTACATATAGTACATAACAAAATAATTGTATTTTGATTCTAATGAGAATAAATTATATCTATGTCGAACTCTGAATAAATTAAAAATTGAATATTGTGCACATTCATAGTCTAACTCATCTCGGTTCTCCATAAATAATAATAATATTTAACTGAACAGCGTTATAAGTATATATACATCTTAGTTAATGTTTGATAAATTTTATGTTTTATAGACATGACAAATATTTGGACCGAATCCTACAGAACACGGAACTTCAAATCGGTATCACATTTGACGAGTTTCGACGTTTTTATCAATTCTTAAACAATATCGATGACTTCTCCATAGCTATGCGAATGTATACATTGGCGGACCATCCCATATCCAAAGGTTTAGAAAATCAGTTCTCACTAAGAATAAGTATAAACTACCGGTAGCTTATTAACCCTTAATACTAAACCTACCAACCATGAAAAGTGACTGATGTGTATAGTATTATAAAAATAACAAAATTAAATGTATTTATATTTTGTGCGATTTTTACTGTAATATATACTGATGTCAAAAAATATATTCAATATATTCCCATGGAAACACCTTTACAATTTCAATAATTGTCTAATAAAACATCTAGAATGGGTCTTTCACCCCTCGTGGTAGGTGTAGTGGAAAATGGCCTTTTAAAGTGCACTTTAAAAATACAATGATAGAATTAATCAATTTATTATTCATCTCTATCAAACTGATTAATAGAAACGTAATGAGATAGTGACATTTCATCTAAATTCACAAAAAGTTCTATTATTCATAGATACTAAAGGTGTGCGAGATCCCGGGATTTTCCGAATCCCGATGGTTAGGACGGGATGGGAAGGTTCGTATCACGTCGGGTTGTCGTGTACGGGATTCCGAAAATGTTAGGGATTCCCGAGAATATTCGGGATTCCCGCGAGTGTTCGGGTTTCCTGAGAATCTCTTCGGGATCTTGAACAGTGTTCCTGTTCCCGTCCCGTCCCGGTTTCGCACACCTCTAATAAATACACGTTGAATAATTAATTATTAGCATAAATTTTAGTGGGGCCGCATCAGCTCGAATTAAGGGTTGATAGAATTTCTAATCACTGTATTATATTAAAATGCAGCCAAAAATATCTGTTAAATAGTTGGTACAGAAGAAATTATTCTAGTTGATTTGTTACTTCAGCTATAAATTATAAACTTTCTAAATCTATTAAGTAACCAACGGTAAATAATACATAATATTTAAAAAAAAGTGTCAGAATTGTAAACCATGAATTTGATCTGCTTCCAGATGAGTTCCAGCGCGCTGTTAAAATTTGTACAGGAAGTGTACTCTCGAATCACATAATAGATACAGTGTTTGCGTTGTTCGATGAAGATGGCGACGGTCAGTTGTCCTACAAAGAGTTCATTGCAATTATGAAAGATCGACTTCACAGAGGTTTTAAGGTATATAGCGTGAATTAATAATTTTTTTATGTTTATTTAACCATTAAGCATACAGAACATGAATAGCAACTCGAACATGTTAGTAGTGTAAAATTAAAATAAAATAGGGTAAATAACATTTCGCCCGATGCATTAGTGTTAAAGAATAAAATCAATGGTTATTTTACTCTTGCTTTCCACAATCAATGCAGAATATTTTTATTTTGCATGAAGATCTGCAGTATAATCAAGAATATTATAGTACGCAAACAGTTCACTAATGAAATTTATATCTTTTGCAGTCGCAGCAACGACGCGAGGGTTGGCCAGCGTTCACTAGTTGCGTGAAACAAGAGATGAAGTCTCGTTAATTGGTAAATAAACGAACAAGGATGTTCTAACAACAAATGCATGTGCAATACATACCATTGAATAATGTGAAGTGCCATATAGACACTAGTCCTTTTTCGAACAACTAGTCCTATCTACAGTATAATCCTCTATAGTCGCAAAAATGTGGTATACGATAAATGCAAAAAAAATATTCCTTCCACTGTAGTAATCTGATCTCGGCTTGGGTATATCGGTGTGTATAACCACTACTAATGCCGTCAGCACAGTTCAAAGGCCCTCATCACAATGTAATACCAATATAAAAACTTTTTAATTATTACTTATTTTTTTATGAAACTTTCACCAACATATTTCTGGGATTTTTCTTATTAAAATAAGACCAAACACGAGATAATTTCAACTGTATTTAGTGGTTTGATTGACGATGAAATTTTCGGGCGCAAGGAAGGACAGCGTATGGGAACGAAAGAGACGCGGAGAGTCTCAATCGCTTCAGTCGCGCGCTGTCCTTCTCTACGTTCGGCTCGCTCTTTGAAGTTCAAAAATATAGTGTCCGTCTACGAACTTCGCAAACGAACCTCCCCGACGCTTTTGCGATTATAGTGGACTTACTGTATTAGATTAATTTCTATTGTGATGCGTGAAGTTACCAGCGTATTAGATATAAATCATAAACTTTCTACCTCTATTTAACGTTTATGCGTCTTATTGCATTTTTGTAGAACTGTGATTATAATTAGAGCTCGTACTTTTATCGCAGTATATAAGATACCCGAGTACCCATGGAACACCCGGGTATTTCGAATCAATTCGATATTTATTCGAAATCAGAAATTCTTGGAACTCTTGAAAGTCTTGATAATCTTAATAAATGTTATACTTTTTATAATATTGGTACGTTCATATGTACGTTAACTGTTAATCATCCGAATGCTGACATGACGTAATCATTGTTTCGTGATAGACCTAACATTTCAAGCGTTTCAATTCTTACAAACCTTCCAAAGTTTTAAGGCTTTCAAGATTTTCAAGACAATGAAGACTTTCAAGAGTTCTAAGCTTCGAATTATGTTGCAAGTGATTCGAATTTTTTGTCGTGTATATTGAATCGAAGCGATTTGAAGCGATTCGAAATGATTCTGATCCCGTCACTATTCGTGAGGTCTCAGAACTGGCTACTAGAACTCTTATTACCCGAGCCGCTGCACTGTACAGTCGACTAAACCGATACCAAACCGGACCAAACTGTTTGTTATAACTTAAAACCAGAGGTTGTAAACAGTTATGATACCGATTCCGGTTCTTGAAACAGTTACGAGAATCGAAAAAATGTTATGACTGTTATGAGAATATGAATTTTTCGGTTATGATTCGATCCCGATGATTCTGTATTCTGTTCGGCTGAAGAACATACAATGTATGCAAGCACTAAATCAATGACAGGACGAGCGTAACACGATGAAATCTCAGTTTTACATGAGGTATAACATGAATAGAATAATCGAGTAAAATATACTCAGGGGCAGATTAAGCGGCCGTTTAGGGCCCCGGATGGTTCTTGGAGCCCCGCTCTTGAAGAAAAAATGTTTAGCTTGCGAAATTATTGACCACTTAGGGCCCCCACTTGTCTTGATCCACCTCTGAATACACTGGGATATTATTTCTAGACAGAACCGAGTACTATCTCATGAGACTACCGCCGAGCAAGCAAACTGCTCGATTTTGCACAGTAGGCTGTGCCAGCAGAACAACATACTTCTGCGTCCGAATAAATATCGTTTTATGCTGGTAGGGTGTGCTGTTCAAAATCGAGCAGATTCCGAGTATCCTCAGCTTCTCAGAGCGTGTTCTGACAACATTATGCTCGCCATCTGCTCGGCATCGTACGATTGCAGGCTCTGCTCGATGTCTGCTCGCGGCAGGCTTGGCTGACTGGGCGAGTACTCGGGTAGCCGCGACTATCTCATAAGATACCCAGGTAGCCAACTATCTCATGGAATGTCCGAGTAATTTTCGTTAACCCAAGTACTCAGGTATCTCAAAAAATGTTTGCATTGACTGCAGAACACAGGAGCCAAATAAAAATTGTATTCTTCTTTTAATTATCCGAAGCTGAAATTAATACACTGATCTCCTTAATCTTCTGAATTTGTCCACTGCTTTAAATTGTACGTGTCCGTTTTCGTCATAAATGCATAAAATCCGCAGTCTACTCATAAGTCACAGCTCTAATTACAATGCAACTTGCACAATTGACTAGCGAATTCGCTAGTCTTTATAAATAAATACGCGCAATGCTGTTATTATAACGATTAAATATTTATTATTTTGTTAACAATATATGGCCTACTGTTTATCGAGTGTTTTGAATAGATATAACTGAACAATTGTGTTCACTTTATGTAGACAAATATAAATTTTAATTACATTAAAACGTAACTGTACAAGTATTTTCATTTGAAAAGCAAAAATTCATTTGTCTCTTTATTAATCATTAGTGGAGTTGGATCTCTATGCAAAAGAAAAATGTTTTGCGCCAATTGTAAGAAACAGCAGCCAAATAGAAATTTATTTTTTCGTTTAACAAGTTGCAAAATGGTGTACCAATATTCTTAAATTTTGTTTTAGTCTTTCTACTGCTTTAAATTTAATCTACCCATTTTCCGCGTGCATATGTAATAAAAAATGTCATATTTTTGCTGCTGTTAAATTATTTGCATCATTTTACTCTAGCATACCATAGAAGATTTTGTTTAAGCCGTCGTGCATTGTTCAAACAATTTTAAATGAATATATTATACAATCAATCGGACTAATAAACTGGTTCTATTGAACTACTGTAGGCATTTCTGTATTTAGCATAAAGTGAAATGTGAAGTCGGCATTTAAAATGGACATGAATACTCGAATAGATTAATTTGAATTTATTGGGTTAGGTAGTTCTTGGCAAGAAAGTAATTTCGGTATTTTGAGGCGAAATAAAAAAACTGACTTTTATTATTCAAGCAAAGAACTTTAATCAATAATGTAATCAATTATGAGCGCGGAATTATAAAGCTGCCAGAAAAATATTTTATCGATTAAAGTTCATCGTTTGAATAAAAAAAAATTGGGTTTTATTTCACCTAAAAATACCGAAATTACTTTCTTGCCAAACCCAATAATTTCGATTGATTTAGTCAAAGTCGTTCTTACGCAATTTAATTCGTTTGTTCGTGAAACAATTGAGTATAACTTCTAAGATCTACAGTATCGTTAACAGTCGCGTCACGGTGCGTTGTTTGTTATCACTCATCACACTGATTGCCGTCTGGTGGTCTCATAAATTAAGCCGACGATAAGGAACACGTCATTACTTGTCCCTACAGCCTAACATCAAACGAACCTCGTCGCGGATGAGGTCAATGATTCCACAAAAAGCTTCCTAGTTCCAGAATAATGAGTTCTGTCTAGGAATGCAATTTCAAAAGGAGTTCTTGCGGCACAATTCAAAGCTCCATTTGTCTCACTTGATTGTTTAAATAGAGTTTAGCGATGCAATCCTTATCCGCGCATTTTACCAGCAATAGACAGTGCAATAGCGTTTTAAACAACAAGTGATATTTCAGCAAATTAAACGTTTCCGTTTCATTATTTCAGTAGTAAAGCGAGATTAGTTTTGTATTTCAATTATGTACAACGTTCCTTGCCAATAAATATACATTGTAAAAAGATGCGGTGACATGACGAATAAACCCTAGTATTTAGGAACATATTTTTATTTTTAGTTTAAGAACTCACATTTGTATGTAACAAAACACGTTGCTTAAATTTCTCGTCATTTGGCCTACTTCTTTACGACCAAGCCAATCTTGGTGGCGATCTAACCAATACATTTAGTTAGGTTTAATTCGGATAAACAACAAAATATTATTTATACTTATGAATGTATCGAATGTATATATCGGTATCTTAAACAATGCTATTTGAAAGTTGCTAATATATTGTAAATGGTATAAAATGAACAAATATTTTCCAAAATGCAAATAATAACATGAATAAGATATTTTTGAAATATAAAATATCAATATAATAGTAAACATAATGATAGATGCTTCTGTAAATTCTTATAGTCAGATCTACAAAAACTAAAATCAAAGTATGTAGGAATATGAAACATTTTGATTGATAAACGGTATTAAATGAATTTATACACTGAACATTTATACGTAAAAAAGCATAAAAAATCAAACACAGTAAGTTTTGAAAAAGGATTTCGCTGTTTAATTGATTAGTTCTGAGTATAATATGTGTTATTACGGATTATCTAATACTTTAAACGCAATAAATCAATCATTGTACAATACACTTTTCACATAAAGATATTGTTTGTCGTTATATCTTGTAATTATACTGGGTGCTTCTTCCTTTTGCACAGTAGTGTATATTAGTTGAAATTAAATATGCTTTAATATTCTATAATTATATTATTTATTTATTACAGAGAGATCTCTAGTATTGTCAGACACAGTTCTTTATCTGCAGATTGAACAGATTTTAAATCGATATATAAACGAATTTCGATGTGAAGGCATTCGATAATGCTTTATTAAACACATCTATAATAATAAACTCTAGAGGATCAAACGTATCTTAATATAAATTCCGAATTATTTATAATCGAAAAAGAAACTTCAGTTTTCTTAGGAATATCTCCAAATCTGGGAGAAATGTAAACACCACGAAGAAGCAAACTCGTCGAAGCAGGCTAAAGTCAAAAGTTGTTATTAAACTTGAACGAGCAGCAACTGCGTTATAGTTCACGATTGACATGTGTTTTAGAAGATCGCTAGCTTGACGGAACGTCGCACGGTCCCTGTGTATACATATTGTGGAACTCGTTTACACTCCATTGCATAAAAGCTTTAATTAATGTAATTGTAATGAATGTTGGATTGTATCGTTGTGACGATCATTGAAAAATACATATAAATGCTAGTTGTGTTGTAGATGATGTAAACTTGTGACATAGAAAACATAAGTTTTTTTAATCGACGGAATTTTGTCTGATAGTTTATTTATTTTGTTATAATACGTTTCTGACAATTTCGTACTCATTCAGTGGGTGAAGTTGAAGACGCGCTGCGACAGTTACTTATTTTATTTAATAGTGACTTTACATAAAAAAAACAGAAAGGATTGCGGAAGTGATGGATGTGGAAGACTTAAGCTATTGGTAAGTGTATTGTCAATCGATTATTAGTTTATAATGTTGCACTTTTGTGTTTACAACTGGGTTCCCATTTATTCTTTCAACAGTTTTTACATTTTTCAAAAAATGTCACACAACTGCTCCGATTGTTTAGTTTTAAAACCTGGCGCGAACAATTCTAAATACTCCAGTTTTCAAATTATTTATATGGATTTTGGTTATTTACACAAAGGTTTAACAATTCCGACAGGTAATGCATAAACGCTGCTTTAAGATCTCCTGAATAGTTTGCCGACAAAAATTCCCTTCCAATGCTTTGGGATATTTTCATAAAAATTCAAAGGGGAATGACAATAGCTACTCTGAAAACTTTTTCTTAGCATTCTTACAAAAATTCAATTTCCTTAAAAGTCAGGTCAATTTTGCTAATAAATTCGCGTTAAGTATTAGGTTGGAACGAATGTTCGTAGCATTTTTAAATCAATATTCAAAGATAATATTAAGACATTTATGCATACGTTTATTGAATAACATAATAAGTCACCTAAAATATGCCAAAAAGTAATAGAAGACCATACAAAATATGTTATTGAATAAATCTATGTATAAATATCCTAATTTAATCTTCGAGTTTGAATTTAAAGACGCTACGAACTTTCGTTCCAAACCAATAGGTAGAACTGCATTACTCAGAGTTGGGCATTAATCAATTAAAATTTTAACCAAGATTGATTGATTAATGTGTATGATTAAAAAAGGTAATTGACGATCGATTCAATCGATTTATAAAGTTAATCGTCAATCATTGATTAAAAAAAGAGATCATCGAAAAATCAGAGACTGATTTAATCAGTTATTGTTGAAGTTAATCGCCACACGATCTATACATAAATTGTAATAAGCAGGGAGAGACAGCGGAGATAGAGAATTAACAGAAATGCATCTCAACTAAACCTCAATTTACATTTTTTGATCGAAGACAGCGCGGCCGAAAACTTACTTGCATACCTTTTTTAAACCACAAAATACGGTACAAATTATATCGCGTTAAATGTCATTTTAGTAAGAAAAATACCGTAAACAATTCGGTGAAAGTCTAATAAAAAATAAAGAAGTTTTGAAGGAACATCGAGCTCTCAGCCCCTCGCGGGGTATGCCCCCTTTATTATCTTTTTAATATCATTTATATTCTGGGTTTAGAGCAGAGTTGAGCAAAAATTTAATCAACGATTGACGAATAAATTTCTATGTGAATCGTTAATCGCAATTAACAATTAAACTCCTCCTTTAGTCGTTAATTGCGGTCAACTATTACATTCTTTTCAATTGTAATCGTCAATCGAATAATTGAGTAATGATAAACTGCTGAAATTTCGAAATGAAATACGGAATCAAAACTGTATGCACACTGAAAAAAATGTAAACTGAGTTCAGATATATTGTCATTTGGTCTATAATACGATCTCTATGTGTCTACTTATTGCAATTTATGGATAGACCGTGTGACGATTAACTTCAACGATAATTGATTAAATCAGTCTCCGATTTTTCGATGATCTCGTTTTTTAATCAACGATTGACTTCATCAATCGATTGAATCAATCGTCGATTTATCAATGATTACATTTTTCAATTTTACACATTAATCAATCAATCTGGATCAAAATTTTATCGTGTACTGCTCAACTCTGAAATAGTGTTTTATTAAAATGTTCGTTACGAGTATGTATACTTTATTTATAACATAAAATTTCGGACTGTACTACAGATGTAATAAGTACGTATATGTTTAATTATAAAACAAATAGCCTGTTTAACTGTTTGATTTTTCTGAAAAATCTCTATTAGCTTCTAATAATAGCAAATTAAGCTCGCTTAAACATTTCAAGAAAAGGTAGAAAGATTTCTACTACGATTTTGGCTTAGGGTGCCGATTATTGTACAGTTTACTTTACATAAAGTTGTCGCGTAATTTCTACATCAAATATAATAAATAGGCTCATCGCGACGCAGAATTTGAATGTCTTCGCCTCGGAGGGTAAACTAATAATTTTTTGCTCTGGTTGAAATGTCGAAAGGAACAGCTCTAGAGGACACGGGAGATTCAGCCAGGACATCGGTAGTGGGGCGGCGATCGTACAAGGGATCGGATTCAGTGGGAAGCGGCAGCCGGTCAGAAGTGTCAGAACCAGAGGGAAGTGTTGTTCCGAGACTAACGCTCGACAGCTTGTCGTCAGTCGTGAAAAAGACGCGGACCGGCTCGATCGGTTCGATCGTCGCGATCGGCGGTCACCGGCCAAGAAGCTTTTAATCGCGTTGATCACCAGTGTCACAGTGCTCACCTGTCAACTAGCCGAGACTTACCTGCTCGCGAGACTGATCTGCCGATGCGCCACGTGCGCGATGGGCATGATGGGAATGTTCAAGTGGCTTAGAAAGTAAGTTTTCGTTTTTACAATTTTTCCTCCCGCATAACGCGATCAAAATCTGAAAATAAGAAATATCTATTTGAAATAATATACCGATTCATTTGATGTAATAGCAGTTTCTAATCATTTAATTATTTCTTTGTCGGTTTTACATCGAATTTGAGGAAAGAAATAATCCTGAAAATAATGTACAGTGAAGGATGGATATAATTTCGGAGAACAATAATTATCGTAAATAATTATAAAACAACGTGTTGCTTCGAATGATATTTCAAATAATATTTAGAAATTGATCACAGGCCTGTAAGTAATTGTAGTAGAAAATAACACGGTATTTGAAATAATGTCTCAATTAATGTAATTCCAAAAGTGATCATAAATTATTTGAAAAATAATCGTTAAGATAATATATTGTCTTATTTGGCTACATGTCATTTGAAATAATCATATGTTAGTGTATTTGAACAACCAAACAAAGTGTTTAAAATGATTTCACTATTTGAACGTCAAATGAAATACAAACAGTTCTTATTAAAATGATTAATCTTCCACTTGATCAAATATTTTATCATCTCAAAAGTTCTATTTACGTCGTGAGAACTGAAGAACGATTTATTTATGTATTTATACTTTAAACTTTATATCTAAATTTAATTAATTTCGTTATTTCAATGACCTCTTCTTGGTCTGGAATTATTTATTATTTATGCGAGCAAGGTGTAATTGAAATTATAACGTTAATTGAAAATAGTTTTTTCGATTTAAACGTCAAGCGAAAGTAAACTTTTATATTATTTGTGAAATACAAATAATAAAGTGTTCAAAATAATTCATTATTTCAAATTAAATGTGCTCTGATCTACAGGGTGTCCCAAAACTACCCTAGGAGCCGAAAATGGGAGGTTCCTTGGGTCATTTTAAGCGACATTTTCCTTTGCAAAAATGTTATCCGCGGCTTTGTTTAAGAGTTATTAACGAAAAACACGGACCAATCAGAGCGCGACCTAGACGCGAGTTGGCAAAATCGGCTCGGCGCGCCAACTGTCCATTGGCCATCTGTGCCAACTCGCGTCTAAGTCGCGCTCTGATTGGTTCGTGTTTTTCGTTAATAACTCCTAAACAAAGCCGCGGATAACATTTTTGCTAAGGAAAATGTCGCTTAAAATGACCCAAAGAACCTCCCATTTTCGGCTCCTAGGGTAGTTTTGGGACACCCTGTATGTGTTGTAGTTCCCATCATTCGGTGGCAATAAATGTTTTGTATATTTATATTTATATTTGCAAATACATTTGGGAATGTACAAATGATTCAGCAGTATACGATAAAATTATAATAATAATAAATAAATCTATAAAATTCGCAGAATATTGACTGCAGATCTTTATGCATTTATAACAAAATTGCGATGATGAAATTTAGAATTGTTGAAAAATTAAAAAATATATAGTCATTAACATTAAGGGAGGAAATAACATTCAATTTCGTTTCTATTTCTTGCAATCGATGTAGGCAATTTTTATTTTGCATGAAGATCCGCAGTTTATTGATTAGGTAATGAAATGTGGATTTCGAATTGTTTGTAATTTTAATGATTGGATCAGTGTTTGAGTATACAAGGTTTCCAAAAAATGTCATTTTGAAAGTAAAAAAATGTAACTTTTTTCTTGATAAAAGATTCCGTTGAGCGCGGCGTTGTCATTGGAAGAGCCAAAATCCGTCCGTTGTAGCCGCGCTCTGATTGATCCGTGTTTTTTCTCAACACTTTACCTATCGGAAGCCTATAATAGGATTTTAAATAATTGTGCTGTACCAAAAGAAAGCATAGAAATTTTCTTTTACATTACAATCTGAAATGAAACTATTAGATGACGTTATTGGCTTGTTAGTACACAATGAAAATTGCTATTGCTACAGAAGGCTCCATTAAAAAGTGTTTAACCATGTACCATAGATTTTTCAAAATTATGCAATAATCTCAGGACGCAAAAGTGTTGATAACTCCTTAACAAAATGGAGGCGAAAATTTCTGCTAAGGAAAAAGATACTTTCAATAAGCTAAGAAATCACTCCTTTCAAGATTGTCCGCCATTTTAGGAACACCCTTATATTAACTGAAAATTATTCGAGGCATTTTCGTTGACATTCTACGTGTTCGTGGACAACCGACTTTGAACGATCGTGTCAATAACATCCACACATAAGTCTGCTCAAGTTGTTGCTGTTGTAGAAGGTTAATTGTAAGCGAGGAAACAAGTTCCATCTACAAACTGTTCGTTGAAATTAATATTGTATAAGGATTCATTAAAACTAACCGTGCCACGATCGTTCAAATGACTGGTTTTACATATTTTTTTGATGATTATCGAAATTACAAAGATGCTCTTCTTAGAAATTACTAAATAAATTTCTTCATGCAGACACATATTGTCATAAAAATTGCAAAAAATCTAAATAAATTCAGTCTTATAATTTTTATAAAACAACTTGTATCTGTCACATTTTATTCTCGTTATCTCATAATTATTGAAATAACAAAGATGCTCTCTTTAGAAATTATTAATTAAATTTCTCGGTTTAAATCTGAATAAATTCAGTCTTTTAATTTTTATAAAACAACCTGTAACTGTCACATTGTAATCTCGGTTACGGTTGTCGTTAAAACATACATGTTTTAAATGATAGATAATTTAAATGCACACACAAATGACTTCTGTTCTCGTTTCACTTACAATTACAATGATTTACTGCATCATTATAACTTTGCACAGCAGCCTCAATATGTTTTATTACAGAATTGCGGTGAAAATATTACTAGCATTGTGTTCTATCGCATATTTCTCGATCTATGAATACCTAGGATTCACTCGGTCATAATTTAGCAGATGATAGCTTTATCAATTTGTGAAAGTGTAGTCCGGATTTAATATTCGAGGGAATGGAGCTTCGGTAACTCGAAAATCTTGCTAATTAACGTTCCGCTATAGTAATCAGGCCGCGAACGTTTACATATTTAAAGACCCACTTAGAAATACAAGAACTGAATTGATATCCATTTCCCTCTTCGATAAGAAAAATTAAAGTTCAATTTTTATTACATTTTCAAAACCACATTTTCATGATTACACTTTTCTCAATAATAATAAGAACATATGTAATTATTGGACTTCGGATTTCAATGCAAAATAAAAATGGTTAACATTTACTGGAAGATAAAGGAGCTATATACACGTTTATCTTTTTTATTAATCATTTTTATAATGTTTTTAAATGTTTTACATTTTACCCACTCTTTTTCGCTATAAATTGCTAAAATCCGCAGTCTGGTAATTGTATAAATAATATGGTTGCTGGTAAATATATTTCTTTTATATTTAATTCAATTTAAACGTTGAAATAAATAATATACAGTTAGGTTTAATAGACTAAAACCAAAATAAAGATTTTTTAGTTTTCCAATTCTTCATTTTACACAATTAGAAACGTTGCAAAATCAACCGGCTACTGAGATAAAATATTCAATTATTCAGTGATAACGGTTCATGACGTAGGTACGTTTGAAAAGTGCTATTGTGAAGCACCGTTAAGGTCGACTTACCTTGGCAAACCACGGCCAGTCCGGCAGCACTTTACTACCCTGGTTTTGTGTCCAGAATTTCCTAACGGGGTTGCGGCGCGGTTGGGTTAGGTATGGGCCGAGATTTTCGGAAATGAATAAATCCAGAGCGACAGAATTGACCTGGTGCGATGCGTCGGAAAAGGTGTAGGCGATAATGCGCAAAGTAGTCCCCTACACCTGTTGTCACCGGGCGATAGAGATTGATAGGGTTTGTAGTTCCTTGGGCGGTGAGGTTTTAGCAGTGGCGGCTCAAGTCAACTGAAGGTCGTAAGCGGTAAAAATTTCCGGGCCCTCAAACTCACGTTAGAAATAGAAGTTGCAAGAAAACTCTCCTACGCTTATTAACAAAAAAGAAAACTAATGAAAAAATTTCATACCGTTACACATTAAATAGATATATAAAGTTGTTTAAAATTCGGGGCCTTATGATATCCTGGGGCCTCACGCGGCCGCTTAGTCCGCTTACCGTTAGATCCGCCACTTGGTTTTAGTGGCTATGGGTCAGAGTTGGGCATTGATCAATTAAAATTATAACCAAGATTGATTGATTAATGTGTACAATTCATATAATTACGTTAGTACATTAAGAAGAGTATTTTAATCAGAATACTATTTATGTCGAGCAGCATATTTCAATGGAAGCTAGAAATTAATCTGAATAAATTAATTATATAATCTTTAAATAAATTAATTAAATAATATATTGAAAAAAATTAATTCAAATAACCGATTTTGTATATTACATTTGTTGTAAAGGAAACTATGAATTACGTTTGGAAATATTAGCCAAAATAACAAGATGATATCGAACAGGTTTTGAAATTATTTCAAAATATTTTTAAAGGTAAACTATCTTTCGAATAATTTCTTAACGACATGTGCGATGCCACTGTTTGCTTGAAAACTAGAATACGTAAGCACATGAAACACCAACTGTCGGATTGTAAATGTCGCAGTTGTTGTTACAGCGCAGTCTTGTGTATTTACAAAGGCTTGTTTCAAAGGCTCGCGAACGTAATTACGTTGCAATTCTCGTTACAACCTCGAGAGTGCTGCGACCTCTATAATCATCAGCGATAAGAGCGTCACAGCCTAAAAAGTTTGTCTACTTGGCCACCTTTTCGCGTATGTTCTTTTTATAGAAACTCAAATGACCGCCATAAAATCAACTGCAATTAGGGTAAACTATTGCTGGCACTGTAGTAGTTATTGGCACTTTTGATTTATACGACAAATATTCAGAATTCCTGGTATAGAAAATCATTTTTTATTGCTTCTTATTTATATTTCAAAGCAACGTTGAAAGTTTTTATAACAGAGTTCCACATATGACTGTTAGCAGATGTGTTAATAACTGTACTATTTGTCTTACGATTGTTGTTCATCGAATATATTTTATAATAATAGATGTATGACTACGTAAAACTGTTTGATTTTTTTTTTAAATCTCTACTAACTTATAATAATAGAATGTTAAGCTCGTTTAAATATTTCAAACAAAGTTTAACTATCAAAGGACTTTGAAGCGCTCTCCTATAAAGTATGTTTTTATTTCTGACGTTTTCCTTTGTGCATGAGCGAATTTGCTAAAGATTAACCTGAATTGCCAACACACGGCCATATGATAATGAAGCATACGCTAGGCAAATGCAACTCGTGTAACGAAGTCATGGCAATTAACCGCATATACTCCGAAATTGTTCTGCAAAAAACTGCACAAGAAGCAGGATAAATCTTAAATCAATTTGAAAGACATTTAACTTCCATATTAGCGATAAAAATCTGAGAAACTCCATTTAACACGAGTATCGCGAAAGTAGTCGCCTATCACCAATGACATTCATGCAACTCCACACCTGACAAAAAGTTTAATGGACTATCACGCTCCATAAACTGTAATTAAATGATTAAAAAGTGCTATTTAAATAAAAAATATTCTATTGACACTTTTATTTAACTTTGTCTCTGAATTCTGTATTAATTGTATATTATATTGTAATTTTTCAAAATTGACAAACATCACAACAGGTTCTATAAATAGTAACTTAAAAACTGCTGTATACGATTTATACGAGTTGACCAAACACATGTTTAAATTTTCGTTATTGGCCCAGCTAAAAAAGTTGCAAAAATCAATTTTTACTATTTTTTAATTTACTATTTTACTATTAATTTACTATTAATACTTACACATAAACAAGTTATTCTGATTTAAAGTGTCTGTGTGATCGGTTATGTTCATAACAGTATAAAGAGTAGGGCAAAAGTTAATCAACGATTGACGAATAAATTTCTACTTCAATCGTTAATTCCAATTAACAGTTAAACCCCTACTTTAGTCGTTAATTGCGATTAACAATTACGTTCTTTTCAATTGTAATCGTCAATCGGATAATTGATTGATGATTAACTGCTGAAATTTCGAATTGAAATACGGAATCAAAAGTGAAACTGAATTGAAATGTTTCATTCAGAACATACTGCAAAAATGTAAACTGAGTTTTTAATGAGATATACTTCTGTCAATTCTCCA
The DNA here is from genome assembly GCA_916610235.2 of Lasioglossum morio. Classification (NCBI taxonomy): domain Eukaryota; kingdom Metazoa; phylum Arthropoda; class Insecta; order Hymenoptera; family Halictidae; genus Lasioglossum; species Lasioglossum morio. The sequence goes on along the minus strand of OU744328.1, from coordinate 6,105,028 downwards.
TCTCCTCTCTCTTTATCTCTCTCCTTATTATAATTTATGGCGATTAACTTCAACTATTGATTAAATCAGTCTCCGATTTTTCTATGATTTCTTTTTTTAATCAACGATTGGCGATTAACTGCATCAATCGATTGAATCAATCGTCGAGTTTTCAATGATTACTTTTTTAATCGTACACATTAATCAACCATTCTTGGTTAAAATTTTAAACGATTAATGTCCAACTCTGATTGTATCATACTTAGCGGATTGCCTGAGAAATTCTAGCCAAGGTTCAAGTCAAAAACCTTTCACGAAAGGTAATGTATACATTTACAATTTACAAGGAAAACTTTAGGCTAACCTTCAGAAAGGAAACAAAGTGGCATGGACAATGTCTTGTTCAATCATTATTCCTATTTCATACGTAACGTACGTCTCCTATTCCTTGATATTCAAGTAGACTGATATGGACGAAATAAATTTACGCATTTTTCACGAAGTGAACGCAGTTTTATCAATAGTTGCAGACTTAATGACGATAATCCAAAACAATAAGTAAGTAAAAATCGAATCGTTAAATTCGAAAAATTTTGAATCGTTTATCTAGAACAAATTTTTAATTGTTTATCTACGATTTATAGTAGGGTAAAGTGTACTATTGCTGGCGTACATTTGTACTAAATTTACTGCATAATAACAGTATGTAACTGTCCGCTTGAAAGTGTCTCATTGTTGCACGCGTGTAGTCTCGCAACGGCCAAATCTGTTCCGGAACCGTGTCCAACAAACTGAAACGTATTGTTCGGAACAGCCGCGACAAAACAGTAAGCATTTCTCTCGCTGCGTTATAACAATGCATATGATAATTACAGTTGTTAAACGTATCACGTGTGTGACACTTATTATGAACGTTCTATGTATGCTCGATTCTGCATCCAAATAAAGTGATCTACTTTTACACATGTAGTTACATCAGAAGAATTCTTCTAACGGAACGGCCGAAGCTTCCATTCCTATAATACTGTCGAACAAAATTAAACTTTTTGCGTGTTCAACAATTACTGTTGGGCGATTCTTATAGAGTTTCTTGTGCTGATTCCCTTAGTTTTTCCCCTGGATACACAGAAAGGTTTTGAAAAACAGGATATTGAAGTAAAAACACATTTTTCAACTTTAAGCAAATATTGTGATGTTATTATAAAAGATATTGAATTGTAATTTGCAGAAAAAGATTCTGTAGACTTTCCCGAATACAGTGATATCCAATATTAGCATTATGAATGTTTAAACATCACGGAATTGTTAAACATTGCTCCCTCCCCTCATCCAGCGACTCTGTCTGTAGTTAATCTATTGTCTGTGGATTTTATTCATTTATAACAAACACTGGTGCATAGGATTTAAAGCAATGGACATATTTAAAAATATTAAAAACATTATCGTATTAGTTTCAGCTTAATAAAATATTTAAAAGAAGATATTATTATTTAGCTTTTTTCTGTGTCTTGGAATCGACACGAAATTTTTTTTTTGCATCTGCAGTCTAATAGTTAATTTTCGGAATTCGAACAGGAAATTTGAACAAGTTCAAACGAAATATAACTTAATTTTCTTGGTGAGTGGCTTCAGTATTTTTTACACTCCACAAATTCACATAGTGCCGCGATGTGTTGCCACGTTTTGAAGTTGAATTATTTTAAATATTAAGCTTTGGGTCATTCGAGTCGTTCTCAGTTCTAACATGTGTTAGAATGATATATGTGAGCGTTATTATAAGACTCCGGATTTTATACTTTTATAACAGAAATGAGCAAGTGCAACTTAAAACAGTGAAGATATTAAAAGACAGAGGGTATTAATATATTATTTTCACCACGTTAAAATTATTAGTGGAGAATATAAATTTATATTTAGCTCCTGCGTCTTGCAATTAATGCTCACACTTTTTATTTTACATAAACATTCGGAGTCTATTTATTATTTTTCTTTAACGCAATTTTATGTGTACAGATTGCAGAAACTACATTTTATTTTATTATCTATACTATAATCTCCAATTGACTTTTCATCAAACTATTAACTGGTAAAGATAAGTTTACCCGTAATGTGTACTCGATTCTATTTTTTCTGAACTGTTTTTCGTTTAATAATAGCGTAATATCAGCTGTAGTATAAGCGTTGCCTACTTTTATCACAAGGTATAACTGCTTCTTCGTATGCGTCTTCAGAAAATGTTTATGCATTCATGCAATATTTAGATACAAAAGATACGATAAAGTATAAAATAAAAGTAAGTTCAATATTGTTTTTATCGCAATGTAATCACTGGACTGCGGAATTTTATGCAAAATAAAAAATGTTCGCATTGATTGCAGGATACAGGAGCCGAATAAACATTATATTCTTCTTTTAATTGTCTGAGTTGCAAGAAAACTCTCATAATCTTAATTTTTCGTAAATAAACTGAATTTTTTTAAAAACAAATGTATGCTGCGAATTTGGGGCCCAGTGGCGGCTTAAGTCAAGTGGAGGGGTCCCAAGCGATAAAAATGTTGAGGCCCTCGAACTCAAGTTAGAAATAGAAGTTGCAAGAAAACTGTCCTAAACTTATTAACAAAAAAAAGTAATGAAAATATTTCATACCGTTACACATTATGAGTATCTCAGAAGAAATTCGGGGCTCTATAGGTATCCCGGGAACCCACGCGGCTGCTTAGATCGCTTACCATTGGATCTGCCACTGGGAATCGTACGGTTAATAGGTTACTAGATCAAAAAATGAGCGTATGCATTTCTTCGTGTACCTGTTCGAGATCTGGTAGTGATTCTTGCGTAAATGTGTAGTAAAAAAAAGTGATTCCGATGCGATATGTAAATTAATTTTTGCATGGGAATGTGAGAGCTATCGTACACTTTTGTATGGCGGCGTCTACTACTGGCGCCAATTAAACATGCAAATGTCAGTACTTTCACAAGGCATCATTGGAGTTGAAACGCTTTCAATAAAAATACGCGAATAAATAGAATAACTTTATGCAACTGTGTGGAATTGCGATACACGGAAGTTTAATCGTAGAGAAAACTGTGAAACGTGGAATTCGCTAAACACAGAGACAGCTCCAATTGCTGCGCATAGATTGATACATTTAGGATTCCAACCTGTGATAACATATTGGCCAGGAAAATATCGGAACAATCTATTTAACATATTTTTCCACATAGATCTAGTTTAAACTTTGCCTTGCGATTAAACAAAACAAACAAATAGGGACATTAACGCCGAAAACTTTTATAATACAATATGTTAGATTAATCATAAGTAAACAACGGATTTTATGCATTTCTGACAAAAAAGAGTAGATGTAATTTAAAACATTAAGAACATTAGACGAATTTAAAAATAATTTTATATCATTTTCATCCTATTGAACATATTAAGAGAGAAAATCAATTTCTCTATGATTCCGGTTTGTTGCAATTCAGATGGAAAATTTTTATTTTACATAAACGATACAAAATGTGGGTCGTGTAATTTAAAGAAATCAAGGTAACCTTGGAATCACTCGATTAAAAGATGTTTGCATAATAATATTTCCATTTATAGTATACCATACAAGTTATATGCATATAGAATTTTTTCATATTATTACAAATAATGAAAATCCGTCCAATTAATTATAAAATATGTTTTCTTACGATGTACCAACTCCAGTTTGGCCAGCTTCTTCTGTTTGATACTCGAAAAGCATTTTTCGTTATTCAAGTTTATAATATTTCGTCTTGGTTTTTGGTATTATAGATTTTCGGAAGTATAGATTATTATCAGCCAGTTGGCGCGCCATATGTGTGACCACGGTAACCTTCACCTATAACGTAACACGCTGACAACAGAATTATGTTTTATCACAGACGTCGTTGCAACCGGCCCCCACCGCTACTGAAACGCTGTGATGATTTGCAATAAAGCGCTAGTTACTCCGGCGCAACGATGAACGTGGATGTTATCGTGGTTTTCATCTAATTTAGTTGTACACGAACGTTTTTCCGAACATCTACGGTGTTTCACGCGGCACGGTGTCGTTGATATCGATCAGTGCGAATTCGGAGTTTCAGTGATTCTCTCAAAAAAATGTAAATTTCAAATTCTTAACTGTTATCAACACTAAAATTCTCCTTAAAGTCAAAGTTCTCCTGAAATATTTCTGCCTTTTAGAGCCCTGTACTTTTCATACGTCCACATTTATTAATATACAATATTTGATAACGCTGCTTTACAAAAAAAACTTTTTAAAAACCACGCTTATATTAAAATGCACTACAAAGGAGAAAATAATTTTTTTAGATATTAGTGACTATGAATAAAAGCGTGGAGCGCCCACGTTAATATAATTTAGCGCTCCACGCTTTTATTCATAGTCACTAATATCTAAAAAAATTATTTTCTCCTTTTTAGTGAATTAATGTAAGCGTGGTTTTTAAAAAGATTTTTTATGTATTTGTTTATTTTCTACTTTATATTCTTTACAACCGAGCGTATTTAGTAAGGCCCAGGTTCGATTCTTGCTGAGATACTCTGATGAGATTTTTTTTATCTTCTAACCGCACAGTTTAAACAAAATTTTTTTTACAAGCCTCTAGCTCATCGGAAAGTGGTTTCAAATTGGATTACAAGATTTAATACGAACAACACGGCAAGCTAATATAAGCGTGGTAATATTGTTAAAACTTTATTACAATTTCCTGTTACTTCTACACAACCTACTACGAGGGGTCAAATGACCCATTTTAGATTTTTGACATGCTCTGATTGGTCATTACTTTTTTTGTTAATAACTTCTTAACAAACCTGCGAAGAACAGTTTTGCACAGAAAAAAGTTACTCCAGATGGCGTCAGGAATTACTTTTTTCAAGGAAGAGAACCATTTCTTGGACACTGTATAAATAGTTTCCGCTTTTATGCAATGAAAAGCTAATTACGAGGATCTCTACAGCGGTGTAACAATGATAAAGTGTCTAATTGCAATATAGTTGCGCTATAGTGAATGGCATGTTGCATCTGACGTTCGCAATGAAGTAATTCGCGAATTGCATGATTTTTTGCTGTATACTTGCCGCTAATGAAACTGTGACTATGCGGGTCTTAGAATAGTGACGGGTCAATTGTTACTACGCGAACGCACAATAAAGGTTTATTAAGCATACTAATGCGCTATACGCTTTCTCCATTAATAGTTTCATACGGCTCGGCATGAACGAGCGGAGTCAACAGACGACGTGATATCCATTTGAAGCACAAATTAAGTTGTTGTATCTGTCGTCCGGTGATTATCGTATTGTCGGATTGTTTTAAAGAATTATGCATCTGTTGCTAAACGCAGTGGCGCGGTGGACTGTTAATTTTGGAGCCCTGGGCAAACGCACTGTTTGAAGGTCTACCGAATTAACCCAAAGTACCAAACATTTTTTTATTATTTATTTTGTCTAATGTTTCTAATTTAGATTGTTTTTATTTTTATTTTGTTTACTCTTTGATTCAATGGGATCCTGGCCTGCAGCCCATAAAGTCCATGCATAAATTCGCCGCTGGCTGAACAGATCATTTTCAATCGAGCGGGAAATAATTGAGCCGTTTGTTTTGAAATTAAAAATATACGTATAGGATACCAATGTATCACATTTCTCAAGTGTATCTAAGAGAGTTAAATTTACAATTCCTATGAAAATAATAGCAATTATTAAGGGAATAATGTGTCTTCTTACCAAGAATGTACTTAAGCCAATTTCCAAATTTACAACTAGATTTGTAACATTAAAATTACCAGCTTGATTTTTCTCGAAAATGGACTTTGCACAATTATTATCAAAATGGGCTAAATAATTTAACTGGTTCTTCACATCGGATTGAGCTCTCACCGATAAAAGAGAACGAAATATATCTGTAATTAACATAATATCCGATTCTCATTTGCTTCGTATTTTAATGAAAGGGAAACTGATCGTACACTGAATGTAAACGGAATAAATAATTCATGAATATGTCAATGAAAATACAAATAACAAAATAATGTATTGTAACAGTACTGTTTAGCTGTTTTGTTTGATTTAAGTTTTTCAGCGAGTATGTATCTCAACAAATCTCGCAATGAACAAATATGAAATCGAACGGACGGGACTATAGATAAATAATAGTATCGGACAGTAAATGTGCCAGCAGTTCTACGAAAATCAATGATTTCGTTGTCTATTACACTCGCGTTTCACAAATTAGAAAAAACGTAAAAAGATATTAGCTTTGGAAGCACATTTAAAGAACAACCCTTTAAAGTTTTTGTCGGTCAGCTACAGTTTACTGCTAGAGTAAAGTACTACTTGGGATTTTCGAATCTGCCAACACTCTTTGGTAACAAACAAAAGCTTAACAATTATTCCAATACCCTCCTGTAGTAAATTTTAATTCTTTATATATGATCAATACCAGTAAATAAATAATAAAAAAACATCTTGGAAACATTTTCCACGATTTCGCGTATTAGAATGTAATTAAAAACGCTATACTCTTCAAATAAAAGCACTTAAATTTTCATATTTTTAAAAAACTCCTTTTTTGAATTTCTTCAGGAAAAAACGATGAAAACAGAATTGCTCTATTAAATTAAAATATTTAATAACAAACTACGTATTTATTTGTACAGCAAAGTAAATGTTTCACTTGGCGAAGAGAAGCATCACGTCCAATCTACTCTTGAAATCTCGTTTCGCTACTATCTGTAATCTCGCATAGACATATCTCTATTACTCCAGAAATGATAAGAATCCAATAAGATTTGCATCTGTGCCTCTTTCGAATCAAGATCAACAACGCAAATTATACGCGGGCATCAAATACCAAAGCAAATTCCAATTTGCAAAACCGTTGAATCGTAGATGATTTTTCGTTTGCAAACGAATTTACACCCTTCATTCATGGAGAACTAGTTACATTAATGTCAAAACTCTCGTAGCTAGTTCCTTATTCTCCAGCATAAGAAATAGGAAATGCGGTCGTTAGATATTCATGATCTGCATAGTGCGTGGCCCAATTTAAACTTTCCAGGGAACTGTGTCACTGTAATTCGTAAATATGTGTATTCTAAAGTTCTCCTCAGAATGACAAAACTTTTGTGTGGAGCTTTTCTATAATTTTTTGGTTTTTACATTTCAATTCCAGTAATTCCACAAGTATGAATAAGTTACCTTCTATGTTTTACTGTTTCCATGATCATAATATAATCATTGATACAATAAATATTATTAATACTGTAAAACGATAATTACTATACATGATATTACATGAAACTTTAGAATGAAATGCGTTAATAGTAATTGACTATAAAAAGTATTAGTAGTAAATTCTAAAATGGACTCGTTAAAGAATGAAAACAATTTGGATAATTAATGTACGAATTCAAAGGAGCATATTACTGTTATAAGACTGATTCAAGGAAGTGTGCCACTTGTATATTATATGTTTTAATCTTCTTCTTTGGAGAAGTAAGATATTCAAAGATTCTCTAATTCGCGGATTTTACGAGAGTGGAATTTTCAATAAAGATTGCAATACGTGAAGAACTCATTAATAGAGAGATAAATAGAAACGGACATTTTAAACTGTATTAAATGCAAATTGGAAAGTCTTAATTAGTTCTCCTTTCGCGAGTCCACCAAAGATAAAGTTCGATAGGGAACAGTAATTTCTAAACGACAGTAGAGATAGAGATTGCTTGAAGCACTTTACGTGCATCTTATCAGTTTCGTAATTAATATTTCTTTTATATTATTTGATATCCACCAAAGTTGCGAATATTAGTACAATTCATTTTATCAATTTTCAATCGATTATAAAAGTCTTTTTATTGAAAGAAAAACAATTTTATTTAAGCCATACTCGAGATCAATAATAAACCATAGTTTAATTTTAATAATCCCTTAATATAATATATAATAACTTAATTTTATTTTATTAAATTTAGCCAAATATCTCTTATAATACTATTTATACAAAACATTAAATTAATTCTTAAATAATTACTAAAAATAAGAGCTTTAATATAATTTATAAGATATGTAATTTACAATATACATGTTAATATAAACGTTTTAAACATGCCACTGATTGAAAGTCTTATTAAATATATCGAATCTTGTTCACATTACATAATAATATTCAAACACCCTCAATACTTAAGCAAGAAGTGATTTTCCTTATGATAATAATTTATATCTCAATTTACTTTATTTACAAATGATTATACAACAAACTTTTTTGCACAAAGAATTTTTTGAAATCAAAACCATATAATACACAATAGCAATCTTAAAATCCAACATTCTACGACTGTAAGCAGTTTGAATTATTTATTGCCATTGGAACAATGATGTGAAGTATCAAATTTTCTTCGTAAAAAATGTACTTAGAAAATTCCAATACCTACATATATTTTGCATAATATTTCTAAAAAGGAAATGGTAGAATATACGAAGCAACTTTTTCTACCTTTATCTGGAAAGAATACTTCACAAATATGCAAGGAGCATAATGCAATTTGTAAAAACGTCTATTAACTTCTAATCTTAAATGAGATTAAAATGTGCATTTCGTAAACTTTGTAGTTAATAAACTACAAGGAGGTGCAATTACTATACTTTCATCCAATTGAATGAAGGGGATAGTACAGTGAAGAACACCGACAGACGAGGAAATTCCTCGCAATCAGGATCAATTTGAATCAGTCAATTTTAACGATTGACTGGAGTGCAATTCATTGTTCTGGTGATCAATTCAAAAGATTTTCTAATCGAACTTTGTGTATGTTTGTCTCTTATGCTCAAGTTCAATTTAAAAAGTTATGTTTCGTTCATATAATTGCACTATTTGCGACTTTCATTTCTTTAGTGTTCAGAATACGGAAAATGTATATGGGATAATATACGGTGGTCCAAACGTCTAGACCATTTTAAAATGGAATAACCCGACCCTATTATTCGGACATAATGACTAATTTTTTCAGACGATAGAAAGATCAGTTCATTAGTAAAAAAAATTGTTTTTTAATGACAACTCGTTGGATAATTTGAGAAACGGATTTTTTAGATTTGAGTGAATGACGAAATTGCATATTTTTATTATAGTTATTGGTCGAAAATAGAGAAAAACTGCGATTTCCACCATTTTTAACCATTGTAGATCATTGCAATGTTGACGGATTTAAATAAAATTTTCAGAATGTGTACAAAATAGACAGATCTACAAAACATATTTTTTAAATATTCTCTTATACACCACTGAGTAAACTAATTCTTCTACCGTCTTAAAAAGTTCAAGTCCTTTGATCCAATTTGAAAAAAAGTTACTTTCTTTTAAAGATTATTCGAATATTACTGTGACTTACTGGACTGATCGTCCATCAGGAGATGGCAGTGGGTAACTTATAAGGACGTACATATAAAAACTATAGGAAGCGTGAGGAATAGCGTCGTAGAAGGGGAAAGTAGAGTATGGATACAAATATTGCTCCGGGTACCTTTTTGTCATCTTACCACAGTATATAAGAGTTACGAAACAGAAACAAATTATAAGCAAGTGGTACAGCTTTATCAACGAATTCTTAATAATTAAACGAATCATTTTTCAGAAATACACCTTTCGAAATACGACAGTAAAGAAAATTCACCATCCATTTGAATAAAAATACATGCCAAAATCCTCCACTGTTAAGGAGTTTGACAGTTTTATTTATTTTTGTTACAGAGACGTTACATATCGAGAACGAACTGGATGGAATTTAGCAAAAAAGCAGTGTAGTCTAAACAAGTGAGTGAAATATGTATTATTTTAATGAAACGTTATTTTGAATATGTATACAGGGTGAATTGTGACTTGTGTCTCCACTCTACCTTCCCATTCTACGACGCTATTTCCCACGCTACCGCTACCATTGTATATATTATAATTTATTATTATTGTTATTACATATTAGCCCCCATTAAACATTTAATTTAAGAAAGAATTAATAAGTCGTTATCTTCATTCGATTCTGAGAAAACCGTTTATAATACTTTAATGTACACTCTGTATGTAGCTGTGCATCGGTAACAGCATACGCGTCAGAATTAGTTGCCCGCCGTCGCTCGCTTATCTTCTGTTTATAAGTAATTCTTGTGCGACCTTAAAGATCCCGTGCACACCTGCCTTTTATACACAATTACCAACAATTTTCATTTTCCGTACAAATTATGAAAGTATGTGAAACTAGAAGTTGGTAATTCCATTTTTGATAAAATCGTTTCTCTGTTATTAAACTTACAATTAGTTAAAATACCCATTAATACATTATGTACAATTTTCACTGTGAGTGACTGTGCACGATCATATTTATTGAGAAAATGTGCTTGAAATAACCTCGATAATGACATTAACCAAGAAATTCATTTGTGCCATTATATTTATTATGTCAAATAGTATAACTCTTGTCTTGGACTTTTTCCTTTATTTTTACTTACAACCGAGATATTTAGTTGTTCCTTTCCATATGGTACACCCTGTACATTCGTTAACCTTGGATATTATATGTTTTCAGTCCACGTATTCACGAAATAATTCACGTAAAACACATTAGAATGCTAATTCTATAAGATGATTTCTGCCGTTATAAATAATTTCATAATAAATTTAATAGTTAACATCTTAACTCAACTTCGTAAAGTAATTCTGCTCTGCGACACCGGCGAAATAAATGTCACATCCAAGGAAGTAAACACAATTACTTATGTGGTTCCCAAAACTCTCCTCGTGTATATTACGCATGAAAAGTTCAATGTTAGGTTCGGTTCCGGTTCATTGTAATTACGTTAAACTTCGTTGCACACGAGAAAATAGCAATCATTATTACCGCACCTTCCGCGGGAAATTGTTCAGAACTGTTCATCGACATCCGTAAAATTGTCTCGTAAGTACACGCATGTGTTGGTTAGGATTCCCGCGTTCAATTGGTTCGTCAACAATGTTTCAAACTTTACGCAACTGACGAGCAAAACAATAAAGCACTACTTACATATTCCTTTTCAATAAGCCCTAACTTATTAAGATGCTCAATTCTAACAAATGACTCCCCAGCGAATTCAAAACAACGTCCTGCCAATCACAACACGCGGAATTCGATAATGACCAATAACCTATTTTATTTAGAATTTTTGATGTATTTACATTTCGATACACGATCTTGTATACGCCTAACCAGTGGTATTAGTGTGTTTTGAACTTTCGTTAAGTAAGCTTCTTAGTAAAGTGAAATGCATATGTTTGACTCCAAAATGAAGAAGCAACAAAAGCCGAAGCGTTATTCCAGACAATCGTGAGTGTTAAATTTTTCTGATAAAACCAATAAGCGTCTTAACCTATGTCGTAACGTACAACAGTAAGGAAAATGCGAAGTGACAGCGGCTACCGGGTTCTTCTGATCGAAGTGACACTTCGCTCAATACATCGAGTAGTCTCAAAATTCCTTTATTCCTATTTTAAATTAATATATTTACGGTATATAAAAGTTAAATTAAGGCTCGTACGCAAATTTACATCGATATTTAGCAGAATACCTTCCTTTCTTTTTGTTTTACATGGTACCTTTAAGATATGGTGTGTATGAATTTAGGGAACTTTACCATGGTTCTCAACTATTAGGTATTTCTAAAACAGAACTCATAACTAGACTGCGGATCTTTATGCATTTATGGCTCCTGAAAACTTTCAAACAAGCGTAGAATATAAAAATTCGACAGAATTTAGTACAATTTTTATTTATTTCAGATCAAACATCCGTAATCTACTGATGACATTGATAAATTCATAAATATTTAATTTGCAAATTTCATAAAACATATGCGCCTACCTACAATTTTAACTAATTAGATATGAATAGACAATGGATTTTTATGCAAAATAAAATTTTTCTATCTGAATTGTAACATCCAATGCAATAGAAATTTTTTTTCTCTTAATATGTTTGATAGGTTAAAAATAATATAACGGTATGTTTCAATTTTTCTAATTTGTTTACTGTTTTAATTCGTAATGAATCAAACTCACAACAAAAATATCCGATTTCAATGAACTTACAACGATCAAAATCAATTATAGTATATATTTTTTAGCACTTACATGTAAACACCATCTGAACTTCCATTACCTCAAGCACTTCAGTGTGTGACGAAACACTGTATATTATTCGGGGAAATTGTGCTCAACCCAGATTGACAGTGTGAGGATCTAGTTCTCTTGTTAGCAGCAAAAAGTGGAAGGGGATGCATAGCAATTCAAAACTCGGTTGTCAACAAGTATAATAACAACAGAATCTCGGCATTTGCTGTCTAGTGTCTCGTTTCATTATTGAATACTGACAAGTGATGTATTACACATTTGCGGAACCTGAGAGGGAATTAAATTCATATGACGGCGCCCTTCCCTGAGAAAAACTCCGCTCTTTAAAACATTTTTTGGAATTTTCTCGGAAAAATGCTACAGGCTTCTATTAAAAAAAGAGCAAAATTTTTGCTCCCAGTAAACGAAGTTCAACCGGTACTTTTACTAGATACTTCAATCCTGTGAAGTTATGAAATTGCTACTTCGTTAATACATGATTTACTAATTTCGTGTATACATATATGGGGTGTCTCTTTTATCTTACAGTATTAAAATACGTCATATGATATATATGTATACAGGGTGTCTCTGAAATGGTATTTTTCATGTCATCACAACTGAAGGAGATATACATATATATACCATTGGATGGTATTGGTGGTATATATAGGGTGTTTGCTGTAAAGTGGGCTAGCATTTTTCTCATAAATAGCAAAATAGAAAAAAATGAAAGAGGGAGAACTTATATCTTATTGGCAACACGATAATCTATGTTAATTTTTATATTTACACCATCTATCGGAAAACGAAGATGACTTCAGTACAAATCTCTCTAACATTTTATTAATCACCCGGTATATGCACACACACATACTGGGTGTTCACGTTACACTAACTAGTTCTTTGTCAAATGGGGAACATTAGAAAAAAAAGTTATTCTGTTTTTCGCAAGCAATGTAATTTTTTATCTTCATTATTTCTGTAGAAATGAAGGTGACTTTTAATTTTCATATGGAATGGCATGTTTTTTATTTTATATCATATAAAGGAGTTACTTAAAAATAAAATCGTAAATATCGCAATCATTTCTAGGGTGTTTAACACTAGGTTTACGGGACCCTTCAAAATGACGGGTTCTAATATTCTTAATTTGTGATAATTAAGATTTTAAAGATGCTTTCCTGAGGAATTATTCACCAAATTTATTTCTTTGGGTATATATTATTGGAAAAATGCCATAAATTTTGTTAGACACATTTTCGTTATGTTTCTAATACAACGTGAAATGATTTTAAAAAATGAATAATAATATATCAAACATATATTTTCTGTTTCCAGCGAATCATACCGAAACGCTTTACAAGCCTTCATAGAGCGTAGACGATGCTCCGACGACGTAGAAACGGATGTTCTATGTAGTCCTGACAAAAAGAGAGCCGATCTTGCCGCCAAAAATAATAACAAGAAATATGATAATGAGTGGAAATCGCAGCACTCCACGTCTGTCTTCCGTGGAATACCCTGTGTACCAGCCGCAGAGATTTTTGAGATCGGTTGTATAGCTGGCACGGAAGACCGATATCTCGAACTAATTTTTGCCGAGTGGCAAAACACAAGAGTTACTCTGAAAAGGCACATTCATCCAGAATGTAAAGATGCAGTAAAAGCTGATTTGGATGTCCTCGTGTAAGTCTCAATTAGCATAGTTATTATTAATTTAATGCTTTAAACCAAGTATAGTTTAATTTTTGCATTCTGGTTAAACCTGATACAAACTTTGTTAACAATCAATGGATAAAATTTCCTCCATTCGAATAGTTGGAAATGAATTGTAGATAAAAAAAGTCCATAATTCAAAACGCTTACACAGCATTAAGTAATAAGTGCCTCCCTCTTTAAATAATAAAATATAAATTAAATTATTTATTCTACTGTATTTTATTAATTAAGAAATTTTGTGAATGTATAACTTTTGAAGTTTAATCGTAAAATTAGGCCAGGCATGAATCATGGAGAAACTAGTATACTTCAAACTCTTCGTAATAATAAAAAACAAAAAGTATTTAAAACTTTGCTGTAACTGAAAAATGTCACAAACTAATCACTTTGTTACAATGCAGATAATTTGCAATAGCAGTATGTATTTGAATTCACCTTCACTTGAAAAATTGGGAAAACAAGCATACAACGAAATTATTTTATCACAATAGTCTCAGCATAGAAGTGCTGCTATGTCTGAACATTTTTCAATATTTATTGAAAATACCGAAATTACTTTCGTACCAACCCAATAGATTCCGAATGAAATGAAATTTCATAACGTTTGATTAACATTTATGCTTCCCCATTTTTCATACTCCATAAATCACATAGTGCCGTGATGTATTGCCATGAGAGAGGGTAACTTTTTCCCCTTAATTCGTGCTCCCTCTCCCTGATCTGGCGACTCTGAGTATGATAATAGAATATTTCGTTTATTTATGTGTTTTAGCGAAATCCCGCATCCGAACTTGATGTTGTTGATGGGCATCACGCAAACGGATGACCACGGACTTGTCTCCATTTTCGAATCAGTCGATTGCACCCTGTACCATTACATACACGAGCAGGGTGAACGGATATCGATACAGAGCATAGCGAAATGCGTAGGAAGACTGTCCGATGCTTTAAGACATTCCCATGTTCTCGGGTATGTGCACAGTGCCATCAGCTCGCACTGCGTCTATCTGGCTTCCAGTGGCATCGTCAAACTCGGCGGATGGGAGCTAGCAATGCACGTCGATAAAGTAAGTGGATAAATTTAATTTTCTTTTTATCATTCATTGTATTGTCAACTTTCGGGAAAGTGAGCTTTTCAAGGAAAATTTTTAAAGCATTTAGTACCACACGAGATGTGCAAATTTAGCCAAAGAGGATCTTGAAATACCGAATAGGCAACATTATACAATCCTTCCAATTGTTTGTGGACTTTTTGTACACTTACCTTTACCTTAGACGGTGCTGCAGATCCGGCTGCAAACTGAATTTCAAAAATATCTTCGGCTAAAGTATTTGTTATCCTTAGCAATAATAGCACATGGTATTTCAACTGAGTCGATTAATACTTATCGGAGGGAAAAAACCATGAGTGTAAAAAAACGCGATTTCATAGGAAAAGTATTTTTCTAAAATTTTTTCCTTTCATTAATGCATACGTCACATCCAACATCGTGCGAAGAATTTGTTTTAATTATAGACTATCACACAAAATATCGCTTATTATCAAATACCAAGATTTGTTTAAAATTTAATTCGTTTTTGCCCTAAGAATTACTGACCAATCGATGAATCATAGACAATTTATTAATTTTCAACGACGAACTTGGAATTACACGACATTTAATGCCACATTTAAAGATTTTTAAGTAATAAAATTAAAAAATTACTAATCATCTTTGGCTATTCGTATTCGATCAAATATTCCAGTTCTTCGGAAACAACGTCATATCCGTCGTTTCATTGGCGCACCCAACGGTACTTCGTAGCAGGAAATTGTCGACGTTATTTCTCACAAAATGTTCATTTTTGAATAAATTCACTGTACCGTGACGTTCTTAATTACATCCACCCACCGAACCATTGAAATTCCCGTAAATCATAGACAATGGACTGTCACCTCTGTTGTGGACATTCTTTTTGGTCAGCTGACTCATATCGAACATACTTCTCCATGAATTCGTTTAGAATTATTTTCATTACATAATAATGGCACACTGTGCATTACGCAGTCCTTGGTGTTATGTTTGCGATGTTACTTCAGTTATCACATGGAAAATTCAATCACAAAAATTCATATATACCGTTTTATATTCATTAATTGAAATTGAACAAATTTTGAAAATGATTAAAAATCTTTAATCTTATGGAAGCATATTATATATTGTACCACGGATATTATATATATACATTCTTTAAAAAAGATTTACCCACGGTTCGCACGACTCTTCTCAGGCATGATCAGTATCATTAAAGTAATCAAGTAATGTAACATTGTAGTGCACATAAAATTTTCATGAATCTGCTACATTATTGACGTTGAATACAGCGAAAGTACGCAAAATACTTAATTAATCGTGCACAATGGAGAAAGTTTCGAAACTTTAAGTAATATCATAACGTAAATAACAAAAAAGTTGATGTGGTTTAAAAAAGTTGACGCATATTAGAAGTTGATTTGTAAATTAGCTAATTAAAAAACCAACAAATTCAACAATGTAAATCATGAAATGATTCCCATTAATCTCAATACTCGTTTTGGGACGGTAAATGAATAAATCTCAATTTCATTGTGCAGTAATCTTTTTGAAAGTAACATTGTGCTTTTACCTGCATTATTTTGATTTGACGAATTTTTGTATTATGTTTTCACTATAGCCAAAACCGAACAGGGAATACGAGGAGCGATTAAGAAACGAAATTTTCCGTTGGCAAGCGCCAGAACTTTTCCACGATTCCAACCCATGCAAAGCAAGCGACGTTTACGGGCTCGCCATGTTAATATGGGAAATGTCTACAAGTAAGTGTTTTAATTTGTATTTTTCATCCTCATATTCCCAAATGTACGATTCTTTAATCAGTACCGAAGACCTTGGTGCAGAAACCAGGCAACTCCATTTTTTAACGAAATTCTACTTTGTCGGAGTTTTACACGTTTTTATAAATTGCTGATTTTTTGGAGCAAGATTACAGAATTTTTTCAAATTTGAACTCACTTGTTTTATACACGGAGGTCTTTGCGAACTTCTTAGAATGATAAACTATTAATTTCAATTTTTTGTATTTTTTGTGTACATTTATTTTTTATTTTCTATTTCATACATTGTAAAATTACATTTTCAATCATTTTTCCCTGTGTTTCTAACTGAAGTGGCAATGTTTGTCACATTATCAATTGCTGTTTTGGTAAATATTTACGAAACTTCTCTCCGATTTTGATGATGTTGAAATGCATTGTGCTTCTCACTGTAACTCATTTTAAAAACAGTTAATTTAAAAGCTATATAAACCTAACTCTCTGTAGCGTTAAGAATCCTTTTGTAAATAATTACCGTTTTTTATTGTTTATTTTATCAATATAATTCTTTTAACTTTAAGTGAAGCTTCAAACTTAATTGACGAACATATACATATACACAATACACAAATAGGGATTATTAGAAAAAGTGATAATAAAATAAATATTACATTTTTTTAATACGAGATCTACGCATTCGTAAAAATAATAGATTGTGAAAACGCATCCACGTGGAATTCATTCAATAAATTTATTTCTTTCTATGTTGTGTGATAAAAATCACTAAAAATCGGAATAAATATAGTTCTGCTATCTTTATAAACAAATCCCCTTCAAGTTAAGTTTAAAATTATTAGAAATCCTCTAAAATTAAATTTATTATAAACTAATGTAAAATAGCCACTCTTCTCTAATATTAAACTCTTAATCTAACTCTAATATCGAAAGTTTAGTACACCATTGCGACCATTTGCATTATGAGGGTTCACTACGATATTGTTCAGCATAATTCTTTAAAATCAACATGGCAGAGATTTCAAGAATGTCTATAGCGTACATCGAAGACTATGCGAAACTGCTGAAATGTTACCAAACAATGTTTAGCATGCGAGGAATGCGTTACACAGATTTCTTCAAGTGAACCTGAACTATTACAAGTATAAATTCCGCTACAACCCTACTATAAAAATCAAACAGGTTTCGAATATTATAAGAAAATGAACTTATGTTTGCTCAGATTTCGATCGATGCAGCGATGTGTTTCTCTGCGCTTTTAAATTCGTTGTAAAGAGAGATAAAAATTTGTTGTAAACCTTCTCAATATTTGTAAATAACTTGTAAATGTTTGTGTGCGCTGGAACCTCGATACTTGGTCGCACGAATGCTGGCTGAGAATGTATAGAAGTATCAAAGTTTATGTGATTAACGAGGTAACCAATCAACGCTTAAGACTTTCCAGATGTTGCTGCAGGTGCAACTAGACGAGAATTAATAAATTTAATAGAATTAACATTATAGATTAAGTTCAGAGCAAGGAAAGAATAGAATTAATACATTAAGTTAATTATAGAATCGAAGAAGAAAATAGAATCGTAGACGAAGACGAAATGAGAAATCTAATTAATAAGAAACCTAGAAATCTAATGGAAGTGACGAAAAATGTTAAATGCAATAAATAATCA
Organism: Lasioglossum morio; assembly: GCA_916610235.2. Lineage (NCBI taxonomy): Eukaryota > Metazoa > Arthropoda > Insecta > Hymenoptera > Halictidae > Lasioglossum > Lasioglossum morio. The sequence continues at coordinate 6,086,636 of OU744328.1, read as the reverse complement.
TTTTTTGTACAAAATGTAGTAGGTTGTAGAAGTAAAAATTCATGGATGAAAATGATACTGACAGACAATAGGTTTTGTTTATCGACACTCCCTAAACGATATACTAAAACTTGAGATGTAGACTGAATAGTTATGAAAAAAATTAAACTGTGAAGTTAATAGAAACTGTATGTATAATTATTAATATGAATGCCAATTTCAGTCCAAATTAATGTACAAATTCTAATAATAATGTAACTATTACATGATTGGTACACTAGGATTAACAACCGTTTTCTTAATCATTTTATAGTGCAAGTGCCATGGAAAGGATATAGCAGAGTAGACGTGGAACGGCAGTATGCACAGCAAAATCGTGGAGTGATTATGTATATGTACGATTTTCCGCCTTTACTTCGTAATTTGCTAGAGGCCGCACTACAAATCGATGTCAACAAGAGAACGCTTGATATGAATCGAATGCGTAGATTCTTACAAAGACTGGAGGTTTGTTTCCCTCTTTCTCTAAATCAAACGTCAAGCTAACTATTATTTTTATGCGGTTAAAGCGATTAGAACTTCTTCGTTGTTCATCAGTTCATAAATGAAGAAATATCTATGTACGTTGAAACTATCACATGTGCTGATTATAATGCAATATTTTCAGATGCAATACGAAGGTGAGGAACCAGTCTACGTTGAGAAACACACGAACAATAACAACGTGTCCGGGCAAACGTACATCCTGCCGATAATGCGGCCCTCCACAATGAAAAAGCGCGAGGGTTCAAAATTAACGAAAAGCGTTTCGACGAAACAGTTACTTGTTTCGAACAGTTCTGAATCTCCGACGCAACAGTTATTCGTTTCCAACAGTTCCGAATCTCCGACGAAACAGTACTTAAACGCGAAAAAGTTAGCATCTAAGTCAATCAGGAACGTAGGAACGACGGCACACATCGAGCCAGTAAATATATTCGACGATGACATTCGACGTAGTAGCAAAGACAGCGAACTAGAAACCATGAATGTGCTTCATAATATACAGAACAAGTATAAGAAAAGTAGCTGTTCGCATTGCACCTTCGACGTGGCAAACACTGTCCAAAACGAGGATTCGAACTCGCTTGATTCCTTTTGTCAAAACCCATTCAAGATAACTAAAGCGCCGCAAGAGAGTACAGATTCCTGGGTCACCTCGGTGTGTACGCCTGCATCGGTGGAAACTACCGACGAAGAATCTTTCAAAGATGCTATGACGAACTTGAAACAGTTGAAGAAAGACCTGGCGGACAAGAGGGAACATTTCTTTTATGGAAGTGATTCGTCTCAAACTTCTTCACATTCAAGTATGTATGACATAAATATTACAATTATTAAACTGTGTCCACGCTGAAGCAAGGAGAAACTTTTCGCCCGAGTATCAATAAATGTCAAAAAAGTAGTCTTTCTAAGTAATGTGGTTCCCGCTTCAAATCATGTCAATAGTATGCCAAACTGTCTAGATAGTCTAAATCATCCAGGTTACATTTTTTTCCACCCGAGAAGATGACCTTTCAGAAAAAATTAATAGAAATAACGGTATCCAGAAAATGTCCCCATACCCATTTCTTCCATTGGCGCGACCATGTTCAATTTGTGAAACGAGAGTGTAGAAATTGAGGTGCAATTTCATTGTGTAATAGCCGCATTCCCTTGATCGATCTTATAACTTCTTTACGAATGAAAAGAATTTCGTACCTGCAGCAGTAGTGGTCTTCCCAATGACCTTCTGGTGACATGTTCGTCGCTTTTCTTCATAAAATTGTTTATAAGATAAACTGTCCAAGATGACGGGAAATTTGAATTGATTAAACCGCTTTCTTCAAACAGTAAAAAGTTTCCATTTTTCATATTCACATAAACTTTTCTGCCCATATTCAATTAAATCTTGCGGAAGTAATATCTATATGAGAGAAAGATTTCTAACGACTAACCGCTGACCAAGATTTCCAACAATTAATCAAAATACAGTAAAAATATTAATTATGAAACTTCCTTGCTACCGTCATTTTGCTGGCGATAAACCATTTCGATAAATGATAATCAACAGCATACAGTGCTTCGTATTATCGCATTGTTGTTACGTTATTAAATGTTTGATCTACGTATTTCTTCTATTTCTGGCCTTGTATGACCTTGAAAGTCAGAATTCGTCTTTGACCACACGCTTTAGAATGGCATTAAAATCATATAACATTCCATTTAATAAACCGAAGCTCACCTTCGTTTCTCGGAAATTTTTAAAAAACAACTTTCTAGAATATACAATACAATAATAAATGTAATACAACACCATTAATGCATTTCAATTAAGTCAATTACTGATTAATTCACAGCTTTTCTTATTAAAAGATATGTTACCTGAAACGCACATACTTATTTTCATATATTTGTATGATAACCTCTAGTTACGGAAAATGGTATTTTTTAATCATCAAAGTTCCTTCTTAATTCTTTAGCAGCTTATTATCTTCTCAGTTAAAACGTTAGCGTGCATACTTCGCTCGCATCCTGTTTGCAATATGTGCAATTAAAAACCGATAAACCATAAAACATCAATTTTAGTGCCCTGATTAGTATGTATTGTTTTTAAATACAGTAGGACCTCGATTAACCGGCATGATCGGGATACAAGCAGCCTGGACAAATTAAGGCTCGATAGACAATCGAAATCTGAGGAAATAATTAAAATGTACAATATATTCCAAAATAAATTTTTTATTTTGAAAATTTATTTTCCTTCAGAATATAATCATATTTAAACGCATATTTGTTCATAATCGGGATCCGGTTGATCGAGATCCTACTGTATTCTAAATTTTATTCCTTCTTTCCAAATGTTCTAAGATTCTCAAGATTGAAAGTGAATTAATCCAGAATTTAAATCCGTTTTAAATCTGTGTATTCCAGCAGATGTGAAAGCTAAGAAAAAAACACTCGTACAAGTCCAAAGCAAAGACTACGAACCACATAAACCAGCTAGTCATAAAACGAGCATCCAACCAAAGTACAATAAATCGCCCGGTCAATATGATTCATCTTGTATGAAATCGTCAAGCCATCAATATCGCAAGGTACAATATTATTATATGTAGATATGTAGACTGAATTATCTGAAAGATTTATTTAAGTATCTTTTGATATTAGATAACTGATGAAAAACGAAGCCCCTTGTAAGGAAATGTAAATTACATGTCAAGTTTTTAGCTTTGTATAAAAATATATTCCATTTTTTCAACGAAAACAAATTATGAAATATGTGATAGTTAGACTGCGGATCTTTATGCATATTGGCCTCTAAAAATTTGCAAAACAAATGCTAGAATATAAAATTCCACAGAATCGAATACGATTTTTATTTATTTCAGTTCTATAAAGGCTAATACCACTGAAAATAATATTTTATTTGTTCCCACTTTTTTGAAATTTGCCTGCAAAAATTAAAAATTGCAAAACATCCGCAGTCATTGATAGTCATTTACAACCAATGAAAAATTTTTTTGTATCTTACTGGTATCACACTTTCTCACGAAAAAATATATTTACGTGACTGTACTTATTCAAGTAATGCACGCCGCATGCTTGTCGAAAAACTACTGAATTCTATTTGGTAAACAGAAAATTAAATCCAATGTACCAATTTTTGTTTTAGATACCTTACTCTCATGTTCCAATGCCCATTAAAGAAGCAATAGTGCAGCCACAAGTGTTAAACTCCGATCCACAAAGCTTTTTCGAAACTTCTTTGTGGAGGAAGGAGAAGCTGATTTGCTTGGCCAAAATGAGAAAATCTTATGGGGATAACACAATGGTATTACATAAACCTATGTCCACACTGAAGCAACATTCTGTCGTCTTTTTCTTCTTTTATTCGGGAAAAAAGAAGAAGGCAACAAGACGCAAGAAAATGTTGGTCGATTTTGTTTCAGTGTGGACATATCTCAGCACAACTAACAAAATATAAAAACTGCAAAAAAAAGAAACGTATCACTATTGTTACGAATTTTACAATTGCAGACACTCTGTGCACAGAATACAGACGACAATACTACAATTTCTACTATCACGTCTAATAAAAACACCACGGTGGATTCAAACATTTCAAACTCACTGAGAAATGATGACACATACGTGATAAATCGGCAGCCGCAAGCTAATATAAATTCAGGTATATTTGTGATCCTTTGATAACACGTAAAAAATTATTGGAGCTTGGTTGGAAAGTAATGTTCCCATATATCCCGGACGTTGCACCGTCAGATTACCATTTATTTCTAAAGTTTACAAAACTCTTTAAAATGGTAAAACATTAAGTGTGTGCGGGTATCCGAGCCTCGGGTCGAACCGGGTTGGGTCGGGATCCCGAAAAAATTTCCCGATCCGAAATTTCTAATACATACTCGCACACCCGTATAAAACGTTCACTAATGATAATGACCTGAAATCGCACTTGCATCAGTTTCTTGCCGATAAGGACAGGAAGTTTTACGAGCGTGGAATTATGAAGCTACCAGAAAATGGCAAAAAATCATTGAACAAAATAGAAAATATTTTATTGATTAGAGTTCATTGCTTGGATAAAAATAAATGGCTTTTTTACTTATTTCACTTTAAAATACCGAAATTACTTTCTTGCCAGCCCAATATACATATATCCGCAGCACGAACTTATGAACTGACTTAATAAAACTTTGATAATGGAATGATTAGCTACAGAAACAGAAGCGAGCAACGAAGGATATACAGCAGCGTCCGAAGACACGGACATTTCGGCAGATACTACTCTACAAGTTCTAAAAGACGCTTTGGATCGTGCTACAAAAATTGTACGCAGTGCCACACCGAATTCGGATTCATCATGTCAGTCCCCTCCTTTCAGAAGCCATGAAAATTTCGACGTTTCCTTCGACAACAGTGAAGCTTTCAAATCCATGTTCGAGGAGTTGTACAATTTGAATATAACTAACAATGACGAAGAAATTAGAACTATTGAAAAATCAACGCCGGATGATATGTTTTTATTTACAAAAGAGGACAGTAATCTAACGGCAACTGAAACAACGGACAATAATGGAAGCACAAAAAAATCTGAAATCGATCTTACTACAAAAACCACTGACTACGTTAATCAGACGCAATCGTTCAACGCAACATTCACCAGAAATTTCGTTTGTGAGTCGATTCTCGAAGTATCGAGCGAAGTAAGTACTTCTTGTAGCGATACAAAACTGGAGAAAACGTGGGACTCGTATACAGCTCAAGATACGAATGTCAATTCGAAGAAACTATCTGAGATTACATGTAGTCCTTCAAAAGCAGAACGCACCAGCGCCGAATATGAACAATGTCCTCAGAAAAATGAAGAAAAATCGGAAGAATCAAATTTTCGCTTCCTATTCCTAAATGATTCAACAAAGACTAAAGATTGCAATTCATGTCACCATAAAAATTTACCAAGGCGGCGTTCTTTACCTGCAGCACTAGGCCAATTGAGGCTATCTAATAGTTCCGTACTAGGCAAGCTACCTATACGTAGAGGGGTGAGCATAGCATTCATCTTAGATTAATTTCTTATCAGTAGACTGCGGATCTTAATATGAAATAAAAATTGTTTGCACCAACTGCAACATTGACAAGGGCCAAATAAGAAGTTCTTTCTGTAACCAACACATTGACTCTCTTAAATTTTTCTTAATCTGTCTGATACTGTATATTGCACCGATTTTTGTCATAAATTCATAAAATCCACAGTCCACCTATTAGTAATAGATATATTCGACTGATAGAAGTTCAAAATAATTATTCTTGGTTTATTATGGATAGTCTTGTACTAAATTGAAGTTTGTAATAATCTTAAAACCACGTACATATATACACACAAAAATCTAGCTAATCCTAATTTCTTTTGAAGCAAAACTAACATCTTAAGAGTAAAACTTAACTTACTTTATTGAAGTTTTAAAAGTACCGTTTTTGATTACTAGAATACTATTTTTGTGTACATTAAATTAACATGTAATACGAAATACTTGTAGCGTGTATGAAGCTCGAGTAAAATATTCAATCCAAAACTTAGTTTTCATTTAATAATTGCCAGCATAAACAGTAACTTTAAAAATAGAAGTAATGAATTATTAATAATATACAAAAGAATATTATCCCAGTCAGCACGGCCTGCTGCCGAGCCCAACCTACAGATTACGGGCCAAACATCGCTTCGAGGTGCTCCAGGCCGAGTCGGCTTTATTTCTGCAAGGCCACTGTGCGCGTCTATGTGCGCAGATCAACTGCAGAAATCCCAAGCCCAGACCCTGCAGGCCGGGCCGGTATTCTGCACATTTGCAAAATTGCAAGGGTGCGGGGGATTCGCGTTCTCATTTCTCGATAATACAATAATTTGATTTTTCAGTAGTCAAAAACTGCAGTTGATCTGCACGTATATGCGCGCACGGTGGCCTTGCAGAAACAGAGCAGGCGTGCTTACTGGGATAATATGTTACAATATTATTAATTCACTCAGCTTACTATTATTATTTATTATTTCCATTTTTAAAGTTTACTAGCACGAGTTTATACTGCCAATTATATAATATATTATAATATTCTTGTATGTATTATAGTTAATTAATCATGGAAAAATTAAACCTAGAGATATTGCAATATTCTTCTTTAACTGAAGAAATATTAGTACAATATTCGCAGTCTATAAATAAACTACAATATATTTTAGATTATCAATTTGTCATAAGAGTATAAAGTATTATTATATCATTTCTCATGTAACTATGTGATCATTTTGTTTCAGGATGTTCCAGACAATACTCTTGAAGATTTATACATAGATGACGAATTCGGTAACAGTTTAACCGTTAACATGAGGTTGCTGTCTTCCGATGATGATTTCTTGTCCGACTTATCAGACTTGGATATAACAAAAGAATAATTATCATTTTTGTTATAATAATTTATTCCATTTTAAGGTTAAAAAAATACAATGAATGTATTTTAAGTTCATATCATAAACATTAATGTAGTAGCCATAAATAGTGCTATAATACTATATAGCAGCAGTAGAGTACTATATAAGATTTAAAACAAATCAACATCTTTGTGTAAATCTTAAACATATGTAATAAATAACATCATTTATACGAAAAGTATTAGATAACAAAAATAAATGCCTTCGACATAAATACTTAATTATAATTAATTCATACACGTAAGTACGTATACACATACATATATGTGTGTGTATATATGTATATACATACACAAATAAAACATTGTCTTAAATAGTAAATATAATTTTTAATGTGCAAAAAGGTGATATTGTATTTGCAATATGAAGGTACATAATATTGACATTAAAACAGAACTATTGAAGCTGAAATAAGTTTCGTATTTACTGCACCATGATTAGTACAAGCTATGTTAAATATCAAATAAAAAATTTGAGTACTTGGCTTTAATCTTTTACCTTTACCGAAGCATATTTTAAATATTAAATTCAATTAAATGGCTAGACCAAACACAGAAACAATGCAATACATTGTCTTATTTTCCCAACGAACTGTACAGCTACCATCAGTAGCATTGTCCCAAAAACAGGAGCTTGCGGTGTGTAAACCAGCACCATTTTTTTGCATAATGACACAAGTAACTGAAAATATTTCCATTGGTATTAAACAAAGATTTAAGGGAGTAGATTTGTTTTTCCAGGATTGCAAGGGTACGGGATGTGCCTTCTCGTGTCTCAATCATCCAAAGATGGAGTTTTTCAGTAGTCAAACATGCTAGATAAAGTAAATGATAGACACAACCTAAGCCAAAATTGTAGTAAAAATCTTTTTTTTTAAATGTTTAAACGAGCTTAACTTTCTATTATTATAAGCTAATAGAGATTTTTCAGCAAAAACAAACAGTTTTGCAAATAGTAAATCTTTCATTATCAAATATAAGTAAGACAAGTAGTACAGTCATTGGCACATTTGCTAACAGTCGTATGTGGTACTCCGTTTCGAAAACTTACAACGTTGCTTTGAAATATAAATAAGAAGCAATAAAAAATGATTTTTTATACCAGGAGTTCTTTATATGCATAAAAAGTGTGCTACATTAACAATGTAATTAATTTTTTCGTTCTTCTTCTTGTCCCGTTGCAACATATCAATCATCGCTGTAATTTATTTCACCCTCGTGTATATTTCTTATTATGCTTAGTTACTATATGCTGCAGATTAATACGAATTACGCCTTGCATACGTAAAAATAGGACTTTTGAGCACAATTGCGGTCTAGATTGATCTTTTATCTAGCGCTTTTGTCTACTGAGAAACCCCATCTTTGCATTATCGAGAAATGAGAAGACGCATCCTGCACCCTTGCAATCCTGGAAAAACAAGTCTACCCCCTTAATAATAGAAATTTAATGTAGGAACAAATAAATCTTACCTATATATTTAAATGGCTTTTGTAGTTTCGTAAGATTTCCCAAGCATGCTTCAACAACATTAGATGTCCATTGATTTACTTTGTTATGTTGATAAGCGTTTCCACCAATGGACACTTCTATTACTTCCTTGATAATTTTACTTACATCATCTACCACAAACTGGGTCTGAAATAATGACGAGAGCAAATGAAGTTGTATTCACTTACGATCTTTTCCAACTAAATATTAATAATTTATATACTCCATGAGCAAGTCTTATATATGATTATTATATAAATTTTATGTATAAATTTAGAACAATGATATTTCTATTTGGCTCCTATTCATTGTAAGCGATGCAAACTATTTTTCTTTTACACAAAAGTCCGCAGTCTAATGCTAAATAATGTTGAAGAAATGTTCACTAACCTCCTCTTGCATATCTTCCATCATCTTGTCAAATTTTTAATAAATGGCACACGAACGAACAATCTTTACACCAACCGAAAAATAATATAAATGCCTTCAATCAAAATATAACTATATTATTATGGCATTACAAATGCCAGTTACTGTATTATTTACAGTAACAGCTTAGTATACAGAATTATAAATCAATAAATCAGTAAATGATAAAAAATACATCCTCTTCAATGCCTACTTTTTCATACCTTACGTATTCTTGGTCATGAAAATATACCGGAACGGGTAAATTAGTCTACAATACTTTTCATGTCTGACACATAAACTGACATAAACTACATATGAACAAAACTTCTGACAGAGAGTAAATGAGAGTGCTCACGCTCACGGCCGGGTTTTGGCTGCACATCGACTCGCAGTCCGGACAAGAACCTACATCGATTCTCAGTTCAGACAAGAACCTACATCGACTCGCAGTCCGGACAAGAACCTACATCGACTCTCAGTGTCTCTCAGTCCGGACATCATTTTTGATCTTGATCAGAACAAAAAGTTTATATTGATTGATTCGCAGCACCCGTATTATATCCCCTTTCGTATCAAACAATTTTTATCTAAATATGTTCTCCAAGTTCAGTCTCTCAGTGTATACACACATACTGTATAGAATATAAATTGTTATTATAAATATATACATATATGTATCTGTATTTGGTTTAGGTGTTTTACATTGTGGATTGGGATGGACACAACTATCAAAATTATTTTCATGTTTAAATATTCCATGCTTTGATTTTAAAACATATAAAACGTACGAAGCACACATTGGAGAAGCAGCAGAGAAAGTTGCAAAAAATAGCTGTCTTGATGCCGCACTGCTGGAAAGGAAATTGACGTTGGAGCAAATAGAAGATATTGAAAAAATACTGTAATTAAGCTTTTTATACAAAAGTATTATAATTCGAATATATGCACTGTTTTAGTGCCCAAAATTCTACTTCTCGATACAGTACTCAATACATGCAAACGTAGTGAGAGTGGCAATGGCTGTATCGAAAAGTAGCATTTTATGCACTAAAAACGTACAATCTAATTTTACGCATATTGTGTAAAAAATGTAATAACAATAAGAATGTATACATTTGTATATGATAATGAAATCAAATTTGTATATACAATCGAATTGTACACAAATCATGCAAAAATGTTGTACACATTTTAATTATTTCAATTTATTTTCATTTATTTGTAATATATTATTATTTAATATGGTACAATTTTTTAATAAATACATATTCAAGATGAATCTGTTTTTACTTTTAAATTTCATTTAATTTATTTTTCTACTTCTTTTTCTTAGGCCGGAAGTAATTGATAAAAATTTTCTTTTGCCATCGACAAGTTCATGTCATGATGATGTTCCTCAAGTAGCATCTACATCGTCAGAAAATATTACGTCATTCAACGACGTTGTTCGAGTGTTAGTGTCATATGACATGGGGTGGTCTACTCGAGGTTCAGGACGTAATTACGATAGTTTGAACGGGTTTGGAGCAATCCTAGGCTATTTTAGTGGTTTAGTTTTGGATTATGGAACATGTAATCGCAAATGTAGAAAATGCGATAATGAAGATAATCCTTTCGGGCATAATTGCCGCAAAAATTTTTACGGTTCTGCAAAGGCGATGGAACCATATATTGGAAAAAAACTTATTGTTGAAAGCGACATCTTAAAGTCTGCCAATTTGCAAGTTGGCGTTTTTATTGGGGACGATGACAGTTCCACGGTTGCAGCGTGTAAAGCAGCAAGCAACCATCCAATAATTAAACAGTCAGATGTAAATCATATGACAGGAGGTGTGAAAAAACAGTTATACAAAATAGAAAAGAGCCACAAGGAGTTGACAAAAGATCGGATAAATTATCTCCATCGATGTTTCATGTATGCCGTGATGCAAAATCGCGGAAATAGTAAAAGAATGGCCATTCGTAGTATTCCCCACCATTGCTGCAACAATCACGCACATTATGGTGACTGGTGCGGATACATCCAAGATTCTGAAAATTACGAGCACAGAATTGTACCTGGTGGATTTCAGGATGAATCATTATTTGGAGATTTGAAACATATATTTGACAAGCTGGCTGAAAATTGTGAAAAATTTTCAAGTGGTGCAACCAGCAACCCTAATGAAAGTTTGAATGCAATGATGATGGCGAAACATCCGAAATCACGGTGTTACAGTACCACTGCCTCATAAGATTACCGGTACGCATGTACTATTGGGCAGAAAAATTTGGGAGAGCAGTACACGGCAGAAATATGCAAAGAAATGAATATGTCACCCGGAAAACACCATATACATCAAATCAATAAAACCCAAGAAAAACTAATTAAAAGGCGAGCAATAATAAAGACCCCCCAATATAAAAAAAACGTAATGAATTAAGAGCAAAGAAACGTGCATTACGTTATCATACAGAACGTACTGAAGACATAACGTACGAAAGTAATTACTCCCTTTTTATGGGGACGGCCGAAAATGATCATCAAGATTTCGAGTTCCATGATAATGGAACACCCATTATTCTTTTTGATTTGGAGACGTCCGGACTTGAACGGGATTGTGATATTTTGCAGATTGCTGTGACATATGGAGAAAAGACTTTTGAAACATATATAAATCCAACAAAACAAATTTCTGCAGCAGCAACAGCAGCTAATGGTCTCGTGAATTACCAAGGAATTTTAATGCTCCATGGAAATAGAGTCAATTCAACAAGCTTAAGATTAGCAATTGTGTCATTTCTGGAGTGGCTAAAATCTTTTAATAAAAAGTGCTATTTAGCAGCATATAATTTGGCATTCAATGGGCCAAAACTATTTAGAGCCATATCAAGGTGCTCCTTAGTTGAAGAATTTTCGGAAATCGTATCTGGTTTTGTGGATACGTTGAAGATTATAACAAAAGTAATAAACAGAAAGGGTAAAGGAGCATGTAGCATTGGTGGACTTTGCACATATTATAATATAAATAATGCGGGTGCACATAATGCAATTTATGATTGCAAAATGTTAAGTGCAATTTTGTTTAATGCGAATGTCACAGGTACAATGCTAGTGAACAATGCAAAAAAATTTGATGAAAAAATGCAGAATTGGAAAGACGAAGAAGATATCGTGAAAAATATATCAACGTTATCACCACTGCAATGGATTCTTGGGTTTGCAATTCGGAGGAAGCTAGCGACTGCTGGAATCAATTTAAACATTTTACAAGAACAATTCACATCAAACAGACATGAAATGTCTAAATTTATTAAAAATAAACTCTGGGAAAAGAAAATTAAGTTACGTCCAATGACGATAAAACGTATTATTGATTTTTTCGGAAATTAGTTTTCATATATTTATTTTTGTATTTATACTAATATAGTTAATAATATATTATAGTATAGTATATCATATTCTTTTTTAAATCTTTGTAGGTCTTTAATGAATAAACTTTTTTACTATCCAAATTGAACCCATTGTTTATATTATTATCTATGTAACACATACTATCCATAATATATTAATATTGAAATTAATATAATTTTTTTATTTTACTTCAAAAGAGTAAATTTTGTGTGCATGTAAAAGACCGACAAGTATTCAAACGTCGCGCGCAATCATCGTCTGCATTATAGATGATATAGTAGCTATATGCAGTGGTCTACAGTGTTGTCGCGTTAAAATGTGCTAACTTTAAGTTGCTATAACTCTTAAACGGTGTACTGAATCGAACCCAAACTTTGGTAATTGCATTAATGTAGTAAGAATTATATCGTGTCAAATTTTCAAAAATTTAGTTGCGTTTTGATATACCTCCAGAACATCCTTAATTTGTCGTACGATGTTAGATAGTCGTACGGAAAAACGCCTTTCCTGGTCAATAGTTTGAAATCATTGTCGGAAAGATGTGCAAATTCACCTCGTACGATGCGTAATTTACTTTCATCCAAGTACGACGACAGCTTGTCCTGAGTCGAGTTCAAGAATTTGAATGAATCGATGAAACGGAATTTCAAAAACTTTGCATACTTTCGCGCTTCACCCTGCTGTCTCTCGATAGTAATATTTTTCGTGAAAGAGATATACTTCTCTTTCGTCAATGGCAACACGTTTATCCGTCCCTCGAACGAGTTTGCTAATTCTTTGATGATAAAATGCGCGTCGTAGCCTGATAGATTATGGAAAACCACCGGTATCACGTACGAAGATTGATAGTTAAAATTGCATGCGTTATGAGCCGGACCACGATACGCGCCCGTGAAATGACAATGATCGCGCACCCTCGTCGCGTCGAATGTGTCGAACGGTTTCTTGCAGATGTGGCAATGCGTGGCCGTACGAAAATTTAACTTTTCCAATTCGGTTAGCGGATTAATCGGCACCGTTTTGTCGAATATCGGCTGTAATTTACGACTCAGTTCGTACAACCTGTTCGCGAACCACGCGGCGCATCCCTCTTTATCGCGATAAACCTGATACTCGCACAAAGATTCGTCGTAGCGGCAATGCATGTAGCATCCTATACTAAACGCGTGGTGATGTTGATACTGTACGCGTGCTGCACGGTCTTGTCCTTCCCGTCCCTCGGGCAGCAGCAGGCACTCCAAGTCGGCATAGATTACGAACGGCGCCTGCTCTTTGTTCGTGTAGTTCTTAAACTGCAACCACTTATCTTCTTCCGATATTGGAAGCATCAGAGCGCAATCGTTCATCCGTTCGCAGTCGGCCGTATGAACGTTTAATCTCTCCGGCGTGGGAAAATATTGCAAGCACCTGTGGGAAGGGAAAAATCATGTCCTTTTTCCTTCAAACAATTTAAAAAAAAAAACAAAAATGCAAACTTACCGATCGCAAATATACTTCTGATGATTCCACTTGCTAAGCTGCGACGAAACCAATCGTGACAAATTTCGTATACACATGAAATGACCATGCGTCTTTGCAGCATTCTGTAGAAACAACAAGTTGGCGTGTCTTCCCTCCCGTTTCTTCTCGGTCAAATGAAGCGTTACGCATTTCTTGCGTACCCCTTCGAACACGTTCACGGAAACGTCGTTTTCTCGTTCAAATTTCGGGATGTCTTTGAACGACATAGGCAGTTGAAAACCTTCGGTTTTCGGAAGCACGTCTTTGTAGTGTGGATACGCCGACACACGCGATGGATTTCTCTCGACCGGATATTGTTTGCTCGGCGAGAGTTGGCACCAGGGGCAGTGTTCCGATTGAGGCCTCAATTTCTCGCGCATGCGCGACCAAAACAGTAGCGTATCTCCAATGACGCAACAGAGCGGCCAGGGCCCTGTCGCCCTGAGGCTGTTATATTGCCGGGAGTGTACCGGTGTTATTGGCGGGACGAGTGTTCTGTTTTAAAATTTAATTGCTAACGTTTTATGGGTAGCTTAACCCCTTGCCTTTTCAATGTATACACTAATAATTTTTTAAAAGTCTGCGGGGTGCTCAAGCTACCCGATTTCATCGAAAAGGTTACGTTACTGAAGCTGAAATTGCCGCGCAAGCGCGAGAAATTGAGGCCTCAATCGGAACACTGACCAGGGGGTGTAAGCTGAAATGGAAATAATTTAGACACTATATTTCGACCCTGGGATATAGGCGGCGTTGGTGTTTTCCATCACGTGATCGGGGCGCCTACACAGCGCATATGCAGAATATTGCAGAACGCTTTGTGTTCTGTATGGTTATGTTTATGTATCCACGCTGATCCGATCCGCGTGGTACATAACGTGCATAGCATCTGATAACGTCCATAGCGTCCATAAATATATAATTTTATTTAAAACTGTATGAATTTCTACCCTTTTCACTTGTAAGATTAAAAAATCAGTCGACTGAAAATAGTAGTTGGCTACTATCGATTTAGTCGATAGTTTCAGTCGATGGTGCCCATCACTACCTCAGAGCTGTGGTAGCTGGCTTGAAGCGTGAAACGGAACACACCCAGGGTCTCTGTGAGGCGCTAACGCCGCAAAACCGATGGTCACAAAAATATATTGGGTGTCTGGTCTATTCACATAACCATTCTGTGGTCGTACTAGGGCATTTACCACAGGGTCGGTAAGAAAGTTTCCTATCGTCAACGAAGTATCAACCATTACCATACAGTATTCAGCGATACAGACACCGACGAGGAATGACGAGACTGTCAGCGCCTGTGCTATTCACCAATACAGGCAAGTGGGCTCGGTGGTCGCGGGGATAACGTGGAACTTACAGTGATCTGAAATACCACAACGCTAAAAGTTCCACCACCGCACCGACGAGCAGTGTGTGGATCTGGGGCACCCATTCGCACGCGATGGCCACCAGATGGCGCAAAAACAGTGCCGTGTCTAGAATAAGGTAGCATAGCGGCCAGAGCCCTGAGGCCGTTATATTGGCGGGAGTATGTTGGTTATACCGGTCAGTTAGTCAGTACCGGTGCAGTATTATTGGCGGGACGTGCAATCCACTACTATAGGTAAGTTATTATTAATATTTTAATATACAATGGCAGCTACTAGCGGAGAAAGAGCTACAAAAAGTCCAAAAATTCGCCACTTCGAATTCATCGCGGGGTACTCAAGGTACCCCATTTTTCTGTTACTGAAGCTGAAGACGCCGCCATCTGGTGGCCATCGCGTGCGAATGGGTGCCCCAGATCCACACACTGCCGACGAGTCTCGGTACATGCGGTCTAAAACTGCCGGGTCTATAAGTATACATGGTCTAAGGTCTATAGTAACATAACCCTATGAAAGTGGGAAAATAATTGATGTGCATTAAAATATATAAATATATCACTAAAATTTTTGATTTATTATAATATTACAATATTATATTTATTAAAATCTAATCAATGTAGGTATTATGAAAATTTCACAACAGATAACCTAAATACTCGTGTATACATACAATGTATAAACTAAACAATATAAATCTTTATAGTGTTTTTATTGTAATTTAAAAGAAATGGTATAAAATAAAATATTTCATGTCAGTACATTGTTTGACAATTTTTATTTTCGTATTCTTATTATATCATAGGACGTCATATTGTGGAACTACTAAATATTAACTATGAACGGCAGAGGTTTTGTGCTGTATTCACTGAGGCAAATTAAACCATCTATAACGTATAATAATTTATCAAAAAGATGGTTTAACAAAACATGTTCGATTCGATTCAAAGATGTATGTTCTCATAATACACAATATCGGACATTGCATGTAACTGCAAATCAATTGCATTCTCCCAAAGAGATCGTTCAAAAAACTGTTAACGATCTGGAACAGTTTAGAGACTTGTCGAAAACTGGGCCTTCATTGAAAGATTTTATAGCGCGTGATGCCATACCTATAGATCCCATCAGTACACCGAATATCCCATATATAAATGACATTGACGGCAGTAATCAGAAAGGTAAAATAATTGTATATTAATATCTTTTTTATTTGTTAGATAGCTTCGTTTTCGTTGCAGTGTACTTTGAAGTTTACGGCTGTCAAATGAATGTCAACGACACAGAAATCATTTGGTCTGTTCTAAAGTCACATGGATACCAAAAAGTAGATACTATCAATAATGCCAATATAGTTCTACTTGTTACATGTTCCATCAGAGATAGTGCGGAGCAGAAAGTATGGAACAAACTAGCTGTTTTGAACGGTATCAGAAGAAAAGCGAAGCATAAAATGAAAATTGGTTTACTAGGTATGTTTGAATATTTTCTACGTTTTGTAACAAGTTGTAATACGTTTATTGTTACAGGTTGCATGGCAGAACGTTTAAAAAACAAAATATTAGACAAAGGTAAACTCGTTGATATAATAGCTGGTCCAGACAGCTATAAGGACTTACCAAGACTTTTGTGTGTGCCAGAGAATGAAACTGCTGTCAATGTAGTTTTATCGTTTGATGAAACATACGCAGATATTACACCAATAAGATTGAACAAAGAATCCACTAGTGCATACGTGTAATCTTTTATGATATACTAAAATTTGCATTTCAAATTATTAGCAATATTATTACTAATAATTAGACTGAGGATCTTTATACACTTATGGCTTCTGAAAATTTCTAGAAAGGGCCATTCTAAATATTCTTTGCCACGAATAATAATAATTACGAAAATCGAGGTGATAATATCTGGTAAACCATCCTGTAAATTAGGAAAGAAAATTAATTTTCATTTTGCTCCAGTTTGTGTGTCGCAATTTAGATAGAAAAGTAAAGATCAACTGTCTAAAAATTACTAATAGTAATAATTTCCACATTACAGTATATTTTCTACAGGCGCGACAGCCTCGGGGGGATTTGGTCGCATCTATCGTACAGGGAAGCTATTTTTTTATCTCCAAACGCTGAGCCGAACGTAGAAAAGGACAGCACGTGAAAAGAAAGACCACGCTCGGGCCTTTCAACTGTGCCGGCGACAGCAACTGTCCGCGTCTCTTTATTTTCTATACGCTATCCTTCCTTGCGCCCGAAACGTTCATCGTCATTTAAATACGAGTATCGGTATTATATGCATTATTATGACGCACGAGCATTTGAACTGTGCCGACGACTGCGACTCTCCGCGTCGCGTTTGCAGTGGTTCACACCGATATACCGAGCCGAGATCAGATGATTAAGTTGGGGAGGATATTCTTGCTCGCATCTATCGTGTAGACATTGTCGCGCCTATAGAAAATATTAGTTGAGCATTGACATAATTTCTTGTTTTCCAGATCGATAATGCGAGGCTGCGATAATATGTGCACATATTGTATTGTCCCGTTCACACGAGGCAAAGAAAGGTCCAGACCAATGGACAGTATAATCAAAGAGGTCCAGTCTCTGTCCGATGAGGGTGTAAAGGAAGTGGTACTACTTGGACAGAATGTAAATAGTTACAGAGATATGTCGGAGAGAAAATTTCATATGTCCAATAATGAGGAAACACATTTAGCTAAGGGTTTCAAAACTGTATATAAAAGTAAAAAAGGAGGTCGGAGATTCAGTGATTTATTAGATGAGGTGTCTCGTATTAATCCGGAAATGAGGATAAGGTATCGCAACGTGATACAATTTTACTGATATGTTTTTTTAAAAGTTATACAATTCATGAGAGAAAATCATTCTTAGATTTACATCACCGCATCCCAAGGATTTTCCTGACGAGGTTTTACAGTTGATAGCAGAGAGACCAAACATTTGTAATGAAATTCATTTGCCAGTGCAAAGTGGTAATTCTATGGTTTTGGAAAGGATGAGAAGAGGATACACAAGAGAGGCATATTTAGATTTGGTGTATCATATACGCAGCATTCTCCCTAATATATATTTCTCCAGTGATTTTATTACCGGATTTTGTGGTGAGACTGAGGAAGAGTTTCAAGATACATTGTCACTGATGCGATTAGTGAAATATAACAAAGCATACTTATTTGCATATAGCATGCGCGAGGTGATCTATAATTATATAAGCTTTGCCAATTAAGGTACGATACTAGTAACTAGAGGTGTGCGAGATCCCGGAATTCCTGAATCCCGATGTTTGGAACGGGATGAGAAGACTCGTATCAGGTCGGGACGGGGTTCAGAAAATGTTCGGGTTTCCCGAGAATATTCGGGATTCCCGGGGGTGTTCAGGTTTCCCGTGATTTTTTCGGGATTTCTGATACTGTACGGAATACAGTTTTCGGAAAACCCGAATGTTTCAAGATCCCGTCCCGATCCCGAACATCGTTCCCGTTCCCGCACACCTCTACTAGTAACTAGAATTGTAAGAGATTCTAATACTTTTAGAAAACTACAGCTCATCGTCGCTATAAAGATGATGTAGAACCAGCTATAAAAAAGGACCGTCTGGAAAGAATGATTTCAACACATAGACTTATAGCCGAGGAATTAAATAAGTCACAAATTGGCCAGTTACAACTTATGCTTATAGAAGGGGTAAATCATTTTGGAGTAATATGTAGTAACAATAGTAATAGTAAATCGTAAAATAATTAAATAGGATTGAAACACAATGAAATTTTGAATTTTGTCTTAGGTTAGTAAGAGATCAGATGAGTTTCTACAAGGAAGAAATGATGGTGGCACACGGGTATTGATTCCGAAGATGGACATACCTATCGAAAAAGATGCTGATACTAAAAGGTTGACAAAGAGCGGTGATTACATTGTCGTAGAAGTTCAAAGCGCTAATTCTAATACCTTGAAAGGAACACCTCTGTATCACTCATCGATCACGGAATTTTCATCGTTACATGGATTGTAAATATGATAAAATATAACATTAGTTCTTCATCTTATCAGTTATTTAATCGTATTTATCACTGCAGAATACATTCAGTTTTGAAATGAAAGAGACAGAGATCTACTTAATTGCGCGAAACTAAATTTACATATTTGTTACTAATGTGATAATATGGTGAATAGAACAATCATGTACATAGTATTATACATGTATATAATAAATAGGTAAAACTTAATCTAATTTTGTGGTACATGGCAATCTATATGCTGATACATAACACACTTTTGTTGTAAAAGCTACACTTATAATATCTAGAAGAATATACACTAGAGTAACAAAGTGATGATGTAACTAAGTTTCTCTTCTATTCAGCCAAGTTCTGCAAAAGATATTTCGACAATTTTTGATCCTTGTAGAGTTCGTTTCATTATTTTGGTTTCTTAGAAATACCATGAATATTTTGTTTTTTTACCCTCTGACAACGGTGTCCGTCTATTTTGATCCACAGTATCAATATCTTCATACAATTACTCGATATCGAATAGTTAGATTAGAAACAACAGAAAGACTAATGTGCTAACAGAAAGTACCTATAAAAATTTGATTAAAAAATTTCTAAATAAACCCATAAATCAAATTTAAGCATTACCAATTGTACAGTTAGAAAATTGATCCGCCGTCCAAGGGTTAAATAAATATATAATCGATACAAGAAGAAACTTTTAGGGTTGATGTGTAGTTCGTTACAGTTTGCTATACCTTAAAGTTTTACTATACAGGATCCGGTCGAGTAACATGTATAAGAAATAAAGGAATAATATTTTTTCGTTTGACGCCTCGTTTTTCGAGCAAATCGAGTTTAACCACATTGCTGTATTGTAATGAGTCAGACTCGTGATGATTTTAACGAAGTACAAAGCCTAACAAATATGAATGTTACGCGTTTCTTTTTAGATGAAATAAAATTTGATTCTCGTTTGTAATCAATATTTAACCCGTTCGCTACCAGCTGTCACATATGTGTGATACTTATTCGGTTTGTTATCAGAGTCCGTCATCACATATGTGACAGACGTTTTTGGTCAATTTATCAAGACATGTTGAAACGGGTTGTGTTTTAAAACGGTGAAATATATGAAGAATGTGCTACATAAATACGTAATTAGAAATACATATATGTATATATGCAGGAAATAGATTTGGTTGGTCATGAATAGACAGTAGATCGTTATGCAAAATAAAATTTTTTATTTCCTTTCTTAATATGTTCAATATGTTGAATATAATGTAACAGTACCTTTAAATTTTTATAATATATTTACTGTTTTAAATTACGCCTAATAATTTTTGCCATAAACGCATAAATATCCGCTGTCTAACTATGATCAGACGTCTCCCTATTCCCAAAAACGAAGCGTCTGATTAAAAAATTTGATTCTACTTTTTCTTCTTATCTTTCCACAAGGAATCACTATGTGCCCGTTTGTACATGTTATTCGGTCGGACCCTGTATATTATTTACAAAAAATGATAACGCGAAAATTCTTCAATTAAAAATGATTTTGTACACGTTGACCTAAACAGAACAAACAGGTTCATTTATACAGAATATTTTTGTCATCGTATGAACACCTAGTAGGTATACTAACGTTACCTAATGTCGATGCGTCTTTGGAAGTGTGAAATTAATTTTAAAGGTCTTAAACAAGGCTCGCGGTCCCGATATTAATGACAACGTTATCGGCGCCGCGTTCGTAGACCGTGAGATCGTGGTTCCTGGGTTGTTCTAACAATGCCACTAGTTGTTCCCCGCTAGTAAATGTGTTTGTTGTGGTTGGAAGAATCACATCGCATTCCAATTGACCTGAAAGGTGGAAATGTAATCTTTTGTAAAAGTGCTGGAATCAAAATGACATAGAATTAATTCAAATTAGAGGTATTCCAGTTTCTTTGTATTCGAACTACAACGTGGGCATGGAAGTGATACAGTAAAATTCAAGGAAAGAAAGTATGAAAAACGAATTGTTTTACTTCTCATTGCAAACAGATACTTTTCAAATAATATTATAATAATTAAATTGTATAGCTGGAGTAATGATGGGTGTTAGATTTCATTAGGTCTACTAGCTTTTATTGTTCTTCCATCAAATCCTGTTCCCCTGTAACATTTGCACTTTGTTGATCGTTATTGTTAATCTAATTATTGAATCATTGGCTGGAACAACTTTGGATGATGAGTTCAAATTTTACAGGAAAGCAGGATTTTATGGGAGAATAATAAAAGCTAATAGGCCTTAAGGAAATCTTATATCCAACGTTGCTCCAGCCACCAATTTGATTAACAAACTTTTCCTTGCACTTTGTTCGAATAATTTTACATCGATTTTCATTTGCCGGCGTGAAGTATCGCTAATGCAGAGCCTTCGAAATTGCTTAACTTTGGTAAAAGATTGTGGCTATGGTGTTAAATTCTACAAGCTTTTATTGTTCTACCATCAAATCCTGCTGTCCTGTAAAATTTGTACTATTTATAATTGTTAATTGAATTATTAAATTGTTGGCTGGAACAACTTTGAATGATGAAAAGTTCAAATTTTACAGGATTGCAGGATTTTATGGGAGAACAATAAAAGCTGGAAATCTTACATCCAACGTTGCTCCAGCCACCAATTCGAATAACAAACTTTTCCTTGCATTTTGTATCGAATAATTTTACATCGATTTTCATTTGCCGGCATAAAAATATCACTAATGCAGAGACTTCGGAGTTTTTCAATATTGCTAGAAGATTGTGGCTATTGGTGTTAAGGATTACTGCAACTGTCTTGCAATTAAAACAGAGTAACCTCTTACCTGATAAGGAAGGTGAAGCACCTTTGCTAGAACCGTACATGCGGGTGCTGTACCCTGAATCATTGTGTGCATCATGCAAAGGCGGTGTCGGGCTATAAACCGCATTACGGGACCTATATGGCATTCTGGCTATGCTGTCGTAATGCACGTGCTCCGATATCACTCCTTTTCCAGTGATCCCCCCGCTAAGTGCTTCCGGTTGCTCGTCCTCGTCTCCTTCGCTGCTCTCGCTATCATTACCTGCGTTCGTTGCGATAATATTAAAAACGTTCCTCTGAATTGTAAAACGACTACGATGAACTGAACGCTTGTTAATCGAACATTTGTAATCACTAGTCTCCGGATGTTTATGCAAATCAAGAAGTTTGTGCATTAATTGCAAGATTATATATTTATATTCTTCATTAATAATTTAATGTGACGAAAATAATATATTAATACTCTCAAAATCTTTTAACATTTTCAATGTTTTAAATTTCACTTGCTCATTTCTTTTTATAAATGCATAAAATAAATGCAAAAAATGCATAGACATTTTCGTTTTTAAATAAATTGAAGGTGGCGCATTTCAAGGATCCTCCAAAATTTCATTATCGTTTAAACATGTATGGATATCTTATTAATCAGAGTCTATAGAATACTATGCGAGTTAGTATTGTTAAAAACTACAGACGAGGATGAAAGAAAAACTTTACAGATTCGAATTCTCTACTCTACTTTTTTCTTCGCAATTGCGGCCAATAGCAATTAAAAAGAAAAATTATTTACTCATCAGCTAGTAAAATAATGCTAGTAAAAGAATCCAAGCTGTTTGGTCTAAAATCGGAAAGAGGTGTTCGTTTTTGCAGGGTGTTCAAATACTTTTTATCCTGACTGAGTAACCTGAAGTATTGATCGGTGTCGTTTATTTTATGATAGAATAAATTCTGATGATTTATTCTATGATGTTGAATATGTTTTTACCTTCCCCGTGCCATCCGTTTCCTACACCACCCTGAGGCTGGACCCTTTGATTTTGAGAGCACTGACTGTTCTCGGGACTCGTTGGTTCACTACTTCCAGAACGCGTGCCTCGCCAGCCGTTATGCATGCCAGGAACTTGCTGAAATCGCTTGATCATCTCGTGAACGCTACGCCGCCCGGAAGACCTCCATTCGTTCAAGTTGTCGTCGCTCTTCCGCGTTGTGCTGCTTTCCTCTTGGCAGGAGTTAATCCCGTGATCCCGACTCGATAGATCCTGTTAATTCAAGATCGCAATTGTTCAGTCAAACGATACCGAAACTGTATCTTCGCCTCGGATATTATCTACAGAATTACCCTTGAATTCTTCACGGACCTTATCAGCCATACTGATTCCAACGAATATTTGAAATTTCATATTTATATAATTTAGATAAAAACATCGAACTACTCATTTGTATAATTTCACGTAAAAGGATCGATTTTATTGATAAACTACCTGACCTGACAGACGTTGTCCTGTCCAAATCCATAACGAACAAAACAAAAAAAAAATTACGCATACCCATCGTTCGAATCGTGAATTCATACAAAAATCCCATAGAAAAAAGCACTTTCATTTTTTCCCGAATTTTCCATTTTGCCAGACAACTTTTCCAATTTTTCTTTCCCTAAAAACCTTATTCGGACTATTACGAACAGTGTTTTTTAAAAATTAGCCAAATCGATCCAGTCGTTTTCAAGTGATGCAGTTACCAACGAACAGCATTTAATTTTTATTTATATAGATAAATTTGATAAAAACTCTACTGCGAATCTTTATGCAATTATGGCTTTTGAAACATTTCAAAAACTGCTAGGAAATAAAATACGATTTGAATTTGTTTCTGATCTAAAAAGTCTACTACCACGGAAAATAAGATTTCATTTGATTCGAGCTTCTTAAAATTCGTCTACAAATATTGCAGAAACATGCGCACTCTAATAATAACTTTTATAGATGATACTTGATGTTGCAAACATAGTCAGCTTATCACTGCATTTATCAATCAAACGAAACGAAACACGATCGAACAAAAATAGCTGTGAGAAGTTTTATGTACACGGTGTTCGACTACAGGTGAGAGAAAATTTAAGGATTGCTTCTTCAATATAAAGACGACAATAAAGAATAAAGAAATTCCGCCTGAAAAGCGGCAACCAGTCCAACAAAGGTGTACGTTGCTAACGTGAATTGCACATGTGCATTTTTGTGAATAGATATACTTGCTAGGATTTACGTTATAATTCCGAGGAACATTTTCACCTCCCTAGGCCCCAAATGTGAACCAAGGTAAGCATATTTCTGTCACTTGATACGAGACTATCCCGCGCTTCTATAACGTGCGCAACGTACACTGCTGTTGGACGGGTCGCCATATTTTAGGCGAATTTTTCATCGTTAATAACTAAAAAATGAAGCTGACGAAACAATTTTTTGGACGAAACAACCCCTTAAATTTTCTCCTACTTGAAGTCCAACATCCTGTATATCAATCACGATCTAAGTATTTATCAACAGTAATTTAAAACATTATTTATCGGCGATTAAATTTACATGGTTAATAATTTTTTAATGAATATTTTGAGAGTAATTTGAAATTTCAATCGTGAACCAACAAGTCATCCCCAATAACGAAATCTAATTATTTCGTTTGGGATTATTATGTAAGAGAAGATCATTACGCTTAGCACGGAATAATCATTGAATAGATTTCCGGCAGATAAAGTGTTAAGAAGTTAAAATAGCATTTTTCTTGAATTCCATACGGTATCATTAGCCTGATGTTCCGAAACACGACTACCGCGTAACTCGTTAGAGCCGCAGCCTAATCAACACCTTCATAAAACGCATTGTAACTAGCAGAAGAAATCCGATTACACACTCACACGCTGTTGATGGACCTGTTGTCTGGATCCGATCGACGGCGAGGAAGCTGCCCCGAGCGGCGAGCTGCGATCCTGCTTGATCACACCGTCGAACGTCTCGTTCAGCCTGGGCGGCACATCGAGCACCCTCAAGGTTGACCTCGAGATACCGGAACCCGTGGGTAGATCTCTCATGGATTTGCTAAGTCTAGGTATGGCGGGTATATCAAGATCGTCCAAGCTGCCGCGGTGTATCGGTGTCTCCCCTGGGATCTCGAAACTTCTATCATGGGGTCTGTCGTCGAGCAAATCCTCGAGTGATCTAGCTCGAGCTGGTGGAAGGGATTGATCGTTGGCGAAGGAGGGTTTCGCCGGTCGTTCGCTGTGCCTGCCTCTTCCGCCGCGGGACAAGCGTTGCTGAAGATGCGTGTGTCTCTCGTCGCACTTGGACCTCTCCGCCGCGACGCATCTGGTCAACTCCGAGATCTGTCCTCTGGTCCTCCTCTCGAGGTTGGCCACCTTCAGGTCGAGCCTCTCGTGAGCCAGATCTATGTGCGCCTTCAGTTCCGCCTTGTCCCTTTCCAGCTTGGCCTCCATGTGTCTGAAGAAAGGCGCGCAGTAGCAGGTGTAGCCGACTCCCACCGGACCTTTCCTGATATTTCCAGCGAGGTCCAGGTAATACTGTTCTCCACGGGCTAGCGGATCCGATGGCAACGAGTCCAAACGCGGCTGCGGAAACGCTTCCGGGTCGGGGTAGTAATGGCATCCGTACGGGGACCACTGCCTACCCATCACCGCTTTCTCGAAATGGACCTTGTTCTGCTTGCCGGACGATTTGTGCTTCTTTTTCTCCTTCTTCGTGCAACTGTCTCTACTGCCGCTGGTACCACTACCAGTTTTCTCTCGCTTCTTCTCGCTCTTGGTACTCTTCCCGTCGACCTTGTCTACCGTCGCGGCAGAGTCCTCCTCCCGACTTTTACTTCGCGTTCTGCTCTTGCTTCGCGCTTTACCGATTATCTCGAGTATCTCTGTCAGGTTCTTGCGCCGGGCTATGTCCTTCGCTGTTTCCCCTTGCTTGTTCCGCAGGCTACGGTCGCAGCCGGCCTCCAGCAGGATCCTCGTCAGCTTTCGACGGCCCATCGCCGCCGCGATATGCAACGCCGTGTCACCGTTCTGCGTTAAGGTAATCGTTAAGGCCGATTTATACTACATATCCGCTCAGACACCGAAACGGTTCCGTTCAGCACTGATCGGACAAACATTCTTTAACACTAGAAAGACTGAAACTTAGTATATGTGTACCTATATTGCCCAAAAGCAGTCAAAATGACTGCATTGTGAAAGAATAACTAATGTGTAAAGAAATTTGTTTCAAATTAATTTTTAATATTTTTTATATTATTTATAGTTATATAACAAGTTATTAGTAAATATTAGCAATAAAAAAAATTTGTTAGAACAAGTATCACTACATAAAGATTCAAATAACAAGTACTACTTTAGCTTATTGAGCAACTGCAACTTATCAAGTATACCCCCAAATCGACAATTTATCATCTACTTGTATGTTATCATATGACGGTAATCGAAAAAAAATGAAAACTGTTATTTCAATACAGAACCGAACTGGTCATATAAGACTCAATTCAATAATGAGAGTCATTTGATTATTTAAAATTTCCCAAGCAGTCAAAATGACTGCTTTTGGGCAATATAGGTATAAGACACACACACACACATATACATATATATATACCGGAAATGAAGGAGGAGGGAGGTAACTACAATTATTAACAAACGCATTTACATGTTGTACAAAAAGTCACAAAATTCTAAGAAATTGTGTCATTATATAAATAATTGTTTTTCTAATTGTAATTAAAAACCAGTCAAAATGACTTCCTTCAATCTAGTGTTAACCTCTTGCACTAATATTTATTGGGTTGGCAAGAAAAGTGATTTCGGTATTTTAAGGTGGAATAAAACCCAATCTTTTTTGTTCGATGATTTTTTGCTGTCTTTCTGGTAGCTGATCAGAAGAATTTGTGAACGTCGACGTATTATTTTCAATTTAGTGAAAGCGTTGAAGGAAGAGAAAATTTTTATTTGACTCTTGTTGCTACAATTTCTTACACGAAGTTAGTATAAAACAAACTTTTTAGAAATTAATAAACGAAATAGGAAGTACTGTAGTATTACTTTATTTATGGGTTTTGCTCTCGACCCTTTAATATTACTTTATTTTGAAAAATAAACGTGATGTTTCCCCTTCGTATATAAATCAAAAGTATTACGACAATTTTTTGTTTAAGAAGAGAAAACTCCTATTTCCTGAGACAATGCAATTTTTCGTTTCCGATTATTTATAGAAAATTATAAAGTTCTAAGAAACTGTGATACATCAGAGGATAATAAAATGATGATTATATTGTGCTACAGCATGAAAAAATTAATTAATTAATTTGTTGTTGCAAATTCCTTGTGTCTGGTGAGTGGGATCGAAACTTCGGATTAAATCTTCGTTAATATTTCTTTTTCTTTTTAACGTCCAGAGAACTTGGACGGTACAGAATCAATAAAATACAGAAAATAAATCAAAATAAATTACAGAATGCCTTCGAATTAATAAAAAAAACGTCGACTTACTAAATATTCGATAAATGAATAAAAAGTCATACTGATCCTTATCGACAAAAAACTGATCCAAGTGCGATTTCAGGTCATCATTATTAGTGAAAGTTTATTATTTGAATAAAAACATTGGGTTTTATTTCACCTTAAAATACCGAAATTATTTTCTTGGCAACCCTATATTTTATAGCTATAGCGATTAAAAATTCTTCATCGTTCAGAATTTTACAGACAAAAAAGAATGTTTATATTTATTGTATGCCTATGCTTTTTTCTCCAAAGGTTATACATCGGTTATAACAAAATAGAATTTTATTTCATTTTAGAGGAAATTAATAACATACGGATTTTGTAGACTATTTAGAATTTTCATTACGAATCTGATTTGATATCGTAGGGCACGAGGTTAATGCATTCAAAAGTTGTTTATACTATCCGAACGTATTAGTTTAATAATTGTTGGGAATGAAATTCAGCATTAAATCCTTTCACACCTAAAAGTGAATTAGGACAGCAAAAAAACATCGCCTAATAGACCCTGAAGCTTCATAATTTTTTTAATTCTCGGGTCGGGGATCATCCCTTGTGAGACATGGGATTAAATTTCGAGGTACTTGGGAATTTAAAGCATCAATTCTAGAAAGAGATGATGATTATTAGACAATGTTAATCTTCAACATTTTTTGGTTGCACATAAATAGTATGCATGTATGATGTGCTCACAATTTTATCAATTATGAACATAACGAAGATTCCCATTTTGTAATCCCAATCCCAAGAATTATGTTTTACATCACATTTTCAATATTTGTGTTTAAAACTCGTTTTCATCTTGTCAAACTGACGGATTCTAAATACATGCCTATATACCTAGGATAAATTGTTTAATTTTTACTATACTTAATCTTTTTCAGACTAAGTTCTACTATTCATTATTTGACTTACTTTGTTTTGATCCGAGACTCGGCAAAGCGCAGAGATCAGGATACGCGTGACCCCGGCGTGACCATACCTTGCGGATGTGTGAAGCGGAGTGTCTCCATACTACAAGAAAATAATTCGAAAAATAATATACCTATAATACTAAAAAGTACTTTAGATGAGGAGGGTGGAGGGGAGGGATGGCTGAAGAAGGTGGAAGAGTGGAGAGCGAGTATGAGTGGAAAGAATGAATGAAAAGGTGACAATGAAAAGGAGAGAAAGAAAGAAAAAATTGGGACCGAAAGAGGAGCAAGCGGAAGCGGGGGTCCAAGGAGGTTAGGGAAGGGGGTGTGTGTGTGTGTGTGTGTGTAAGATAGGAGAAAGGGGAAATAAGGCGAGAGGCGAAGGATTAAAATGTAAATATGTAAATAGGTATAATGTAATAAAGGGTATAGTGTAAAATGTAAAAATTGTAAGAGAACGAGCGAGCGGTAATTAGAAGAATAAGGAGTAGCTGTAAGATAGATGTAAGAATAGGTTAAGGTACGAGCATGTAAAGAAAAGATTGTAACCCCTCCGGGAACCAATTAAAGTTATTCTACTAAAAAGTACTTAACCCTAAGAAATAAACATGTTTTACATCGATTATGGGAAGCAGGAATAACATAAAAATTGATTTCATCCCTTAACGATTTCGTTACATTAAAAGCAACATTATAAAATTCTTGAATTTTTAAAATCTTTTACTGTTTTACATTTCACACAACCACTTTCTTTATAAATCCATATAGATCCGCAGTCTACCGATAACAAATCGCACAGCAATTAAATATGACTGGAAAATCCGATATTACAGAAACCTCAACTTTCGACTCGCATATCTCTGACAGCATTAAATGTGAAGTGTTGTAATTAACAGCAATAAAATAAGCCCTATTAGATTATAAATAAAGCACTTAACACTAGAACCACCGGACAAGTCAGAATGACTGGTGCAAACTGTTTTCGATTGGAAATATTCAAAGTGTAAATGCGTTTTTCCGAGAAATTTCTTTAGTCAACTTCTCTGTTGGAGTACATATTTAAATAAAACTTGCACGAAATCGAAATAAATGTTATAGTGTCGTTATTATAAGACAATGTTTGCCAACTGCGTTTAGTGCTCGGTTCTAGTGTTAAACAAATTATTCAAAAGCTTGTTTCTCTTACTTTTGCTCACGAACTCATCACTGTTCGGCGTTAGCTACCCGTGTTCACCGGAGGCTCGTATTTAATCCGGCATTTAAGTTGAATCAAACGGCTCGTTCGCGAATGGAGGATAGAGAACTCACGCCGGGCCTATTACTCACGTTGTTTTGAAGGTCAGGATTGCACCCCGCCAGGAGGAGTTCGCGGCAGCTTTGGTTGTGGCCGTTTTGGCAGGCGAGGTGAAGCGGCGCGAATCCGGCGAGATTTCTCGCGTGCAGAGGGGCACGCTGTGTCCCGAGGGCCTTCGCCAGGGCGGCCACGGTCCGGCTGTACCCGCGCCAGGATGCCTCGTGCAGCGCTGAATTTCCATGCTGAAACACGCATCGCCGATTGATGGAACAACCTTGCTCGAACGCCCGATACTGATCGATCAAACACGGTGCACGCCGCGCCGGTCAACCGGGATGCAACCGGACGGCGGCGGTTGCAAAAATTCCGGGTAGAGGGAAACGGATACATGCTATTGCACGCGCAACTTTCCGGCGAATCAGATACCAATGAAATCAGGCAAAACGACCGTGCGTCGTTAATCACGGCCTCGCGATGCTCACGCCGCATCTCGAGCGTGGATCAGAACCAACCACCGATTAATTGATTTATTTGCCCAGGTGAAATGCAATCCTGGAAACGACAAGTTAGAGAATCGCTCGCAGATAATTTGTACGACGTGAGCCGCGATAAGGTGTCTCTCGGTCGCTCTGATCCCTTTGACAGGCTTACCAAACGATACATGTCGCGAATCGAGCGCGCCGTTTCTTCGCTGTTTATCGGAAACGATGTTAACTCTCGAGCACGACGCTTCTTTCTGTACGAACAACTTTCTGTCCGGTGTTACAGGTGTTGCCGCGTTGATTAACCCTCACACGCTTCTCAAAAATAGCTGCATAAAAGAGATTAGAATAACAATTCATTCATTTTTGTTTTACGCGGTAAATTAACACATTGTGTTTCATTTATAGCGACACATTTTATAAAGAAATACATCTCACGAGGTAGACGTAAAAGGATGAATAATTTTATAGTATGTGAATATATTGAATGGGTGAATATTTCACCCTGAGGAACGTATGCGGGTTAATTTGACTTTCTCGTGGATTACTTTGTGGAAACGGAGGTGAGAGACAAGTTCAGTTTATTTACTAGGAAGTTCCTTCTAGTAAGAATAAGAAGAGAGTCGAGATGTTACTATAATGTGTTCTTGTATTTTTTAAATAAAAGCATAGAGATCCGCAGTCTAGTTAGATCTAGCCCCAACCCCAAGAAAGTGAGGAGTGATGGGTGAAAGTATACATATTGGATCTTGTATGATAATTAGACTGCGGATCTTTGTGGAAAATAAAAATTGTCTGTGTAGATTGCAAGAAATAGAAACTAAGTAGAATGCTATTTCCTTCCTTAACACTAAGCTTGCCGAACCTTAAAAGAAACTGGTACATGTTCTCTTATAAAAATGACAAGATTGATTTTATTTTAGTATATATTATAATTTCTGGTGAAATCATTTGTACTATTTCAATAATTATAAAATAAAAAATCTGGAACTGGTAATTTTGACCGGTGGTGGTAGGTTTAGTAGTGTTAATAATTTTAATATATATATGAGACATCATATATTGACATCTTCAATTTTCAAAATTATCCTACAATTTTGAATTTCATCCACTCAATTTTTCTATAAATGCATAAAGATCCGCAGGCTAATAATAATATGGCCTCGTATAATAAATTTTAGGAAGCCTATTATGGTAAACACCATATTATTCTTGTGGTCTTACTTTATCTCCCCGACTTAGATTACGTGTGCTAAAGGAAGTAATCGGACAACGTTAAAGTTCTAAAATGTTTATTATTCCAAGCATTGAAAACAATACAACAGTATTTATAAATTCTTTTAACAAGTCTGCCGGTTTGCATTCAGTCTACTCACTTTTCTTAAAAATGCATAAAATCCACAGTCTACTTATGAGTAGACTACGGATATTATGTATTTATAAGAAAAATGGGTAAGGCCAATGCAAAAAAAGTGTACACGTTAAGAGAATTTAGGAACACCAATGTACTATTTTCAACTCACTAAAATTATTAAAGAAAATGTTTATTTTCCATAAGTATGGAAGATTCGATTCCCCTAGAGGTGTAATTTATAGATTAATTTTTCTCGAATTGGATTATCGTTTAGTGGGAAACGTACTACCCGAGACTTCTTTCGTGTGACAACCCTACAGCTTCGAGAATGATATTTGCAGCCCGGTAAATATGTCAATCGCCAGAGTGTGTACAAGGAACATGTAAACGAGCCCAGGGGATCCGAACAAGAGGTAATGGAGATGTGAACCGTTCGAACGTAGTTGGAGATACAGCCAGCGTAGCTTATCGTGGGCGGTTCCCTTCAGGGTGGGTAATGTCGCGCACTATATCACAAAACGTCTATTCAATTTAGATCAGGCCGGTACGTAAGCGCGTAAAGGACCGTTTCGTTCGCCACTCGTCGGGATAAACGTCGCCGATATGCCATTTTGCGGATTCGTGGCTACGGGACGACGCGATTTGCGTTTCTCTGTGTTCTTCCGTCAGCTATTACGACTATTTATGTCGTTTGTTACAGCTTCATGCTTTGGGCGACTTAACCCGTTTACGTCGTAAGGAACAATGAAAAATAATGTCCTTAGTATCAATAGCTGACCCGACTGACGTTGTCCTGTACAAATTTCCATAGAAAAAAGCACTTTCATTTTTTTCCGAATTTTCCATTTTTCCGGCCAATTTTTTCGAATTTTTCTTTCCTTTAAAACCTTATTCGGACCATTACGAACATTTTTTTTTTAAATTAGCCAAATCGGCCCAGCCGTTCTTAAGTGATGCGCTTACCAACGAACAGCATTTAATTATTATTTATATAGATAGATATGTTCTATTACACTAGAAAAATTTTAATAAAGAATTACCTCGTGTTTCAGTAATTTGTACATATTGCTAAGCGCATGTAATATATTGTTATTAATAATAACAATAATGTAGACTTTTTCAGATAATTCATTATTGAGTTTTATTTTATAAACACCGCCAGTAAACAATTTGCTTTTCATTTGCTATGAACTGGACACCGAAACTTCACTACAAATTCCGACCCATCTAATTCCGCATTAGGCTCGGTATTTGAGTGCAAAGTTTGCAGGGCGGAATTCCATGGCAACCCTATAGTACTTTTTATAGACGGCAGGTTGGTCATTCATTGTACAAAAATTTATAATTCAACAAATAAAAGTATTGACATTTCGGTGACTTTGGGTTAGTACTGTTATACGGGGGATAATTAAAGGGATCGATTGGTTTAACAAAAACATTGGGTTGCATTAAAGAATAAAGTGAAATTGTACCTGTAGGGTGCATCCACTTAAAAAATAAGGTCTTGGAAGATAGCACGTATTATGACATATGATTTTTCCTTTATCATTTTTTTCTATTTTTACTTAGAAAAGAGCAGTAACTTATGTCAGTTCTAAGAATAATTCTGTATACGTCTCTGGACCCATAGATCCATAGAGATACGCGGCACTGAACCAATTGATGAAGAAGATTCCGATGAAGAGAAATTCGAATTACCGATGTTGAAGTATTTAGATAATTTAAAATTAACATGTCTGAAATACAATTATACATACATTTATTACGTTGAAAAATGTCGACATGTGTGTCTCTTTAATTTTGACCACGAAAAACTAGTTTCCAGACCATATGTGCATAGTATTGAATCCACCATTTTGAATTTATAATTTTTGATATCAGATTCGTGACCAGACTCCGGATTTTATGCATTTATAGCAAAAATGAGCAAGTGCAATTTAAAACAGTGAAAATATTAAAAGACTTTACGAGTGTTAATATTTTCACCACAATACAATTATTAATGAAGAATATAAATTTTTATTTTGCATAAATATCCTGAGTCGTGAACCTACAAAAATGCATCTAATGATGTAATCATTCACTGTGCATTGAAAAATGATCAACAATTATTAGAGAATATTAACAGTACTTAATTTAAGAATGAGGTGTTTAACTTTTCCGGTTAGTGATTTTAATCGAATCAAGTAATGCTTTTTTTTACTGATGATTTTCACTGTTTAATTAATCCCATTTCACTGATTCACTCACTAATTACTCGGCTAACAGTTCTAATTTTTTAGCCGATCTTTATGCATTTATGAAGAAATTGGCTGTGAGATATATAAAACAGTAAAAAATTAGAACTTATCAGTGACCTTAAAAACATCTGATTACCAACTTTTAGAAAGATTCACAGACATTTCGACTTTTGACTACAGTAAAATCGCGTTTACGGACCACTGTGCGCTGTTCAGAATGTTGAAAATATTTGAATATCCTAAAACTCAGCGAGACGGAAAAGGTCGTTGCAAAATAGTTAACCAATATTGAAATACTTGAGTAAAAAATGTTTCCTTTTATTACTAAAAGCAGTAACGCATCTAATTCTCGATATTTTTCGTCGGGGGAAAATTCTATCGTATCGAGTCACGCGCGATTTGACGTGGAATGACTCGCTTACCACGCTCAGAAGTATCTGGTACTCGGTTTTCTCTCTTTGTATAGATAATTTGCCTCCGGTGTCCCGCGGCGAGAGACCCAGCCCACGTATCGGTTTCGTGCAATGACGACGATGATCCCCTCATCGCTATATTACCGGTATACCTTTTTCCAAGGGCTTGGTAGGTCGCGCGGGACCAACAAGATCCTGCTCGTCAGGGATAAATCTCACGATCGTTCCTCGGGTTTATTCGCGGTTCACCGAGTAGGTTAAAGTTGAGCCAATCGATACGTATTGGCTGACGATTACACGCGAGGGAAACACGTTCGCGTGAATTTCAGGGAGATATCCTCCGAGATACGCGACAGCGATCTCTCGCACAATTATGGTAATGTAATATTTCTCTGTATTATTTCTTGCATCGTGAATGTTAACCGCAGTATTCGTATAGTTGGTATTCGTATAGTTAATGATAGCGTCTCCCGTTATTAATTGCACGTGAAAGCGTCTGTAAATACCTGGAGAAAAACGGTGTCTAAATATTTTAAAGAATTGTTAGTTTATTAATAGACAGCGGGTCGTTATGCAAAATGAAAATTGTCTGCCTGAATTGCAACAAGTCGGAGTGAAATAGAAATTTCATTTCTTTCTTAATATGTTCAATCCTTTGCACTTGGAAATATTTTAACTCGAAAATTATATATTTCTTTCGACCTAGAATAATTACTTTCTATATTTCTTTTCATTTTATGCATATGAAACTGCTATAATACCTCGTACAATATTTAAATGGTTAATAATTCGTTAAATCCCAACGTATTTAACAATGTAAACAATACTTTCTATAACGAGTCACTACTCGAGTGCTAAGGGTTAACAATTGAATGAAAAGGAAAAAGAGGTTCATAATCTCAAAATCTATAACATTTTCAAATTTCTGATGATAGTATAACAACCACATATACAAAGTTTCAAATTGATTAATGTTACATTTCTGTTTATAAAGAATCCTAAAGTATCGATATTTTTGACCAAGAAAAGAGAAATTCCTTTCTTAAGTGTTTAGTAATTGATTGGATGCCAATATAATTAATAATGTAAACAATATTCTGTATAAACGTACAACAATTTTTAGTGCTGACTCTGAGTCAGCACTCGAGTGCTAAGGGTTAAGAATTGAATGAAAAGGGAAAAGTTGTACAAAATATATAATATTTTTAAATTTCTTATGAAAGTATACAAACCCATATACAATGTTTCAAATTGATTAATGTTACATTTCTGTTTATAAAGAATCCTAAAGTATCGATATTTTTGACCAAGAAAAAAGAAATTCCTCTCTTAAGTATTTAGTAATTGATTGGATGCCAATATAATTAATAATGTAAACAATATTCTGTATAAAGGTACAACAATTTTTAGTGCTGACTCTGAGTCAGCACTCGAGTGCTAAGAGTTAAGATTTGAATGAAAAGGGAAAAGTTGTACAAAATATATAATGTTTTTAAATTTCTTATGGAAGTATACAAACCCATATACAATGTTTCAAATTGGTTAATGTTACATTTCTGTTTATAAAGAATCCTAAAGTATCGATATTTTTGACCAAGAAAAAGAAATTCCTCTCTTAAGTGTTTAGTAATTGATTGGATGCCAATATAATTAATAATGTAAACAATATTCTGTATAAAGGTACAACAATTTTTAGTGGTGACTCTGAGTCAGCATTCGAGTGCTAAAGGTTAAGATTTGAATGAAAAGGGAAAAGTTGTACAAAATATATAATGTTTTTAAATTTCTTATGAAAGTATACAAACCCATATACAATGTTTCAAATTGATTAATGTTACATTTCTGTTTATAAAGAATCCTGTAAACAATATTTTCAATAATGGTACAACAATTTTTAGTGGTAACTGAGTCAGCACTCGAGTGCTAAGAGAAAAAAGTGAAAAGGTCATTTCATCGGTACGAAAAAGTGCACGACCGGTGCGTGACAGTTACATGATCAACTATCGGAAAAAATGGGCAAAACATGACATCGCGCAGCGAACGTCAAATTCACGACCGCCACTGCCGCATATATTACGCGTTTCCATTTCTCTTGGCGACGTCGTTGCTTCCGCTTCCTCGTGGTTCGCTTGCAGCCATTCAATCAAGGAAATTAATTCCCCTTTTCCGTCGCGTCGTCTCTATTCGGTGAAAACAGTGCGCACGCCGACCCGACAATAATACCGCAACGCCGGCATAATGCATTACGCATGATTTATGATATATTTATTCAGGATGTTGAACTCCGTAGTTCCCTCTATTCATCGTGGCGCGCGTCTTCTTGCTTTCACTGTTCTAGGCCTCCGGTGACCCTGAACACCGCACGACCAGACCGAGCCCCGACGATATCCATCAGAATCGAAGAGAAAACCTTTTTTCGAGAAACGAATTCTAATAGTACGAAAAGGTTGCAAGCTTGGTCCAAGTGAAACGCGTAAAAACAGCTTTAACGGATCCGTTCGGAAGCCGCTAAACAGAGTTAGGCATTAATCAATTAAAATTTTTATCAAGTTTGATTGATTAATGTATACCATTTTAAAAAAAGTATATATAAAACCTTTTAAAAACCATACTTCATTAAAATGCACTAAAAAGGAGAAAATAATTTTTTTTAGATATTAGTGACTATAAATAAAAGCGTGGAACGCCCACGAAGATTGCGTTAATATTGTTTAGCCATCCACGCTTTTATTTATAGTCACTAATATCTAAAAAAATTAAGTTCTCCTTGTTAGTGCATTTTAATATAAGCGTGGTTTTCAAAAAGTTTTTTATACATTTTTTTATTTTCTACTTTTTAGTCTTTTTTAAACAGAATGCAAGATATAGTAATACTGGTCGTACTACCGATTATTTAGTAAGACCTGGGTTCGGTTCCCGCTGAGGTACTCTGCTGAAATTTTTTCTTATCTCCGAAACGCACAGTTAAAAAAAATTTCTTTTAATATTGCATTGTCATCAATTTCTGAGCTATGTTTAAAATTTCAAGTCTCTAGATCATCGGGAAGTGGTTCAAAATTCGGTTACAATATTTGATGCATATAACAAAGAACATAGCAAGCTAATATAAGCGTGGTAAAAAAAGGTAATCATTGAAAAATGGACTGATTGCTGAAGTTAATCGTCAATCGTCGATTAAAGAAAGAAATCATCGAAAGATCGGAGACTGATTTAATCAGTTATTGAAGTTAATCGCCACACGGTCTATCCATAAATTGTAATAAAGAGGGAGAGAGAGACAGAGAGCGGAGATGGAGAATTAGCCGAAATATATCTCAACAAAAACTCAGTTTACATTTTTTTCAGTATGCATACAGTTTTGATTCCATAGTTCATTTCGAAATTTCACCAGTTAATCAATAATTGTCAATCACCAGTTAATCAATAATAATCAATAATTTTAATTGTCATCAATAGTTGTCCGATTGACGATTACAATGGAAAAAAATGTAATCATTACCCTCAACTAACGACTAAAGGCAGGAGTTTAATTGTTAATTGCTATTAACGATCGAAATAGAAATTTATTCGTCAATCGCTCATTAAATTTTTGCCCAACCCCATGGGCAACTTGGGCAAATGCCCGGGGCCCCGAACACAAACCAAGATCCAAGATCCAAATTCCACGTTTCGCTTAAAACAAAATTAAAAAATTTTTATTTAGCGCTTTCGACTAGTCAGAAAACTTTCGAAAACCCCATCTTTGCATTATCGATAAATGAGTAGGCGCATCCCGCACTTTGCAATCTTGAACAGTCTTCCCGTTAAAAATAAATATTGCTTAAAAAATGTGGACATATTAACCCCTTCCGTTGCAATATCGTGTCAGACTCGTCATGAAGATTCTGAACAGAGTCTAATAAACACATGTATATTATAGTAATTTCCTTTAAACCGAGATGAAATTCTACTTTGTTTCGTTAATGCACAGTTGTCGGAGAACATGTGGGCATACAATAGCTATAAATTTTCTCCTTGTTTTAGGAAATTACCATCTACAAAGAAAGTTCTGATCAGCGAAACCGTAAAATAAATTGTAGTGCAAGGGATTAATTACAATCATCTAATGATCGCTTTCTCGTCTTTCAGCAACTATTTATTTCCTCTTGAGTTCGACCGATTTTTGGATCCACTGTATACTGGAAGGGAAGAAGTAGTAATTTTCAGATAATCGAAATGGTTCTTCACTTC
This sequence comes from Lasioglossum morio, assembly GCA_916610235.2. Lineage (NCBI taxonomy): Eukaryota > Metazoa > Arthropoda > Insecta > Hymenoptera > Halictidae > Lasioglossum > Lasioglossum morio. The sequence goes on along the minus strand of OU744328.1, from coordinate 6,048,150 downwards.
TGTCCGTAAGTGTACCTTCGTAGACAACGTCGGTCAGGATGGGTCAACCGTTGCACGAGGTTTGGAAGCAACGAGGGTCACGACGATGTTATCGCTCAAACGGAGAGAATGAACGTTACTCTTTGAAGCGCGCGGACGTGTATGTACTCGTTGCAGACAGCACCGAAAGAAGTTGCTGGGAACGGTCATGCATCATCCGATTTTTAACCCCCGTGTTCGAGCTATTATGTACACGACGAGAGCTTTCAGACTCTCATGGTTCCGATTATTATAATTGAGTTTGTTTCAGTCTGTGGACGAGGACGACGAAGCGACGTGAACACGCCGCGCGTTCTTTTATCGTAGAAGACTGGTTTAATGTTAATGTTGACGTTATAGCTTCATTTTACCTATTCAGCATGGCGCAGGTCAGCCGCAAAGTGCTATTCAGTGGTCAGAGACTAAGAATAATACAGCACATCTTCCCGATGAATGTTTCTTTGTGTTGGTATTGTTATTATTATGTATGGGCTATAATGCCAGAAATAAAGGCTATGTGGAAATGCATTTATGTATGGAAACAATCGGCAAGTAGCTTCGTAGCATGTTCCGTGACTAGCCTCGACTATATTAAACATTGGGCGGTCGTTGTTGAAGATTTTAATTGGCATTCCTGAGGGAAAGACAATGCTTTTGTCAGTAGGGGTTACTATCTAGTTCTGGTAGAAAGTATTTCATTTAATCTTTTCCATTTTAACCTGCGTATACGCAGTTAGGAGCATAACTGATCACACACACTTTAAATCAGAATAACTATTTTGCGAATGGACCAAACGACTTCAATTTCTCTGTAAGGCTGAAAGAGTTACTTTAGTGAATGACGTCTAAGAAATAAGTTACAAAAATGCATTTGGTCGGAATTGTGAAACACAATAGTAAAAATCATGCACTATTTATAATCGTATTAATTTTTTCATTGGTTCTTTACTAAATTTTAAAATGCAACTACGCAGGATTATATGATAATACCATATCGAGTGTACCATTATTAAATTTTTCTTTTTGTGTATGTCCCTTCTTTGTTATTAGACGAGTAGTCTTGTATCTTTCTCTTTTTTTTTGTTATTGTAAACACTTATGTAAAAGGGCTTCAGTAAGTCTATAATAAATAGTAATAATAATAATTAACTTGTTTGTACAAATCTATCTTATCTCACGCATTCGGTCCATACCTTCTCTCATTCTTTTCTTTGTCTCACTCCTTCCCACCCTGTCCTACTCTTTTCGTATCTTAATCCTCACTAACCTACTTATTGCATTCTTCCCCATTCCTTAACTTTTGCATTTCTGTTAGTTTGTTATGTTCTCTTGACCGGAGTTATAATTGAGTAGTTTCTATTAATAAACTAATGTGTTATTTATCATAAATGTACAACGTTTATTAAAACCCTCATCCAGTCCGTCTATAATAAATAGTAATAATAATAATTAACTTGTTTGTACAAATCTATCTTATCTCACGCATTCGGTCCATACCTTCCCTCATTCTTTTCTTTGTCTCACTCCTTCCCACCCTGTCCTACTCTTTTCGTATCTTAATCCTCACTAACCTACTTATTGCATCCTTCCCCATTCCCTAACTTTTGCATTTCTGTTAGTTTGTTATGTTCTCTTTACCGGAGTTATAATTGAGTAGTTTCTATTAATAAACTAATGCGTTATTTATCATAAATGTTCAACGTTTATTAAAACCCTCATCCAGTCCGTCTATAATGAATAGTAATAATAAGAATTAACTTATCTGTACAAATCTATCTTATATGACGCATTCGGTCCATACCTTCTCTCATTCTTTTCTTTTCTCACTCCTCCCCACCCTGTCCTACTCTTTTCGTATCTTAATCCTCACTAACCTACTTATTGCATTCTTCCCCATTCCTTAACTTTTGCAGTTCTGTTAGTTTGTTATGTTCTCTTGACCGGAGTTATAATTGAGTAGTTTCTATTAATAAACTAATGTGTTGTTTATCATAAATGTACAACGTTTATTAAAACCCTCATCCGGAATAGAACAGCAGGTCTGTGAGAATGTCACTAAATTTCCCGATCTCGACCACTGTGCTTCCCTCGCCTCGTAGCTTTGTCCTATTTTCAGGTAGGCCGTGGTACGCGGTTCGGTTCTCGTAGAGAAAAGTAGTGGGCACGCGTTTATTCCGGCCGCATCGATTCCGGTCCCATCAGTGGGCCGTATCGTGCATCGTGCGTAATAACGAGTGGATATCGGAGAAGGACGCGTGTACGCACACGGGTGTCGTTGGTTGCGTGTAGTTGGCCGCGTCGCGTGTTCCACGGTTCATTGACCAGCGCGTCTGTTCGCCAGGTACGGTCAGGTCTGGCTGGTCGGTTGAATGCCGGGCCGACCGGGCCGGCCGGCCGGCCGGCTGAAAGTCTTCCTCTACCACCGTATGGCTTTTTTCCTTTGTTGCGCGTACTCCGCTCTACACTTTCTGTAAGTACCGACTGCGGTTGGCTGGCGGTCGTCGAATAAACCACAATGTAGCAGTCAGGGGCGGACAAGGCGCGAACCGATCGCTCTCAGCCTCCTGACATTCTTCTAATTTTAGATGGACCAACCGCGTCCGCGGACCCGGCTCCTTCGATTATTCTTCCGTCGCGTCGATCCGATCGGACAGCACGCTTTTACGAACCGGTTCCTCTCGCAGTATTTACTCTGCTACATTTTCGCCCGCGATCGGTAACAGAATAATGCAGCCCGTTCCTTTCGGAGGTTCCTCGTTCTCACGCGGTGGTTGGCTCATTGGTTCGTCTTCTGCCCGCGTAGCCAACCATCCATAAAGATTTCGACACTTGCTGCAATCTTCTGATCATCATCGCAATTTTTGATGCGGCCGAGAGTAGCCTGATTTGCGCCGGTGTCTGCGGGGAACCGCCGTGTATCATGCGGAAGAAACATTCTTGAATACCAACGTCGTTTCATTGTGTGGTATTGGATATGGGTGTTGAAACATGCACACTAGTAGTTTTGAATTAAAATAACTCTTTATTTGGAGGAAGCTCTTTACCAAACGAAATCTTCACTTCGACTGACTCTAAGAGGAAAACCGTTGGAACCACAAAAGGAACCAGGTCGCCTCGTGTCTTCAGATTGATTAGATTATAGACAACCAAACCGAGATTGGATTAACTATGACCGATTAAATTTTTAAAGAATTTTAAACCATTGGTGGCTATCAAACAATAGTACACATATAAAATATCTGATACAGTTAACGAATCTGGTATATATAAACTAAGAATGTGCTTTCTTACTTTTTTTATTTATGTTTATTTTTCCGAAAATGTTTTAATTTTTAAAAAATATTTTTCCTTTAAATAGAACACAAAAAACTGACCTTCTTTCGTTTTTTCCATTCCAATAAAAAAAATGATGCAGTGAAGGGTTAATATTCTCGAACTACACAAATCTAAAGCAAAAAAAAATTAGAAGATCGCGTAACAGCGATGTGTAAAGCACATTTTGAGGAGACAGTATTTAAATAATGCAAAAATATATTGAATAAACTTTTATGTTTGTTTGAATTATGTCTACCTTCCAATGAAAATATGTTGAAACATAACAGATATACTTGTATGAAAATAAACAAATATTATAGTTACAGTCGAACCTACTTGACAGTTGTAATTACCCTTCGTGGTGACTGATGGTTAGCAATTCTGCGTTCGTGTATTATTTTCGATGCAAAGATAGCAGAACCGTCTCGATCAATTTAAATCACCGTGAAATAAGGAACGTCGATGAACGGACAACATGAAATATCTATATAAAGGATTTCTATAAATAAAAGATCCACGGATTCTCTATTTAATAGATCGCGAGAATGCCTAGCTAACGATTGCTGCCTGATAGGCATCTGACATCTATAAACAGATTCTCCTAGAAACTTTATATGTGTGTGCATGCGTAATGTGTTGTAATTTGAAACTTTTATTTTAATTTAATCGTTCGATTCAAATCGGAATCAAGATGCATATACGGGGTGAGTTACTTATTTGTAGCACCTAAATGCATTTATAAAGGCGACCTTTTTTACCATGAGTAGGAGTTTATGCATATATTAAATAATTAATTAGAAATTCCTATTTCGTCCCTGTGTCTTGTAATTGGTGCAAACAACATTTATTTTGCATAAAGAATCACAGTCTAAGAACGAGTAATACGCTGTCAAATATATACAGTGGGTGTATACCTTTTAAAATAGAATAACTTTTTTATAATTGCAACAAACGACCTGATTTTTTATAATCAATTAGAAGCATTGGTTTACGAAATGATCTGTGAAAACGATTTTCCAAAAAATTACTAGTTTTCATACAAATGTAAAATTTTTTTAAAACTTTTTTATTTGGGCCCTTAGTTTTTTGCAAATATTTCGAAAATGCATTGCTGCATAACACTTTTAGATTTCATAAAAATCGGAGTACAGTAACCCTTTCGCAATAATTACCGAAAATTTAAAATATACGTTTTGTAGATCTACACGGTGACTCAAAATTTCGTCAACATCCGGAACTGGGAGGAAAAAATCAGGTCATTTGGTGGAATTACAAAAATATTACTCTATTTTAAAAGGTGTACGAACAATTTGTACACCCATCGTATAATTAGCAGTATATGTTCCAATGAAAGATGATGGAACTTCTGACATATAGGAGTTTTGCGTATTTTGCTTATAGTAATAGTTAATTAGCACTTATAGTAATAATTAATTAGCCGTCCGAGTGCTGGGTCGGAGTCATTTTTGACCGGAAACATTCAAATTGTCATTTAAGCGCTCAATTTGTGGCAATTCATTTAATTGAATAGCTGTTTCATTGAGGATATCGAAAAGATTAATGTATCCACATTAAATTGAGATATCATCAAATTAAATTTTTAAAAATGATTAATTAGAGCTGTGAACGGTCCTAAGCATTGCCAATTATATAGCTATAAAAATCGACCGTTGTCCGAGGGTTAAGGAATATCTCGGTAAGTATTAGTTTAATAGCTTTTTACGCAGCATTAAATATTCTTTCGAATCAGATATTATACATGATGAAACAAAAACTCGAAGTAACCTTCATATCTCCATAACAAGTGTCAAATTTAAATAGCTCAAGCTAATCGTTTAACGTCCAAATAAATATCAATTGAAGCTAGCAATTCAATTAAATTACTGTTCTATTATACGAACTCTCGGGGCACCTTGCTCAGATAATCGAGGTTCCACCATAGTAATATTTCGAATGCTGTTTCTCCTAATTTTTTTCATCCTGCTCTGGTTCTAAATTGTATGTTATTCGCAGGATCTAAAAAATGCAAAAAGCAGAGGATTCTTTGATGCATCCCTGACACGAACCACTTGGAAAACCGAACGGTGGCTTTGTAAAGAAGATCCCTGGCTCTGGGCTTTGTTGCATGTGCATAATACGCCTGAGCCATTATGCTGCCTTGCAACTGATGCTTTAAGTAATTTCGATTTTAGAATTCACATATAGGAAAGTTATTACTAGACTGCGGATGTTCATGCAATTGGCAATTTTTGTAGACTAACTTTAAGAAACTCGTATCAAATAAAATCTTATTTTCCGTGATAGTAGCCTTTTTAGAGTTGAAATAAATTAAAATCGTAATAAATTATGTCGTATTTTATGTCCCAGAATTTTTTGTAAATTTTCAAAAGCCGTAATTGTATAAAGATCCGCAGTCTAGTTATTACTAAATATGTTTATGGCAGTTTCTCAATTTTATACAGCCATTCACAGAAAACAATTTGTTAGAATTTTATTTTTGACAGTAAACATTTCCTTCTGTTTAAAATAACATGTAGGTATATAATTTTATTAAAATGTAGACTTTTTTGCTCTTCAGTGCATTTAATTTTTTAAGTACCCGATTTTTTACTCTTTACACAGATTTGACATTTTCTTAAAATGTTAATAAATTTTCAGTAAGTAATATTCAAACAAGAGACTCAACAGTTTGTATATAACAAATATACTGAAATTATTGTCGATTTAAATATTTTTGTACAGTTTCTAAGACTTCGTCGTAAAAGTTAAGGATTACACAAAATGCAAGAAATATTACTATTACTAAATGTTTATAAAATGACACTGCAATTTTTATTTAAAATTTTGGGTATAATTGCAATTGAGATTTATTTTATAAAATAGAAATAAATATACATAATAACCACCACTAAGTTTTAAAATTTCTAAAGAATTCAATCACAAATTAAATAATGACAACTTTATGTTGGTACACGTTAATTTGTTTCTAATAAAATTCAGTCTAGAATGGATAATCAGAGAAAAGAAAACTAATCGCTTCAACTGCTACTAACTTTAGAATAATATTGGGTTGGAACAAAAGTTCGTAGCGTTTTCAAATTAAGAATCGAAGATAAAATTAAGGTATTTATTCATATGCTTATTCAATAACATGAGGAGTTACCTCGAAATTGGTAAGAAGTAATAAAAGAGAATGGAAAATACGTGGTTGAATAAATCTATGAATATCTGAATTTTAGCTTTCAATTTTTATTTACAAACGCTACGAACTTTCGTTCCAACCCAATAATTACAAAATAATGTTCTTAGATTCCGTCATTTCGATAATATTACTTGTTGAGAAATAATAATCTCTCGGTGATAAAACTGATCATCACTGTAAGACTGTCAGATTCAGAAACCGCAGTGCGAAAATTCAACACCGGCCGAGGCAAAAAACAAGTTTAAGAAGAATACCGAATGTAATGCCGCCCTATACAGTAGTTGTAATTTATGATTGCTCGAATGATTTACAATACATGTTGTTTTCGCAACCGCAACTTGTTCGCGGTTTTACCGCGGAGATTTCTAATTTGTTCTGCATGGATGTTTACTCGTCGTTTAGTTCTCCTTCAATGATTCGAGAACAACGGCACCTGCAATGCTTTGCTGCAAGATATCATTCATCGATTCATTCAGAACAAACTCCAACTAAACGGTTTGCATTACGGTTTTTCATTTCAACTATCTTACCTACAGTGGATCCAAAAGATATTTAAACACTACTATTTTTGATTCCCGAAAAATTATCGATATTTAAACTGTGAGCATTTCGAAAAACAAATATGTAACATAAGTAGACAGCGGATCTTTATGCAAAATAACATTTTTCTACTCGAATTGCAATAATCTGTAGTGAAGTAGAAATTTATTTCCTTTCTCAATGTGTTTAATAGGTTGAAAATAATATAACTGTATTTTTAAATACATCTGATGTTTTTACTGTTTGAAACATGAGCCTATGTAGATCTATTTTAATTTTGTAAAGCTCGGAGCCTCTACTTTCGTGAAGCAGTGTTCATTTTTCTGTAACAAATTTTTACATGATTTAGCAGGTGGGAAACTGAAGACACAAGAAATGATGCAAATTCTAACGTCTCCAAAAACATTCAAAAATATTTCCCCTGAATGAAACTACAATGTATTTGAAGATTAAAGACCCCTCTTTATAACGATTCCTTAAAAACTGACGTATGATTTTTTTCACTGTTTTATGGAATAAAAATGAGTAACATGTTTGTTTGCAAAAATTGAAACTTGTATTATTGTAAAGTTGACAGCACATATCTCATTCAAAGGTTGATGAAACGACTAAATCGGATTGTAAATAAATTTTGAATGCGTCGTACGTCTCTATCTATAGCAGAATTATCGTACGACCACTTTTTACGAAATTATCACAGTTTGACTATGTTTGGTTTTTATAGCAAACTTTATTTAATGCTCTAATACTTTTTTGCATGACTTTATGCGACTCGTTTTAATTGTCATACACACTTCAAAAGTAGTTGCATAAAAGATTCTCGACTAATACTCATGCATTTTCGATTTACGCTTTAAGTGTACAAATTATTTTTATTTCTAATGTTACAAATCAATCAAACAATATAGTTATCTAAAACAAAAAATGGTGAATATTTGAGAATAATTGCGGTATATAAAATTATATTTCATTAAGCAATTGTTACTCAAGTCTCGAAAAATATTGCTTTATAATTGGTTCCTTCGGCAACTGCGATTTGTTTTGCTATCATCGAAGTTAATAAAAATTGAAGTATAAGACTGATACTTAGACAGTGGATTTATATCTTTCCGTTGAAAAGTGTCAACGAGCTGAATGACAATGCAATTTTTCTCATAACGATTTGTGTGCACAGATAAGATGTTCAAATAAATTAATAGTTTTAATCTAACATCAATTTTTATTTTGAAATCGACGCAACTAAAGAATGAGAATCCCAGGTAATCTGAAAATCATTAAAGAAAATATAGAACGTGGATAATTAGTCGTCCACATTGCTCAACGACGATTAAAAATATAAAATGTCATATTGTTCGCGAAACCCATATACACACAGGTAAAATGTCCTCGAACGGATTACACAGTATCCAATGTCTTCGTCGCAGATCAAGCATGAAAAATGAAGAAATTCAACGAATCGATTATCGCCGGTGGTACAAGATCAGTGATTTTCGTAACCGACAGGTTCGACAGCTTTTCATGTGCTGATTTGCTACGTTTTTATTACAGCTTGTCAGAAGCGCTTAAGCCCCTTTCTTCTCGGCCGCATTCGAGAGAACGCATTAATGACGCGGTGCGTAACGTGCACCCGAACATTATGCATATTCCGCACTTTGTATCACGCGTTCCAGGAAAGTCGCTTATTCTCGCACCGAGCATGTCACGCGAATTATTGTCATTTTGCAAATTTATGTTCATGCTGTCCTCACTCATTAACACGTTTTTTCGACGGTATACTCGGCAGAAATTGCGCACGGATCTTTCCGTAATTTCACGTTAGTACGTACGATGCAACATATAAGTTTATAAACATTTTACATTTCTGTCTAATTAACAGACTGCGGATTTTTATGCGTTCATGAAGAAAGTTTGGCTGGGTGAAATATAAAACAGTGAGATATTAGAGAAATCTAAGAATATTGTTTTGTATGATTAGACTGCGGATCTTCATGCATTAACAAGAAAATTGAATAGATGGAATTCGAAATTTTGTTGAAAAACTTTCAAAATTGAACATGTTAATATTTTTATATGACTATACATGTAATTGATTAATAAAGCTGTATTCTTTATATTTATAACTATAGTTATAGGCCGAAAATCGTGAAAATCTTCAATTTTTACCATCTTCAAATGTTTGTAGCTCATTATGCAACGTCGACCGATTTTGACGAAATTTTCAGAATATATTTTAAATTATCAATATGGGCTCACATAAAAAGTTGTAAAATGCATTTTTTAATATTTTTTCTACAATTCCGATTAATTGTAATTTTTTAAAAAAAATTTTATTCACATCCTGTAGCAAACTAATTGTTCTAGCAGATAAAGAGAAAATGATTTCGGCGGAACGGTTCGATCAAATAAACAATTAAAGAAATTTTACAAATAAATTTACACTTTCTACGTTTCGATCCTAATTTGGATCATTTTCACGAAAGCGGAAAAAACTGCTTTTGCTTTATAGAAATTTTAACATGGATATTTTGTTTGGTGACACGTGTTCTTCATACGTTGTTTCACAGGTTACTACTCTCAGTAACCTGAAGAACACGTGTCACCAAACAAAATATCCATGTTAAAATTTCTATAAAAAAACGCATTTTTTTCCGCTTTCGTGAAAATGATCCAAATTAGGATCGAAACGTAGAAAGTGTAAATTTATTTGTAAAATTTCTTTAATTGTTTATTTGATCGAACCGTTGCGCCAAAATCATTTTCTCTTTATCTGTTTTAACAATCTTACGATCGATAACTTTAACAACATTTAATTGGTCTAGCTTTCCAAAAAGAAGTTCAACTGTATAGAACAATATTAAAAAAGTTATTGTCTTTACAAGAGTGACCGAATATTAGTGGTAGTCACTGTATGTAACACAGTTGTGAGAAATAGTATTTGCAAATATTTGTATACTTAAAATATTTTTTACCCTGCAGTGCACGATGTTTTCCTCGGTGTAGCTTTTTGAGCTGCGGAATAGACTGTGCCCTCGGAAGACAGTGCCTTGCCGGTGACGCGGCAACGAAACCCGAAGCGTAACGAACCGGTGCATTATCATTCCAGCGACATGCGTTTCGAGGGGAAGGATACGCGCCGCGTAGGAATTCTCAAAAATCGTGGCCGCGGTCTTGTTCCCCATCTGTACACGGCCGCTTTGTAACCACCTAAGTAAGGAACGCAGCGACGTGCACACGGGTAAGGACAAATGTACGCACGCCCACGAAGTACCAGCCACTCGGTTCTAAATCACCGGCAAAACCTGGCATTGTTAACTTCTGACGTTTCCACCGGTCGCAATGCATCAGCCCGGGAAGGTATCCGTTTACGCGAAACTGTGGAACGAACTCGAACCCGAGCGAACCGAACCTAACCGCCCAGAGATATTTTCTGGCCGTGCTTGGCCAGAGCCAAACCCCTTCGCTCATGGATTTAATACTACACACTAGATCTACAGTATACCGAAGTGACTATTCTACGTTCATTTATAAACATACAAAGAATGGGTCTTTTATTATTTATTTATTAATCTCAGCAATCATTGTAAAATCGACCATTGATTCAATCGATTGATGAAGTTAATCGTCAATCGTTGATTAATGTAAGAAAATGAGTGCAATACACAGACTCTATTTTATCGACATGTACCTGTGTATAGTTTGTAGTTGTGTGCGTGTGTGAGTGACTAGCGTCTTTTGTTGAGATTGTCGTGAAGTCAGTTAGTCTTCTACTCGTAGCCATGTGAAACGCATGTATATTTATATGGTTAATTATAGTGTGATAATAATACTGATTTTATTATCCCGAATCTCCTGACAATTAAGAAAAGCAATCATCGAGAAATCGAAGACTGATTTAATCAATTTATTTCAGTATGCATACAATTTTGATTCCGTATTTCATTTCGAAATTTCAGCAGTTAATCATTAATCAATTTATCCGATTGACGATTACAATTGAAAAGAATGTAATCGTTAACCGCAATTAACGACTACAGTAGAAGTTTAATGGTTACTTGCGATTGACGACTGAAGTAGAAATTTAATCGTCAATCGTTGATTCAATGTTTGCCCAACTTTGCTGGTGAATTAATTAAATGAACAGCCTTGGCATTAGGAACAACATAAAAATTAGCATCTCTAAAAGGCTTATATGTTTCACACAATTGATAAATAAAGCAATGGTCTCAAACATCCTCGATTATGTAGTTATAAAAATGGTCCGCCGTTCTAGGACTAATACAAAGAGTAAAATTGTTCTCGTTATGACCTAAGTAAGTAGTACAACAGTTTCACAATGAATCACTTTTATTTCGTAAGTGAATACTGCCCTTTATAGTTGTCGTTCTCGCAACAGTGCTCTCTAATCCTTGCAATTGGCGATTAGACAAAGAGAACCCAATGGACACGATGTTTTCGAAACGTAAATCGCTCCAGTAAGCTTCAGCAATTTCATAGTTAGCGTTTTGCGAGGAACATCCTTTTACGGGCTAGCAAAAAACGGCGAGAACGGTCTGAAGACGTTGCGAGGAAAGACCGTGGTCACTTTTCCATGATTTTGCTGCCGGTGAAAAAACGCAAGCGGGGCACTTAGTGCGCTTAGAAACCGGAATCGGTTTCTGTAATTTTCAGCGTGCCAGAACAGACAGCGATGATCAATCTTACGGTGATTCGACGCAGCTGGCTCGTAAAGAACAGCAGTCGGATGTCCTTCGGTAGAAAATGGAAGTAAAGGGAATCGATTTCATCGAACGATTACGGCAGGCTATTCTTTCTTGCAATCTATCAATGAATTTGAAAGAAAAACACGAAAATTGCCCACTGTGCGCAGCAATAATTTAAGATCGTTAACAAGGCATTTTTCTTTTAACGAAGCTATTCGCGGTCGCGGAAACGTCATCACTGGACTTTATTCATTTATGACAAAAACGGGCCCGTCTTTTTCTTCTGGGATCAACAATGTTGCACTCTTTTTTATACAATCCTGTAGAGTTTTACGAGAAAACTCCGAAACTGCAAGTTTTAACGGACGAATTACGCGACGTGACGTTTCGTGGACAAGTGTCAATTATTTTACATTGGTGGCAGTACTAAATCGTACAGCAATCGATATTATACACGTAACGTTCGGGGCACGATTTGATTCTGTCTACGATGCGTCGCGTCAGAGACACGTACACGTACTTCTTTTATTCACGAAACGTACAGCAAATTTCGCATCATTACGAAAAAGATATATTTACTTTAAAAAATGAATTTATTCAACAAACTATACGAATGTATATATTTAACACTAGAAAGACTGAAACTTAGTATATACCTAAATATATGTATTGCTCAAAAGCAGTCAAAATGACTGCATTGTGAAAGAATAACTAATGTGTAAAGAAATTTGTTTCAAATTAATTTTTAATATTTTTTATATTATTTACAGTTATATAACAAGTTATTAGTAAATATTAACAATAAAAAAAATTGTTAGAACAAGTATCACTACATAAAGATTCAAATAACAAGTACTACTTGTTTGCTTATTGAGCAACTGCAACTTATCAAGTATACCCCCAAAAATCGACAATTTATCATGTACTTGTATGTTATCATGTGACGGTAATTGAAAAAAAAATGAAAACTGTTATTTCAATACAGAGCCGAACTGGTCATATAAGAAATTTACTCAATTCAATAATAAGAGTCATTTGATTATTTAAAAATTCCCAAGAAGTCAAAATGACTGCTTTTGGGCAATATAGGTATAATAGACACATATATATATATCGGAAATGAAGGAGGGGGGAGGTAACTACAATTATTAATAAACGAGTTTATATGTTGTACAAAAAGTCACAAAATTTTAAGAAATTGTGTCATTATATACATAATTGTTTTTCTAATTGAAATTAAAAAGCAGTCAAAATGACTTCCTTGGGCAATCTAGTGTTAAAGGGACATTCGTCGCTAGGCCCGTACCAAGTGATCGTCTTCCTGCCCATTCGAATCATTAAGAAGTAGCAAAATGTGAAAGAATACCTTATACTCATTTTTATATATAAGAATTTAAGAATATTAATCCTGGGTTATAAAATACTAATGTCAAGTATAGGTACTTACAATTATTTTAGAATCTTATGTTCCTCCGTCGGATCAACAGCACACTGCCATTTGCGCGTCTTAATAAGTGTGAAGCACAAAACAACACATAATCCAAAATCGTGACAACGAACGGGAATAAGTTACTCCGACCACGGTCAAAATAGTACTGCCGTTGTCACTTGGGTTTTTCGTGAATGGTTAAGGGTGGACTAGGTGGGGATCCATGGATTAGGTGGGGAAATGTTGCGTTTGTTAATTGAACATGTGAATAAGTAGGATATGTACTAAGCTTGAGGTTCCCCTATCGTTGCGTATTCTGAGGTATATCAGTGTGAACCATTCCTAGTCCACTTACAAAACTTCTTTGTTTTTCATAATTTTTTTATGGGACTTTCACCAACTTATTTCCGGCATTTTTCTGATTGAAATGACAGTAAACACGATACAACTTAAACTGTATTTAATGCTTTAATTGACGGCATGTAGTGCGTCTTCGGCCGCACCGTCACACAGAAACAGTAGAACTACAGGATCTAAGAATCAGCACGGACCCAAAGGTTTTTCTTAGATGAAGGTTTTACTGTATTGCTACTACGGCTATAATACTAGCATCCTTGCACGCGGAGAACACGAAAGCAAATTATAGTAGGAATCGTCAACCTTCCTTTCTTTCGTAGAACAACATTATGACAATAATCTCGGTAATGTAGATTACCCAGGTTTGGTGCAGTTACGAGGTTTACATGAACAAATCGATATTTCTTTGTTGATCATTTTTAACGAAGCGACTCCTGTATAAATATTCTATCTCATTCGACTTGCGCAAGAGAAGAGAGAAGGAGGGAAAAGCAGCGGTGGTACGAGAGAGAGAGAGAGAAAGAGAGAGAGAGGGGGGAGGGAGGGAGAGCAGCAAGTCAGTGATGCGAGAAGGTAATGATCCTTTGCGAGAGAGGCCATCGTGGTCGCCGACTCCTCTAATGACTCGGGACTGATAGATAGCTCCACGACGATCGACAACTTTGGCTTGGTACCGCGGACCTTGAATAATAAGTTATATAAATTACACGCTCGCCCTACCTGCCCGTTTGAACGATACGCGTTCGGATAATGGCGAAACCTGCGGAACACTGTTGACTCCCCAAAACCTATCAACTGATCATCTATAATTTCAGTTTAACCCGTTGCACTCGAAGCTATTACAAGAGAGTCCACAAATCTCGTTATTAGACTGCGGATCTTTATGCAAAATAAAAACTGTCAGCAACGATTGCGAGAAATTGAAACTGAATTGATTGTTATTTTTTCCCTTGACGATTTTAATAGAGGAGAAATCATGTATCGACATCTTCAATTTTCAACAATTTTGAATTTCATCTTCTCAATTTTGCTATAAATGCACAAAGATACGCTCGTTATAAGTAAAAATGTGAATGTGGATATAATACAGTCAATAATAAGACGAAAATGAAGAATAACAAAATCTGACCAATCGCAATTTTCTCAAAACATTATTCTTACGCGAGGAAAGTAATCCATCTAACATTTCGAAAAAATTCGAATCGTTTGGTCCGATCTCAAAATGTTATCGTCTTTTCCAAAGTGTCCGAATATTGCTGTAAATAGCTGATCATTTAACCTGTTCGCTACCAGCGACGCCAATATGTGACATTCATAATCTGACAGTTTACTTAAAAACAGTCAAATTAATTTTATGCAGTTCGTTGTTTAAAGTCATTGTAGAATGTATAATTTTGAGAGAATCCGTGACTTTCCTCTGCTAAACTATTTTGATCATTCAAAATTGGGTACGTTGCATTTAATAAAACTTTCGAACAAGGATGGTAAGCAACCAAAAAAAAAAAATGCTGGTAGCTCACGTGTTAAGCTGGCTGCCAAAGGATTAGAGTTTGGATGGAACGTTTATAGCCTTGGGTCAAACTGAACGCTAGTCCCACTATCTAAGGGTGAACACCGTGATTGCCTCACTAATCGTCGATGACCGATGCTCGTTTTCTCGGTACGCTCACGGTGATCATCCATGACCGGTATCAATCATTGTTTCAAATGATTAAAACAAGATGGACATCGGCAACTAAACAGTTTCGAACGAAGTACTTAACCCTTATCCGTTCCTCGTGTCAATTTGACACAGTTTTCCCGATATAAGTTATACTAAAAAACGTTGAATGCTATCGGCGCTTGTATCGATTATATAAAATTATTTCGACGATCGTCGATTATATAAAATTAGCAAAATTGCTTAGTTAATTTATTATTTTTTGTGTATTTAACGATCGAACCGTAGCGCCGATAGCATTCAACGATTTTTCATTAACAATATTACGATCGATATAAATAAGTTAATAAGTTATACTGTTCTGTTATTTGTAGATTTTGCTTTAAACTTCATGATTTTTATTTTTCTTTAATGCGAAACACACAATCGGGAAAAGCTAATAAATGTAATTGTTAACTCATCAATTTGAATGAAAGAACATCGAAAAATAACTGTTTACCTTGTTATGTCATCGGTCTTTTACTATTGTGTCAATTTGACACCGAGGGACAGATTCAGTTCGTCAAATGAAAGACGGATCAGGATTAAAGATGATCTCGTATACAAAACTACATCTCACAGAAAAAAATCTCATTCAACATTAAGGTTTCATACAAGAATAAAAAAAGCATTTTTTTAAACTTTTTTATTTGGGCCCTTAATCAAACTTTAAAATATATGTTTTGTAGATCTATGTTAGTGATACACATGTTGAACATTTCATCGAAATCGATTAACATACCCAAGTGCTACATGTGGTTAAATGTGATGAAAATCATAGTTTTACGCGACTTTTGGTCAGTTTCTGCTTAAAATCCACAGATTCTTACATCTTTCGATGCGTGCCGGTTTTTTCCGCGTCAATCGATTGCGATGAAATTTTCAGCATGTGTATAACTAGCATGTATCTTCAAAACGCATATGTTAAATTTTCATTAGGGGCTCTAATAAAAAAGTTATAAACGGTGCCTCTTTTACTTTCCCATGTAATTCTTAGCAATTGTAAATTTTTCAAAATCTTTTGTCCATGTCATTTGGTAAATCAATTCTTCTAATTGCTAAAAAAAAGTCAGGTCGTTTGGACCAATCATAGAAAGGTTATACCGTTTTAAATCTGTCCCTCGGTATCAAATTAACACAGTGACACAAAATAAAAACAATTTCAATGTTGTTTTAGTCAAATTGATGAGTTTAATATTTACATCTTAGGTTTTTCAGTTGCGTTCCGCATTGAAAAAATAAAAGTCACAAAAAGTTTCGGGAAAATTACCTGAGAATAACAGAACAGTATATGTAACTTATTTTGGGGAAAACTGTGTCAAATTGACACGAAGGACGGACGAGGGTTAACCCTTAGCACACGAGTGGCGCCTCTGAGGCGCCACTAAAAATTGCTGTACTATTATTTAAATAATTGTTTAAACTATCAGATATGTCGGTATCTAACCAATTACTACACATTTAAGTATTGTATGCGGTATTATATCAATTTCATATTTATCAAATTATAAAAAATCATAGAGAATGGAAATATTGTAGGTCAGAAGAAACGTTTAATTTTCGAGTTAAAATAGCTCCGAGTGCAAAGGGTTAAAGTGCGTTCAAATACTTTTGTGGTTCACTGTCGCTAAGTTACTGTTCAGACACCAGAGATTCAGATAATCGAGATTCTACTGTAAAACGCAGATCGTTTCGAATTACGATATGGTAATTTTTAATGACTCCTCAGGACCGCTATTAGGGCGTGAAGAAAGTATTCTGAACGTCATATGCGATCGCGAATGTATCGTAAATAACCGTATAAAAATGCAGGAGTGTAGGCCACGGGATGAGTCGTGGAAACGATTAGAATTATTAGAAGCTTTAAATGTCAAACAGAGAAATTTGATGGTTGGAATTTATGGGGAAATATAGGAGTGGGGGAAAATTTTAACGAGCGGCGGCCACTCTCAGAGGCCAGTGCTAAGAACCTTTTGTGAGGAATAAAAGTGATTCCGATGGACCTACGCGAAGCGTTACCGTGCCGTCTTCCTTTTCGTCGGTGGGTCTCGATAGAGTATTTGATTTGGAGCCCATAAGAAAGCCGTAAAAACGGAGGAAACGGAGTGCGAAGTGAAGAGAAATCGTTAGGATTCAACAAGCCCCTTGTAATACGCTTTTGAAATTGAATTCGATCATCCGATCTGTCTACTGGCGCACGAATAACAGGCATTTAGATTGATGTAAATTTGAACAGCATAGCGTCCGGGGTTAACACTCCTCGCTATTTAGAGTCACTAGGACAAGCAACACTTATTACTAGACAGTGAATCTTTATGCAAAAAATATACCACGTTTTTAAGACGGACTAAAAAGTGTAAAATAATTTTTTCTAGTTCCATACAGATTCCTAACCCCATACAGATAGTCCTGAAAATTTGTGATTGTGAATTTTTAATAGCTATGAAAATACTTGTAAGATTTTGAATTGTTCTTTACAGAAAATGATTCTGAAGACTTTCCTGAATACAGTGATATCTAATATTAATACATAATGAATGTTTGAAAATCATTAAAGATGGAGAGACACCACTGTTGCACCAATCTTTAAGGATATTTTTCAATTTATCTTAAAAAATTATGGTGCTCTTAGGGTACGACTTAAAACGAAAAACGTGGCGCGCAAGATAGTTTTTTTTTCAAAGTTTTTTTCAACCCATCTCTATATATAATAAAATCGAGTCTGTCTGTCTGCTTGTGACATTTCCACTAAAATTTATCAAAAAAATATTCTTGTTTTTTAACTTACGGAACTTATTTTTTTTTTTAATTGTGGATTATGTTGGATTATGTTATGTTCTCAAGGGAACTTTTATAAACAGTTCTCTTGTAAAGAGAACTGCGTTTAAAAAAATCCTGTAAAATGAATCGTTAAATTAATATGATCGAAACCATTGTCTTAATCGACCGGGCGAGGTAACGTGTATTGTTTACCTCGACTGTGCTCGAAAAATTTTCTCGGCCACATCAGGCGTTTTTGTGGGTAAAAGCCATATCACGTCGGCCATTAAAAGTGCTATGCTGCTGGGATCATATAATAATAATAATAATAAAAAGGAAATTGCATAAAAGTTACGATATTTTAAAACACTTAATCAGTAATAATTAGACTGTGGATCTTTATGCAAAATAACAAACATGTGCGTTGAGTGCAAGACAGAGGAGCGAAATAAAAAGTTCTTTCTTTTTTTAATTATCTGACGAAGCTGAAACCAATACACCGATGTCTAAATCTTTTTAATATGCTCACTGCTTTAAATTGTGCTTACTCATTTTTGTGATAAATGCATAAAATCCGCAATCTAGTTATAATGTAACCATTTTTGTCACATAAATTGTTTAAAATTGACGGCTCTAAATGACAATAGGCTCACAAGAAAGAAACGGAGTTATTTTCCGAACGTTTTGAATGGTAATTAGATTCATTCATCTATATCGGAACAATAATCGCAGGAATACCGGTTCTCCGCTATCGCATCGGCAGATAGACATTCTGATAAGCCATTGTGCTGTTTTTTGCTGGTATTGTAGGCAAATCAGCTACGCGTTGCTTCATCACTTGGCTTGCTTCGACTAATTCGCACCTCGGAACGAGATATACCGGTTTTCGTGATCGAAGTGTTCATCGATCAGTCGACAGAATT
Source organism: Lasioglossum morio (assembly GCA_916610235.2). NCBI lineage: Eukaryota > Metazoa > Arthropoda > Insecta > Hymenoptera > Halictidae > Lasioglossum > Lasioglossum morio. Next base: position 6,029,207 of record OU744328.1, on the reverse strand, counting down.
GTTCTGAATTCATTAGTAACGCGTTAGCGTTTAGCAACTCATTGCCATGGAAAAGATACGAACATATTGATAACCATAATCTCGGTTTATGTCAGATTCATGAATAAAAAAATACGTGATACAAATATAGGTTAATCCTTTCCTTCAGGGACCAAAAATGTTCCTAAGATGCAGGAACCACGTAGAGATTTGTATCTTAACAATTTTAACGAGTTGAAAATAATTCAATAGTATTCATCTATTCATTTCTGGGTAAAATTTCCGCGCTTTAAAATTCGTATTTTTGGAGTTTTCTCGTTAAAATCTACAGGATTGTACAACAAAGAGTGCAAAATGTTTAATCCCAGAAGAAAAAGTATGATTGATTTATTGAAGGAAAAACGATGTAGAATAATTCCAATTGCAAGATTCTAACTACAGATTTGTTAAGAAAAATAACGTAATTGGAACGAAAAATGGATTTACTTAATCTTGGATAATTTTTTCTTTGTTATATTATTTTAGTGGTAAATGCTGTGATTAATACAACAGTCTGACGAAATGAAATTGGTGATATTTGATTATCAATTCAAATAAATCGTCGAGTTTAATTGTAGGTAAAATGTTTCAATAAACAAGTTACAGAAGATCCCGTGAGCTCCCATCGCAAGAGAAGCCAAGATTCGAAATTCTTGTACCGAAGATAGTTTTCGTAAGAGACGTGCAGCTTTTCCCACACAAGTTACGCAATCGAAACGGCGCGGCGCGCTGGTAATTGCCACGAGCGAGCCACAGAGAACAGGGATCCCCGTCACGATAAATTTTTCCCCCGTTGCATTAACATTGAGCGTTATCAACTGGTCACTGACTGTGAATGCTGGCAGAATCGAAAGAACAAGTCTCGCGGAAATCGTCTGGGGGCACGTCGCGCCGCGTAACGACGTTTGGAGTACCGTTCCTAGCCGTTCACTACTCGGTGGTTCACCTATAACCACGGCTGAACGGGCTGAAATACCGCGTGGTGTCCCATGGTGTACCAGCGACGCTAATTAAACTATAAATTCTGATCCGGAAACGGCGCCGTTTCACTCGGTGGCTAACGATTTCGCGGGAAGACACCTTAAAGAGGTGAAAAGAAAACTAACACGAGCCGGGTAGCCTCGCGAGATATCCTGCGAGACGAGTCGCTCTTGGCGACACAGGACACCGCAATATATATCAAACTCCGCGACCTTAATCGGCAGCCAGATCTGTTCGCGGAAGACTTCCACCGGGTTTAGCACGATGCGACACAAGCTACACGTCACCCGGTGTCAGGACTCGTGCGTTACGGAACGCGTCTCGCGTGTAATGATGATGGCTACATAGAAACGGGTGTAATGGAGCACTATGTCGCTACGATTATCATGTAATTGCGGGTGGCCTCCCGTTTTCAATCAAGTTTCTCACCGCCCGAAATTTCCATAAAGATTCATTTTTCTGTCCGCAAAGTATCCTCTTTTTAAATACCTGTGCATTATTCGTCCAACGAAAGATGGCACAGAGAAACTTGTAGGTACCACGTGATATCCCTACTTCGCGTTACATGTCCGCCGCGATTGGCCGAAACGATTGACGAAGACAGCAAACGAGCGTATTGAGTGGGACTGCAATTCTTTCACGCGTACCCCGCATTCTTGCAACCCTGGAAAAATGAGTCTACCCCTCTTAACCCTTTCGCTGCTGAGTTAAGGACGATGAACAAAACAGAATAAAACTAGAGGGGGGTTGTTGTTCGCTCGCTTCGCGAGCTACGCGAGTAGGGATGTTGTAGCTCGCGGGTAGGACTGCTCTTGCAAGAGGGTTAGTGGTACGCATTGCTAGTGGGGCCTACAGCTGTTAATGCTTTTTTTATTTTGTGTGTGACTCTCCAGGAACCATACAAAGAACTTCCCGATTCGTTAGTGTAGTATATTATTATCATCATATAGTGTACGTTTTAAGAAGATTATATGTTTTCAGGGAAAGTGATTATAACACTGTATTGGGCATATAGAGTATGACCAACCACATGACGTATGTAGTTTTTTAAATTTATCAAGAAAAAAAAAATTTTTTTTTACATATATCTAAATATATATAGTTACGTTTGCTTCTTCGGTGGATACGCCTCTCGTATAAATTGCAATGTTGAATCAACTCCTTTCGAAAAAAACTAAAAAACTACTTGACCAAAATGGACCAAAATCTAATCAACTCTAAATTACAGCGGGACACATCCATTGCATCATTCATTATTCTGATTGCGTTGCTACTTTCTCAGAAAACGCTAACGAAAAATTTGATACCATAGAAATACGCGCGCGCGCGCGCACACACACACACACACACACACATATATCGACATTTTGATAAAAATAGTCTAAAATGACTCTAATGACCATGAAACGTGAAGATCTGCTAAAAATTCGATTTTCGATTTTCGGGGTAATTACAATAACTTCCCTATAAATCGGGAAGTTAATAAAAAACGTAAATGGGAGTAGCACGTAAATTGATATTTTATTTAGCGCTTTTGACTACTGAAAACTCCCATCTTTGCATCATTAAGAAATGAGAAGGCACATCCCGCACCCTTGCAATCCTGAAAACAAGACTACCCCCTTCAATTTTGCCATAAACTTTGGCAAATGAACATTATTCTTCTTTTGCATTTAGAACTAAAATGGCTGTACTTCAAAGTGATTCTTGTCTTCCCACTCTACCTTCCACTTCTGCGACACTACTTTCGTCTCTATACGACTAATCTGATGGAAGACAGGGGGTAATTTCTTTCCCAGATCTGGCGGCACTGACTGTGACCAGGGAAAGCACCAATTGCAGTTGATGTTTTGTTGAAGTCGTATACTTTAAACCTACCTGCAACGTTTTTCACAAAACAAACTTGTTCATGATGTTTAATTGATTTCCACGCCCATGTACAGACGGAACAACTTTGCAACGTTCAAGAGTTCCGTAACGGGGATAAAAAGGGATCTCGTGTTAGGCCACTTTACTCTACCATTGTCAAGGTATATTCTTCTTGTTGTAGAACATGTTTTAACACGTTGACTGACCGACCTGTCTTCCACTTTTCTTTCCTCACGTGTTGACGTATTAAAACAGTGTATTACTTCTCGCAAACTTACGGTGTGATTAAGTATCGTCACTGCCAATCGTGTGATGTTTGTAAAAAATTAGTGATGTCAAAATTATAATAAAATACAAGACGGTGTGTCATACGGCAGGCAAATTGATAGAAATATTCCTTTTGAAATATTCATGATCGATCTGTTACAACATCTGTCAAAGCTGTTTTTAACTTTTTAACTTCTAGGATTGCTTATGAATCTTTATTAAAATACAGAATTGTTATGGTTTATGTAAAATTTCATCATTGTCATTTAAAGTCACTATTTCGAATTTAATTGCATAGAAATGTAGATTAGTATTTATGATTGTAATATGGGAAACACGTGCATGAAATTGAATGGTACTATCTGAAACGACTGACATTTTATCAAGAATGAATGGAGTTTAAAATACAAAATTGGTACATCAATTATACATGTAATATTGTATGTAGTTCAGATATATCGTTACACTCATGCTAGAACAACAAAAGACTGAGTAAAATATTTTTCAGAAATACTGTACACGTAATCAATTATTACACATTTAGTACTGATTCCTTAAAAATTGCATCTGTCAGTGAAATGTCAAGTGATTAATATCAATAGTAGAATGTCAAGCATAAACAGAATAGTAATAAAAGAAGTAACCCATTGCCGTACCAATTTTTTTGCAGTTACAATGATTAAAACGCCTTTATTTCTACAAAATATCGTAGGAGACAAAAGAAAATTGTAATGCTTACGTAAGATATTGATTACAAACGAATCAAATTTCATTTCATTTAAATAGGAAGGCAAACTCATATTTGTTAGACTTTGTTCAAAATCTTCATGACGAGTGTGACTCATTAAAATACGGCAAGGGGTTAAAAACAAAAAGGTTTATTCAGTATCCTACATTGCGCAAATGCAGAAATTATTGTTTGCAACCAGAAAAATTTTAATACACCACCTAGGGTAAACTGTACAATGATTTTTATCTTTTTTTGAAATGTTTAAGCGAACTTAACTTGCTATTATTATAAGCGAATAGAGTTTTTTCATTGTCACAATAAGAAGTAAATGTTAAACAGGTTATTTGTTTTATAATTAAACATATACGTACTTACTACGTCTGTAGTACAGTTCGAAATTAAGTTATAAAGCGATGAAGTATACATACTCGTAACGAAAATTTTAATGAAACACTATTTACACTGCACTGCGTTGTTAACAGTCATACGTGAAACTCTGTTATGAAAGCTTACAACGTTGCTTTGAAATATCAATAAGAAGCAATATAAAATGATTTTCTATACCAGGAATTCTTAATATTTGCCGTTTAAATCAAAAGTACCAATAACTACTGCAGTGCCAGCAATAGTACAGTCTACCCTATACGTTGATCCGCTAATGGAAAAATTGTAGCACACATTTCTACAGCTGTGTCCGGGATAAAAACAAGAAGAATCGAGGACGCACTGCAATTCCTTTTGATTTACAAAGATCACAGTCGAAGAACAGGGTGCGCCATTATCTCCCCCCTCCCCCTTCCCCCAAGATGGTTGCTCTGGGAGTCCGTTGAATTCGCGGTATGTAGATGTCCTTTTCTTTCAGGAAGATGCATTGCACGCGCGAGGCATCCGAGCAAGCCCAACTGGGTGCACGGAAATCGGTGTTGTCGGTGAAAGAATACGAAATACCGCGAAGAATTCGCTGGTATTATTCACCGGGCACGCGGAAAAATGCCCCGCATTAATCCTGCCAGCAAGAGACCTCGGATCACCTGCTCGGTATGGCCGGTATACACACGCTATATTTCCATATATGCGCACCGGGCCAGATGCAGCTGCTGCGATGCACTAGCCTGTGCTGCTGGCTGCAATCTGATCTACCCGAGACGCGAGTCGCGCTTCTGGTTTCTTTTCCAGCGAGGCGTCAGAAGATTCTTCTGAAATTCTAACGAATAGTAACCTGCCAGCTAAAGGCTGCTACAGTAGATCCTCAAATACTCTCCAATAGCCGTGTTTTGGACGGACAGCGTTTGCATAGAAGCCACTATTTTACTTCGTTTTTATTAGCTCGCTTTCTCGTCTGTGTGTCTGTCTGTTTGTGTGCCCGTTTGTCTGTCTGTCTGTCTGTCTGTCTGTTTGTCTGTTTTCTGTCTGTTTGTCTGTCTATTTGTCTGTCTGTTTGTCTGACTGTTTGTCTGTCTGTTTGTCTGTCTGTTTGTCTGTCAGTTTGTCTGACTGTTTGTCTGTCTGTTTGTCTGTCTGTTTGTCTGTCTGTTTGTCTGTCTGTTTGTCTGTTTGTCTGTCTGTTTGTCTGTCTGTTTGTCTGTCTGTTTGTCTGTCTGTTTGTCTGTTTGTCTGTCTGTTTGTCTGTCTGTTTGTCTGTCTGTTTGTCTGTCTGTTTGTCTGTCTGTGTGTCTGTCTGTTTGTCTGTCTGTTTGTCTGTCTGTTTGTCTGTCTGTTTGTCTGTCTGTTTGTCTGTCTGTTTGTCTGTATGTTTGTCTGTTTGTCTGTCTATTTGTCTGTCTGTCTGTTGGTCTGTTTGTCTGTTTTCTGTCTGTTTGTCTGACTGTTTGTCTGTCTGTTTGTCTGTCTGTTTGTCTGTCTGTTTGTCTGTCTGTTTGTCTGTTTGTCTGTCTGTCTGTCTGTCTGTCTGTCCGTTTGTCTATCTGTCTGTCCGTTTGTCTGTCTGTTTGTCTGTCTGTTTGACTATCTGTCTGTTTGACTATCTGTCTGTTTGACTGTCTGTCTGTTTGTTTGTCTGTTTGTCTTTTTGTTTGTCTGTCTGTTTATCTGTCTGTTTGTCTGTCTGTCAAGACACAAGCCTAAAAAGCAGAAAATAATTATATAAATAAAAATGAATTTTTAAAAAATACGACGTTTTTAAAAAGGGACTAAAAAGTATAAAATAATTTTTCCTAGTTCCAAACAGATCCCTAACATCGTACAGATAGTCCTGAAAAATTGTGATTGCGAATTTTTAATAACTACGAAAATACTTGTTAGATTTAAAACGAAAAACGTGGGCGCAAGATGCATCAATCATCTATTACATGCGTCCACGTTTTTCGTTTTAAATCTAACAAGTATTTTGAGTAATTTTAGAAGACACTGTAAAAGCACGATGTAGGTCACCTATATCCTAAATCGAACTGCTGTATTTCCAAAATCGTGCTTACCTTGTTTGATAATAAATTTTGTTTGGAAAGTATAATTTTTAATAATTTATTTGTCTTATTATATTGAAACACAAAGGTATAAAAACAAATAAACATAATAATTGGAGTGAATTAGAAATTTATTTTCTTCCCTATTATGTTTAGTAGGTTGAGAATAATATAATAGTATGTTTAAAGTTTTCTAATACTTTTGCTATTTTAAATTACACCTACTCATTTCTGTCATAAATGCACAAAATCCGCAGCCTAATCACAAAGCTTTATCGAAGATAAAGACAATAAATAATGTAGGTGCATGCTTATTGAATTAAACATTGATATCATGATTGATGAACAAACTCTATGGTTTAAGAATACTTCATGAAATGTTTTAGGAAATGTAATTACGATACTTAAACAGAGGATAAATAGCAAAATGTATAATATTAATTGAATCGCTGTCTTCAAGTAAATAGCAAGATCTGAACGACACATACGTGTGACAGCGATGACGACCGAATAAATGGGAAAATAATAGTCAGCTTCGAAACGGATGATGAACGCATGAAGAATTGACAAAATGGATTACACGCAACTACGAACGCTAGGAAGATGCAACGTCAGCAATATAATTCGGAGAAAGTCGAAGTAGCAGGAATAACTACAATGCAGTCGAAGAAGATATCGTCCAGAAGAAAAGGATGTACCGTGTAAACAGGACGTGAGGGACTCGGTTAACACCCCGAGACCTATAAGTTCAAGGGCAAGTGCATTCCTCACTTATTTTACTACTCTCTTTATCCTTGCCTTTGTCCCGAACACAAAACGCGCTGTCAGGAAGAGAAAAAAAAATAACCCGTTAATCTTAAGGTTTTATTCCGTTCTGTTTTGTCCTTTTTCCTCGGTATTCATTTATTCTCTTCATTGTTTTCTTCGCTCTATTTGCTACTTTTATCCAAGCATTTTAAAACCCCCGAACGCAATGTTATACTACGAAAACTTGGTAATGTGATGGATAACTAAAACATGAGTTTTTCAACACAATATTTAACACTAAACCTAGTTATTACATAAAATAACCGGTTTTTGTTTTACAATTATTGTAAAGATCCTTGCATTGGGACTTCATTAAAGCATTATAACAAAAATCCGTGCAAAATTTAAACATTTTTGATTTACTTATTTTTATAAGGCAATACATGTCAGTCACTTTTAGTGTGAAAACTCATCTAATTCAAGTAATGTATGTATTCTTATGGTATAAAATTGTAATAAAATAGGAGATCGTATTAGAATAAAATTCTACAAATTTTAGTTAAACAGGTATTGAAAAAAATATGTGAGTTTTTAATACATTTAACACTAATACTACACGAATTAGACCAGTTTATGATTTCTTATTTCGCAAGTCCTGCAATTATGGCGACTCTCTTGTAGGGAATTATCGAAAAAACCTCATTCGTGCACACATTGCAATAAAAATAACATGAACAACTTACAACATAATAAACTTCTGTTCTTTTTCCAAACATTCCAAACCAGTTCTGACTTTAATACCGTTTCCACAAAATGGACGTACAAATATGTTACTAACTTAATTGCCATAAAATTCCGTTAAATGTCCTCATTTATAAAATATGGAGAAACATGATCACAGAAAAATCACGAATTCCGCGAATATTGATGATAATTTTAACTAGCAGTACCTATGCATAAATGCCTTTACATAAATTATACAGTCGTGGTCGTCATGCATGTATGACGATGAGCAGCGAACGTGGCATTAAATGTTTATAAACGATTCGCACATCCTTTCACGATAAACTAATATGTAGACTGCGGAGTTAATGGATTTATGACAAAAATGAGTAGGTGTAATTTAAAATAGCAAAAATATTTGAAAAAACATACCATTATATTATTATATTATTTTTAACCTACTGAACATAATAGGGAACAAAATAAATTTCTATTTTACTTCAATCTGTTGCAATTCAGGTAAGAAATTTTTAATTTGAGAGAGACACAGAGGGCGGAGACGGAGAATTGACAGAAATATATCTCAACAAAAACTCAGTTTAAATCTTTTTCAGTATGCATACAGTTTTGATTCCGTATTTCATTTCGAAATTTCAGCAGTTAATCATTAGTTAATTATCAGATTGACGATTACACTTGAAAAGAATGTAATCGTTAGCCGCAATTAACGACTAAAGTAGGAGTTTAATTGTTAATTGCGATAAACGATTGCAGTAGAAATTTATTCGTCAATTGCTCATTAAATATTTGCCCAACTCTGCCCTATGGGCAACTTGGGCAAATGCACGGGGCCCGAACACAAACCAACATCCAAGATTCAAATTCTACGTTTCTCTCATAAAAAAATTAAAAAATTCTTATCTAGCAAAGACGACTTCTCCGAAAACTTTTGAAAACCCTATCTTTGCATGCATCCCGCACTTTGCAATCCAGAAGAGTCTTCCCCTTAAACATGTATTGCTTAGAAAATGTGGACATATTAACCCCTTACGTTACAAAATCGTGTCAGACTCTTAATGAAGATTCTGAACAGAGTCTAATGAATATATGTATGTTATATTAATTTCGATTAAACGGAGATGAAATTCTATTTTGGTTTCGTTAATGTATTTCGTATTTCATTTCGAAATTTCAGTAGTTAATCATTACTCAATTATCAAATTGTCGATTACAATTGAAAAGAATGTAATCGTTAGCCGCAATAAACGACCACAATAGGAGTTTAATTGTTAATCGCGATTAACGATTAAAGTAAAAATTTATTCGTCAATCGCTCATTAAATTTTTGCCAAATTCTGGTTTTAAACAGTCAGATTAAAATAAGGGACCGAAGGGCCGAGCGTCCGACGCGTCGAGGGCCCAATAACATTTCTGATCACTTTTTAACTTTTTTTTATCGTATTCCTGAGGAAATTTCCTAACGATTTAACCCTCATCCGTCCCTCGTGTCAATTTGACACAGTTTTCCCGCAATAAGTTATACTGTTCTATTATTTGTGTACGTAAAGCCTGAAACTTCGTGCCTGTAATTTTTTAAATGCGAAACACATAACCCGAAAAAGCTAAGATGTAAATGTTAACTCGTCAGTTTTCGAATAAAAAAAATATCGAGAAATAAATGTTTACCTTGTTATGTAAGCTATCTTTTACTAGTGTGTGTTAATTTGACATCGAGGAACAGATTCGGTTCGTGAAATGAGGGACGGATGAGGGTTAAACAAAAGATAAAATGCTCAAGAATTTCATTTTACAGAAGGTTTCCCCCGTAAAACGTGTAGATGGGGAATCCGGAGTTATGCCAATATATAATTGAACGCGTCACCTAGCGGTACAACATTCCTCGTGGGACAACAGAACGCGTAGAATGTATCTAGTGCGTGAACGTCCGATGCTGAAAGATAGTCATTGAACGCACCGAACCCCCGAAGTGACGCGCTCGGGGCGCATGCTCGTCCTGTGCAATTCAGGTAAATATGCACGCGACGCGACGATGGATCGTCAGACGCAGTCGCTCGGAAAGTTGCATTCTCCGGTCCGCGTCATGTGGAACGCTAACGGTTCCACGAGTCATTTTCGACTCGTTTCGCCGCAGAGCAGCGTGTCGTCCACGATCTGGCGTGAATCGAACGATCGCAGGGGGACAAGGATGGTGCAAGGTAAACAGGATCAAGAAAAACGAGATCGTCGAACGAAAGACAGAGAGGGAGAGAGAGAGAAAGAGGAAGAGAATATTAAGAGGATCTTAATCGATTTCGAGTCTCCTGCTAGTCCTTTTTCTATTCTGCGAACGCTCTTTCTGCGAACAGGAACGATATAATCGCTGCTGCCCCTCCAACCCCCGATGCAAATGCACCTTCTTTCTGCCCCTCTGTCGCGATTAGACCGGCCCCTCCACTCATTGTCAGAGCGCTACCGAAGGTGGACGATATCGCGAAGGACAACGACTGGTTCTCTCTCCTGCATCGATTACAGGATGCGTACAGCAATGTAGATGAATTACGAGTCAATTGTGCCGGTTTATCGGCGACCCACGGACACGGGAAGCGAAGACACTCGCCTTATTATTTTGATTTCACTTTTGCCAGCTTGGGGTACAGCACCGTCGTCCTGTGATCCGAAACGCTAAAAATGTCAATGAAATTTACAGCGGTGTTATTTATACGTTATTCAATCCTTCATGGACGACGCTTGATCGTTGCCTTTTTTTCCTATTATCGATGTTGTATGGTGTTACGGATGTTTGCATCCTCTATTCATGATTCAGCCTTTTACCACGTTTTTATTAACTCGCGTTCTTGTCTGATTGTCCGTTCGGTACAAATTTTGCAATTGATTTTAAACTAACTTCCCGATGAGCTAGAGTCTTGAAACTTTAAACATAGCTCCGAATTGGATGACAATGCAATATTCTCGCTTTCTTGTCTTTGTGTTCGTTTAAAAAACAGAAAATAACTATTTAAATAAAAACATTTCAATATACCACGTTTTTAAGACGGACTAGAAAGTATAAAATAATTCTTCCTAGCATCGTATAGATTCCTAACCATATACAAATAGTTCTGAAAATTTATGATTGTGAATGTTTAATAGCTATGCCAATCAATTCATTCATCGTTCATCATTCATCCTTGATCTATAAGGCCTAATGAGGAAGAGCGACGAAAACAGCTGTTAAATACTACAAATTACTCGTTAAACAATACAAGAATACATTACTCGTAAAAGATGAGAATGTCTATGTATACGTCATTTTATACGTTTCTTCAAAATCGGAAATTTCAACCTCGTTCTCTCCTATCTTGCACGAATACAGACAATTTTTATTTTGCACAAAAATCGGTAAAAACAACCTGATTAACAAATTATTTACAAATTCCAAGAGTTCCAGTTCCAACCAATTCATTCCTGGATCTACAAGGCCTAATAAGGAAGAGCGACGAACACAGCTGTTAAATACTACAAATTACTCGTTAAACAATATAAGAATACATTACACGTAAAAGATGAGAATGTCTATGTACACGTCATTTTATACGTTTCTTCAAAATCGGAAATTTTAGCCTCGTTCTCTTCTATCTTGCACGAATAGACACAATTTTTATTTTACACAAAAATCGGTAAAAACAACCTGATTAACAAATTATTTACAAATTCCAAGAGTTCCAGTTCCAACCAATTCATTCCTAGATCTACAAGGCCTAATAAGGAACAGCGACGACCACAGCTGTTAAATACTACAAATTACTCGTTAAACAATACAAGAATACATTACTCGTAAAAGATGAGAATGTCTATGTATACGTCATTTTATACGTTTCTTCAAAATCGGAAATTTTAGCCTCGTACTCTCCTCTCTTGCACGAATAGAGACAATTTTTATTTTGCACAAAAATCTGTAAAAACAACCTGATTAACAAATGATTTAGAAATTCCAAGAGTTCTGTTCCAACCAATTCATTCCTAGATCTACAAGGCCTAATAAGGAAGAGCGACGAACACAGCTGTTAAATACTACAAATTACTCGTTAAACAATACAAGAATACATTACTCGTAAAAGATGAGAATGTGTATGTATACGTCATTTTATACGTTTCTTCAAAATCGGAAATTTTAGCCTCGTTCTCTCCTATCTTGCACGAATAGAGACAATTTTCATTTTGCATAAAAATCGGTAAAAACAACCTGATTAACAAATTATTTAGAAATTCCAAGAGTTCCAGTTCCAACCAATTCATTCCTAGATCTACAAGGCCTAATAAGGAAGAGCGACGAACGCAGCTGTTAAATACCATAAATTAAATTAACGACGAACGAACTCCGGAACCTCTTCGAACGTGAGCAATCAGGACGCCGTGTAACCACTATCGCTAGACATTTACAGGTAACAACCTGCCCCCTATGATAACGCCCACAGCGAAACACATTGATCGCTAGCGAAGGCACGGCGCTGATTCTGATTCCGTGGAATCGAAGCGATGTAAACGGTTCACAGCAAGAACTGTAACGTGGCGGGATGGTTAGTGTTGATGGGAACAGCAGATGGTCAATTCACCGGTCCGGCATGCAAACGTTTCTTGTACGTACAATTCCCGATAACTTGCAATAATTACCGCAGTAAATTGTTGCGCCCACGGCATCGAGCTCTCTTTCGAGCTTCCCCGGAGAAAGGCGAAGAGAAAGAAGAGAGGGAGGGAGAAGAGCGAAGGATAGCCCTGCCGGAGAAATTTACATTTCTTGCGCGGCGCGTTAGACCGTCTCACGTGCTCGTATCGCGAGTATCACGCGAGTCTGCTCCAAATAAAAGCTCTCGGCTCTCCGGAAAACACATACGTTGCACGCAACGTACGCACCGAGGAGGCCCGAGGTGTCCTGGAGGAACGGGGCCGGGACAGTCCCGAGCCGGAAAATCGAGCGTGGAATTTATAACTAGCGGACTCTGTTCCCTCTTCTTTTTCTTCTTCTTCTTCTTCTTCTTCTGCTCGGCCGTTTTTTCCCCCCCTAGTATCCTCCGGTTTGTTGCACGGTCTCCAGGTGTTCGTCAGCGGAGGAAGCGAGGAGAGCTTACGAGTATAACTGATTCTTGATTTCAGAGCGCGGTAATTTCGTGCGCAGTGTTTCTTAGAGTGAGATGGCCGATCGAGCGAGAAGGAAGTTCCCAGCCTAAGGAAGATTAAGAACGAGAGGGGCTGCCGAGGAATGCGGGCACGACGAAAAGAAAGAAAAATTCTTCGAAGATAGCTGTTGCTCGCATTCTTTTGACTTTCGGACCAGCTTTTTCACGGTTACGTTTTAATTGCTTCATCTCGCGGTCTGGCAGTTCGTACTGGAGATTCAGATCGTGTCTTTCGAAATTTTAGAAATCTTTTGTTTTCAAGGCTGACATTGTGGAGGAAATATCCACGGTTTAAATATTTGACGGACAGAAGAGTGTTTTAAATTGGAGTGTCGCTGTAGTTGAGTACAATATTAGGTTGATCCACGTGAAATGTCGGATTTTCATTTCCTGTGAATATTTGTTATTTATTTAATTTCTTATTTTTTAACTAAAACCAAATATAAGTTCCACATTCCATTACTAATTGCACATTTGTTGGTTTTTCTATAAATGATCGAATCTGGCGCCGATATCATCAAATTTATTATATATAAGTTCCACAAGTATAAATTACAGCAAAGTTTGAGAGAGCTATATTTAATATAATTATAAAACAAAATTCTTTAAAACAAGTAGCAGTCAAGGAACTGTCCTTTCAAGTAAATGTAAAATAAAACACTTAAAACAGTAGGGAATTGTTGGCAATAAAATTGAAAAATAATTCGGAGTGCAAAGGGTTAATAGTGTACTAACTAATAGTATATTTTAAAAAATATTGTTCGTAGCATCTCGAGAAATATGACCTCGAGAGGATTTTGATCCTCACAACTGATTTATTCCCTGAAAATCATCATTTTCTCTCAAAGACAGTTCTTTCGTATCTGCACGAGTAACGAGGTGTTTAAGGGTTGCAGAGTTAGGTGAGACGCCGAGTACAACTTGTCTATTTAGTGCTAGGCGGGGATCTACAATTTGAAGAAGAAAAAAAATGAAGTCGTTCGTCGAATGTAGCATAAAACACGCGAGCACGTGTAAGTGCCGAGGACTAATGATCCCTCAGATTTTAATGGCGGCCCAGAATGGCAATTCCCGGTTTCCGAGGCTCGAAAGTAAATCTTTTCGCTTCCACAAACGCTCGGCGACGGCAAATCATTCAATTGATTTTACGCATTGCGTAGAACTATTTGCGCTTGGTGTTTCGCCGAAAAGCGTCGCCGACGCGCATGCTTCTACCAAACATGTTCATTGTTGGACAATGATTCATTCGACCAGTTTCAGAGCGTGCTTTCTTGCGCGCGTCCTTTCGTTCGTGGTAAGCAAACGGGCAACCTTATTTTCAAATACGTGTAATTGCAAGAAACCTGCCTTAATGCAACTATTTTTCATGATTGTGGAATCGCTACGCGTACTGTTTAACCAAGGATCGGGGCGTTTTATACCATTTTTAGAGCCCTACGTTGGTGATAGCACGGGAGAGATCACATTTTCATCAGTTTTTCCGTAGAGCCTCCTATCGAGCTTTCCGCTCATCAGACGGGATACTTTTAATTGTTCATTACTAGACTATGGAAGTTCGTGCTATTTGCAATTTTTCAAAACGATTTTTAAGAAGCGGAAACCAAATACAATTTTATTTTCAGTTGTAGTAGCCTTGGTAGATCTGAAATATACGAAAATTTTAATAAATTCTGTCGAAGGATATATTTGCATAAAAATCCGCAGTCTATTCATTATCAATGCTAAAGGAATTTAGTGGAAAGCCTGAATGTATGAAATGTTTCTTATACCATTGTGTACATTGAATTATGATATTGCTTAGTATTATAATTTTGGCTATTCTCTTCCTTCCGGGACCAAACATTTTGCACTATTCTTTATAAAATCATGTAGATTTTGACAAGAAGACTCCAAAAATGTATGTTTTAAAACGCGGGATTCACTCGTTTAAAAGTTATATGCGTATAAAGTCGAGCGGCTTCAAACGTTTTTGAAAGGGAAGGGTGCCGCGTCCAGAATTGATAAAATAAAAATTTGATGGTGCTTCTGATCGTAAGTAAATCTTTCAATTAAATTTTAATGATTATTCACAAAGAGAATAAAAGTATTTATATCAAGATGATATGAAAACTGAAAAATTGATATGGCAGGCCAGAAGATTTCTAGAGAGAAAGTGTGAGAGAGAGAGAGGGAGAGTTTAAACTTATTACTAAATTATTTAAATAACTGGTCGTTAATGGGAAACTAAATATACTAATTTCCTCGCGTGGGTTCGAAGCATTTCTCATCGTGTCCACGGAGCGATTTATTGCGAGCGTAAATGAAAATCTAAATGTGGTTAGAGTTACTGGTTGCTCCAATCAGAGAGCAAAGAGTCACGTGTACTACACTACCACGGGGAAGTGTACAAGGGGCTTGTTGTGCGACAGGTTTACGCTGAAGAAGAGTGGCGACCGCACTTCCGCTGATCTAGTAATGATACCGCGTGAAAGTAGAGGAACCCGTGGAAGACGCTTGGCTCTTTGCAGTTAAGAATAGCAAGGTTGAAAACCATCAGCGTCTAGTATTGCTGCGGGCGGTGCTTCTCCATCGATTTGAAAATTCTTTATCGCAATGAAATTGCTTGCAATCTTGACAAGGATTCACTACTTATTACGAAACCACCGGAAGACGTTTAGAAGAAATGTATATATCTTCATAAGTATTAGGTTGTCCCAAAAGTTCGTTTCGTTCTCCATTAATGTACTCAATACTAATTCAGAGTACTTTTTTTAAGAAAACCAATGGCATGATTATGTAAGGGGAAACTTAAGGAATAATAAAACATTAACGAACAGAATTGTCCGATATCAACTAACAATATGGAATATGCACGTAGTGAAATAAACTTTTAGGACCTAACCTAACCTAATCTGATATCATGTAAAATTGATGAAATTATCATCGACCATTTAAAACAAGTCAGAGATTCACGCCGGAAGATCATTGTGAATATAAATTTCCATTCTTTCATAAGCTTTAATAATTCCTTAGTACTTTTAGCACGGTAGACGCAGTCATAAGAAAATAGTGTCCCTACACAATTTTTCTCCCTGCTCGGAACTGGTGATGGGAAACACATCGCGACTCTACTGTATCAGCGACGTAACTTCGTAAAATAGAGGGGATATTACTGTAGAATTTTTGAAACATTGCGGATTGGACAGAAATAGTTTGGAAAACTTCTAATGAGAGAATTATTCAATTATCCTAAATATACCATCCACATATGGCGCAGAGTCATCCAATTTTCCTAGAACGAGCCCGTACAAAATAATCGATCTCGAGAAACAATCCCGAACGAGTTCCCCACTAAAATTTCTCCTCAGCTTCCAACACTGTTTTACACAGCGCAACTACGGGCGATCTCCAGCAAATTGCGAAATAATACTTGGCAAGAATGTCGATCTTTTTATCTGCCCTCGAAGTGTAATCTTCCTCGCTTATTTCCAGCGAACGTTGTGCGGTTTTGCAAAAACATTTTAACGAACAGCGTAATGAGCGCCCGCGCACATTATCGTCCAGTCTGCCTTCGACATCGATAACGCTGCGCGTTTGTCCCGTGATGAACGTTTGTGTTGGTTCGCCATATTCAGAAGACGAACGGCCATGTCGCAGGAAGGCCTAACCAGTCATTCTGCGGTTTCTCTGCGGCCTAAGAGCGACGGGACTTGGATTTTTCCCTGTTTCAGCTGTACACCATTGACGTAGAAGCACCTCCCATGGTCGCCATTCATGTTTGTAACGGTTGCTCGGCGACGTGAACAGCACCGACGACAACAACGAATAATAAGATCGTCGTAAAACGCAGATTAAGTAACAATGACCGTCTGGCAAAGTCACCTTCGAAAGGGATGAACATGACTCTCAAATCATCGGATGAATTGAATTGGTACCGGTAGAGGCAAGGAGAGAGCAAGATAGAAGTGTCATCCGTTTATTGCAGAATATCATAATGACAAATTACTATTTGTTTTTATGAAATTATCACAATTTTTCGCGAATCGGAAAGCTAGTGTTTAATTACGGGTGAAGTTCCTTTTAGCACCCATCTCCGTTTGCCTCTTAACAATTTACCGACCGGAAGCCTATTAATAGGATTTTCAATAATTCTGTTGTACCAAAAAAAGCATAGAAATTTTCTTTGACATTGCAATCTTAAATGAAACTATTAGACGACGTTATTGAGGGTGACTTAGTTAGTTCATACTAAATGCTAAATAGAAATTTAGCCATGTACCATACATTTTTCAAAAATATGCAATAATCACCGGTCGGTAATGTGTTAACTTACCCGAAATATTACGGTTAATCACGTGACGCGGAAATGCTGTAATAAATTTATTTGATTTCCGCGCCACGACACCAGCTTCATTTTGCCAGACACCTCGTGGAATATCCAGTGGCGCACCCAGGATTTAATCTTGGGGGGGGACGAGTTGAACAAAGTAACCTTTTTTCTTTTTTAACAAAAATATCTGTCAAAGGTAGCCACAAATATTTACTTATATATTTAGGGAAAAGTTGTTCAAAATGTTTAGTTTTACATATAACATATCCAAATATCATCGAAATCAGAGAGGAAGCAGCTATTCTACGGTTTAACTAATTTTCCAGTGTGTTGTTTCTTTTTTCTTGGGGGGGGACTTGGCCCCCTGGCTCCCCCCCTGGGTGCGCCACTGGGAATATCTATAGAGTAAGTTTGAAGGCAATCGGAAGTGGATGCTAAAAGGAAGAACTCTTACCTTAATTATTTCTTGGATTCACTGTACTCACTTGATGTGAACATTTTATGTCAACATTCAGTTACACCAAAGTTACGCATACTTCGTGTTTCTCGCTGTTACTAACAGTTCGACGTGTGTTGCAACTCTACGATGTTACGCGACTTGATTTGTTCCAGTCCTTCACTGCAAATTTTTATTCGTCTCAGACAAACTGGTAGTTGAAATAAGTTGCATACTTCCTCTAATAAATACCTATCACACACTATGCATTCAGCCTCACACTCAACTTTTATCGACACGGTTCCGTGATATCGAGCCGAACGTTACACAGATCTTAACGAGATTCCTATCTAGATGCTTCCGCCCCTTTCATCAACTTATACTCATCGCTCCATGTTCTCACCAGATCTCCCCTGCCGCCGTGGTTGTTTATTTAACATCGGAGACAGATTCAGCTCGGTGTAAATTAGTCAGGAATCTGAGCGTCGCGATTACATCGTGACTTCCTCGCCGGCGATTCGTTACTTCCCTTACGAATAAACGTGACTCATTTACCTACGAGCACCGCGAGCATTCCATGATTAATTACCTCGCCGGGGATTTCAATCATCCACGTGTATCTGCTCTGCATCGAATGCAATCGAACCTGTCCCCGTGTACGACACTATATTCTTTCGAGCTTTTACAGATTTCATTAGCGGCCTTTCGCCTTTATTACAGGGCTCGGGTTCCGAAAGAATTTCAACCCTGCAGTACAAAATGATCACACTTCGATAATTAGTCCATCAGGGACGACGCGACGTCTGGTCATCGTACGTTCCAAAAGTTATTACACGTGTTGGAATTTATGTATGAAACAAAAATAATCTACTATTACTTAGTAGGTTATACTATTGCTTTACTTTCGAGAAGGCTCGAAAGATACATTGTATCACTGCGGTCCACGTCATGGGACCCTCAACCTTAAAATGTTTCAGAGATCGTCATTCGTTTTTCAGAACGATTCTCACTCGCGTTCTAAATCTTGTAGAGTATACATAGACGTGCCTCTCTACGTAGCTTCAAATATATAAAGTTGAATAAATTCCATTTATAGTTTATATAGTCTTATAGTTTATTTGTTTATACCCATATTCCAATAACACGTGGCCAGAGTGTTACGTTCACTTGCATCCACTATTTCTTACTTCTTAGAATTTGAAAACAGCTAATGATAAATATTTACCATTTGCAGCTAATCTGTATTATTTTTATAATTGTATCAGAATTATTTTGATAATAATTATTGTGCCTACTTTATATGCGTTCGTTTTAATCTTTAAAATATGAATGCTTAAAGTTAAGCTTACTAAACAATCATGGTATTACTAAATTATTTCGTCCCTTTCTTTAACCCTTCGTTGCATAATGTATCATATCTGATACTGTTAACAAATCTGGTATATAGTGAACTAATAATGTGTTTTCTTACTCTGTTTATTTATGTTTATTTTTCTGAAAATGTTGTTTTAATTTTTTTCAATATTTTTCCCTTAAATGAAACACAAAAACTGAGCTTCTATCAATTTTTCCACCCTCATTAAAATAATCATGCAGTGAAGGGTTAACAACTCCATTTTCCTGATGAATTATGAAACCCAATGTAAGTAATTTTATTTTGGTTTTCATGAATTGATTAATCAAAATTCGCATTAATCAAATGATCGCAGGGCAAGGGGTTAGAAAGAAACACATAACATTCATATTTGTTAGACTTTGTTGAAATATTCATGACGAGTCTGACTCGTTAAAATATGGCAAGGGGTTAATATTAGAATCCCTCATCTCAATTTGGGGCTTGCAAAAGAAGTACGAAACAGAACTTTAAACGCAGAAAATTATAAAATGATGAGCCCCGCTTGGCATTGCAAATAGAAGTGGCTTCATATCAATCGTCACCGATCTCGAGCTTCTCATCCATCATATTATATTTCTGGCGAGACACGTTTGCTGTCGCACGCAGGCGAGCCAACTACCGCTTGAAATCACCTGGAACGTCGTCGTCCGAACGAGGTAACGAGATAAAACGAAGTGGAAACTTCAACCTGCTTTAGGTCAAAGCCACTGCGATGATTAATCATCCTCGCGGTTTTGTAGAACTTACCATCAATTTCACAATAATTAAATTCGCACGTTGGTAGCGTGAAACGTCGTCGTACATTCCACGAGATACAACGAAATTCTTTCGTGAAACATTTAAATGCTAATATGACGCACTTTTTGAACTTCAACCAGTTTTTGTTAAAACCTCGACAAAACATTATTTTATTATAAAAAGCTAGCTGTTATGATTGAACTGCGGATTTTATGCATTTACTGGAAAACTGGGTGGGTAGAATTTTAAACAGTTGAAGGAATGTGAAAGTATCGATATCAAGATACAGGAAGTTAGTTATTTAGGGTAAGTAGATTATCTACAAGAATGCCATTCCGTTTTGTTGTGAATAAATATGGATCGAAGTGTTTGATTATTTATAAAACAGTTCGGACGTCTAAGGCAATATTGTTGCAAAGACAATTAATACATGTCCAGTTTAACCCTTTCGACAAATTAAACATTTCTTCTGACCAAGAATAATTTCATTCTATGTATATGATTTGTTTCTTTTTATAGACATGAAATTCATATAATACCTCATACAATACTTAAACGTTTAGTAATTGATTAGATACCAACATATTTAATAACGTAAACAATATTTTGAATAATGGTACAGCAATTTTTAGTGGCTACTCTGGGTCAGCACTCGAGTGGTAAAGGTAGTTAAAAAGATATAAAAGTGAGTTTTGCTATCGGATCGATTACGATCGACTCGACTTTTTTTGTTGTTGCAAGATCAAAGTGAAAGCCGGACCGGCCAACAAGAGCAGCTGAAACACAGAGCAACCGAGATAACACAAGGGATTGCATCCTTGGAATAGCTGCAATCGTTTATCTCGTTGATCTAATCGGTCATCGACATAATTGACATGCAACTTACAAGTTAGTACAAGTTGAACAGATCTAGTGGCATCGAAGTAGCAGTGATAAATGCAAAATGATTCAGAGCTGACTGCCGATAAATTGCGATGTTTTGATAACTTCTGATGGATACCTTCCGACGACATGTAAAGCGTTAAATAATATTTTAATACGCCCACGTGTGCGCGACATAGTCGAAGTTGAAGTCGAAGTGAAGTAATAATTTAAAGAAGTAACACTAATTATCGATCGGTAAAGAGAAGATTATATATGTGTGAATTTATTACCGGTTTATTCTTCGATTTGTCGACGCTTATTCAAATGCTTCGATTAAATAGTTTTCATCGGTCTGATTTACGTTCGATATTATTTATTGCTCGATTGCGAATTTCCTCCTCAGTCCCGTAATTTCAGAATTCTGTATGATGTATACCTATCTCTACGGATACCCGTCAAAATAACTGGTATCCTAGTTTCATAGTTTATCGTAATAACCCGTTTTTTCATGAAATTATTTTTCTGTTGACAAATGTAAAAGTATTTAGAATTAAATAAAAATCATAATTCAACGGGAATATCTTTCGATGACTTCGAACCCAATACAGTATTTGATCGATAATTGTTTCCAACACGGGCCTGCCCAGGGACAATTATCCGCTAGGGATACTATTCTTTGACTTTTGCCGAACGTAGAAAAGGACAGCGGAGCTAGAGAGACCTCGATCGCCGAGAAGTGTACACGTAATTAATCCAATAAGAAAACTTTTTTATTTTTCATTATTTAAGTCCGTTACGATTGTAATTGTTTTTAAATTAATTTAATCGTTTTTTAAAGAAATAAGTGATTTCCTTTATCCGTCAATTTGACGGGTGTCCGTAAAGATAGGTATACAAAACTGTCCGTAAACCTAGTGTTAACTGTGCACGTGCAAACAGCACGCTTATTATTTAATCGTGAAAAGATGTGTGACTCGTCGTCACATGACCACGACTGTATAATTTAGGTAAAGAAATTGCAATTAATTTTATATTATACCTAACCCAGACCTTCTTGTCATCATGAACATTACATTCACGACCGAATAATTGGAATTTAAATCTTGATTGGTTGACAGGACATTTGCAACCCCTTTTTGCATGAGGTGGTGCAATAACGTCGTCAAAAAACTAAAATATTTGTGTGTTTACGACGGCTTCAATTAATTTCACTATCCTATAAAGATATGAGAGCTCTGTATTAAAATCCTACGAGTTGCATTTAATTTATTCGGCGTTGACCGGTTTCGTTGCCTCCCATAATTCTTCCTGTGCATTCATTATTGACACACTTTCGCGAAATGCACACATTATCCCAAGTCGTATCAGCTACTGGCGAGATACGTTACGAAAAAATTAGAACGAATGCAAATTAACCCTTAGCGGTTGAGTGGCACTTCTGCGGCGCCACTAAAAATTGCTGTACTATTATTTAAATAATTGTTTACACTATCAGATATGTCAGTATCTAACCAATTACTACACATTTAAGTATTGTATGAGGTATTATATCAATTTCATATTTATCAAATTTAAAAAATCATAGAGAATGGAAATATTGTAGGTCAGAAGAAACGTTTAATTTTCCAGTTAAAATAGCTCCGACCGCAAAGGGTTAAGCAATTCCCGGACAATTGGGTTTGGAGTGTTCGTTATTGCTTTGGTGGCACAGGTGTAATTGTGTTTTTAACTGAACAAAATTATTCAGAAAACATGGAGGGTCTATGTTGTATTCTCTGAGTCTTACAAGTAATACAGACTATTTTGCATAAACATCACCAGTCTAATAATTACAGAAGCTTTTATCAAGCCTCGATGTGGAACCATTTCAAAAAAGTTCTAACGTGTTGAAATAAAGAAATATTCTTGAAAATGAATGTCTCGGTATGAATAGATGTAATGAACTACAAAACTGAAAGTTGATCTACAACAGGACCACACAATTACATTAAATTATTGCGCTAATTAAATTTTAAATCGACATTATGAATACGTTATTTATTTATGATTACCATGTATTTTATTGTCGAATAAAATTAGTACGCAATAATTTGGCTTTCCCATTTGTTTTATGGAAGGTTTTTTAATATACGTTCCTTGTTTTATGGAAAGTTTTTTAATATACGTTCCTGAAAAATTTATTTGTATGAAGTTTTGGAAAAACTCATTTTGAAGACGCTCGTAAGGGTAACAATTTCTTTCATAAAAATTCTATAGGAACAAATTAGTTCTGAACAGTACTATTGTAAATATTAATTCTGTTAAATTTACACGCGTGTACCTTTTGTGCGAGTAAACTCCGCACTTTAAAAGTAACGTTTTTGGAGTTCTCCCGTGAAAATCTACAGGATTCTATAAAAACAAGTGCGAAATTCTTGGTCCCGGAAGGAAAAGAATAGCCAATACATTTATTGTATCACGCGTTGGATGAAACTGATAACATTTACACTCTAACGTTCCACTCTTTCGCACAAACGGTAAACACAATAAAATGCGTGGTTTTGTATTACGCGAGTTCAAGGTACGAGTCAATGAAACAATCAGAGAACTGTGTCGACAGTCCTCTACAATTACGTAAGCAGTCTCGTGCTGCATGACTGTGCATGGTGGAATATTCTATACACTTCCGCGTTTGATGCGCATGATACTCATTGTCAGGTTCGTTCCCGTGACAACGGAGAGACCCAGCCGAGAATGCCTATTTTACTCACAAATAAAGCTCGGGCATTGGCAGCGTACGTTTCATGGACGGTCCATTCAACGCCACGGAAAAACGAACCACGTATACACTTTCGAAACAATTACGTCATGTCAGGAATTCTCTGAATGACGTGTACAAGCCATTAATGGAGCCAGAAGTCCAAGTTGAAAGGATCCTCCGTCGTAGGTGCGTGCGCCAGGCGGCTCAACAGTTAACAATAAGTAGCCTTTTCGCATGTTGATTACGTACGGAGCACGCGGCATTACCATAACCCGATGCTGGTCTCTCGGAGACCGTCAATCGTAACCGCAGCTTAACGGGTGCTGTTCCCGTTAGGAGATGATCGCAGCGTTGGACACGTTTCGATCACGTTTATTCACAGAATCGAGCTAAATTCTGGCTACTCGCGAAGAATGTCACGCGCAGGTGAAGATATACAGGGTGTCCCAAAACTACCCTAGGAGCCGAAAATGGGAGGTTCCTTGGGTCATTTTAAGAGACATTTTCCTTTGCAAAAATGTTATCCGCGACTTTGTTTAGGAGTTATTAACGAAAAACACGGACCAATCAGAGCGCGACCTAGACGCGAGTTGGCACAGACGGCCAATGGACAGTTGGCGTGCCGAGCCGATTTTGCCAACTCGCGTCTAGGTCGCGCTCTGATTGGTCCGTGTTTTTCGTTAATAACTTCTAAACAAAGCCGCGGATAACATTTTTGCTAAGGAAAATGTCGCTTCAAATGACCCAAGGAACCTCCCATTTTCGGCTCCTAGGGTAGTTTTGGGACACCCTGTAGTTTTAAGTAAGATTAGGCCACGATAAGCTCCGTCAAGAGCGACGAGCAGAGAGGCAATATCAGGATGTGTCTACTTGCAGCTAGAGAGCTCATCGGTTATTATCGGTTAACGCATTTTGTTAACACTTTAACGACCGCCCGTCTACACAGTCAAACGTCGCCAGGGACCGGCAGTATATTTGAAGAATTAATTTTAAAGAACTTTATTGAATTATTATTAATAAAGAACTTTATTGAATATTTTTCCTTTGTATGATAATTATTAAATCGATCACCTACATGTAATGGTATTTTACATGTCTTACACATAAAACGGTTGTTCCGGCTATCACACACATGTTGTGTGAGCGGTCGTTAAAGTGTTAAGGGAGTAGACTCGTTTTTCCAGGATTGCAAGGGTGCGGATTGCGCGTTCTCACTTCTCGCTAATATGTACAAAGATGGGGGTTTTCAGTAGTCAAAAACGCTAGATAAAAGAACGATCTAGGCCGTGATCGTCCTCAAAAGTTCTATTTTTTTCATTTACGAGACATAATTTGCATTATTCGGAAGCATACACATGGCATGTAGCTGTTTTCATAAAGCTGTGACAGCTACATGAGTCTGAATCATGCAAATTGCGCCTCGTAAACATAAAATTATTGAAATAAATTTTTTTTTAATATACCACGTTATCAAGACGAACTAGAAAGTATAAAATAATTTTTACTAGCCCCATAAAAATAGTAATGAAAATTTGTGATTGTGAATTATGAATAGTTATGGAAATACCTACTTGTAAGATTTTGAATTGTTCTTTACAGCAAATGATTCTGTAGGCTTTCCCGAATACAGTGATATCTAATATTAATACATAATGCATGTTTAAACAATCATTAAAGATAGAGAGATACCACTGTTGCACCAATCTTTAAGGAAATTTTTCAATTTATCTTAAAAAATTAGGGTACTTCCTCCCCTCCTCTGGTGACTCTGAGCGTGATCGAGAGATCAGCGAATTATTATTGTTAGATAGCGAGTGTACATTTATAATTTAATAAAAACTTATAAATAATTTAATAATGTAAATTTAGAGGAATTCAAATCCCAACAGTGCTTTCGTTATTATTCTGACTTATGCTAAAATAAATGACATGATTTTATAATGCAAGTTTTTAAGATATTCTGAATGTATATCTGTTCAATGCAGTAGGATAGAATAATAGATCTCAATAAAAAAAAAGAATACTAGATCTCGTATGAGAAAAATAGTCATTTTGATGGGTTAAGTAAGTATTTTACAGTGCGTGATTTAGATAGCAAATGAAGTAAGTCGATTCAGTATAAGTACATTAGTAAATTTTTTATTTACTAATAATATCTCGAGCAACCACCACATCTTGATAGCTATTGAATAACAAACGGGTATTTTAATGTCAGTTGGATTTACATTTAAACTCACTAACAAACTGATCTAACACAAATATAATGAATAATTTCTTGAGATAACGAAGACACCAGATGGTATTAGAAAAGAAATCATATAAAAAGAAGTTATTTCCGCTAAAAAGTTTAGTATCGTAATTTCAACATAATCATTTTTTTGCTACTTTTAATATCTCCGGAGGCAATAGTTTGTTAATACTCGAACGCAGACGCATTGCACGTCTTCTTCAATTTCACTCGGTAATGGGTTTTATAGTGCATATTGCATCTTCTTTACAACCTTGGAGCGACCTTGAACATCAGGAAAGTGATCAAGTACCAACTGTTTTATTTCTGACGGGATAACCTGTATAGCAACCAGCCGCGTTAACGGATAATGAGAATCCAGTTCGGTGAGGATACATTATCCTGACATTAGACGTGTTGAAGTTGCATATTCTTCGTTGAATTATGGAATTTTTCGGTTTAAATAATAAATTGAAACTGATTATGTCTTAGACATGCAATATGTACCATATGGAAATCTTTTCTGACCTCTTGGCATGCGATGTTGAGTCATACACGCGATGAAGATATGGATTTGAAGATGAAGATGTTATTATCTCTTCGAAATTAGAATCAAATTCTGTCTTACTGTTTATCAATATTTAAATATTAACGCTAAACCGGTTCCAGATTTTTCATTTTACAATTATTGATATGAGCCGTTTATTTTAAAAGTGGCCCAAGTCCATTTTCCTGAAAAATCAAGCTAGCAATTTTAATATTTACATTTCTTCGTTATCTTTTCATTCTGAAGCAAATTGTAACTAATATATTTAAAGTCACAAAGATTTTGTAAAAATGAAATTAGCTGGTTAATAGAATTATACAAATTTTTATTTTAAAAGTGGCCTAAGTCCAATTTAAGTTGATTGATGTTAAGGTGCTCAAGTAGAAATATTAAAGTAGCCTTAACATGACTAAAAATTGTCCAAACTGTTGAACATAATGTGGAAATCATAGACCATACATTCTTAGTATCATTAAAGAAAACTAATTTACTGTTTGTCACCCAAGATTATTATAATGTTATCACGTAAGTGCCGGAAAGATAATAACTTTATTTTAAATGACATAGAACAAGAGGAGTTCATATCAACAAGATTTTTGGAAAATGCAATTTTTAAAAGGGTAAAGAATTCTAACGGAGAAACGATACATTGGTTAAAAATATGATTGTAATTTGAGAAATGAACCATACAAAATTTTCTATAAGATATCAATGGATGAGAATGCAGAGTTTAAAATACTGAATTTATTACCACGTTGGGGTAGACCAAGAAAATTCTATTGTATTGACACCACTTTATAAAAATGAAAGACACATTACAACAGCGAAATCCAAGGATATGATTGATATTGATGATATTTAACACCGGGGCACCAAGACTTCTTCAAATCCCTCCCGCATACACAAAATGTAAAGGAGGAGTAAATTGTTACATAATTTATATAGTCAGAAGATTTCCTGAATTGCATAAATGGTGGTTTTCAAGTTTTGTAATGAAGTGTAAAATAAATTGAATATTGTTTTTTTCAATTTGAAGCATTTCAAATTATATCGAATGAACTTGGGCTGTTTCTATGACAAATCTAGTTGTTAATTTTGAAAGTGGCTTAAGTCCATTCTTGATAAGAAGACACATACTGTCACACACACATAGATAATTCAGACACACACTTAATAATTCCTTTTATTTTAATAGGAATTGTAAATTTAACTCTCTTAGATACACTTAAGAAGTGTGATACATTGGTATCCTATACGTATATTTTAGGACTTGGGTCACTTTCAAAATAAACGGCTCATATCTATTATAATACTTTATCTAGAAATATATTTTAAGTTGTGTCACTTTTCTTATGCTATTATGATAAAAATAAGTAGGTGTAATTTAAAACAGTAAAATCATTAGAAGAATTTTAAAATACTATTATATTCTTTTCAACCTATTAAACATATCAAGAAAGAAAATAAATGTTTCACTCCAGTTTGTTGCAATTCAGATAGAAAAAATCTTTATTTTGAATAAAGATCCGCTGTCTGCTTATGAATGAACGATACGCACGAAACGTGTACGACTGAAAAATCGTGCTGTCATGAGAAAAAATTAGGTATCAGTTGTGAAGTGATAAGTTCAATGAAATGGTGAAACGCGTGGAACGGTCGTGACACGTCGTGAAAGACAACACGCAATGGGTTCGGACATTATGGACGTCAGGGGCCTCCGATTCTTCTTGCAGTGATATGTAAATGCGACGATAATGTAGGCGGCAGCCATTTCGAACGTTGGGGTTTAGGGAAAGGTATCTGTCGACGGCCTGGATAGCTCAATCGGTTAGAGCAGTTCGGTGAACGAGAAAGATCCGGGTTCGAATCTTTATCTGGCGGACCGATCGATCGATTCTTTCTCTCCCTGGAGTAACTATTTAAGTAGCCGATCGGGAAGTAGACCCACAAACTGATTGAAACTCTCGGTGCCGACATCAGGGTGATTGATAACGTATCTAGACAGCGTTTGCCACTTCTGTCAGGAAATAGATCAACCAGTGAACAAAGAATGCGGTTCCATTGTTTCTGTTCGTTCTCCTGTCCTTTTTTATATCTGCTAATTAATTACGATCTTGTATTCCGTTAATGTTCATGGATCATTTTAATTAATTTCACTTTAAAGATATTAGGAGTATTTATGCAACACCCGATTGACTAGCACGACTAATGTTATGTACCTAATAGGATGATATTAACCCGTATGTCAATAACCAAGCACCCTTCTTTTTGCATTAAAACTATAAAGTGTATGTAAGGGTTAATATGATTATTATTCGATGGGGAACCTCTGTTCATTCGTTAGAAATTGATGTTCATCTATTGATTATTTCGCCTATTTTTCATTTAATCCTATGCCAGATTTTTAATAGAAGTTACAACTATAGAATATTATTTGAATTATTAGAATATTGCAGTCTTTAGTGATCTATGAACACATCTCAAACGATTTTTCGATATCTTAAAAATTGTTGATTTTACTGACATATAAAAACAGTGACACTATATTTTTCATTAAATTACGAGTAGACAGCGGATCTTTGTGTAAAATAAAAATTTCTATCTAAATTGCGACAGAGTGCAGTGAAATAGAAATTTATTTTCTTTCTTAATATGTTCAATAGACTACAAGCAATATAACAGTATTTTTAAATTGTTGTAATATTTGTACTGTCTCAAATTGCACCTATTCATTTTTGTCACAAATCAAAAACGTTCGTTCCACAATCTCCATAATTATTCCATATTCCTCAAAGTTTCAGCTTTAATTTAAAAAAAATTTCATTGCTCTAACTCATTTCTATCGACAGTTCTTTGATTTTGACACAGAATTCATCGGTTCGTCCCACTGTGCGCCGTCCTTCCATACGTCCGAAACTTTCATCGTCAATTAAACCACTAAATACAGTTAAATGTACATCGTGTTTAGTTTTATTTCAATCAGAAAAATGCCACAAATAAGTTGGTGAAAGTCCCATAAAAAATAATGGAAAATAAAGAAGTTTTGCAATTGGATTAGTAGTGGTTCACACTGTTATACCCGAGCCGAGATCAGATTACTACAGTGAAGAGGATATTTCTTTTGCATTCAACGTGTACAATCTTTTTGCGACTGTAGAAGAATTACTGTACTGAGGAATTGAGTAACACATCTTCTAGTTTTCAAAGTCGGTTAACTCTAGATTGCCCAAGGAAGTCATTTTGACTGCTTTTTAATTTAAATTAGAAAAAAACGTGGTAACAATTATGTATATAATAACACAATTTCTGAGAATTTTTGTGACTTTTTGTACAACATATAAACGCGTTTATTAATAATTGTAGTTACCTCCCCCCTCCTTCATTTCCGGTATATATGTATATATGTGTTATACCTATATTGCCCAAAAGCAGTCATTTTGACTTATTATTGAATTGAGTAAATTTCTTATATGACCAGTTCGGCTCTGTATTGAAATAACAGTTTTTATTTTTTTTCGATTACCGTCAATTGATAACATACAAGTACATGATAAATTGTCGATTTGGGCGTATACTTGATAAGTTGCAGTTGCTTAATAAAAGCTAAAGTAGTACTTCTTATTCGAATCTTTATGCAGTGATACTTGTTCTAATAAGTTGTTCTAACAATTTTTTTTATTGTTAATATTTACTAATAACTTGTTATATAACTGTAAATAATATAAAAAATATTAAAAATTAATTTTAAACAAATTTCTTTACACATTAGTTATTCTTTCACAATGCAGTCATTTTGACTGCTTTTGGGCAATATAGGTATATACTAAGTTTCAGTCTTTCTAGTGTTAAAAATTAAGGAACAGTTTGGTTTCGTGACAAAGTGATCAGGGCCAAAGAAAGTTCTTACGCATTTCAGGCTGAACCGGAGTCGCAGCCTATAGCTGAAGGTGGCAAGAACACCCGTTGGTAGGCTGGTCCCGACGACTCTGTTAATTGCGTGCGATAGAAAATGCTAACGAACTCTATTCGCGGCATGGGCGAGCGTGGGTTGCACACGTAATAACTCTATCTCTCACGCGATTCATTGATGGGAACAGATGTCATGCATCGCCGGTGCATCAGCCAGTGTCCCGCATTTTTATACGAGAGAATCTAGTAATCTAGTCGATCCGCGGCCATTTATCATACTTACTTTTAGTTTCGCCAGTGAGATAACGGCTCTGATTAACGATCCGCTTATTGAACGCAACGATACGCGGACGGGCATTTTTCCAACGTACCTAAGTGGTCCCGAGTAATTTGTTCATCGATCTAAAAACACCGCATTTGAATATTGTTGAAGATTATTTTAAGTACCGTAAACCGCCGTTATTGCGGAGCTTGAACGTGTTTTTCATATCTATTGGATCGTGAAGTATATTACATGTGACAGAAAATTTAAAAAGTTTGTCTTTTAATTAAACGGTTTCTAGATAACGGCACTCAACTGTGATATGCAGAACTTAAACAAATGAATGAAACCCAAAAATCCTTAAACTTGGTTTTAAAGAAATCAAAATGTAATATAAAGACAGGGTAACTCTTCTAAAATTTCGGGAGAAAGTTATAGTTTCTTAGATCTAACGAAAAATAATATTTTTTTTTAATTAGTGAGACCTACTTTTCGGTGCATCATTAAAAAGGTGAGATCAAAACGGATCCAACGATACACCGTGACCTTGAGTTGAAACTTTAAGAGTTACAGTAATACAACAACAGTAGTGGAAGTCTATAAGTATTATTTTTAAATCATATATCCCACAAATAACAAAATGTAATAAAGAACTGTACATGTTTTTATTATTCTAAAGATTCGAAACTATTTCGCTTTTAAACGAAGAAAATTGGCAGAAGGTAAGTACAAAGAAGTCGAGGAAGAACTGTTTCCATCACAAGTGGAAAAACGATTTGAAGGAGTAATTACACTGGAATTATAAAGACCTCTTCACCAGCTTTTAATCGTGGTTTTAATTACTTCATCCTCCTGGGAGAGTAACGCTCCGATTGTTTCCAGCGAGCTACCGATTTGAAGGGTAGTTAGCTTGAGAGTGTAATTTGATTGTTTGACCTTATAAATGAAATAACTTTCCTCTTCAATTGATAGGAAAACTGCTAAACAGTAAGCTAGCAGAAAATTCTCACATACAGTAATCAATAAAATATACGTGTAAAATCTTGTTATCCAATTATGAAACCGAAT
Organism: Lasioglossum morio; assembly: GCA_916610235.2. Classification (NCBI taxonomy): domain Eukaryota; kingdom Metazoa; phylum Arthropoda; class Insecta; order Hymenoptera; family Halictidae; genus Lasioglossum; species Lasioglossum morio. The sequence goes on along the minus strand of OU744328.1, from coordinate 5,997,779 downwards.
TTTAACATATAATTTTCTCAAAGTGAGGCCACTTTAACCTTGGGTAGTTAAAAAAAATTTTAAATCAGTCATTTTCAAGCGCACTTATGAAGTTTAACAATGATGTATAACTCTACATGTTGTGACTTTAGAAGAATAGAACAAATATGAAAATTAAGTAAAGATGTTGTTTAACATTTCCTATGTAGACAATGTTTTTACATACGAAATAAATGAATTGAATTAACTGAATTTTATTAGACTTCAAGAGTTGCATAGCCTCTTAACCCTTTGCACTCGGAGCAATTTTAACTCGAAAATTAAACATTTCTTCCGACCTCGAATATTTCCATTCCCTATGACTGTGTAAATTTTATGGCTATGAAATTGGTATAATACCTCATACAATACTTAAATGTTTTGTTTAAATTTTATGGCTACGAAATTGGTATAATACCTCATACAATACTTGAATGTTTTGTTTAAATTTTATGGCTATCAAATTGGTATAATACCTCATACAATACTTGAATGTTTTGTTTAAATTTTATGGCTACGAAATTGGTATAATACTTCATACAATATTTTAGTAATTGATTAAATATACCGACATATTTAAGAATATAAACAATATTTTGAATAATGGTACAGCAATTTTTCGTTGGCAAGAGACGGCGTGGGTACTCCAGAGCACAGACACGCCGAATGCTAATACACGTTCTTCGCATAAAATAGACAGTCAATTAGATACACCCCATCCAATTACTCGAATCCCTTCAATTGCCGAGTACGATTTTTAACCACACGGAAGGATTCAATTTACGATCCACGGATCTCCGCCCGGCACTCCCGAGCAGCCAAGTTAATAGAACCGTGCACCTCATCTCGCGATCGGAGTTGCTTGATTAGCACTGTCTTTACAACGGAACATTCGCGGGAATCGCTACTTTGCGCGCGGCTCACATGGTCACCGGGTTGACTGCGAAAAGGTCAATCGTAATGTCAACGATTTACTCTCGCCTCGCCGACAATCTCTGGCGGATTAGCAGGTTACACGGAGGCGAGAGGCGATATTTTCGCAGGACACGGGGGTAAGTTTATTCGCAATTTGCATGCTAACGAACAGTTATCCTGGATCGGATATTTAATTTCCTCCACGAGATTTCGTTCACGATAATGTACTTACACATGCGCCTCGAGTACCGACCAGCTTGTAGCCGCGGTTTGTCTCAACATAAAACCTATTTGGATTCGTGCTATATCTCGTCCGTGATAATAAGAATAATGATTGTGTTCATTATATTCCGAAATGAAAACAAACAAATGCACTCACGTACTTGAAACTGTGGTACGCAACTATTTTCCTGTTTGAAAATAGTGATTTGAATTCGTGCACAGGAGGGGCATCAGATTTACCGCCTTGATTTATGTTTAATTAAACGGCTTATAGAGATGCGCATGTGTTACCAGTTTTGTTTTTGTAGATAGACCCGTCAACTTCGATTTTTTCAATGGAACCGTATATTTTTTATGCACCAATCGACACAGCTCTTTGTTCTCTGTGAAAAAGTATTAACCTATGAGTTATTTTAATGTAAATATTGCTAAGAAGAATACATTCTTTATTCGAGGTTTTCTTTATTCAACTAATCATTGTTCGACATACAACGGTTAATACTTTTCTAAAGAGAACTAAAAATATAAGGTTCCATTTGAAAAATCGAGGTTGACCTCCGTAATTCCAAAAACACTAGTAACACCATGTACGAGGTTCTGGAGTGAAAGTAGCATTCCTTTTCTACCAAGATTACCAAAGTTTACATTTTTAGACTTTATCTTGTAGAATTTCGTGAAAGGAGTTTAGCAAGACAAACCTAACTCATGATAACATGGCAGGCTCATATTAGAGATACTAGCTAGATAAATTAGATGCAGATCTTGTAAGAGGGAGGTACTATGCATTCAGGAATAGATTTAATCATCGCATTGATGTCCAAGGTCGTCTCTTTGAATATAAACGACATTAAACAACTTCAGGAATTCATGAAGAAAGTAAGATTTAGAAGAGAAAGATTAACCTTGAATGATCTTCGAAGATCAATATATTATCATCCACTGAATTCGTAATGGAACGAGCGATTGCAACTTGTTAATTACTGTAAATATTAGAGTTTAAACTGGAACAGTTATAGTAAATGAGAAGTAAAAAATAATATATAAAATAAGTTTCCTCAATATCAAGATATAATAATAAATTTTTATGTTCTTAACAATATTACCAAGTATATCATGTTTATTTTCTTTAGAATGGTTTGTAAAATTAAATATGCTGAACTAATATGAATATTCCAGCAAATTAATAAAAATTAAAAAATTTGAAGATGTTAATGTATTTTCTCCTCTATTAAAATCATTACGGGAAGAAATAACATTCAATTTAGTTTATATTTCTTGCACTCGATGCAGACAATTTTTATTTTGCATCAAGATCCGCAGTGTAGAAATCAGTATCATTGCTTAGATTTTAAATTAAAAAAATGCTGAGATTTGTAATAAGTAGACAACAGATCAGTATGTGAAATAAAATAAAAATTTATTTCATCCCTTAATGACTTTGTTACAATTAGAAACAACATTACAATATTCTGAAACTTATCTCATCTTTTACTGTTTTATATTTTAACCAACCAATTTCTTCATAAATGCATAAACATCCGCGATCTAGTAATAAGTTATTAACACTAAGATTTTATACAATTAACCCTTTGCCGGATTTTAACGAGACTCGTGAAGATTTTAACAAAGTCTAACAAATATGAATGATACGCGTTTCGTTTTAAATGAAATAAAATTTGATTCGTTTGGAATCAATATTTAAGCATTAAAATAAATGTAGACATACAAAAAATATATATTTTCTTTTCGAAAATGGTACTGTAAGGAGTTAAATACGCAGAATTAATAGAAATATGGAAATTCTAGTGGTAAGTTATTGATAGGATCTTTATGCATGTAAGGCTTATGAAAATTGTCAAAAATAGCTAGAATATAAAATTCGATAGAATTTTATACAATTTTTATTTGTTTTAGATTTACAAAGGCTGTTCCGATTAAAAATATGTTATTATTTCATGCCGTTTTCTTAAAATATGTCTACGAAAATTAGAAAATGCATAAACATCCGCAGTCTATTATTAATATTAAGATTAATTTATTGTAAGAAAAAATTTCAATCCCCGAAACTTGATTTCGCCGAAATTAATGAACGCAAACAAATTACCGTTCGAATCATCTTTGGATGCGCCGTGTCACATGCATTTCATAGAATATTTATGACGCAGGCCATCGAGCGTGTCGATCTTATCAGAGTGGTGTGAAGCGACTTCGGGAGTGGAAGAGATAGATGGAAAGGCGGAGAAGAAGTTGGAGTTAATGCAAGCCGGGTCACGACGGCTGACCTGGATTACAAGTTCGTCGTCGTTGTCGGCTTCGTGGTTGCATTAACATTATTGGCACCGTCATGGTTCATCGTGAACACATTATCACAGCTATTACTTTCGATATCGTTTATTCATGCATTGTTTTCCATTGAGAACTCGCAGCTCGAAGCGCTGTGCAACCTTATCTATATTCATTTATCATTCGAATGCTTTCATAATCGATACTATTATGCGTAAAATGCGATAAATAAATGGTTAATAGATGATTAAATCTTCGCAAAGGTATTGAATGCATCAATAAAAGATTTGCCACTTCTTTTAAGCAATTAACAATACGATTTAGAATAGTATCTTCTGGTCTTAATTTTTTAAAATCAGCGTATAAAACCAATTTCTCAAATGAGTATTAAATACAAGGAAATGTAAGAATTTATGTTATACATAATGTAAGGGACGAAATGTTAATTTTAAGAGGACTTTACGACTTTACTATCAATAAAAATAATATCGTATCAATATGCAGTCAAAGAATCTTTCCATTGAAATAATCACGAATAACCTGCATAAAAAGTATTAATAATTACAGTAGGAAATTGTACACTTTATATTTTTATGGACAATTAAGGGTCTTTCATTGATAGGTATTATTTTAAACGCACTATTTTTTACTTATGAAGGTTAGAGTTGTTACTCTTTGACACATGGTCAGTAAAATTGTAAAAAATAGTAAAAAAGAATTGTTGATTGACTACACTTTTAAAAGTTTTTTTTTAGACGGCGTTTTTTATAATTTAAACACTTCTTGCTGGAAGATCCTATATAAGGTGAGACAGAAAGGAGTAGAATTTCACAATTTTCAATTGATCGACACAGTAAATGAAAAAGACGACAATACACTCTGTTGAATTCCAACGTATGTCGGAATATTTTGAAAATATTTTAAACTTTTCATACAATATAGATGCGTGAAGAATCGAAGTTTGCAAATGGTTCATCGGAGGAGGGAAGAAGGTGTAACGGAAGAGCAAGGCTTTGACCCCAGAAGAGTCAATTCCAGGGGGCAGCATCTCGACACCGTTCGAGTCGCGCGATTCGTTGTTATCAATGTGGGTTAGGCTGATAACGAAGTAACGAACACGTGGCAAGTGGCGTGGACTGATCCAGCCGGCTGATAATTGGCCAATTGACGATTGTTGGGCCGAACAGAGAGATTTATCGCGTTGATAACGAAATAATTGACAACCGGTGGGTCCTGCTGGCAGATTTACGGTAGCCAACGCGCGCATAATACGACGAAGGGGAAGGTATATAAAGATCCCCACCGCTGGATAACGCATCTGCATGCCGGATTAAGGCCGAGCCAGACTCCAGGAACCGCGCCGCGCCGGACGAAACGTTCTGTGAGGTCGAAACCAGTTCCACCGTATCCGTTTAGACGGATCTAAGCGCACAACAGCATAATGCAGATTCATCTCGCCATATACTCTTACCCTCGCCCCCACTACCTGCTTTGCTTCTTCCTTCGTTCACTGCTCCGTCTGATAGCAACGTAATTGACAAGTGGTTAGATTGTGCAATTACGCGTCATTACACGCGATTTCTTACAGATACACCAGCACCGCGAAAATGCTCCATTAAATCGATACCGGTAAACAGTTTTTCATTTCGTAACTCTTTTCGGTGTCCCTTTGGCATCTAATGATGCTTCCATATTGATTATCATCCGACCACTAACCTTTACGAGTTCATATCATTTGCAATAAATTCTTCCCTTATATTGGTTTCTATAAAATTAGCTATGGAAATGAGACAGGTCTATAATTACAGTCAAACATCTATAACTCGAAAACCTGTGACAATCAGTTTTCCCTTCCGCTCTGCTGCGAGAATCTCTATAAATTTCGAAACACTAAAGATTTTATTATAATTCTTCCCATGGAATTCCAATTATCGAGGTACGATTGTACAGTAAACAATTCGGTTGATCTTCATTTAAAAGCGCGGAGTTCATTCCGAAAGCAGACTAAAAGTGAATACACTACTGTGCTAAAGAAAGAAGCACCCGGCCATATTTAATAGAAAAGCGTAAAGAATAAGAACACAGTAAGTTTTGAAAAAGCAGTCCGCTGCTTAACTGAATAGTTCTGAGAATATATGTGTTATTGCGGATTATCTAATACTTTAATTGTAATAAATCAATCATTGTACAATTGTCATGATGACTTTTTGGCATTCCAAAACTGTAGTTCATCAACAAATACTTGAAATTCTACAGAATTTTTTATATTATGGCTTACTACGCAAATATTATATGATCGCTTTTAATGTTTTCTTTATAATTAAGCCAGCTGTACCCGCGACTTTGTCCACGTGCAATAACAAATCCTGGTTGATTATTAATATAATTAAATTTCCAATCGCCAATGTGGTCTCAGATTTTTTCTAAAACCTACGTTGAAAAGATACAGCTGTTTAAAAAGTCGGTAAACCAAGAAGTTTAAGAAAAACGCACACTTTTTGTGTTATAACTCCTAAACTATGCAACCTACAGGAATCGGCTCAGTGGCCATTTGAATGATTGATTGAGTACCTCAAATTGAAATAGGTGCTACCAGTCAAAAGTTATAAGCTGAAACGTGCCCAAAAGAGGGCGAAATAGTTGTCTTTGCTCACTAATGACGTCACAACTTTTTGAACGAATGGACTTTTTCGAATGCGGATTTCTTCAAAACGTTCCCAAAGAATAGGCGCGTCTAATTCTCAAACTCCAACTTTCTATGTTTAGCCATTCTCAGTTGATGCTTACGTTACAAATAGACAGACTGACTCGACTTTATTATATACGATTTTATTCTATATAGAGATAGAGATAAATAATTTTGGTATTGTACTTGCTATCTTATACATATATCTATTATATGTATATGTATGTATATCTTATATATCTATAACTGGAAGTATTTCATATATAATATAAGAACTACAATATACAAAATTATAATAATAATTTGATAATAATAGATTTTATGGACGTACTATAATTACTATTTACTATTTAACTATTTAACTGTGTGTACAAAACAGGACATACTAAGCTGAATGATATCGTACAAAAAACAATAGAATGAATAATATTCGAAAAACAAGTACCAATTATTTAATTTAGCAAAAGTAATAATAATAAATTATAATAAAAAATAAAACAGCAATAATAAACGCAAGTATGTTGTATGAAATAAGCAAGTAGCAATTAATTTATTGAAGAACTTTGCAATTTGAATAAAAAGAAATTTGTAAGTAAAGTGCGAATCTTTGCACAAAATAAAAATGTTCGTTAACTCATTTGTGCATCCTTACACGTATTATTTAATTACAAAAGCATCGACGCCGCCCATCAATGCTTGTGGCTGCTAATTTGAGCAGTGCAAGCACAATGTCAGGATGGCCGAGCGGTCTAAGGCGCCAGACTCAAGGTAATACCTTGCCCGTACAACGGGTCTTCTGGGGCTTCTGGTCCTCTCTGAGGGCGTGGGTTCGAATCCCACTTCTGACAAATTCTTTTGCAACTTTTTTAAACATTAATATTTACAGTACGTTACATATACATGCCTTAACAAGCTAGTAATTAAATTTCAATTTAATTTTTAAACTATTTATACGTGAAATAAAATGCTTATTTCGTAAGTTTGTACTCTATACTCATAGATGTAAATACTTGTCAATGTTTATGTAAATCCATACATTTACAGGTAACAAAAAGATTGAAACAAAATAATATTCTGTTCCCTTCATAAATAATTTTAGTAAGTAAGTGTAAATTTCTGAAATATGTATATTACACAAGAGTGATTGTACATTAGCAACGTATTTGTTAGTTGTTAATCTTTAGTCTTTCTTCAACATGTTGCAGTTTCGAAAGTATCATTCATAATCGTTCATTATAGTTATTTATGCGTTAATAAACAAAGCTATGCTCTCTTTCTCTCTCTCATTCTCTATTATAGTAGAAAGTTAATATAAACATATAATACCTCAATATTGCATAATCTCAGAATAATATCTAGCATACTCGGTTATTCAATTTTTGTTCTGAGATTCTTGTACAGTGCTTCTTAAAACAAACGTCAGAAATAATAAATTTTAAAATGTGATTTTATAAAACCATCATCATTTTCGGCATGTGTTCCTGATAGTTGGTCTCTACTCGTATCGTTATCATCACAGCTTCGATTGCGTATATTTAATGGCCCGTGAAAGAGATAAGTGAATTAAAAAACTGTTATTGTAACACGTTAAGACTGATTAAGATATTATAGTTGCCGAATGAATTTCGAATCTTCAGATTTTCATACCTATGTTCATATCTATTACATTCTACACAAAACTTCATATAATTACTATCAACTTTTAATTTTCAATATTTTTTACATCTTCATTCTCGAAGATTATTATTAGATTGCGAGTTACTTATATTGGATATTCTGCTTTAAAACAATACATATTTAAATGGAAACCTTACTACACTGAATTCTTATTGTTTTTTTCTAGAGTATTGAAGTTTAAGAATTGCAAAAAAATATATGCATATAAATCTAAATAAAAATGTTTTGTTTTAGGAAGTAATTTCGTAACAAGTAGGATATAGTTGTATAACAGGTTGAGAGAAAGCAGTGTGATACAACTAATAATAATTTAATAACAATTTCAATGTAAACTTTTCTTCGAATTACGTTATTTTGTAATTTTAAATCTCTATGCATTAAAAAAATTCGTTTAGACATGTCGAACTCACAATCAATAGAAATCATAATTTTTGTGAACATCAACTCTTTAACTATTTACTTACGAGGGCGTGACATTAATTGCTCGAAATTACATTCGAAATCAACTAGGAAAGTTTCAGTTTGTTAGATTGACAGTTTCTCAGATAGTATAGTTTCTCAAATAGGATAGTTTCTCAGAAAGATAGTTTCTCATTCTGAGAACAAGTAATGCCTAAATTAGCTTCTAAGACTCTAAAATCGTCTAAAAAAAGTTTTATTTCAAAAATTAATAATGTATAATAGTAATTATCAATTTTGCACAGCTTTTTGCGATTCTGGTCCACTGTACGTTTGTTTTCTTGGTTATTTAATAAGTAGACAGATCTTTATACAAAGTAAAAATTGTCTATAATATAAAAGTTTAAATTATAATTAAATATTATTATATAATGTAATATAATAATTCTAATTAAATTATATTGTACTTAATGTAATATAATAATCTAAATTATAATTAAATATTACGACGTAATATAATAATTTAAACTGTAATTAAATATTGTGATGTAATACAATAATTTAAATTATAATTAGTTTATAGTACAATATAATAATTTAAAACAATAAATATTTCAAATAAAATATGCTGACATTCCCCAATTCTTAAATTGCTCCGACAAATTCTTGATATAAATGCATAGATAGCTCTTTGTGTGCGTTCCCAATATTAACTATAAACACTATAAAACAATAGTATACGTATCTGCGCTTAGCTCTCGTCATCGCTTTGATCGTTTATCGTAGCCCCAGCATAGAAGCACACGCTTGTAATGCAGTTAGAGATATTTACAAGCAATAAATGCATACAACGATCTAGTGACCATAAAAGGGGTGTTATGGTTGACCCGTTGAGTCCTTTGTCAGGCATTGTGCGAAGTATCGCGGAGCGAGGTGGGGTACGTACATATTTGACGGCGTTTGCGAGTGGATTAACATTTATTTCCGTCGGTTTCACACCTTTCACCGTGGTTTCGGTCTCGTTACCGTGGATAACGCGGCAGCCAATAAGGCTTTCCGAACGATACTCATGAGCGAGCCCGAAACCAGCGTGCATTTTCCTGAGAATCCACGATGTTACTCCTGATTCAGGCGTAAAGTAATTTATCGCGGGTTCTAAGAGGCCGCCGATTTACGACCAAAAAGAGAATAATCGACGTCAGAAGTAGCCAACAGGTTCGCCATTATCTCACGAACGCCGCAAGACTGCCACGGCGAGCGCACAGTATTTCCAGCCTGATAAGTGGTTATCGTCTTTGAAAATGATCCCGCTTTGAATACATACTCTTCCGTGCAATACATAATGCCGATCATATATTTTGGGTATTTCAAACAACGGACAGGGTGGGCCAACAATTTTGTCAACGTGAAATATACATTCCCGTTTGCATAATTGGATGATACTATTCGTTTTGGAAATTATGGATGATCTCGTTTTAGTTGATTATGAAATGACAGGATACTTTTGAATTATGCGACTTCTGTAGCGTTTTAAACTATTTATGCATCCGTCTGCTTGATCTCTTTTGGGAAAATCTACTGCCAATGATGTGCATACTATATTTAATTATCTGTGGGGAATAAAACACACTATAGATAAGGATCGTTTAATATATGACTCGATCCTTTTAATGTATACATGAGTAAAGAATTATATTAAGCTACTGCTAAATGAAGCGAATGTCAATATATGTTCTTTTATAATTAGCTAGTGAAAGCGTGCGTCACTCAATACCAATAAGGGAGTTTGCTCAGGGTAGATTACAAAAGTTAGTATTTACGGTTGCATGAGAAGACTGCCCAGAAATTTATACACTAGTTGATTGTTCCACTCTAACCCTATCATGTACAACGACGTCTTGAACACGTTATGTGTTTCTTATGCCATTGTACACATTTGATTATCGTTTAATATCAACGAAAAATATGAGCAAAGTGAACACCCTTTAAAAATTAATAGCTTGTTTAAAATTGAACCGAACGACTTGAGTTAGTTTATTAGGTAATGTGTAAACGAATTCTTTTCAAATTGTTACCAAATTTCAACTTGTTCATCTGTGTCCATAACGAAAATTTCATACATATCATTTATAAATCTGAGTGAATTATAATGTACAAAGTTTCATCAAAATCGGTTGATGCGTAAACAAGGTGAAACATAATTTGTTGCTTTAAAGCGTAAAACAAAAAATGGGTGAAATATTACTTTGGACTCTTTTTGTATAACAATTTTTAATTTTGCTCCAGTTTTTCCTACAATTGATGTAGAGAATTTTTATTTTGCATAAAAATCTGCCGTCTGTTCATTAGTTCATGGAGACTATCACTTTAGACCTGGTGTGGCCAACCTTTTACATACCGTACGTTAATTTCTTAGGCATACGAGTTGAGATGCGCCATACAACTTGAGCACGTTTTATACCATCTTACGTTCATTGTTACAGGTAGGATCTACTTCCCTTAGGGGAGGAAAAGAGGTAACTCAATCGCGCAACTAAATTAACTAATTTACGCTTACTGGAGCACCAATCTGCAATAGTGAGAAATGATATATTGGACGAGAGGGCGATCGCTTTCGTCAATCCCACTTTAGCACGAAGTGCGTTATCCACGTAAGCAAATGATGTATGCCGTGCATGTAGTATGATCGATATGATACAGTGTAATGAATATGGTAATGTGTTCTCCTTGAAACCTTTGTTTTGCTGTTTGTTACATGTATGTAACAAAAAAAAATAAATTTTATTATTTAATAAATAATAAATAATAGTAAATTATAATTTACAAGGTTACACGCAAAAATAAAAAAGGCATTTTTTAAAACTTTTTAATTTATTTCATTTTTTATCTAATATATTTTCAATTTTTATAATTACATTCGACGGAGTAGAAGAAGAACAAGAAAATTCTGGGTGTATCCTTACATTTGCAATAATATTAACTGCAGAATATTTGTGGCTACGAGAGAGTTAGCATTGAAATTTAACATCGTCTTCTACTAATTCTCTTGCAGCTACAAATATTCTGCAGTTATTATTATTGCGAATGTAAGGGAGCGCCCATAATTTTCTTGTTCTTTTTCTTCTCCGTCGAATATAATTATAAAAAATCAAAGTCTCCTCGACACTCGACATCTTTATTGTGGTGTCCGGAAATAGTGATTAGCAAATACGGCGGAGCAATAACGTCCGAAAGGTTATTCCAGCAAAAGAAATTGTAAGCAGTTCGGAGTGGCAACAACCCCGAAAAGTAGCATCAGCAAAAGCAATGTAAGCATGATGGCGAGGAAACGACCTCGCTTCATCAGCAGAAGGTAAAATATAAAAACTCCGGACACCATCGGTGAGGGGGCAGACTACGATACAAGTTCAATAAAGCAACATCTTTAAACACATCGTCGATTTTGGTTTCATCGATTCCGATCCCGGACACTCCACTCCTGGTTACTGTTAGATATCCCCATTAAAACATCGTTGTAACCCGAGTGGGCACAACATTGTTTTCTTTTAGTAATAACGTGAAGTTTGGTACGCTTCGCGTATAGAAGATTACGCGACGATGACGCTACGCTCCGTGGACAGAGGGTCTAAACTGTCGAAAAATTGCGACAAGCTGAAGAGACTGCGGATGCTTATGCATTTTCCAATTTCTGTAGACAAATTCTAGAAAAGTAGAATGAAATAAATCCTATTTTAATGGGAATCCTATTTGTAGATCTAAAACAAATGAAAATTGTACAAAATTCTATCGAATTTTATATTCTAGCATTGTTTGAAAAATTTCATAAGCCATAAATGCATAAAGACCCGCAGTCTACGGATGAGTAAGAAAGCTGTATACAGAGTTAGGCCAAATTTGTATGTAAATAAAATTTTTGCCCAACTCTGGCTGTATGAATTGAACTGAGAACACTCAGGTGTTGAAAATATGAGGAAAACATGAATGATGAAACCTTCAAAAGAATTAGCAGGCGCAAATACGTAACGCACTGTAGGATGACCACCTCAGCTTTTGGGGTAGCTGTAATGAAAAGAGAAAGCATAAATTTGGTGGTTTTTCTGAACGTGTTCGGACATCGAGGAAAGCAAGTTCAATTAGCTGCACGGTAGCTGGCAATAAAAGAGTCACGGGTAAATAGAGATAGATACATATTGCAATATGAAGCAGGTGAGGGGGTTTGTTCACCTTCGCTGCGTCTCGTGTAACGTTGAGCGTTCATGGTCGACGCGGAGATGCACAACAATCTTTGCATACACCGCACGGCTGCATTCTAGTTGCAGAGCCTCGAGCTGCAGACTCGTTCATCCGTTTGATCGCGAACCACCGAGATCTCGGCATTCCGCGTCGGTCACGGTACAGGAAGATATTTTTTTCTGCACTTCGACTCAGTGTAAATTTACGCGAACGCGTTGCTCATACAGTTCGACTGACGTTGCAGGAATTTCCTGACGCGAAAGTTAAGGTTGATCGTTCGGGACTCGAAGAAACACAGGCTTCCGCGTACATTTCTTACATGTGCAGCAAGTAAAATTGCATTTTGTACTTTACCATTTGTATGGACGCTTTTGTGGACAAACGCATACAAACTCATGTAAGGTGATCGAATGTACCCCCAAATAACATTCGATAGAGCTTTCAAAGAAAACTATTTGTGGTAAGTATCAAAGTATCAAATCGATACCTCTACCACAAGGGTGTTACATAGGGTGAGCACCCTTCTCTTCTGTTTAACGAAAAATTACGAAAACATTTCTGAACATTCTACCCGACAGCACACATGACAGTGAATTTTCCCAATTTTTTGACTACAAAATCGATTTTCAACGAATTCGAGATACTTAAAATGGCTGATTTTATATTGAAGTTACCACATGATCACGTTTATATTATAATGCTAGTTGCGTCTTATTATTCGCCTCTGTCGTGCATATATCACAATGTCACATGACCTTACTTTCTTATGAAAAACGCTTGCAATCGCTTAACTTTAGAGGCGTATAACTTTTGAACGAGTGAACTCGACGCTTTTGGAGTTTTTTCATAAAAATCTACAGGATTACATGAAGAGAGTGCTAAATTTTTAATTTCAGAAAGTGGAGTTCAACCCTAATCTGTCTGCGAAATCTTCTTTGACCGGGATCGAATCTAGTACGGAGTGTTCTTGCGATATCCTCGCGCAATTTGTAACAGTTCCCTATCGTTCCTTCATCCCCTAACCTTTGAGACGCCGCGGAAATGTCAGGAGACTCGAAAATGTTAACGAAGTTGACGCGGTTCTAAAGATCGTGGTACACGTTTTTCCCATATAAAGCGCGCAGAGAAATCTGGGCCAGCCCGGCGTAAAATAACAACCGTGTCCCGGCGACAAACGTGAAATACGCGTCAACTTAATTGGATAAAAGTGGCTGGAGCCGGAGTTCGCGGTATCGAGTATACATATATCGGCACGGCTAGACACAGTTTTTCCGCGAACGACGATTTCTCTCGATCGCGATGGCAGGCAGAAGATTGATAACGTGATTACCGCCGAAGAGAAGAACGGAAAAATGGTGCACGCAGACAAGCGTGCAGCTCGTTACATGCCAATGGAATCGAATCGCACAGAAAAACCGCGTAGCCTAACTGTATAAACAGTTTTTATCGATACACTTTCACGGCTAATTATCGCGCTTGTAATGCCGTGTTCGTCACAAACGACGTTTTTCACGGCCACGCGCACGCGTGTGTGTGTGTTTGTCGCACTTTCACTTTGGGAATCGTCACCCGGCAAACGTCGCTAATAAATTGCGATGAAAGGCGGCCCTTTCGCGAAAACCAGTCTACCGTGACGCGCAGGCAAAACAAACGTAGTTTCATTTCTACGACGCGATATTTGTTCGCAATTAACGTCGCATAAAGTCGAACGACTTTTATGACGAATTCAATTTCACAGCTCGACGCTTGTAAACTTTTTATTCCGACAGATTGATGAGAACTAGTGCGGAAAGCACGTTTCGATGGAAACCAAACGCGAATTATGTACTTCCTGTTCCATTCCTGGTTGCTGGTTACATTTAATGACAGCGTTAATTGATTGTTGGATATCACGTTTTTTAAATTGTGTTTTGCTTCGACTTTATCGCGTTTACACTTTCACGTCTTCTTTATGTTTCTCTTGCCTTTCTGAGTGTCGATGCTATTATTTGCTTGTTGACTGAACAACGGTAGTTTTATTGAAATAGGCTACGCAATATAGTTTTAATAAAATTATATACTATTTCATTTTGTCCAGTATAAGCGTTAGTACAATAAAAATAGAATTATAGAATATAATGTGTACAATATTAAAATAAAAATATTAGCAAAAATAGTACCCTTTTTATTCAGAATACGAGATGCACCGAACAATCCATAGAAAATTATATTATTCCACTTTAAAAAATAATCACATGTACGGTTACAAATAAAATAGCGGCACTGGAATACGTCCCCCATCGAAACAGAAAGAGTTATGTATGGAATAACGAATAGTTCTCCAAATAAACCGCATTTATTGATTAAAATGGAACACCCTGCATAATAATTAGATTGCGGATCTCCATGCAAAATAAAAATTTTCAGTTTCAATTACAATAAATTGGTTTCAAACAGATATTCCTTCTCTTTCTTAATGATTTCAAGATATTGAAAATTATGTAAGCACTTTCAAATGGTTCTAGTACTTTCGTTGTTTATAGTTAAGCCAATAAACACATATAATCCGCAATCTAATAATAATACGTAGTTCATTGTTGATCATTTGGCAATGCATGCACCAAAATACTGTTTCTAAAAGAGGAATAAATTATATTCAAATTTGATGGTACTCTTTGACCAATTAAATTTTATATTTACACTGGCTTACAGTATACATAGTACGCATGAAGATTACAGTACGCATGAAATATGATGCGTAACAGTAGGACAAGAGCTTCAGGTTAGATTATTATTATCGTTAGTGCCTGTCAATTTTTAATGCACTTGGAGAGTACATAAATATGTATAGTACATACCATGTATCCAAAAGGTGCACAATTTACAATTCTTGAAAAATTGTCTATGTTTGAACCGTGATAATATTGTTAAAGACATAGCACAACAATTTTGAAAAATTGCTACACACTGGTAGCTGTACACACTTATTTTTCATCATTAAACATAGATGACAGCATTTATTAGCAAAAAGTCATTGTAGATTTCTCAATGTTAAAAATTCACGTTTGTAAAATTGAGTAAACTAGGACCCTATAACTTGCATAACGATTCAGACGAAGTTAGAACTGTTTTGATCAATACAAAATGAAATTTAAAAATCTTCTTTTAAATACTAATTCCAAAAGAAATTATTAGAACGCATTACTGAGGGTTGTTCAACTTGTTGGTTCCCAAGCAAAATTGGTATTTTTATTGAAAAATTAAGATATCCTTAGTCATTACGAGACTTCGTCACTTATAAGATTCTTTCTATCTTTAACAATTATAATAAATTGAAAATAACATATGGATGTCATTAGATCGTTTGAATGTTCTCACTGTTTTAAATTACATCCAACTATTTTTGTCACAAATGCATAAAATCCACAATCTAGTCATTAACTATAGATTTGGAAAACCTGTTACACTACCAGAAGGTAATGCCATAATTGAACTAGACTCTTCCTCCTTCTATTCTATTTGTTAGGTTGCTGGTTTCCAGAATAGATAATACTTATTCGCGCTGTTTGATCAGTTCATTGAAAATTTACGAGGCTCTACGCGTGAGATCCAGTAAGGAGAGTAGTACGGTTGGATGCCAGCCAAACTTATTCTAGGCGACGATTCGATGATCGTAAAATAGACTCACGGTTGTAACCGCTGCTAGAACTCCCTTGACACCCATAATGACACGCTGTGTCTTCTATACGGGCATTCCGAACAGCTAAGATAGATCCGATTTAACGACGCTCGTATAATAAGCCGGAGATATGGCACCTCTTCTGTTCCCATGCTATTGTCGGAGTTGTGGGTAGCTCCAGGCCCACTCCAGTGCTCCTGATTTAACCGGTTTTATCAGGCATTCGTGTTGGATCATCTATTCTGCATGATCTCTCCGTGGTCACCTTTGCTGGACGCTTTCTGAGCTTCTATTAAGGATTAGATTTCCTGAATCGCAAATGTCAATTGAAAATATTCAATGCTGAACTCGGTGCTGATAGTTCAAGTAGAAGAAAACACGCGTTTCTAAAGCGGTCCCTAGGCGATCAATATTATCGTCAATATATTGCACAATAATTCATATTGTACAATGATATTGATCGTCTGTAAATCAAATTATGAGATTGCGCAATAATATTGAGTCAATCAAAAAGAAGTTTGATTTCTATTGTATTTCTATTGTATTTACCACATTTATATATATAAATATAATTATAGTATATATATATAAATATATATATATATATATAATTATAATTATAGTTAAAATATAATTATATATATAATTTATTTTTAAATGACTTTTTTCATCATATTTTTTAGACGTTATTTACTAAACTAATTCTAGCCTTACAGAGAAGTTGAAGTCGTTTGATCCACTCATAAAAAAACTTATTCTGATTTAAAGTGTGTGTGATCAGTTATGCTCCTAACTGTATTTCTATATTTTGAAACTAATTGAATGTTATTTAGAACAGATTTGTAGTCTAGCTAGACTTACACACTGCCTCAATTAAACTTAAGGTGCATACTATTAGGTTTGAACAAAAGTGTTACTCTAATCGACTCTATCACTATGTGTCCCTAGTTTCCACTGGAGTATTGAATTCTGTGAAACCGGGTTTCCAAAGAAACAAGGCGGTGGCTAATTTATTTTATAAACGAACAGATTGATCTACGAGACATGCGTATAGTATTATTTGAGCTCAGTAACATTCGTACAACGTACAGTGATTTCATCATCTTGACATTAAATTAATTTCTGCGATTAGAATACTTACGCAAATCTTCTCGTGTAAAGAATAGTTACTACCACGAATTTATACATAAAACCAAATTATTTTTCTATCTTCTTTGAAAAACTTTCATTCATTATTTTGTATCTTGTAAGTTTATAAAAATTAACAATATTTCATTTAAAGTAACAATAATTTATTTTAAATTCATTTATAAACTCGTCGTGGTTAACGCAGAATTATCATTATTATTCATTATGTGTAAATTCATTATTTATAAATTAGTAAAATGACTAGTTAACAATATTTAAAATTGTTGAAATAACGAGAACTTATTATTTCATCAAATATAATATTATTTTCTTTACGTCAAACACAGCAGTTAATTACTACTATTTACAAAAGCAATTAAAAATGAGAGAATAGATAGAATATTGTTAACATAAATTCGTTAGTTTTACTAAAATAATAATTATGATATTTATACATGTATATGCCTAATAGTCCGTTATGTCGATCGTAAATGATGAATAAATTTGTTAATGCTTTCGGTGCACAGGTTTACATTTAAATTATAGTTAATATTTGATCGAACCTGTGCCGAAACCTCTTATTCGAAACGTTGAGAATAATTTAAATTGCTATTATAGTTAATATTTGGTCGAACCTGTGCGCCGAAAGCATTAACAAATTTATATGCCAAATTTCTTGATTTGTTCAATTCTTATTCTGAATCTTCAGTATTACTATTTTTTAACATATATTTGCAATCCATCGCGTTAATGACAAATTTATGTTAATATGATAAAGTTGGGTCAATATGTATTTAGTAGTATAATCGTGTAGTTATATATAGTATTGTAACATATAATGCTAAACTTACGAACTGTTACCACAATGTCAGGATGGCCGAGCGGTCTAAGGCGCCAGACTCAAGGATCATAACCTTACCCGTTCTGCGGGTTTCTGGAGCTTTCTGGTCCTCTCTGAGGGCGTGGGTTCGAATCCCACTTCTGACAAATTCTTTTGCAATTTCTAATTCGACGACAATATTTTTTTTACACTAAACAATTATTACATAACGGAAAACATTAATTATTTCACGCCAGACTACCATTGCGCTCGGCAACGTGGTTGCGCAGGTTCGAATCCCGGCGGCGTCAACATTTTTTTTCTCAGATATTTCGCGTGCATTTTATTATTTCTTACTAATGCATCGATATTTTAATATTTAAAAATATTTAAACATTTTAAACCATATATTTTTATATAAATTTGTAGAAAATATATTTTTTCTGCAATGACGACGCTATTTCAGATATTATAACAAGAATTATTTACTTATGTAATTGTTATTCGTTGAAATAACCATTTGTTATAATTGTAATAATAAGTGGTACTGCATTTCATCATTTGATGCTTTATACGTATACATATTTCTATGTTTTGAATGTGCAAGATGAATAATACATATAATGTACTCAGTAAATGTGATAACAAATATATGCTGGACTAAACATTCATATATTTTAAGAAGAATTAAAACTTATAATGAAAGAAATTATTTTGGCACTCTTCATTGGAATTTCAGTATGCTTAATTTGTACATATTAATAAAATATTAATATCTTTACGATAGTAAACGATTAAGTAAAAGGTTAAAAAAAGAAAGGCTGTTTTTAACCTTAATTGCGATACACTGCAAAAAATCGTGCTATTTATAAGAATTATTTACGAAACATCGATAATAAAGAAAATTATTATTAATTCGCAGTAATCTTCTAATGTATGTTGAATGTTTCCTAAAATTTATAAGTAACTATGTTTGAATCAACAGCTAAAATTCAACTAACAAAAAAATATATTTATACAATATTAGTGCAGGAACACTAATACCTAGAAAATACCTAGCACAGCAAAGGGTCATGCTTCCCATAATAAAATTGTGATATAATGAAGCCCCATTTACACGAACTAATCAAATTAATGTACGGTCACGAATTCTAGCGATTTATTGCATCACTATAGCTATTGTGTCTAATGGATAATACAGGTCCGACGCACGATTCGCAACCACTGTTGCGAAACTTACTGTGTTTCCGGGAGAACATCGACTATGGTAGCGCAAACAACAACTGCGCCTAGCCTTCTTCGTTGTTCGAACTATTTTTGGTGTATCTATTTTTCCTCTTTCCCACACTGTGTACACGGTTACCAGCACTGCGACACAATAGGACTGGCCTGTACACAATGACTCGAGATTCGTTTGGAACCACGGTGTGGCGTAATAATGCCCTTAAAAGGCAATATGTGGCATTTCGAATAGACGAAACGAATTTGCATACGGCCTGTATTATTTTCCAACTGTTGCTCGAGCAAATTTATGTACCCTGTAGTAGCATTTACGTCCCTGAAATGTACTTCTTAAAATCTAATCTAAACTACATATCCAACTTTGTTCATTGTTAACACTAATTTGTAATTAAACCGAAGATTTCTATACAAATTAAAAATATGCTGCATAGATTGCAAGAAACAGGAATTTCATGAAAAATTATCTTACTTGTTTCAAATAATTTAACAGTTGAATTTTTTCTTTTGATGACTTTAGTGTTCTGTATTTCTACCACTCATTATTGTCACAAAAGCATACAATTCGGAGTCTACTTATACTATAATCAAATTTGAGATGTGAAAAACTTTTTTATAATGTTTATACAATAGTTAACCAAGCAAATATACTTTTATTAAACTTTAGATATTTTTGACAACTTGACTACGGGTCTTTATGCAAAATCAAATTCGTATACATCAATTGCAAGCTACAGGAGCTAAGTAGAAAGTTAGTTTCCTCATTAACACTAAACCTACCACCATAATAACAATACCACAAATAATAAAAATGATTTTACAAGGAGTATGGTTGTATATGTAGATATCTTTTGCAGAGCACGTATTACAATAGAGAGCGTACGAAGTTTAAATAAAATCAATCTTGTCATTTTTATAAGGGAACATGTACCAGTTAATTTTAAGGCTCGGTAGGTTTAATGTTAATAATTGTAATATGTTGAAAGTAGTATATCGACAGTCTTGAATTCCTGTAATCTTTTTACTACCTCACCTATTCATTTTTGTTATAAATACGTCTAGTCTGGCTACAACATATCTGTTATGTTTCCACAGACCATTAAATCATAAATTACATTAGGCGAGTACTACACGAACCATTAATAAAGAATAATGACGTACCGAAATAGTGTATCTTTTTCTAACGGTACACCTTTGCAAATACTGTGTATGCTTGAAAGTGAGGTGAAAGTTATCGGTAAGCGTAGTTATACTAAGAAACTGATGTAATTAGGTTCACAGCAGCAAGTTACGTGTTCATCGGGAAAATTAATAAAGTCGTAAACCGACGCAGTGAAAAAAATCTTCTGACTTTCGATTTACCGTTTCCATTAATCAAGAATATTATGTCAAACCGATATATCGAGTTTGATCGCGTCCATTCATCATTCGAGGAAGAAAGAAGAAGGAACTGTCCTCTAATCGATACATCTTCCAGCAGAGCAACCAACAATACGAGTGGAATGGTTCGTTGCTTCGTTTCTATCGACCTAGATTAAAAGCGAAACGTCATTTGTTCCGTGACTTATGACTCCCGACTCTCTGCGCGTTGTTTCATTCAGCCTGTATCGTGTGCTCGACTAACGAGCACCATGCTGCTCCTGATTGATGTCTGATCGATTTTTTTGTAAAGAGTAACGGATATAGCGGGACGAACTTTATTCTCACAAGCCGCGAACACAGTTTAGCACAGAGTGTTAATAATAATAATTGAGGTACGACACTTTTTCGCCGTGCATTCTGCACATCAGTATAATCACAGGATTCATACGCACCTGGTTCCCTTTTTTTGGTACCCGTTGAGATCACTGATTTAACACTTCGCACTCCTTTGTCAAGTGTGACTCGACATCCGAGGAAGAAAACTTATGATATGTTACGGTACAAATTATTCGTTGTTGTTTCGTGGCTGACTGACGCGATACTGACGGCGCACCGCCGATTTTTCCCAGGATTCCTAATAATGGAGACCCCTCCATTATCCTTGTAATCGTATAAAAACGCGGCCTCTGGCGCGCGACCGCTGGCACCTCTCAAGGGCGTTAAATCCCTTTTTCACAGGAGCCACCCGTATGCGACGGCATATCTGTTTTATTTCTCGTCTCCTTATCTTTTATTTCTTATCCAAACATCAATTTTCCTCTTCGGGTGTTTAGCGAATCTCGTGACTTTTTCCAATAGCCTGACGGCGCCGGGTTGACTCTTCGGCCCCCCGTGCTCGTTAAACCTTCATATCCGGGAAATATTTCCTCCACTTATTGAGGTTTTTTAGCGGCCTAAGATAGACGCCAGGCGTCTTTACTTAAGGCAGCTGTATCGTTGCATTTCCATCATCGAGATTCGCACACCTTCACTTACAAGGGAGGTTACCCAATCGTAACACACCGATTTTAATGAAATTTTAGTATGATATAGAACACAAAAAAATATTTGACAAGTATTTTGTTATAGCGACTGAGATTCATGTTGTGGGGGTGAAAATAGCTTTCAAAGTTGGGGTGGAAAATCCTGTTTAATCCTATTTATTGAATATCTCCGAACGTATTAGGCCCCCACATTTTATCGATAGAAAACCCGTATAAAAACAGACAAATCAGCCCTTTGCAGGGCTACCACTGTACTTTTAACGTGGAACAACTCCAAATAAATGGTTATCTTTACTTGAACAAATTTTCTATTACGGTTGCCACCGTACCTCGCATAAGCGTTGGAACATAATATGACTGTGTATACAAATTTTCATGAAAAATTGTAATGTTTTATTGCAAAATGTTACAAAAAAAGTTAATTTTAAAATTATTTTTAAAACAATTTCTTTTACATATCAGTTTAGACGAAAAGATTTGGCATTCAAAGACGCACAAATTGGATTTTGAAATTTTTGTCTAGACCTAATACGTTCGGAGATATTCTTGTATGTATTTGGTTCTTCCTTCATTTATTAATTAGTTAAAAACCAATATAAGTTCCACAAATATAAATTACAAGTTCGAGAGGTTTACCTAATATAATTAGTAAACAAGATTGTTTAAAATAAGTAGCAGTCTAGGAACTGTTCTTTGAAGTAAATGTCAAATAAAACATTTTAAATAGTAGGGAGTTGTTGGCAACAAAATTGAAAAGTAATTTGAAGTGGCAAGTTGTTAATCGACAACTGTTTTAACCGACGTCACTGTTAATCGACACTAATAAAGACATTTTTCCTCGATAATTAAACATTTCTTCCGACTAAGAATATTTCCAATCCCAATGATTTTTTTCATTTTACGGATATGAAATCGAGAATACCAATCTATCAATTACTATATTATATTATATTATATTATACAATATAATATAGATTATATAATACTTTGGATATTATACTTTTCTTTATATTTCCGCAACAGATGTTCGTATTGTTCATTTTTTTATCCTGTTGCTCTACTACTCTTGATATTCCATAAAGCAGATAAGCTCTGATACACCTCGATACATCCTAAAATGAATTTTCTTTCTTACTCTTTTTCCTTCGTAGCCAGACTTGAAAATTCAATGTTCACTTTGCAACTATGAAGATTGAGCCAATGTTGCACAATATTACCCACAGACGAAGCAAGATTCACGAGATTGCACTATAAATATCAAACTAGTTTTGATTGACTCAATATATTGCGCAATCTTTCAATTTGATTTACAGACGATCAATATTATTGTACAATATCAATTATTCTGCAATATATTGAAGATAATATTGATCGTTTAGGAGCCGCTTTAGATGGACACTTATACCTTTAGGGTTGGCTTTGCTCATTCACATGGTTTAAATATATATTGGAATTAAATTGTAAAAGACAGAATACCTCGGGAAGTATGCTCATTCACATGGTTTAAATATATATTGGAATTAAATTGTAAAAGACAGAATACCTCGGGGAGTATTTTCTGACAGCAACCAGCTAGGTTAACAGATACTTGAAACCTACATAGCTGTATCTGACGTTTCTGTATAACCCGCCGCCATTTACCTTTCCTTTCTAATTTCTCGGCCACGGTAATTAAGCGGACAGCGTATCATTAGAGGAAGAATTACTGGAGGGGCGGGCAAGCGGTTTTTACTTTTCGGCGACACCTCGTTATTAGAAGAATTCTTGACCGTCGCCAACATAGCTAACGCTGCTGCCACGAACGGGTGACCGTGGAATGGTTTTATGTACGAACTAATTGCAGTCCAACATGGCCCGGTGTACCAACGAAGGTATAATCAATTTTTCTTTTGCCCTGTACGATGGCAGACGGTACTGCGCAACTGTATTAAATGTACTGTCGTTCCATAAATCAAGTGGATAAAGATCTCGAGGAGCATACGTCTTAAATATTATTTTAATAACTGCAAACATCGTAAACTGAGACTGCTGTATTATAAATTATAATTATATCCGTGATTCTGGTCAGTTTTCTAGTGTTTATTTAAAATATGCGATACTGTGATTTGCCGACATTTTTTTTGTATAGATCCATCATTATGCTTGCCATTCAAATTTTATTAAATATTTTTCTTGTGATTTTGTTCTAAATAGTTCTTCTCATACATTTGTAAGTAGAGAATATTTTTAGGTGTTGCTGTTTAATCCTTACAATTCATATCATAATGGAACTCTAACATTTGAAAATGTTTTACAGCATTGCTATGTATGGTATAGAAACACGTAGGTAGAAAATGTAGCCTGTAGGATTGAAAATGCACAAAACTTGCTAGGAATTTTTCTAGGTAATAAATTGTCAGTGCTCTATGTCATTTAAAAGTTCCATTGTCTTTTTTCAAACATATGAGCCGTTGTTTTTGAAAGTAGTGTAAGTCCATTTTTGGAAAAATGAGTTGATGGTAGTTTTAGTCAGATATAGATATATTATAAAATAACACTTTCGAAAACAACGACTCATATGTTGAATTCCTAAACTTTGTTAAATGTTTCTTTACCAGGAGTTAAAAATTGTGCAACTTTAAATTTAAAAAATGTACACTTTCACTATGTCTTTTTGTTTCAATATACAAGAGATCAGGCTCGGCGACAGGTCCCGCTGAGCGCTGCGTTATGGTTGGCCGAGCGAGTATGCGTCCGCAGATGCAGCACTTTAATTAAAATTAAAATAAAAATTTTATATTAAATAAATAATAATTTTATTACAATAAAAATTTTCCAGCTGAATTACAACGAACTGTAGTTAAATAGAAATATTATTTCTTAATATGTTCAAGAGGTTGAAAATAATATAAGAGTATGTTCTAATTTTTCCAATGAATTTACTTTATAAAAGCTTAAAATCCGCTGTTTATTGATAACTCCTTAACAAAGCCGAAGTGGTACTTTTCGCTAAGGAAAAAATTATTTCATATGACCTAAGAAATTACCCCTGTCAAAGTTCTCCGACATTTTTGGGACACTCTATACAATCGTGACTTTTTAAACGAACTGATCAGTTTGAATCAATTTCCCTGAAGCCACAATTGCTAAACTTAAATAAAATTTCTAAACTTTTTAATTGGAGACGATAAGTTAACTCGTCATTTTCGTGTTCGCTATTATCAATGAACAATTTTTCAATTTCCTAATGCAACAAACAATTCTTTCACTGCAATGTGTTATAATATTCAAATTAATACGAATAACATCTGCGACATAAAAACTATAAATAAAAAGGAACACCACATTTACGTTTTACTGCGGTAACATTTGTACTATGTCTATTTCATTTATCTTACATTACTTTTCTCTGAACGTCCATGATTTAGAAATCACTCGGTTAATAGATTCAAATCAAATTAATATGGAGAACACACTATTATATTAACAGAGTTATGCTACTTATGCATTTTGTTTTCTTCGTTGCCAATCATGTTTATTTAATAATGGCAATTTTGGTCGAGCTTCTTCTACGCAACCTAAATATCTCGCTAATTTCTTCGAGGATTACACGTGTTGCACTTGAACATGTTCGCGCGTACGAAGACGTGAAAGTTCAACAAATCATGTGACTGTGCAAAAAGTCGGGGAGCAGATACTTACGTTCACTTTCACTCGATCAGGCTACCGATAATACTCAAGAATAGTAAGTATGTGTTTGTTTGAACCATCGATAATTTTCCGCTCTGGCTACGATGCCCTATGATTTCGTATGTAACGTGTATATTGCTGCAATCTGGTCGGTTTGCTTTATGCTGCACTTTCAGAAGTGAATGATGAATGACGTGTTACATGATTGCTCGGAAGATAATGTTCATATAGTAGAGCACGATATGATACATGATCTGTTTTTGCACATCTCTATTTTATTATCGAAAGAAGGCGAGACAGATTTAGTATGTGTCAAATTTAACGGGTTAGGACACAGTAATATTTAAAAAAATCGTACTATCAATTTATCTATATAAATTTCATATCCTTAAAATGAAAGACATCATATACTTTGGAATTAAGCAAAGGGTTAATAATTTGGAGTATCAACATTTTTAGTAGTAACATCAAAAATGATTTTTAACAATGACTTTTTTCCAAAACTTCTTGATTAAATTTATTTTAATCTCTGTTCTGAACTGTTATGTGATCTAGACAAATTTTTTAAATATTTTCTATTTCGTTTGACAAATTATTGCAAATCTCTTCGAAATAAAAATGTTTTACCAGAATTGAATAAAATCCCGATAGCCTGAGAAATTGAGAAAAGCATATCAACAATGTTTTATCGAATGGTGATAAACACTAATAAAACTGGTATGTTTATTGTAAAGATATACAGTTTAATATTATCTAAAAATGTTGAAGATGTAGTTTTTATAACCACTATAACTTCTTAGTTCCCATGTGTCTGAATAGTGGAGAAATGAGTCTCATTAATTAATCATCCGGCGATAATGAATTCTATTGCGATTACTTTTCATAGTTTCCATTCCACGGACTAATTAATCGATAGCACGAGTAAGGTTTAAGTGAAGGAAATGTCGTGTTTTATTATCGTTATGATAAAAACCCGGCAGTCCTATTAAGTAAATTACACTGTATCTTTGGACGAAACGATTTAATTATTCTGTTATCCCGGTTCACACCATTGCGAAAGTTACGTCGAAACAGTCCTCGCGGTGAAACGCATTGCAATACTGTACAACCGGCGCAATTCAAGTAATTTTCTATAATTAAAATACCACGCGCTACCTGGCTACGTGTTAATTCTGAACGGAGATATCAGATATTCGAGTTAATCCGATTTCACAAAATTTCTTAAGGGACGTATACCGGTTTGAAATCGCATTTCCTGCGGAATGCCTTCGTCGATTCGCGGAAATTACTTGCAATTCCGCCATGCGTTAGTATCGTTAATGAAATAGGTGTAAATACAAGAGATATATGTGACATTTAAAATAGAATACTAACAGTCAACTTTCGTATTTAAAATTTGCAGAACAATTCTAATTGCGCAACTCTAAAGCAACTCTAAAACGGAGCCCGGAATTTGTGATGGAATTGAAGAAAAAAAAAAAGTAAGCAGGCTTTACTAAAGTCTCTATTGCCAACAACCGTAGTCCCGTTGAAAGCACCGGTTCTCATTAGATCACCGAAGTTAAACAATGTGGAACGTGAATGGCACTTGGATGGGTGACCGTCTGGTTAAAAACTGGAAAAGTGACCCACCCGGGGTGTTTTTCACGTGTTATTGGCAAAAGGTGGTTCGGAACCCACCATAAACAGTAGGTCCCACTGAAAGGCGATTGTGAGAATGGAAAGTGGGGGAAGGAAGATTGGTAAATGAATTTGAAACCCTGAGGGGACCAAATATCATGTTACATTACTAAAATCTCTATTATCATTGATTTCCCAAGTTGTCATTCTATAAGTCCGACTGAAATCACCTGGATTATTACGCGTGAGTCTTAGCCGAGACAAAGGTGACTGCAAAGCATCACATCATCTAATACTGTGGTTCGGAACCACATTACCGACCGGTGATTATTGCATATTTTTGAAAAATGTATGGTACATGGCTAAATTTTCATTTAGCATTTAGTATGAACTAACTAAGTCACCCTCAATAATAGTCGTTTAATAGTTTCATTTATGATTGCAATGTCAAAGAAAATTTCTATGCATTTTTTTGGTACAGCAGAGTTATTGAAAATCCTATTAATAGGCTTCCGGTCGGTAAAGTGTTAATAAACTGTAGATTCCGTCGCGAAATAACCTTAACAAAGAGTTGAAAGCGCTGTTAAATAAATATAAAAAAACCCTAATGCAGGCTGAAAAAGGCAGTGGCAATTAGTGTAGGCTACATCAAGTAATTTCATACTTCAGACCATGCACTACTTTTGTACAAACTGGCCACGAAGAATATATTCAGATTTCGCTGGTGTTCGAGCTGTTTTTCTTTATTCCATGACATTTACGTCGACGACCGCGTATACCGTCGATTCATCGGTACGGTCAATACGCCTGATGATACGTTTCAATGCAGTGCTTCCATGCAATCGGCAGTGCTGTTTCGTACAAGACGGATCGAATCGAATCTTTCGGTAGAAAGCGGGCTCGGATGCACTTGCACGCCGCATTCCCATATATCCATTTCCTTACACGTGAATCGGGTTGCGACTACCGATTAAGGGAACGAAACGTTACACCGAACATCGTTGCCACGGACTTGCACTTTCGCTACGTGAACGATTAAGTGCACGCTAGATACAACAATTTCTCTGAACCCTATTTACAGAAGCAATTTATGGGGGTAGCGGCGGAGCGGCCGACGATCAATAAAGAATTCACGATCTGAACGTTCGCGTGTTCCTGCACGGCTACGCGATTTATAAGGTATCGAGCCCGTTTCGATTCGCATTAGTTAACGATTACACACCGTTTAGATCGTGTTTCTTATCGCTCCGTGAACCCCGTGTTCTTTCGCTGATCCGTTGACCGTTGCGCTAACCGACCAACGATGCTCTATTTTATTTATATCGCTTGTTTCCGACCAATTCCTTGCCCTCGACATGTTCTTAAATCATACCTTCGTTAATTGATTCTTGCTTGGCCGGCTTTAAACGGCATAGGTCGCAGTTTTCCGATTTAATCGTGACTTCTTTGTAATCTACTTTTAGTGATTGAATTCCTTGAGAAGAAGAGGCACCTTGGATGCACTTTGCTGCATAGATTCCTTAACCCCTTGCCCTACGGTTTATTTTATGGGTTCAGTGATTAGTAGGCAGGTCTAATTTTTGACAATAAAATAATTTGAAGAATTTAAATGTACTACCAGATTAATTCCAACCTGTTAAACATATTCAGAAAGAAATTAAATATTTATTTCACCCCAGCTTGTTGCAATTCAGGTAGAAATCATTTATTTTGCATAAAGATCTAGTGATTAGAATTTTCATTGCAGAGAAAATGTAAATCTATTGAATGCTTACATGTTCTCCAATAACTATACATTAACGAAAGCAAAATAGAATTTCATCTCGGTTTCAAGGAAATTAATAATATACATATAAATATATGTGTGTGTAATTGGTATATATGTTGCTTTATAAAAATGACGAGATTGAATTTATTCGGCTGTGTGCGGTTTGTATTATAATATGTGGTCTACTAAATATACATATACACTACTGTGCAAAATAAAGAAGCAGCCGGTATAATTATAAGATATAATGACAAACAATATCTTTATGTAAAAATTGTATTGTACAATGATTGATTTATTGCATGTAAAGTATTAGACAACCGCAATAACACATACTCTCAGAACTATCCTTTTTCAAAACTTACTGTGTTCTTATTTCATTTTTTACGCTTTTCTATTAAATATGACCGGGTGCTTCTTTCTTTTGCACAGCATTGTATATTCATTTCCCACGAAAAGCATCTTTATAATTTCTATAATTGCAAAATAACTGTCGTTTTCAGGACGTACAGAATTCGCACAAATCTACAAAACGTATATTTGTTAAATTTTCGATATAGGCCCGCATGAAAAGGTTGTAAAAAAAGAACTTTTAGTCTTCTCCCTGCAATTCCGATCAATTGTAATTCTCTTAAAATTTCTGTTCCAACTTCTCAAAAGAATCCAAGTGGTACGGTCGAATATCATAAAAGTGATCGTTCTTTTCGTTCGAATATTATTGCGAGTGACTGTATTTCTCCTGATTGTAGCCTTGAAGGACGTGTTCTGTCCTTTGCGCTGGTGTGCTCGCGCAAAACCTGATGGTTTTCGTTCACGAGGGACGCGTGTTCCTCGGATCGAGCGCTCAATGATCTTGCGCCGTTACGGCTAGCCACGTAAGTGAATTTAGAGCACTTATTGCCTCTGTCCGGCCAGGTACCGAGTTACTTTTACGATCTAGTAATTTCAGGCTTTGCAGCGGACGTCGGTTTCCCAGTTAACCGCTTGCTTCGGTGTCGTGACGGACGATCGCGTGCTTGCGAGAGCACGGTTTACTTTACATGCGTGTAACCTCACGTGTCGCCTTCCGACACGGAATCTCCGCGGCCGGTGTGCGTTCGCGTGGTTATGCTCACGATTCGATTGAAATACGCTCGCTGGAAACGCGCCGAGGAAGACATTAAGACAATTTCGAAGCCGGTAGACAGTTTCCTAAACGTGACCCCGGGCGAAACACACCTCGATGATTTGCGAGCAGTCGCCGCCGGACTGACCAGTATTCAAATATTAGACGTGCGAATTAATTCGGTGCCTACAGACTCGCATTTCTCATAACCATTTGAAATTCAGATATTTTATCAACTCGCGTCTGTCCGAAAGATCTGCCGTTTCCGTCTAGATAATGTCACACGACTTTGCTGAATGATAAACGAAATGATAAGACGCTGCTTAGACACCATTCTGCTGGCTCTTGAGTTTCAGAAAATGTATGTTGCAATGCTTATAGACGCGACAGAGCTTGTTAATAATCTGGAGTGACTCATAAATAAAATTTAAATTTTAGGCAACCCGACCAATTTATCCTTATTGGATACATTTGTTTGCTGATTTATTTGATTTTTTGTTGTACGACCAAGCAAGTTTTCGTTGAAACGATTCCTTCTTCACAATCTTTTGAATTATTTTTATTTTATTCCATGAGGATACAGTAATGTGGAAGATTTTGAGTACAGAAAAATTAAGTCTAGTTTTGAGAAAAATCAAGCTAGCAAATTTCAGAAACAAATTGTAACTAATATATTTAAAATCACAAAGATTTTCTGAAAAATCTTTAAATGTAATTAAATTAAATTAGCTGGTTGATAGAATGTTACAAATTTTTATTTAAAAAGTGGCCGAAGTCCATTTGTCAGTTGATTGATGTTAAGTAGCCTCCAGGAGACGTCTAGACCTCTAGCCTCCAGTAGAAATATTAAAGTAGCTTTAACGTGGCTAAAAATTGTCCAAACTGTTGAACATAATGTGGAAATCATAGACCATACATTCTTAGTATCAGGACATTCGTTTCTACCGAATGACAGATATTTTGGCGACTTAGAAATGTCATTAAAGAAAAATAATTTACTGTTTGTCCCCAAGATTATTACAAAGTTATCACGTAAGTGCCGGAAAGATAATAACTTTATTTTAAATGAAATAGAACAAGAGGAGTTCATATCAACAAGATTTTTGGAGGATGTAATTTTTAAAAGAGTAAAGAATTCTAACGAAGGAAGAACAAATTGGTTAAAAATATGCTGGATGCGTTATTTGAGAAATGAACCATATAAAATTTTCTATGAGATATCAATGCAGAGTTTCAAATATTGAATTTATTACCACGTCGGGATAGACTAAGAAAATTCGAAAATATTGTAATGACACAAAGGAGTAAATTGTTACGTAATTTATATAGTCAGAAGATTTCCTGAATTGCATAAATGGTGTTTTCCAAGTTTTGTAATGAAACATAAAATGAATTGAATATTGTTTTTTTAATTTGAAGCATTTTAAGTTCTATCGAATGGACTTGTGCTGTTTCAAATTTTGTGACAAATCTAGTTGTCAATTTTGAAAATGGCTTAAGTCCATTCTAGGTAAGAAGACACATATTCACTTAATAATTGCTATTATTTTAATAGGAATTGTAAATTTAGCTCTCTTAGATACACGTAAGGAGTGCGATGCATTGTTATCCTATACGTATATTTTCAATTTCATTGAAACGCCAACTCTTAAATATCTCAGTTTAAACTTAAATGGACATGGGCCAGTTTCAAAATAAACGGCTCACTTATGGACGGTAGTGTACAAGAGGATTTCGCTCAGCTAGAGTTCAGTTAATCGAACACTTCTAAAATTTAGTACGTATAAACGGATTTCCACTGTAGCATCTTACAGTATTGTCGCGGAGTGAACAACTCCGAACAAGAAAGGTAATAAGACCGAGACCGATCGTAGAAATGGAAATTGAACAGACGAGTAATCTAGTCAGCGAAGTGTCAATCTCGTCCGTCAATCCCGTACACTTTCACGATTCTTTTCCGGGTGTGGGGATTTCGCGAAGAAAAAGGTTGACACAGGCGATCCTTTTAATTAGAGATCGCCGCACTTGAATCCTGTGAACTGGCGTCGTTATAAGTGGTATCAGGAGAACGCTCCCGGTTCGAGTGCACCAGCAAAAAGCAAAGTGGATCACGCGCGGTAGCCTGTAAAGAAAATCGCCTATCGCGAACATGGAAACCGGACAGTCGATCGATAGAACGAACCGATCGACTTTCGCGGTCACCCGAGCCGGCCATAACGCGTTGTAAATGTGACAAATAAGCGAAGGAGAAGCGATCAAGGTGACTCTACCTGGTTCTACGTAGAAAATCGTAGACTTTAACGAAAACGGACTAAACCGATAACGGGTCGTTTCTTTGCTGAGTAATTACGTTGGTCATCAATTTAGTAATCGTCCCTTGGTTTTCGAAAAAATCGATTCGAGGATGGCGACAAATGATTTGTCCGTTCTACTCCTGTCATTCGCATACAGTAGGACCTCGATTAACCGGATCCCGATTATAAACTTATATACGTATAATATGATTATATTATATGAAGGGAAATAAATTCTCAAAAAAATTATATAAAAAAACTTTTTAAAAACCACACTTATATTAAAATGCACTAAATGGAATGTATGAAGGAATGAATGTTTGAAGGATGAAAAGTTGGAGGGGTGACTGAGTGGAAACGGTAGCCAGAGGTTAGGGAAAAGAGGGGAAAAGGGGGAGGAGGAAATGCCAAGATAAAGGGTGTAAGAAGTCGCGCGCTCTCTCTCTCTCGCCAGTAATTATTGTAAATATTGTAAATTGATGTAATTTATGTAGTTTCTGTTTTTTCATGTAAACTTGTATTATAGTAAGTAAGTAATAGGTAAGGAGTAGGCGTTAGAGTTTAGGTTAAGTATAGGATAAGAGTTTAAAAAATAAAGATTATATATTAAAATGCACTAAAAAGGAGATAATAATTTTTTTAAATATTAGTGACTATAAATAAAAACGTGGAGCGCTATACTATATTAACGCAATCTTCGTGGGCTCTTCACGCTTTTATTTATAGACACTAATATCTAACAAAAATTATTATCATTAAAATGCTTAAAATATAAATTATTAAAATGGGAAATTGCATGAAGACCTGAGTTATGAATAAACTGCAGATTTTCCGAATTCATGACTGAAATGAACGATGTGTAGTATACGAATCTATAAGAATATTAATGCGTTGTTATCATAGCGATTGATAATGTTGTTACCTTAAAACATAAGAAGCTATAATTATACTTAAAGTAACTACTTAAATATATTTCCGACCATCCATGGTGGAGGATATTTCTATTCTAAATTTTCTGTCTAAGCTTCGTTAATATTCCCTTTTCCTGTGTACGAAATAATATACCTTACAAAATCAACAAAGTCTTATTTTTAAACACTTTTTCCCTTATATCGAGTGTCCATTCGCACGATTCCATGATCTCAGAAGGACGTGCTCGTGTCTGTGCAAACACCTTTAGCAAACAGACGTAAAAGTCTATCGGAAATTCTTACAAAACCGCGGACCGAAGTCTCGAGTGCTCTCCACGTCCTCGAAGAGAGAAACCGAGTTCAAGAAGCGCCAACTTGAGCTTGAGGACGGTCTTAAAGTGCTCACGATCTACGTTTATTTCTTTATTTGCTATGCTCCTAGGTGTGTAATACACGTACACGTTGTGTATACGCATATGACACATTCATACACTTGATACATTACCTATTTCCCAGTACAGTGAAATAATATTGCAATTTATAAGACGTAGGATGAAACGATTTGTAAGAAAAAGTTAGAAAATATTTTTCACATCCTACGACACGGTGCGCTACAAATGTTTTTCATTTGGAGAGTATCTCACGCACCCTGCAAACTGTGAACCATTAAATGCAATGATGCTTTTTAAGTCTACAGGGTGTCCCAAACATGTACTTCCTTGGAAGTGGTGATTCCTGTGGCCATTTCAAGTAACTTTTAACATAACAACATAACCTCAATAGTCCAGAATCAGTAAGGAAGTTTTTGGGACACCTTCTTGTATATTCATTCACTGATTAAAAGAAATAAAATTTGATCGACACTATTACCAACCCAGATATTTTGTTCATCGATATTAAAGGAGTCGTCGATTTTTCCAACAAATACTAAATTAGCCGAAATTTGCTATTGTACTATTGTTAGTGTTATAACAAAGTTATCACTAGACTGCGGATGTTTATGCACTTATAACAAAATCGAAGATATCTATTAAAATTTAAAATTATTAAGGTGTAAGAATGTTTATACCTTGTAAGAATGTTTTAATTTTATAATATTATGTTTAGTTAAGTTTTTAAGGTTTAGTATCTTCTCTATCGTATCTATACATTTAATCGAGGACGATTAATTTGTCAGGATGACCGAATTGTAAGAATGTTTATACCACCATGAAGATGACTAAATGTATTACTTATATATTTACCTGTTATTGATTTATACTTTTATATATAATTTATTGATTTATACGTTACGTTAGCATTTTGTTAAGAAATCCATGTTACCATGAGTTTTGGTTAAATAAACAGTTGTGTATACGTATATGACACATTCATACACTTGATACATTACCTATTTCCCAGTACAGTGAAATAATATTGCAATTTACAAGACGTAGGATGAAACGATTTGTAAGAAAAAGTTAGAAAATATTTTTCACATATACGACACGGTGCGCTACAAATGTTTTTCATTTGGAGAGTATCTCTCGCACCCTGCAAACTGTGAACCATTAAATGCAATGATCCTTTTTAAGTCACATTAAAAGGTAATAACAATTAAAATCTCACTCCTTCCATTTTCATTTGTGCCCGGACCACAATTTAACACGTGTTTCAAAGTTGAAATCTCAACACATCACGCAGCGGATTCGATTATATTCAATTACACGGGCGAAGTAATTACCGTCGTGGACCGTTTTGAACGGCGGAATGTGGTCCGAAGCGCAGCCAATATATTGCCGGTAAGAAAATTTCGTCCCGCGCAAGAAATGGCCACTGTCTCGTGACAAAAGTCGCTGTCCGTTGGATGCGAGCATACTCGTAAATTCTTGCCCGCAATAAGAAGTTATCGTCATTCCGTCTTAATAGTAATTTCCAAGCTTTTCGTCTCGCGCGAGGTTGCATTAAATCGAGACTCTAATGACTGAGATATACTGATTAATATTAAGTACTTTCTCTTGTACGCTAGAAAGCGGTTTATCACTCGGGAAAACGGAATAAATTTTCAGCGAACGGACACTGACTATGATATTGAACCGTTTTAAGAGCATTATGACTCCGAACGAGTTATACGTGTACGCTGTTTCGCGATTCCACCGAAGGAAAGGTGAAATTATGTATCCAATAAATATTTCATGGGTAATCAAATAAATTATAGAGAAGGTAAACGCGCTTCAAAGATAGTAGTCACATAGTTTTAGTAGTGTAGCGTGCTAAAATAGTAGTGGAAAGTGAACTCAATTACATAACAAGTAATAATAATATACATACAACAAATAATATATATACATTGTGCATTATAAATAGTAATATATTATTCTGTTCGAAATATAATAGTATATACTCGATGAATTTTTTAAAAATGTTCTGTAAATTCTTGTACAGGGTGACAAGAAATTATGTGTACGCTTTACGATCGGCAAAGATCTGTTAAAAAAATTTTGTACAACACTGACTTTGACAAACTTCGATAAACGTCAAACGAGAGGGACCATGGGTCACCGTTCTCTTTAAAAGTGCCGTTAAAATTCAAATAACATTTATTTGATTCAGAATTGGGGTGCAGAATTGATTGATAATACTACGTTAGGTCGTAATGAAGTTCTGAATTAAGTAAGTTTATGTGTTATTTGAACTTTAACGTCAATTTTTAAGAGAACAGTTCATTTGCGACATGATTCCTTTCACAAGTATGTTCGTCGCGACGTGTAGAACACGATACGAACATAAAATTTGATCTTGAAAATGTATGCCAAGGTCAATTTTGCACAAAATTTTTTGTAATAGATCTTGGCCAATCTTGAGGTGTGAAATTACGTTGTAAAGGGTTTACACTAAATTTCATGACGCTTCTTATGTATACTGAGACGTTGCAAATTTTGCAACGTCACAATCATGTGAAAATATTAAATATAAACATTATAGATTACAATAAATATATTACGTATCAATGTAACATAGCAGAATATACATTTTCTGCACAAATATGAAATACAGAATATTTTTATGAAAAATATCCAGAATCAATTCCACCAGTGTTCATTTATTTCGCAATTTTTTTATAATGAAATTTTATTTTTTTTTGTCAACTGCGATAATTTCATAAAAAATGCACAAATACTTTTTTGATGTGCTGTAAACGTAAAGTATGTAATAAGAGCCAATTGACTCGATGAATTTGTGTGTTCATAAAGTATACAACAACGTGCTCCTTTCTCTACCATGAATAACCCTGAATAAGTTAAAAATACCAAAATAAAGTAATTATCAAGGTGCACTACCGCTCGGGGGTTGATTGTAATCCCCGTTGAAAAGTAATAAAGAAAATAAAAACCGATCGACACACGCGTAGCTGAAGAATCAAGTAAATCCGTCCGGAGGGATTCTGTCGAACGGTGTCGAGCATTTCAACGGTGCATATCTCGCGTTCGAATCTTCGCGAGTCTTCGACCCTCTTTATTTCTTATCAGATATGAAAAATCGGTTTGCTAGATTTATATTTAGAAATTTTATATTTGATCGGAGTATTCACTTCATATTTACAAACATTGCCTATCCAATTGATTTTACAAGTTAGCCAATTAAACTGTAGACTCAAATAAATCTCTACCCGAAATTATTGTGTTCGAACGAAAATTCGCAGCGTTTGTAAATTAAAATTGAAAGCTACAGATATTTATTCATAGATTTATTCGATAACATATTTTCCATTCTGTTCTATTACTTGTTGCCATTTTCGAGGTAACTTCTCGCGTTATTGGAAAAACATATGAATAAATCCCTTAATGTTATCTTCGATTCTTAATTTGAAAACGCTACGAACTTTCTTTGCAATCCAATATGTGTAATAGTCAAGATCGTTGAGTGATTACTGTGGAAAAGATTTACTTATAATGACTTGTCAAACGAGGTAATTTTCTACAATAAAATTTACATAAATATTTACCTTTTTCATTTTTACTCACAATCAGGAGGTTATGTGTCAAATCAGATGTTAGGGTAAATGCACCTATTACTGCGGGTGTACGTTTTACTGCGGAATTTTCTACCGACAAACAACAAATTATTTTTCTTTAATGACATTTCTACGACGCCGAAATCTCTGTCATTCGGTAAAAACTAATGTCCTGATATTAAGAATTTATGGTCTATGATTTCCACATTATGTTCAACAGTTTGGCCAATTTTTAGCCACGTTAAATTTACATTAATACATCTATTGGAGGCTAGAGGTCTCGACTACCTTCACATCAAACAACTGACAAATGGACGTAGGCCACTTTCGTAATAAAAATTTGTATCATTCTGTTAATCACTTAATTTCCTTTCTACATTGTAATTTTAAATATATTAGTTACAATTTGCTTCAGCATGAAAAGATAACGTAGAAATGTAAATATTAATATTGATTTTTCTAGCTCAAAATAAACAACTGACAAATGGACGTAGGCCACTTTCGTAATAAAAATTTGTATCATTCTGTTAACCATCTAATTTCCTTTCTACATTATAATTTTAAATATATTAGTTACAATTTGCTTCAGCATGAAAAGATAACGTGGAAATGTAAATATTAATATTGATTTTTCTAGCTCAAAATAAACAACTGACAAATGGATGTAGGCCACTTTCGTAATAAAACTTTGTATCATTCTGTTAACTATCTAATTTCCTTTCTACATTGTAATTTTAAATATATTAGTTACAATTTGCTTCAGCATGAAAAGATAACGTAGCAATGTAAATATTAATATTGATTTTTCTAGCTCAAAATAAACGGCTCAAATAAACCACGACCGAAGCATGCTACCGCAGTAATCGGTACAGTTAGTTTAGTTCTCATTGACCCACCCTGTATAATCACCGGTAGAGAAGAAACGTGAAAAAGTCTCGAAAAACGCGAGGAGTTATTTCTGATGTGTAGAGATAGTTTGAATCCGGTTGCTGGTCGCGGGGGCGTGCATGTTGAGAGAAACGTGTCCGGTCCTCGGATTCGGAAAAACGACATAATCGAAATTTTAAGGGGAGAGGGGGGCTAGGGGACGGGGTCGCGGTCGGAACCACCGCTGCATCGGGACGGCTCCAGCTCGAAGAATGCATATCCTGCATCGACAAAAGGAGAGAAAGAGAAGATGCAGCTTGGACACGGTTCGAGGTAGCGCATTACCGGCGTTTCTTTCTTTCCGTTATCGAGAATCGATTCACGAGCGTCGATATACCCTCCGCCGACGGTCTCCGAGACGTTTTCCTTTTTTTTGCACCGTCGCGAATCTTTTGACATTTGCATCTTAGCTGCCGTGAATGCGCTGGATGCCGGCGCGATATCGAGCCGTCACTCCTGTGGATAACATCGAGAACGTATTGCGACGAGAAACGGGATAAGCTTGAGGAAGAGGGTTGAAGACTCCCCGTTGCGCGAGATTCTACATTTGAATCTTGTTAAAAAACCTCCCAGCACACACAGATGAAGAAATTTCTTTTACGATTATTACGTTCGAGACTCGCATCGAACAGTCCCATTGTTTTACACTAATCGAGATTTCAGATTCATCACTTGCCGTGCTATTTTCTGCGCAGTAATTAAAACTGCCTTTCAGAATTTCCTAATGGAAAAGGGATGTTTATTTTATATCTAAATTTCGATTTACCCTTTGTGCTCCTTTGTCGGCTGTGACTCGATATCAAAGAAAGAAAAATGTATATAAAACGGGCCTTCATGTATATTTGGGTCTTCCTTTATTTATTTAATTGTTTTATTTTCGAGTTAACGACAACCGTAGTCCCGTTGAAAGCACCGGTTCTCGTTAGATCACCGAAGTGAAACAATGTGGAACGTGAACGGCACTAGGATGGGTGACGGTCTGGTAAAAAACCGGAAAGTGACCCACCCGAGGTGTTTTTCACGTGTTGTTGGCAAAAGGTGGTTCGGAACCCACCATAAACAGTAGGTCCCGCTGAAAAGGCGATGGTGTGAGTGGAAAAGTGGGAGATTGGTAAATGAATTTGAAACCCTGAGGGGACCAAATATCGTGTTACATTACATACATTTTCGAGTTAACCCCTTGTCGTATTTTGACGAGCCAGACTCGCGATGACGGGATCACCGTGCATGGCAAATCGTTTAGAAGTGGGCTACCTTTTTTGAAAATAAAAATGCTTTTGATCATTACGTTATGGTCAAGGCGTTTTGGAATTTGGAAAAATACTAAAAACTTTCGAGTATAAAATTTCACATCTCGAGTTTAATCACATGGGAATTTCTACGTTCTATTTTCTTCTACGGGTACGTTTACACAACCTTACTAAGGAATCCGAAAGCTCGATCCTGTGCACGCATGTTACTACATAACATAATAAATTCCTCATTTTCTAACAGAATGCGTTTCCTGAAATAACCGATTCATCTTGTACGCGTTCTCGCGAATTCCGCAAAACTGGAGGTAGGGGACAGGGGATAAATATTTTCAGCCAGTTAATACCATGCATTACGCTCCGTCATGTGCCGCTCCTTCCAACGTAAATACGTGTCCGATGCTCATTAAACGATTCGCCCGATACGAGGTATCATTACAGGCGCGATAATAATCAATCGAAAATGTTTCGTTCCGTACGCGACGCGAATTAATCGATTCTAAAATGATTTACAATCACCTCCCATAAAATATTTGATGCTAGGAATTCACACATTTCTCACATTTCCATTCTACATGGTGTCCCAAACATGTACTTCCGTGGAAGTGGTGATTCCTGTGGCCATTTCAAGTAACTTTTAACATAACAACATAACCTCAGTAGTCCAGAATCAGTAAGGAAGTTTTTGGGACATCTTCTTGTATATTCATTCACTGATTAAAAGAAATAAAATTTGATCGACACTATTACCAACCCAGATATTTTGTTCATCGATATTAAAGGAGTCGTCGATTTTTCCAACAAATACTAAATCAGCCGAAATTTGCTATTGTACTATTGTTAGTGTTATAACAAAGTTATTACTAGACTGCGGATGTTTATGCACTTATAACAAAATCGAAGATATCTATTAAAATTTAAAATTATTAAGGTGTAAGAATGTTTATACCTTGTAAGAATGTTTTAATTTTATAATATTATGTTTAGTTAAGTTTTTAAGGTTTAGTATTTTCTCTATCGTATCTATACATTTAATCGAGGACGATTAATTTGTCAGGATGACCGAATTGTAAGAATGTTTATACCACCATGTAAATGACTAAATGTATTACTTATATATTTACCTGTTATTGATTTATACTGTTATATATAATATTATTGATTTATACGTTGCGTTAGCATTTTGTTAAGAAATCCATGTTACCATGAGTTTTGGTTAAATAAACAGTTTCCTACGAGTGAGCAAAGGATATTGACGTGTCAAACCTCCTTACAAACTATCCACTGAAATCGATGCAGACAATTTTTATTTTGCACTAGCTGACTTGACAGACGTTGTCCTGTCGAAATTTCAATAAAGTTTGTGATCGTTTTGTGAATCTGTGAAAAGCTATTGAAAATGTATAAACAAAGTAAAAATTAGAAAAAAACGCATTTCTGCGTGATCATATCTATCAACGATTGTGGCCATGGATATTCAATTTAAGGAGAAGTACATTCAGAAGTACATCAATGGGAAATTTTACATGCGAGATGAATTCTATCAGTAGTACACCGTTGAAATGCTGGAAATGTGTCTCGAATTTTTTTCCTGAAAACTTTTCCAGGACCATAACGAACAAAACTAAAAAAGAATTACGCATATCCATTGTTCGAATCGTCAGTTACGGTCTTGAGTTTATACGAAAATCCCATAGAAAAAAACACTTTCATTTTTTCCCGCATTTTGCATTTTTCCGAGCAAATTTTTCAATTTTTCTTTCCCTAAAACCCTTATTCGGACTATCACGAATATAAATTTAAAAAAAAAATTAGCCAAATCGGTCTAGCCGTTCTCAACTGATGCGCTTACCAACGAACATTTAAGTTTTATTTATATAGATTTAATTTTTATTTATATAGATACATAAAAATCCGCAATCTAATTTAATCTTCATATACATGTAGTAATCTGCGAGGATACTGCCTCCTTACACTCCTAATCTTTCCAACCAACTCCCACACTTCACAGGAGTTTGGTGGGGAGGCCTCAGGAGTAGGGAGAGGAGCCGTCTGCGACTCGCGAGCCGTAAGTTGCCTGGGCCTGACTTGCAGAATCATTTTAACCCCCTTGCTGCACGATTTTCTTCGCGATTATAATAATTACAGTCTTTAATTTCACTGATGCCAATAAAATATGTGTAAATATTGTATACCCACAGTTGCTATAACGCCGAAATATTGATTGCAAAATAATTGAATGTTGTTTCATCCTAAAATAAAGACATAATGTTCATATTTAGAAGTACTCGTTGTTATATGGCAAGGGGTTAAAGAATCAAGTACACCTATGTGTAATACACATACACATCGAGTAAACGTATATGACACATTCATATACTTAATAAATTATGTATTATGTATAAATAAGCCTTTATAAATCAATAATTTCTCGTTAAAATATCTTCATAAATTTCGAACATCAACACCGACCGTAAATAAATTCATTTCGAGTTAATCGTGATTTAATCCATTTTCGTCGAGGCGATTAATTAAATGCGAAATTATTAGGCATCTTTTCCGAGGCGACACACATACACAAGATCTCCATTAATACCCGTTAGTGGAGTTGTAATTTGCAAAATGTTAATAGGTACAACATATTCACGAAGTTATGCGTATTTTATATTCGATTTCAATGCCGGACCATTTTTTCGTTTTCTCGTAAATCGTTCCACGCGAAACGGTCGCATCGAACAATTACGTCTCTTTTTTCGTTCTCTAAAAACTGATCGTTTCGCGTAACGTCTCCTGACGATATTATAAATACCATTTAAGAGAACATCAGACCGTGTTTCGCAGTTGATCGTTGGGATCGCGGCGAGTTTCAAGATCAATCGCCGGGTATTCATTAAGACGTAAGGCATGCACGCCTACCGTGATTTTCGTGTCGTTTATTTCGCGTATGTGTGTCCTTTCGCGAAATTGCCACTTGGAAACGGAGCGGACAACGTCCTCGGGGAGACCGAAAGCGATCGTCGAATGTGTTCCTTAACGCGAACCTGAGTAAACGTGATACAATATCGGTAATGACAGCCATTAAGTATTTTACGATATAATGATAGCGGGAATATTGATCGGAATATACTATGACCTCTCGATCTCGACGGCGTCGTCGCCATCGTCGCCATCGTCGTCGTCGTCGTCGACTTGAACAAGATAATTGCCAATGAAAGAGCAACTATGTGTTCCGTGCAGTTCGTGTAACGTTTATTCGAGACGAAACCAGCCGATGGTAGACTTTGCATTCCATTTGCATATGATATTAACGAGGCACATAGCCGCGCGCCGATCGAACAAGCGGCTACAATCTGTTCTTTAACAATTATCGCGCTGCATTCGAAATACGAGAGCGTGATTGCAGTTTATGTGCGAATGACAGTTGCCAACGGAAGTCGATGTGTGATATTAATAAAAAATACCACGTTTTTAAAAACGAACTAAAAAGTACAAAATAATGTTTCCTAGTTCCATACAGATTCCCAACACTGTACTGATAGTCCTAAAAATTTCTAATTGTGAATTTTGAATAGCTGTGAAAATACTTATAAGATTTAAAACGAAAAACGTGGGGCGCATGCAATAGACAATTGATGAATAAATAGTTCACCTAAATCACTAAAAAATTTATTTCTCCGCAAATGATATGGACTGTTGTGTGAGTTTTCTCAACGGCAGCTACTCTCTATACTCCTTACTATTATCTTGCGCCCCAAGTTTTTCGTTTTAAATCTTATAAGTATTTTCACAGCTATTCAAAATTCACAATTAGAAATTTTTAGGACTATCAGTACAGTGTTGGGAATCTGTATGGAACTAGGAAACATTATTTTGTACTTTTTAGTTCATTTTTAAAAACGTGGTATTTTTTAAAAATTTATTTTTATTTACATAATTATTTTCTGCTTTCTAGTCTTATGTATGTGAAAGTTTTCAATCGATTTTTAACATTTTTACCACGTTATGAAATTATAACAGAGACATGTACTAAATTCAGACAGTATTGCGACCGCGACATATCGAAAACAAATGGAAGCAGTAACGGTGTAACGATTCTTTCACTTGGTAAAAGAAGCGATGATGTACTACGAATCGTCGCACGACGACGTACTATCATATACTGAGCTCCGTCGGGGAAAAGTGGGTCCGTGGAGTGGGGACGAGTCAGAGTGCGCACGCATAGTAAAGTAGAGAACATTGTCGCGCGGAGTGGGGATCGCTGAACGCGATGACGTAGTTTCGCGAGGAGGTGAAGAGGAAAAATATTTAATCGTTATTGCTCCGAAACGGATAGACTTTTAAAAATTTTTTGTTTGAATAATGCATTTTCATCCAGTTCTGAGCCATATGCCCGATTTCAAGTCTCTAGCTCATCAGGAAGTTAGTTTAAAATCAATTGCAAAATTTGCCACCGAACAAACAAACAAACACACAAAGAAAGCGAGCTAATAAAAAAAAAAAATGTGCTAAAAATTATATTTCATCGAATTCAAAATGTAGCACAACGGAGAACTTGGGTCAAAACTCATCCGTTCTCTTAAAAAAATATAGTGAAGTTTTTTCATTATCAAACTGAATTTATTTAAATTATGTTTTCATTCCTCATTCGGATGAAATTTATATTATGAGATAACCGGGTAGAGAAAAAATACCCGGATATCTCATGAGATAGTCGGCTACCCGAGTACTCGGTTCCAGGGACTGAAAACTGCTATGATATCGGTTCCAGTTCTCGAAACTGTTATTAACCCCTTGCACTCGGAGCTATTTTATTTCGAAAATTAAACATCTCTTCCTATCTAGAATAATTCCATTCTATATGATTTTTTTTATTGTGTGGATGTGAAATTAATAGAATACCTCATACAATATTGAAATGTTTAATAATCGGTGACTCAGAGTCACCACACGAGTGCTAAGGGTTATGAACCGAAATGATGTTATAATTGTTACTAAATAGAATATCGGTTCTGGTTTATATCTGGCTTATTTCGATTCCATAATGGATGTCGGTTCTGTCATTCTGTATTGTTGTCGGCCTTATATATTTATTATTTAAATAGTTATCTATTGATATTTATAGTTTAAAAAACTTTTATAATTTGTTTGTATATTCACTTTATATAGACACGTGGTTAGTAAACTTGTAAAAAAAATTGTGAAAGAACAGCGTTTTTATAATAATTTGAAGTAACACTTCCCAATGGAAGACCCTATATCAAACTGGGAGGCCATATTACTACCCCTTCTTCTATTAAAAACTATTTCGATAACGTTCATCTAACTAAAGTCTTCAACGTCATTCGTTATTTATTCTTATCTGTGCACAAAATGGACGACGCTGCACATTGTCGATGATAGAATAAAGTATGTATTTACGTAATCTGTGACACCAATAAGACAACACACGGTTGATTGAAAATTTCGGTTAAGTGTTCAGGTAAAACCCTTCGATTTCTTAATTTATTAGGCCACCGTCCGTTGATAGGTGCTCTCGTTTCCCGCGTATAATCGCGTGTATCAAGCGAACGGTCTGCAGGTCTCCAATTTATGTCAAGCGTCGTGTTCTCGCTAACAACCACAGAGACGCAGGACGCTGCGAGAGGCGCGTAAGCGCCACGCTGTTGCTGCTGCCAGATACGAATAAAATCCCAAGCCCCGAGGGATCAGGCATCGAGAAAGTGATAAAAGA
Organism: Lasioglossum morio; assembly: GCA_916610235.2. NCBI lineage: Eukaryota > Metazoa > Arthropoda > Insecta > Hymenoptera > Halictidae > Lasioglossum > Lasioglossum morio. The sequence goes on along the minus strand of OU744328.1, from coordinate 5,952,827 downwards.
CCGGTGCCAATGCGACCGTGCAAAAATTCTCGTAAATTGTTCCTTATAAAAGAACGTGAAATTATTGCCGTCGTCTTCGCTCATTCCTGGTAGCGATTTCTCCTGTCCCCCTTCCCACATCCCCCTTCTCGGTCTACTGTTTTTTCTCTTTCCGTGGACCGCGTGCTGCGTGCTGCGGGCTCTTATTACGAAGATACGCGTATCAATGTACATAAGTATATTCCCGCGTAAAGTTGCTCGTGCGGCCGAGAAGAAAAACGAGTTTATGCGTTTCTGACGTGTGAGTTATGTTTTTCTGCCTCCGAACCTTCCGAATCCGACACGCCGCTTCTCTTCGTATCGCATCCCATTCGAACTCGCTGTAATCGCGGCCAAATTGACGGGTAAGCTCGGTATCGAAATAGTAATAGCTAGATGCCACCGGTAATGAGTAGCAGAGACCGGGACTGCTTGCTTAATGAGCTTATATAACTATTCTACAGAGTGTATTAAAAGCAATGCTCATCCGTTCTAGGGGTGAATCTACACCTCTAGATTGGTAGATATTTGTGGGAGAATAGAATTTAGGTAATGCTCTCAGCGCACAGGTTCAATCAAATATTAATGATAAGCGATTTTGGTTCCTTCCCCAACGTTCACATGGTTCTAGTATAGTGTCTACTAGCATAGAGTTAACCATGTTTATATTTTCCAATATTGAATATATATGTACTATTCTTCTACGCATAGCAAGTATGGTAAAGTTTCGTTGGCTATTAACCCATCGTGTTTAACATATATTACAATATACATTATTTTACAGACGCAAATTTCTCTTGAAAATGATCCATATCTGGATCGAAACGTTGAGAATTATTTAAATTGCAAAATTGCTTATCATTATTATTTGATCGAACCTGTGCCCTGAGAGTATGACCTTAATTCTATTCATTATCTACGATCGACAAAACGGAATATTTATTTGGGAGAGAAGCTTACCGTAAAATTGTTTATAATAAAGAAAATTGTTGTTACAGGTTGCTTTACATCAATACCTTCTACTCATCCAGAAGAGAAAACGTTTGAAAGGAGCCATAATCGCTACTTCGAAGGAAAACCCGCACAACTCGAAAACCACTAGTTTGGAGAAAATCCTATTTAAAGATTTAACCAAAGATCAACTGAATATCACTTATCTCCATAAAATCACATTAGAAATATCTTCTACTTTGTTTAGAGTACACACACAGTGTTTGGTACAATGTAAAGGTGTTTTTGTGGGAATTTATTGAATATATTTTTTGAGCCCAGTATATATTATAGTAAAAATCGCACAAAATATAAATAAATTTAATCTTGTTATTTTTTTAATACTGTCCACATCTGACACTTTTGATGGTCGGCAGGTTAAGTATTAAAAAGTTGTAAAATGCAACTTTTATTATTTTTTCTACAATACCTATCTACTGCTACTTTTGAAAAAAGAATTTTTCACATCCTGTCGTAAACTAATTGCTCTAGCTTCCCAAAAAAGTTAAAATTGTATAGTACAATATTAAAAAAGCTATCTTCTTTTTTTAGAGCGTCCGAATATTTTTCTGTATCTCAATAAATATGTGTTTGCGACATACGGCTTCATTCAAACTTTTTCTCTTTTGGATGAGTGGAAAGTGTTGATGTAAAAAAAAACTTTAACAACAATTTTCTTTGTAATAAACAATTTTACGGCAGGTTTCTCTTAGAACCGTCCACCGATCCAGAGGTGTAGATTCATTTGTTACACATGGTTTTATTATTCTTGTGTTGGAGTGAATTGCTACTACTTAATTTTGTTCATTATGTCGGAGGTATTAAACTGTTAACGTATAGTATGCTTGCTTATAATTATATAATGATTACGCATATGTATATGAAGTGTTTATGAACCTTGACGCACTATATCGCGCATTGAAATCCTTGTGACACAGTTCGCGAAGCATTGAAGTCACCAATATGAGCTTAACTGCACACGTCTTGAAACGTTAAGGATTTCAATCCTTTATTCATATTGTGTATACATCAATACACATATATTCTAATAAATCTAGCCTCTGTATTGACATACTTTTATTTTATTTACGTTTTACTTTTACGTTTTCGTTCGGTAGTGTGTGCACATTAATTTGTTTAACGTCAGTTTTATTGAAGTATATTATTGATCTACTTAATATTTACAAATTTTTAAGTTGTTTAATTTTTCAAGTTTGCATTAGTTGTTTTATAGAACGATATTTTCTTTAGCCTAATAATGATTGACAAGGTAAGATCCAGTACTATTTTCTTGGTCCTTTCATTGATAAAAGTTTTTAGTGTTTCTCTTGAGGATGTATACTTAAGCAAGTGAATAGTTGATCATATGTTGTCACGTAACGGAAGGTAAGTAAGTAAGCAGTTAGCAAATGACTCACTTAAATGAAAATTAATATTTACTCACCACTGTGTCCTGGCGTGCGACGTTTGCATTGTACTTCAACAATAATTCAACTACCTCCAAATGACCTTCCGAGGCTGCCTTCTGCAACGGTGTAACGCCAGTCTGAAATAAACAAATCAAATTTACTAACATCGCATATATATGTATTTAAAATTCATTCTTCGAATGTATAACATTAAAGTTATAATTAAATGCACATTAAAGTTATAATAAAGTGCACATTAATGTTAGAATTACATACTTAAGTATTTAATAAATAAAGCTACCCTTAACTAATTTTAAACTTTAAAGTGATTAACATTTCACAAACTAACATAACTTTTATATTAAAATGAATTCTTTAAAGAGTGTATTGGAAGTACTGTCAATAATTCCGGTAAGTTTCTAAAGTATGATTTATATTTTACTGACTTCTTTTCACCTATAAATATTGCTAACATTAACAAACTTGTTTCTTCATTTGAAATATCGTGATACGCGTTGAGAATGTGTAAATCAATAATGCACCACTTTTCATTAAAGAATAATTATGTTTTCCCTTCAACATTGGTTTCTGAAAATTTTGTTACGTGACATACAATATTATACTTGCTTAACATATGAACCGAGTGATGTAACGCATAACAAATAAGATTAGTGGAAGTATAATTTGTTGAATCAAGAAAAAAGTGAGAAATATTTAAAAAATGGTAGCGAACACGAATAACGAGTTAACTCGGCAACCCTAGTTAATACACAGAAATAGATGTTACATGTGTTATCTTCGATTTTCAAATTTCACATTGTTAAAATGAATTAACTGTTCAATGGATAATATACAGTTGTCCTTAAAATTCGAACTTGACTACATTCCGATTACCTGGAAACAAAGTCGCATTATCTCGCTAGAAGAGGCTATAAATAGAAACAAAGAAATAAAGTGGTCAACCCAGGCGGTTCAATCCCATTAAGAGATAAAATAGTCGTAAACTCGAAAATCACTTCCACTTTTCCTACGGTCACAAATTAAGCAGTTCCATGGCGAGAAACTTATGTTATCTGTGTTGTTGCTCGATGAGAATTAAGACGACCGTATTTTGGAAGGAAGATTCTCTAAAGATATATGTGGAAGCTCTTAAATAGCCCACGGGCAAGCAGTCTAGGCTTCAGAGTAGAGGAAGCTACCACGCATAAATCAGTCAAGCTGTCTCTCACTTGGTCCTCTTTGTAAAACTCCATAGCGTCAGAAAGTGTATAAAAATGTACTGTTATGTTTAAGGATAGGTGTACAAGCCACCTTTCCAGACGAACAATAGCCCAGGAGTGTGTACGCCATGTTTAACACTAAACCTACCAACACCGGTCAAAATAACCGGTTCCACGTTTTTTATTTTACAATTAGAAAAATAATGAAACTGATTTCATATGAAACGATTGTTTAGATATCTTTAGTAGTTCATGTATTATTAATTAACGTACATATTATTAAATTTATTATTATTAAAGTATTATTTAGTATTATTAAGTTATTTAGTATTGTTTTAGTTATTTAGTAGTATTTAGTATTATTAAATAACGTACATATACAATTAAGTAAAATCAATCTTGTCATTTTTATAAGGGAACATGTACCAGTTACGACAGCAGCATTAATTTTTGATAGAATTATTAATTTTATAAAACACATTTTTCTCTCGCAGCTCTCGTCACAGACATGTTTAAAGTTCTACTGTTAGTAGAAAGAATTAGATGAATGTTATCAACAGACAGCGGATCATTATGCAAAATAAAAATTGTCTGCATCGATTGCAAGAAATAGAAACTAAACTGAACGTTATTTCTTCCCTTAATGATTTTAATAAAGGAAAAATCATATATTGACATCTTCAATATTTAATATTTTTCAACAATTTAAAATTCCATCTTCTCAATTTTGCTATAAATGCATTAAGATCCGCAGTCTAGTTATCAACATTGGGAGAACCGATCTAGTGCTAAAGTTATTAATACTCATCTGGAGCGATTCTAATTTAAAATATTCTTTTGTCGGCCACTGCGCGGTTTGCGGGTTAGAGCCGTCATGCATCAAGGATGTTTCGTTTAGGAGCGTTTCATGTTCTCGAGAACCAATAAAAGTGTTGCGAAGCGCGCGTGAAAATGATCACGGATCGTGCATCAGTGTAGCAACCAGATCACAAACGGACAAATGACCGGGCAGACTATTTGATGTGGCGAGATACTACCGTCTTACAATCAGGACGACAACCACGACGAAGACGTATCAGGGCCTCACCAATAATTCCGACGCGGTAGGTACTCTGACGCATCTTCCATAAATCATGAAGGCATCCCTTCGAGCGAAACTTCGCTCCCCTTCACCGCGTGGTTACAGGTTTACAACGAGCAGCTGAGAATCATTGACAAGCTCTACATGAAAATCGGAGGTCTATCGCTGTAAATGGAAAACCGATTTTTTTTTTCGTGAATCCGTGACGTGTGCACTCATGAATCATTCAAATTGCCCCTGACTCTCTCTCTCTCTCTCTCTCTCTCTCTCTCTCTCTCTCTCTCTCGCTCTCTCGCTCTCTCGCTCTCTCGCTCTTTCTCAATGCAAAGAGCGATCTGTCTTCAACGAGGAGAAAACCCGCGACATTTCCTTTCCTAGGGTCCTTAATGCGTTCTGCTTTTACCTAATTATAATATACACGCTGCGCGAACTAGAAACCCAACATGGAATGTACACTTCAGAATAATTACTTACTAATAATAATAATTACTTACTAATTATCGGTTTATGTTAGGTACACAAATTAATTCGTCGCTCTCACAGTTAATCGATTGTAATTTTATTTTAACACTAGAGCTGCCGAATCAGTCGAAATTAACACATTACCAACCGGTGATTATTGCATATTTTTGAAAAATGTATGGTATATGGCTAAATTTTCATTTAGCATTTAGTATGAACTAACTAAGTCACCATCAATAACGTCGTCTAATAGTTTCATTTAAGATTGCAATGTCAAAGAAAATTTCCATGCTTTTTTTGGTACAACAGAATTATTGAAAATCCTATTAATAGGCTTCCGGTGGGTAAAGTGTTAATATGTTTACGCTCCAGGGAAATTCGAATTCGATTTGGTTTTCATCAGGGATCACAAACTTGTCCGTGGAAGCCAAAGAAACCCCACTATCAATGTGACCAGAACTTTTTATCCGTTAACGCTATCATTATACAGTGGAACCTCGGTATAAGAGCTCAATCCGTTTCTGATGTTTGGATTTATTCCAAATAGGACATATAATAAACCAACCTTTTCCATAAGAAGTAATGAAAAATGATTAATCCGTTCTCATGTAAAAAAACTCCTATTGATATTATACCTACATTAATGGGGTTGCAAACTAATTTCAACACTGTTCAAACACATAACTAAACAATGAGATTGTATTGTAGATTTTTAAATTTAAACTCTGCTTAATGCTAAAATGCAAAAAGAAACACTCAATACTCCGACCTCATCAGTAATTTCATTACTGATACTTACTCGTATGATCAGTCAGTTACTAATACGTCAACTCTGAATATAATTGATTATTAATTTCATTTTTCTCTGAGATAATTGTTTTAAAAAAAAAGAATAATTCTATGAAATTTTATAGCTAAAAAACAAAACGTGCCCCAACCTTTACAACTGTCTCTTACTAAAAATATTCGAACGAACTTCTTTATGGAACCACATACAACAAACAACTTACGAGGAATAACTACAAATAGCGATTGTTTTGTTCAAACACCAAATGAATATTACGTTTCCACAAAATGTAAAAATCCGACGGGTGAGATTAATGTGAATCGGTCTCGGCACTGACAAGGTATGAAACGCTTTGCTATCGGGACCTCGTAGAAAAGATTCGTCGTAACAATGAGCATTAAATTAAGATAGTTCACGGTGTGTTAAGAGCGCCACGATCCAGCAATGAACAAGCCGGTAGCAATGAACCGTCGAACGACGATGTTTCTGTGAACGGATTGGAATTATTGTTCATAGCGATTCGTGAACCAAGTGAATCCGTTTTTACAGTTTCAATCAATAGTTATGACGTCGTCGATCATTAGCTATCTTCGACGGTGGTTGCGAAGCAGGTGAGGCTGCAATAACTAGCCTCTGGTCATAATAAAATGGCTGCCGAGCACTAGCTATCTTTTGTTCGTCGCTGCCATTACAGAAATGAAAGCCTCGGAACCGAATAATTATTAATTAAGCCGTGGTTAGTTTGCGGTCTAAGGGTCAGTCTCGGTTAAGATTCCATAGCTCGAAGAATTCCGGTTATATCCAGCTTCCCCGAGTTGACGGTTACGATACACCTTGGAATGATAAATGTCAGATTACGTTTGAATGCTTTACCATTCATTCTTCCATGGAAAATATTTCATTGACACATCGTCTACCGGTAGTTAATTAATACTTTTTAAAAACCTACAATTCAGTTATAATTAAGCAAAGGATTTATTTTAGTAAATTGTTAAATTCTAACACCAATTTCAATCATGAAGAGACAAATAACTGACTAATCTAATCTAATCATTTAATTTGGTACTATTATTTTAAAAAGTACCAGTGAGGGTTATTTTGAAAAGTACCATCAAACTTAGCCCTCGTTTTTGTTCCATGAAACAGTGAAAAAAATTATATAACACTTTTTAAGGTGTTTTTCCAAAAGGAAGGATATGATCCTTAAATCTGTTGAAGAATCAGTCACGAAAAATTGCATAATGTCTTTACAGAGGTTTCAATGTGTGATTTTTAAGGAGAAATGAGTCATCTGTTTCTCATCTGCTACATCGTGTAAAAATATCATGGAGGAAAACGAACAGTAGTGCGCGAAAGTAGAGTCTCCAAGCTTTAAAATGAGTCTAGATTTATTGCTGTACTGTAGTTTGTTACTTTATTCTATAAAGCAATTTTGCAAATTACCAAGTTAAATACTCGATGTTTGTTTCGATTGAAGAAAAAGACGTTTCGATTTGAAGCATTCCTTAACCGGCAAATATTGATTGGTCTATTTAATTTCATATTTAATTTCAAATTTAATTCATATTTAATTTCATCATAAAGCAAGTGGGTCATTTTTCTGAATAACATATATTATAATTAATTTCATCAAGTGCTTTGAAAATTGTATAATAGTTTATAGACGAAATTCTAATTAATCTTGAAAATGATCTAAACGAAGATCGAAACGTCGAGTATTTAACTTGGTAATTTGCAAAATTACTTTTTAGAATAAAGTAACAATATTATAACAAATATATATATATAAAGTGATAGTATATAACAATAAAGTGATAATATTAACAACAAATATTATCGAAAGAAGAATATATTTATTGCTGTACGATTGTATTTCACGAAATTACAACAAGTTAAATATCGCCGGTTCTCGAGAAACAGAAATTCAATGTTTAAATACTTTTCGCATCCACTGTAGGAATGTAGTAAATTCTATTTAAAATCTTCATGGTGAGCCACGTTCGATGTTACACGGCAAGCGGTTAGGATAGAAAGCTAGGAAAAGCTAAAATGGTTTTCGAACGGTATCACGTTTCGGTATAAAACCAAAGAGTAAATTGTTTTACGGAAATCGTAAACGTTTTGTCGTGTCCGGTTTTATAAGCGACAGGATGCTATGGACGCCTTCGGTCCCGTTGTAAAGTTGCAGAACGTTTACACGAAGGCGTCGATTTCACGCGACGTTAGCCCGGGTAACTACCGAGAACGAAATAACAAGGGTAACACATTGTGTGGACGAAAATCGTGTTGATACACGTGTTGACGTGCTTCCAACATCCCTTATCACGCTGAACAGCAAATAGCTTCTCAATTAATTCCTCGGCAGAACTATCAATCTTTGTGTACTGAATTCATTGACTTGAAGGGTACGTACCAGAGTTTGGCAAAAATTTAATCAACGATTGATGATTCTCTACTTCAATCGTTAATCGCAATTAACAATTAAACTCCCACTTTAGTCGTTAATTGCGGTTAACAATTACATTCTTTTCAATTGTAATCATCTCTTTCAATTGAAATGAAATACGGAATCAAAACTGTATGCATAGTGAACAAAATGTAAACTGAGTTTAGGTATATTGTCATGTGGTCTATTAATACGATCTCCATGTGCCTACTTATTACAATTTATGGATAGACCGTGTATCAATTAATTTCAACAATTGATTAAATCAGTCTCCGATTTTTCGATGATTTCTTTCGTTATTCAACGATTGACGATTAACTTCATCAATTGATTGAATTAATCGTCGATTTTTCAATGATGACCTTTCTTAATCATACACATTAATCAATAAATCTTGATTAAAATTTTAATCAATATCCAACTCTGGTATGTATGTAACATGATATTTGTAACAATCCCCCTATTTTCCACTCTTACCATCGCCTTTTCAGCGGGACCTACTGTTTATGGTGGGTTCCGAACCACCTTTTGCCAACAACACGTGAAAAACACCTTGGGTGGGTCACTTTCCGGTTTTTTACCAGACGGTCACCCATCCTAGTACCGTTCACGTTCCACATTGTTTAACTTCGATGATCTAACGAGAACCGATCCTTTCAACGGAACTACGGTTGTTGGCTATATCCAACTCTGGTATTTTTCATGTTTTTCGACGTCGATGTGTAATTTTACAAAATTCAGATTAGCCTCCAAGAAGTGATTCAACACCATTAGATTTTCTTTGTGAGATTTTTTGAAAAGTCTATGCTAACAACCCGTAAACAATTAGTGACTTAACGAAAGACGTTCGAGTTGCAATTCGTAAAATAACTCTAGCAACAAATATTCTGTTCCACGTATAATTGCAATAGATCATTCGTCCAACGACAAAAACGCTTGAAAAATTTCAAGAGTTCCGAAAATACTTATTAAACCGGAAACACTGTAGGCGTGTTACTTGGATAACCTCTGCTGAAACATCTTTCGTTATAATGCACTGTTGGCAAATGCATCGCTAACCGTTTTGCGCAGTAAGTAACGGAGCGTATAAGAAGCAGCCAATAAAGGGCTCACACCTTGTCCCTTCTTTTTCGCAGGAAACGGTCCCGTGTCAGCTGCAAGCCGGACACGCATAATCCGCAGGGTATTAGGCAAGCATCGGACCGGGTTTCTCCCTTCACTGTTAATCACGAAAAATGTGAGAATGGAAAGTAACGGTGATCGGTTCTCACTGATAAATTCTAATAAGATACGACCATTGATCGCGTATCAACTATCGGTTAAGGATAATATTTATTGATAGGCGTGTACATCAAGTCCTATACAGCAGCCTGTGTAATTAAGTAGTATCCAGGCGCGTGTCGGCTCTAATAAACCGGATTAATCTCAAGTGTCACCTGTAGAATGTATATTAATGGTGGCTACTGAAGCATAACCAAGATTATTCCAAAATTTGAGCTATTCAACAGCATGTATAATATGTATAATGACTCGACTGCGGATCATTATGCATTTATTTGGTTATGCATTTATTATAATTTGGTAAAATTTTTATTTATTCCAGATTGTTGGATTATCAATAAGTTACCAGAGCACAATGCACTTATTGTTCGTAGTCAAAAATGAATGAACGGTCTCAGTGAACAGGGATTACGAAGTATCGACGAAACGATCTCAGAATCGTTTCTCAATAGAGATCTCGAGTTAATTGATACTTTGTTTCAAGAATCGTACTGTGGGGGTCTAACCTAAACAGTCTGGACACACGAGGCGACCTTGTTCCTTTTGGGGTTTCAACGGTTTTACTCTTAGAGTCAATAGAGTAATTATAATGTATACGGTTAATATTAAAATTAATGTATAACGTATAATACGGTTTTTTTCTTAGAGTAATACTACTAGTGTGTATTTTTTAACACCCATATGCAATACATATCTACAATGGTTACTACCACTGAAAATAAGATTCCATTTAATTCGACTTTCTGAAAATTTACCTGAAAAAATTGAAAATTCCATAAACATCCGCAGTCTAATGACGGGGTAAACAGCCAAAAATAGTTTCTATTCTCATTATGCAATTCTTATAGAATTTTCCGCGTGGTACTGAAAAACTTCAATTTTCTCGAAATTGTACAACTTTAACGAATTTTATCAAGGTTAAAAACGTTCGTACCATAATCTCTCTATTTTACCCATATTCTACAAAGTATATGCTGGTCCCTTATTTTTTAAGATAAATTAAAAAATATCATCAATAAACGTTGCAAAAGTAGTGCCTCTCCGTCTTTAATGATCGTTTAAATATATTTAAACAATAATAATGTATTACTATTAGTATTAAACTTGTATTACTATAGTACTGAACAATACAATATTTTTTATAATAACATCATAATCTTTGTTCAAAGTCGAAAAATATGTTTTTTTTTCAAACTCAAATTTCTCTAAAACTGTGCGTCTGGGAGAAAAATTAAGGTCAGACTCGGAATCAGCGCGGAAAACTCTGTAATAATTGCATAGTAAAAAAGAAGTTTGAATTTGTTGGACGTGTAATTGCTCAGAAACTCCGAGAAATCTTTTCTAAATGAACAATTCCCACTCAAATCGCACAGCTTGCACATCGAAGTCAAGCCTGTATTGAACAGCCATTTCTTTTGATGTGCTGCTTATTCATTCCGCAAGATAACAAACTCCGGTTTCAAGAAATAGTTATTTCGCGGAAGCTCGTCCCGGTTTTTGCTTGTTCCGAGGAAAGACAACTAGATCACAGGAATCATGATAACTAGGAAAATTGTAAAACTGGGCGCAGTTACGGTGTACAATCTGTTACTATCCATTCAGTATATCTGTTTTGACATTGCGGTACCGATCATTACCGGCAGGATAGGGGAGAGGTATAACAGCGGAGGTTTGCTATACTGGTTAGTGGATTCCACGGCAGGAAGTAATGATCTGTGACTGATTCGCGAAACCGACAGGAAGGCATTTCTCTTTTTCGAAAAAAAGGCTAACATTCCGTAAGCATTATGCGAAAAACACAAGAGGCATTATGGACACCTATCAATCAAGTAGCTGCGAGCTGCCTGCATGATTCATGCGCTACGCAATCTCTGTATTAGTCGCTTCCGTATGAAAATCAGTTAGACGAATTTCAACATCGAATCCACATAGCTTCTCTACGCAAGAACAATTGTACAATTCTTGCTCCTAATTACGATCATTGATTTTCATTAACGACGAACAGAATGTAAAGCAACTTTTCGGAACTTGGAATGTGCAATTTATCTCGTTCTCGTATTATACACATGCCGTTTTTGTTGCATAAACAACTCATAAGTAATAAATAGTAACTTGTGGATCTTTATGCAAATTAAAAGAAATGTCTGCACGACTTCTAAGAAACAGTAGCCAAGTGAAAATTGAATTCTCTTACCGATAATTTTTACAAGCTACGTACAAGCTACGCAATCCCTAGAGGAGCTAAAATCCTAAATAAAGATAATTGTTTCGAATCAAGTCATTACTGTCTTATCGAATCGATCTCCGTATTTCTTCGACGGGCTGTCGAAAATAAATTGTACCGAGCGTTCGCCGCTCCGAACAAAGCGGTTAATTTAGATTCCTCCGTCGCGGTTCGTCCGCCGTAAAAGATGTCGAAACGTCCGTGAACGGTCGCTGGTTCGCGCGCGCGCTTCAACGTTTACGTGATGGAAGCCCATACACCGGACTAGACCGCGTAATTGACGTAACAACGTGCATCATGAACTTTCGCATAGCCGCTGCCCGTTTTCCATTTATGGCGTTAACTAACGACGGGTGGCATAACGCGACCAGAAAGGCTGCCCTGGACATAGAGGAGCCAGCCCCCTGGCTGATACTACCCAGAGAGACCAGAGAGAGAGAGAGAGAGAGAGAGAGAGAGAGAGAGAGAGAGAGAGAGAGAGAGAGAGACCCGATTGCCCTGGTGAAAGCGGACCATTGTCTCTGCTCGCGGTCGTTTCGAGCGAACAAGTGTTTCCGCGCTCGCCACGACGCATCCGCTCTTTGTGATTTATTCGCGCTTTGTACGCCGTTGGGCCCTAGTATCGACCGCGATTAACCCCGCGCCGCGATAAATCTCTCCGACCGAGCGGAACGCTCCGCTTCTACCGCTTACTTACTTGCTGACCGGCCCAATCACGACTTTTCAACCCTCTACTCGAAATCCAGAATGGGAATCGATCGGACGTCCAAAATAATCGTACCTCTTGACTGACGTTTCTCTAGTCCCTTTCACTGATCTTACTTGCCACTCTAGACTCAAAGGCAACCTCAACACTCGTTTATCAGACACTGAGCAAGGTACCATCAAGGGCACATTACTTCCAAAAATTCTACAATCCAAGTCAAACTTCCTGGTTTGCTCAAATTGTGTCTGTCCAGAGTAAACTGTATTAGGGCCAATCACTTGCTGTCTCATGCCAACAACCGTAGACCCGTTGAAAGCACCGGTTCTCGTTAGATCACCGAAGTTAAACAATGTGGAACGTGAACGGCACTAGGATGGGTGACCGTCTGGTAAAAAACCGGAAAGTGACCCACCCGGGGTGTTTTTTACGTGTTGTTGGCAAAAGGAAGTTCGGAACCCACCATAAACAGTAGGCCCGCTGAAAAGGCGATGGTGAGAGTGGAAAAAGAGGAAGAGGATTGGTGTAAATGAATTTGAAACCCTGAGGGGACCAAATATCATGTTACATACACTTGCTGCCTCATTGTAGCGCGTGATTATTGTTAATGATGATCCTAGCTGTAAGTGTAATTACTACTCCGAGGACTTAGACCATGTTCTATGGCAGTGTCGATTGTATGATTCGCAAAGAATCAAATTAGTAAATAACCTGCACAAAAGCTCGATCGAGGGTAGATAGTAACCTCCGTAAACCCTTGATCGAGAGTAGATAATTACCCATATCTGAAGACAAGCGGCGTTGCTGAGGGTATTATTATTGAGGGTACTATTATTTAATAGAAGGTGGTTCGGAAACCACCGTAATAAAAAGTAGATCCCGCTGAAATAGACGATATGGAGAGTGTTGGTAGAGTTGAGAAGTGTGGAACAGGATTTGAAACCCTGATTATTTAATAGAAATACCAACTTCCCCCAGCAACGTCGCCTATCTTCAAACACCAAATGCGTTCGATACAAATACAAAGGTTATGACTCAAGCACATTCAAACGTATTTTTTAGCTGCTACAAGATGGAATAAAAAAAAGTTTTTCCGATAAAATATAACGATGACCTTGAAAAAACTGAAAGATAACCGGATAGAAAAAAATGTTCTTCTATGATATTCCTCCTTCGGTAGCATTTTAATTATGCAATAAATATTTTTTGTGCCATCTATCTACATAAATAAAAGTTAAATGCTGTTCGTTAGTAAGCGTTTTGGCTAACTTTAAAAAAAAAAATGTTCGAGTAGCCCGAATAAGGTTTCTAGCGAAAGAAAAATTGGAAAAGTTGCACGGAAAAATGGAATATTCGGGAAAAAATAAAAGTGCTTCTTTCTATTGGATTTTTGTATGAACTCAAGACCATATCTCACAATTCGAACTACGATATGCGTAATTCTTTTTGTTATTGGATAACGTCTGTCGGGTCAGCTAGTTAAAAATAAACGAGATATTTAGGTGGCCTCCTTTAGCTGGGACACCCTGTATTTCGAATCACATCCTTTCACTGGAAATGTACTTGCAGCGATTAGATAAGCTTAATACGTAGTTGTAAATCGTGACAACATTTTTAAATTATTCTGCTGATACATCTTATAATGAGAATGCGTGAAAATTATCTTATTAGCGTGGCAGGATGAAGTTATTATCGGCGCACGTAGAAACTTCTAAATAATATATCTCTATGAAATAAATGTTGTGCGGGTGCGTGCAGGACGTTCACAGAAATACGCTCTCCCACGCACGATCGACGAGTATCCGGAGGAGTGTTTAATGTATTCACCCCTCTTTCCAGAAGAGTCAGCCGAGGCATGCTAATTGCCTTTTGGACAATAGTGGGATACCACGTTGGCATGTGATCCTCTGAGCACGTTCTACCTAACATCGGGAATAATTTCATTCGTTCCAACCACGTGTGATTGTGACTTTTCTTGCGGCAACATATTCATACAGCAGATGTCAATTTCGGAAATGAGACATTTGTGTGAAACGAAAAATAAAGAAATGGAAATTGATTTTCTTCCAGTCAATTTGGAGTATTTTTTTGCATTTTCAATTGAAAATTATTTAAAATATTTCTATACGTTTCTACTAATACAATAAATTACATGCAATTATTGTAAAGAATTGTTATTAATTCGTATTGTTCCGTTACAAGTATTACATTTATCTTGATTTTAAGACTTTTTGATTTGATCAAATCAGTTAAATAAAATAAAATTATGTTCTAAAAATTCTACTAATTGTATAAAATGTTTTGAATTTGCTATCGTTGTGTTGTCGTAGCTTGTGATTTATACACACTTTATTTTCTTATATTTTTGATACGCCTGCATTTTTAAAATAAAAGTATAATACGAATAATTCTCAAATAAATCCTAAAAACGTGTTATAGGTTCTAAATTCAATTAAAAAGTACTTCCGGTGTATGCAAATTGCTTACTGATATAAAAATGTGACATGAGGTTGAAAATATTGTTGAATACAATATGAACTGCATTAATTTTCAACATATGAAATGTTCCATCAAAACTTGATCAACAAAAATGTATAAAACATGTTTGTGTAAAATACATTGGAATCTGCAGGATTTTTCTCGATTCTTTCCCCTACTTTCGATTTATTTGTCTGTCTCTAAAAGACTCTTTTGATTGGTATGATGGGGCATAGCGCTCTATGCTGAACTTTCCTCTATCAAATGAACCTGTGTGCAGCTCAAAATATGCTCGTATAAGGGCGAAAAGTATTTCCGACTAAACCCATGTTTCCACCCCTAAATCTATTAATATTCCAGGAAATCACGTCGGTTTGCCTACCCCCTTAAGAGTTATGTAAGCCACCCTGTACACTAGGGTGGTCCTTAGCTATACCTGGTGAAATTTTTTTTGTGAGATTTTTTCGCGGCCTCCCCCTAAAATTGTGCCTTTGGGTAAGAAAATAATTCCTGCAAATATATCATTTTTTCATGAAAAGGAACAATATTGGGGGAGGGGCCTGCCGAAAATTTCATGGTCGAAAAATAAGGACCACCCTACTGTACACAGTGTGTGCCAAAATTCCCCTAAAACCCGGAAGTTCCTTGAGTCATTTGAAGCGACATTTTCCTTAGCAAAAATGGTTTACGTGGCTTTGTTTAGGAGTTTATTAACGACAAAAAAACACGGACTAATCAGAACGCGGTTATTGCGAACGAAGTCCGACTCGGCGACAGGTCCCGCTTAGCGTATAAGCCAAGAACAGGTGTGGTTTTGGGGAGGCATAAAACATCGGCACCATGAAATGCGAACAGCGATACGGTGCCGATGTTGTATGCGTCAAATAAGGTTGAGAAAAAGGTCAAAAGGACCTGGGCGGTGGGGGTTTAGTGGGTATGGCGGTAGACTTAGTATTAGCTAACGATAATCCCCCCAATACCATCTTACCCCACACTACCCTCCCCGAACAACATCGTAGGGGAGGGTGTCCGTAATAGGATTCCCCCACCGCCCTTAAACAAAAAAAAAAAGGTCCCGCTTAGCGTGACGTCGCCGTTAGCAGAGTCAGAATCAATCCGCTGTAGCCGCGCTCTGATTGGTCCGTGTTTTTCGTTAACAACTCCTAAAAAAAACCGCGGAAACCATTTTTGCTAAGAAAAATGTCGCTACAAATGACCCAAGGAACCTGCCATTTCCGGGTTTTAGGGGAACTTTGGGACACCGTGTATGAATGACTTTGATTGAGAAAATTTGGAGTTCGCAAACTTAATTGCCAACCTAATACTAAATGGCATTCAACGGATAGTATTGTAACGTGGTTAAATAAATATTCAACCGTTAAATTGACATTCTGAATATGTGAATACATGAAATTCGGACAAGCAGACTTTCGTTCAGACTTTTATCGTGGAGATAAAGGCGAAAGATCGCGAAACTCGGCACTGCTCTTCGTGAAACACGAAGAGGGAAAGTTTTCAGGGACCGAGAAAGAAAGAGAAAAGACAAACGACAACGTAACATTTGTCTAACTAACAAGCTACACACCGAGGCGGGAACTGTTAAATCATCCTGTATCAGTATATTTACCGAAGGATAAAACGTCCGTGGTCTTCTGAATTTATTGCGCGGCCTTGATTTATCTCGCGAGAGGATCCCTGTTAGCCGTTTCGTGTGCGGGTTGCAACGGAAGAAATCGCGACGAGCAACACAGACACTGGGCCTGCGTATTTATCGTCGATCAAACCGCGTATATCTGCATGCGAAATTGTTTTTAGCGAGACGATCGGTGTTCGCCTAACTGCGATCGGAGGTAATGTTGGCCGCTGGGGGCGTCGGCGTCCAATCTTTAAGCGTTAATTACCGTCTGTCTAGAACTTAGTCGTTAGTTTCATCAAGCCCCGCTCGAACTACGAACGAAACAAACGCGATTATATCTGAGCTCGAGAGGCAAAAAGGGTGCAGCTCGGACTTTTCAAGGAATATCGGGTTCAAATTTTAATGAAGACGCGGAGTATACAGGGTGGTACAATAACTTTCACCACCTTCGATACTTCCGATATACATATGTAATCACATGTGTGCGTGGAAATATTATTATATTATACAAAACTCTTTAAAATTTTTTAAATAATAATAAAATAAAAATTTTTTATTATGGATGGAGGCGTTTCGGAGATTTTTCAGATTACCTTGATTTCTTTAAACGAAAATATATTGACCTCTGTATGCCCCAAATCTAGTAGTTAAGGAGGTAGACTTATTTCCAGGATTTCAAGGGTGCGGGATGCGCGTTTTCATTTCTTAATAATGTAGAGATGAGCTTTTGAATAGTCAGAAACGCTTGATAAAAAATCAATCGAGGCCGCGATCGCCCTCAAAAGACCCATTTTTACATTTGCGAGGCGTAATTTGCATTATTCGGCAGCATGTAGCTGTCGCAGCTTTATGAAAATAACTATATGCCCAGCTGTATGCTTCCGAATAATGCAAATTATGCCTCGTAAACGTAAAAACAGGACTTTTGAGGGCGATCGCGGCCTAGATTGATCACGGTTATGATGACTTTCAAACGTCCATGCGCGTCCGCCATTCCAGTAATTGTTTATGCATGATTGCATCAAAAAAACAATAGGAATACTATGGCAATGCTGCAGTTAATTTTCAAGTATATAATTTATACATTTAAGTATATAATGCATACATAATACATTTTGACAATACTTCGATAAAATTAATATTGCGAGCATTCCGATATTGATCTACGTACAAAAATAAGAATATACACATAAAATTCCGAGATTCACATAATATTGTTAATATCAAGGAAAAACGGTAACAAGAAAGTTGCAATTAGAACGTGTATTACGAGTAATTTCATATATTCCAAAATTTATAATTTTTATCGTTACAAATGATATTTCATATTAATAATTCGTAATGGAGTTCCGAAACACTAGAATTGAAGCAAATAAATGTACATTAATTCAGTTTAAAAGACATTCAGCGTCGAACTGTACGAAGAGTTTCATCTTTGGGGTAGCTACCCTTAACAGACCGTGTGGCCCAACGGATAAGGCGTCGGACTTCGGATCCGAAGACTGCAGGTTCGAATCCTGTCACGGTCGAAATCCTTTTTTTTGGTTTCTTCCTATCTACAATAATATAACTACAACATCAGACGCGATATAGTAATAATCGAGGGCTAATAAACATATCTGTGTGTCAAAAATCTTTATTATATATCATTATTGCAAAAAATAATATGAAATGTCCATTAAAATCTTAATTGTAGTTAAATTACTTGCAAATAAATATCTATACATTAATTAGTATCATATAATCCATTCATTGTCACTTTATCGCAGATAAACTAAGCTTTACTGTCGTGGTAATGGTTATTTCTTTAGCGAGTTTTATGTCTCATACGGTATTGTAATAATTTCTGTTAGAAAAGAGCCTAGTCGAATAGATTATGTACTTTTCTGACCACGAAACACGATAACAATAAAGAAACTGTCTCTTGTGGGCGGTGATAAGCTTCGTCACGATTCAAGTGGGTAAAGGGAGTTTTAGTAAATGAATGATTATTGTTAATCTTATACAAATGTTAGTTATGGTTTTGTTAAAAATGTATTGTGCAACGTATCGGCACAAAACAATACAAAATTGTAAGGGTCTGGCTAAAAAGATATAGATATACTACCATTAATAGACAAGGGAGATATTGTTTTCACAAAATGGCAGTACCTATTGTGATTCATAAATAAAATATATGCCCGTATAAATTATCTAATTATCTAATTATCTCATAAAACACTGCTTCGAATTGTGAGAGTTTCGTAGTAAAACCTTGCTTCACATTTTATTTGTACTCTTGGTTTTCTGTTTATTATGCAGTCGTTTATTATTAGTTTGATCCATTTGTGCATTATTTAAACGAAAAGGAACCATACTTTATTTTGACGTGGTCGTTTTTTAATAAATTTTTGTATTGCACTTGTTAAAATGAAGCAAAAATCGTAGGTACATACTTACGGGATCAACCAATACTACATACCAATTTAAATGTAATATCTAAGCTACATGTAACAATATTGTATCTGCTAAATAAACCATTTATCTAATCCAAATAAACATATTCTAATGTACGTATTTAAAATATAGGGTCTTCCATTAAAAAGTGTTATTTTAAATATTTTTAACAATTTACAATTTCTTTTACAATTTTACCAACCGCGTATCAAAGCACGACAACTCAAATCTTCACAAATAAAAATTCAAAATGATACTCTTAATAGAAGACTCTTTATTATGTATAAATAATAAAATATTACTAGGTGTATGCAAAGGTGTTAGTCTTTTCCCAATCACCTTTATTTACATACATTGACACCGAACAAACAATTGCACAAAAAAGCGGAAGAATGATAATTATAAGTCGACATGGTTGAGTAATAAAAAACTACTAAAACTTTTGTATACACCCGATATTAGTGGCAATAGTTTTTTGCATTTTATATCGAATAAATTGATTTTTCCGTGAAGAATGATCGGCAGCGATGTGATCACAGCGGCCGAAAGTGGTGTAAATGGGACCGGGCGCAATTACCAACGTATACTGGTAATTACGTTTGTTACACACGTGGAAACGGGACCCGCTGGCATAGGTAGCGGCGGCGGCGTGCAACTCGTTTAAAACGGACACCGCAAAGGTTGCGCGAACACTCTATAATTCACTGCGCATACGCTCGGTATCGACCTACGATAGTGTCGTCGGTTAATTTGTTGCTTTCACGACTGGCCACGCTCGCCAGGCGCCGATACAGAGGAGAAAATAAAATTATCCGCGTTAAGTAGGCGTTGCGATGCACGCGCACGATGAACGAAGAACGAGAAATAGACAAAGAGAGGGAAGAGGATAGCGTGAACGGTCGATAGGGGTGGCTTGGTCGAGGACGAGGAACAAGAACGCTTGGGGGGGGGGGCAAACTAAAAGAGGGGCAACTACGGATTACTTGCACAAAACTGTTATCAAAGGATATACACTGAGTGTAAAAAGTATTCGTACGCCCTTTAACCCTTCACTGCATGTTTTTGTTTAATTGGTATGAAAAAATTGAAAGAAGCTCAGTTTTTGTGTTTTGTTTAAGAGAAAAATATTTTTAAAAATTACAACATTTTCAGAAAAATAAACATAGTAAGAAAACACATTCTTAGTTTGCTATATACCAGATTTGTTAACCCTTTGCACTCGGAGCTATTTTAACTCGAAAATTAAACGTTTCTTCTGACCTACAGTATTTCCATTCTCTATGATTTTTTAAATTTAATAAATGTGAAATTGATATAATACCTCATACAATATTTAAATGTATAGTAATTGGTTAGATACCGACATATCTGATAGTGTAAACAATTATTTAAATAATAGTACAGTAATTTCTAGTGGCGCCTCAGAGGCGCCACTCGAGTGCTAAGGGTTAACTGTATCATATGATACACTATGCAGCGAAGGCTTAATATAGAATAATTTTTTTACAATTGTACCGAACGTCCTGACTTTTTATAATTAATTAGAAGCATTGGTTTACGAAATGATATGCAAAATAGATTTTCCAAATAATTATAATTTACAAGGTTACATGCGATCATAAAAAAGGCATTTTTTATAACTTCTTTTATTTGGGCCCTTAATGAAAATTGATAATATATGTTTCGTAGATCTTTAGCTACAAAGAGTTATTGTATATTATGAATCGAGAAATATGAAACGCAGAATGAGAGAGGAAAAGCGAATGGCGTAAGCATCGATAGAAAGGGAGAGGACGCCAGAGTCTAGTTGACCCATGACCGGCGGAAGTCGTACGTGCAGACTTCGGCGCTAGAGGAGGGCTCATATCCGTTCGAGAAGGACGGACCAAAGCGAGGGGAAGAAAACTGAGAATCACTATAAATCAATGCGTAGGCGTTACACTCGCATCTTACATCGGGGTTCCTCTCTGATTGTTTACATATACTCTGTGGCAAATAATTGATTTAACCGCAGGCCATCGAAATATGTCCAGGAATTATGATCAACCACAAATTCATGATAGTGTAATTTTTATTTGCCGAATTCATATTTCAATGATATTTAACAACGAAAATGATGTGCCTAATATTTTAAATTATTCTGAGATTTAAGTTCTTAGAACGAATTGGATGAAAAATGCACAAAGCACGCAAAAACACAAAGCCTACCACAGTCAAATGATTGGTTCTTTGTGTAAAAAATAACTAAAAATAAATTAGAATAAATCTCTTTATTTGAGCATCTGTTGTAATGAAAATCGGGGATGGTCTAAATGAATTCAATGTTGTTGTTCTTATAAAATAACACTTACTTGGTAGAACTTTTTGAAGAAGAATCTATGAAGCTAGTGGAACATTATTAAAACTGTGATGAGGTTCATAGAGTAATTGTGTAAACCATATGAAATATAATCCAGGAAATTGACGAAGCATAAATGACAGGGCAACTTGTCTTCCTTAGTGGATGCCATAAAGCATATTTACGTGAAACTTTTCTTTAATGATAGAACTTTATATGAAAGGGCAAACTTGTTTAAAAAATGTTCAGCTTAATGCCACGTTGTGAAAAGTACATAGTGTCAACTGAAATCAGTATTTAGCGATGTATGTGTACATATATGAGTCCTTTCTCTTGTCACTATATGAGCATGTATTTTATCATAAAGAGGAGTACATTTCCAGTTATATAAATTATCTTTTCCATAATTCCTTCTTACGTCTGGTTACCCGTGGTTACCGTTACCATAGTTAACTTCATTTATCTGACTTATCTGTTTCTAACTAATCACTATTACTACTCGATATTTTCAGAATTGAAAATGAGAAATTAATTGCACTTTATTATAGTATTATCTTAACAGAGAGACTTTGCTCCCGTGAAAAAAAGCAGGTCGGTTGCACTAAGAGCGGACTTGGACTGCGGATCTTTATGGCTCCTGAAAATTTTCAAAAAATTCTAGGATACAAAATATGACAGAATTTAGTAGAATTTTAATTGATTTCAGATCCAAAAAAAGGCTACTACCATGGAAAATAAGGTTTTATTCGATTCGAGACCTCAGAGACCCCAGCTTCAGATCTTTGAAAAGAATTTTTATATGAATAAAATTAAATCTGTTCGTTTACTTTTTATCCTGTTTTATTTTTTATCCCAAATTTATTAAAAACGAGGCTATTTATGAAGTTCATTTGTCGGTGTCTAAGAGACTTCACCTTACTATTTATGCGTTATTACACCTTACCTTGCGAGGGTTAAAAGTTGTCTACAAAAATTGCAAACTGCATAAACATCCGCAGTTTAAGCGGACCTAACCTTACTTTAAGAGTAAATATCACTTCGATATAAATGTGAAGGTCAATAACTAAATTCTTATGTAAAATAAAAATTGTCTAGCCGAATTACAACGGATAGGAATAAAATTAAAATTTAATTCCTCCCTTAACATTTTGATTGCCAGCCTAGCAACCTCAACAATTCTATAAAATCAAAGAAACTTATTTAATATGAAATGAACATTGAAAAGTTAAAATGTATTTATCAAAATTCAATTTCAAAAGTCAATTAATTCGACACTGAAAATGGTAATACGTTTGATAAATTGAAAATAATATAATAGTAATCTAATTTACATTTGATTTGATTACTTTCTTGTATCTCACATGTTCGGTTTAGTCACAAGTGCATAAAATTCGCAATCTCTTGATAACTAAATTAATGGCACGAGGTATCTCGCTCAATAAAATGAAAACTTATACTAGATTGCAATGTATAAGAGCCGCCTAGCTCTCCTTTCAACTTCAATTAAATTCTGTTTACGTAGTTTTGATGATTTGTACGGCCTATAATTTCTTAGGCATTCATAATATCCGGAAGAATCGTCAGCGTTCACAGGATGCGCGTATCTTCGGCGCAATAGAAAATTGATTAAACCGCGGGGCAGTAATTTATTATTTCATTTATTACATTTTGCGGTGTTTAACGTTTAATAGTTCGTTCCTCGAACGGCGTTAAATCACTCAATACCGGAAGAATCGCCGGTAGAGATCGCTTCATCTGCCGCGTCGCGTCGTGTCGTCCGCGGACTCGGGGTAAATCGTGCTTAGGAGCCGCGATTACGAATTGATTTACTGTGTAAAAGGCTTTTCCCGGCGCGCACTTTCATGTCGCACAGATCGGAATGATCTGTTGTCGCATCCCTGACAGCCGATATATTACCGTCGCGCAACGATTAATAACGCCGTGGCCAACAACATTATTACACACTTACGTTTACTCGGGCTTCTCAATGCCTCTACACTCGTTCTATTGGTAAATGCCATTTAACAGATGCCCAAACCGATTCTTGTCGTGCAAACCTCTATGGAACCTCAAACGTCTTACCGGCAAACCATCATTCAATCCTTATTTGTTCTTGTTGACATCCATGAATCGCCTATGCCAAGTAGAGTTATGGTTACTGGCATACTGTAGTAATTTAATTTGTTGAACAGGAAGAAAGAGACTCAACTCGACCTCCGCATTGATCTCCAGCTCGAATATTTTCAGAGTTTCTGGACTGTCCCACCTTATAAGGCAAAATTCTTGTTTGTCGAATATACAGTGAACGATGAAAGTATTTGAACGCATTTTGAAACAGTATACTTTTTTATAATTGTACTAAACGAGCTTATGGTTAGCAAGCAATTGGAAGAACTATCGTGTTTAAATATGATATTACTTCCAGTAAATCTTGTTGAGCGTTTATTTATTTGTTCTCTAATAAGATCTACATATTTGTTACTATTCATTATGCCACTAATAACTTTGACATCCGTTCTTCCATGATAACCTATGCCAGCCCAAATCATGACTCCGCTGCCACCCATTTAACAACGGGTAAATAATCGATTTTCTTTTTTTAAATCATGGTAGTAATAATTAAAACCGTCAGGTCCGTCCAAATTAAATTAGTTTTCGTCGGTAAATATTATTTTTCGCCACTTTTTCTTCAATTGAACGTGTTCTACCGCAAATGCCAATAAAACACTTTTGTGGTATTCTGTTAACGCAAGCTTTCTTTACAATTTTCTTTGTTTTAAGCGTTTACACTGTTGTAAAACTCGACGTTCATTTTTAAAAGGGTTACAACAGCATTTTCTGCAATTTGTCTATTTGTCAACACGATAATAATTTTTCGCAAGTGAAAAACACCGTACTTTACACTGGCCAGCATGATCTTCAAATCTTAATATCATCGAAAATGTCTGGGAGACCTTGCGACAGCGGTATCTATAGGGTGTCCTATCTTTTCGTCCCTAATTGTAATATAAAATCCGTAATACTATGAGAACAAGCTTCATCTGATCATCTATCTATCTGTCTATCTATATAAATAAAAATGTAAGTAAATGTCCATTTGTTTGTAATCAGTCATCTCCGTAACGGCTAAACGTAGAAAGCTGGCGTTTTAGCCATTAGACGCAGCGTTTCTTCGGGAAGGTTTATAAGAAATCAGCATGCTAAAAAGTTCATTCGTTCAAGAGTTTCGACGACTTTTTCCACCGACTACAACGCTAACTGCTTACTTCAAGTTATATGAATGTGGGGCCTTTGCGAAAACACTGATGTATAATAATCGATATGGTTTCGTGTTGATTCGCATTATCACCACTGCGCCACGACGAGAATCTTCTCAGTGGTATTCTGCTTCAAATTATATCGTGAAATATCTATATCAATAGAAAGTATATACTATTCGGAGTGATTTGTTCTGCAAGTTTCTCATTGCATTGGTATTCAGCTGAGTGGATTGATCTGCGTTTGGATTGAAATAATAAAAATGAACAGCTGGGCAAACAGTTCAGTCTCGTGCCTGCAATCTAGCTGAACGAATAAAACGATTCCATCCGGCTTGCCATTGGATCGATGGCAAAACCACGTTTAGCGCACGATGACCGGTTGGATCGCGCGCGATTTCCACAAAATTGAAATCGCGTCCGATAGATCGCGGCCACGAACGAGGAAGTCCATATTCACGAGTGAAGAAACGTGTACGTGAGCTGAAAGGGAATACACCTGGGTGGGAGTCAGCTGAAGTGATCTCTCGGGCCCAGTGCGCGACGCGGCGATGCGTCCGTGAAAAAAGAAGAAAAACTCCGAGTCGAGTCGTCGCGACTCGTTTCGTCTGATCTTCGAGCTAGATGTGCGCTGACAGCGCGACTTGAGTACATCATCAAGCGTCCTGTTGCGCGACAATTACCACGCGAAGTCAGTCAATTTTGGTCCGCGTGTCCCAGCTTGTACACGTCAACGACGACTGGTCTCCACGTAGTTTGTTAGTCACTTGTTCTTATCAACATGTCGTTCTCTTCTCTATTTCCTCGCTCGATACATCGACAGCTTACTCCGCCCGGTTTGCGGAAAGAGTATTTAGCGATTTACACGGATCAACGTGTAAAAACATTGCATGATCTCTTAGAAGCCGACGGCGGAGTTCCTCCACGCTTTTGTGCAAAATACAAATTAACCTTCCTTCAACAATTTCAATAAAGTGGCAATAATACTTTTTTGTAACATGATATTTGGTCCCCTCAGGGTTTCAAATTCATTTACCAATCCTCTTCCTCTTTCCACTCTCACCATCACCTTTTCAGCGGGACTTAGTGTTTATGGTGGGTTCCGAACCACCTTTTGCCAACAACACGTGAAAAACACCACGGATGGGTCACTTTCCGGTTTTTTTTTACCAGACAGTCACCCATCCTAGTGCCGTTCACGTTCCACATTGTTTAACTTCGGTGATCTAACGAGAACCGGTGCTTTCAACGGGACTACGGTTGTTGGCTCAAAAGTGGCAGTAATATATATTCTTAAATTCATCTAATCTTTCCACTCTTTGAAAATTTGTATTCATGTTTGTCATAAAATACGAGTTTTCGTAAAGATGCCGCTCATAAGTCTTACGACAGTGATCGTCTCTATAAAAATGAAATCGTTGAAGGATGCGACCAAGTTTTTCCTTATTTAAAGGTTTGCATGTCAAGGAAAGGATGCTGCACTCCATATGTCATAAATCTTACCAAGAAGTAAAACTATATTTATATTTTCTTTTCAGCGCAGAATCCGCCACGTTTCTTTGTCACAGTTTAAACTTTTGGCCCTAATCGGTAAAAAGCAAATTCAAGTGTGATTTCATCAACATCGTTTCACCTTAAAATACCGAAATTACTTTCTTGCCAATCCAAAAATAGACGAGAAGTTTGTTCCTCTCGATAAATGGAGCACGATACAATCGTACAAAATTTTGACTTTGAATAGGTTGGTCAAGATCGTTTTTGCACAAAACTTTTTTACCGTGCACAAATCACGTTGCAACGGTTTTTACTTTTCACACATAATTTCATGACACCCTGTACGTTGCCAGCTAGCTACTCGAGTCGACGATACCTTATAGAAAAATTGATCTCGTTCGAAGCTCTCAAGTTTTTTCTCTCTGTTGGACATACAGGGTCCAAGTTTTACACTGTGTTTCTGTCCATGTCTCGATCAGATTGTTAGAAGCGGTATGTGATTTTATCTTGAAAGTCGAAATGGCTTCCTAGCGGTTTTTACGTCGCGAACGATAACTGTACCGCAACTGAACGGCGCTCGAAGAAGAGCACGTGAGCACGCCGCTCTTAATAAATACGTTTCATCGGCCATAGCAAGAAGTGACAGGACGAGGTATAAAACCACTCGTGTTTCTCACTACAGCATTGTGATAGATTTAGATTCAATCTTTTCGCCGCAATTATGGTCGCGCTAACATCGCTGACGAAGCATTCTTGAACGAGACTACCATCTGTCTACGCATATCACAACTATACCGGGGATTAATGCGTTTACGACGAAACTGAACATACAAAACAGTAAAAATGTTGAAAGAATTTCAACGTACTGTTATATTGTTTTACGCTAATTAAAATTCTCGAAAAAAGAAATAAATGTGTACGAAAAATTCACAGTCTAATCACAGTGTCCAACACCAAATTTTTTTCAACAATTACTGTTGAGTGATACTTATAGTTTTCTGCGCTGATTCCTAATCTGCCCTTAATTTTTCCCCTAGGCACACAGATTTTGAGTAACATGATTTTGATAAGAAAACATATTTTTAAACTTTAATATTGGATATCACTGTACTCGGGAAAGTCTACAGAATCTTTTGCTGCGAAGAGCAATTAAATATCTTTTATAGTAACATCACAATATTTGTTTAAATTCGAAAGATATGTTTTCTTTTTCAAAAAAATTCTATAAGTATCACCCAACAGTAATTGTTGAACATGAAAAAAGTTTGATTTTGTTGGACAGTGTTGTTAGACAGCGGATTTTATGCATTTATGACAAAAATGAAGAAACATCAGAAGAATTTAAACATACTGTTACATAATTTTCAGCGTAATAAAGAGATCAAGAAAGAAAATGATTTACTATTTCATCCCAGTTTGTTGCAATTTAAGTACAAAATTTTTATTTCGCATGAAGGTCGCGCCATCGACTAATAATAATTATGTTGTGTCTACTGAAAAATAGTACGCATGGGCACCGTGTCTCAGTGGAATTAAACGTAAACTAATATTTGGTTATTTAGTAGATTTATTATAGTATGACAGTAAACGATATGAAGTGAAATATTGTAAATCAGTCTTACTGAATTTATAAGTTTATAAAAATTGCGTACCTAAATTGTCACACTCGTCATGAAGATTTGAAACATAGTCTAACAAATTCAAATGTTACGGTCATCTTTTTAATTGAAATAAAATTTCATTTGTTTGTAATCAACATTTAAGCATTAAAATAAATATAGCCACACAAAAAATATAAATTTTCTTTTCACTTCTACGACAGTTTTAGGGATAAAGAAGTTTTAATCACTGTAACTATAAAGAAAATGATACGGCAATGGGTTAAACAAATAATATGGTAAACACCGCACTTCACGATCATACAATGAACGTATAAAATTACTGGTGAAACTGCTGTTATATACATAACATATATATATATAAGGTATATAACATAACAAATACTCTAATTGGTTGAAGTATCCACCCCCTTATTTTCGGTCTCGCAAAGGACCGTACGAAAATAAGAATTTGCATGGACATTTGAATTCGCAGACTAGTAATGAATATGCATCGTTCGGTGGACCGTAATGGTAATTATAATGCACAAAGAAAGGTAGGAAGTGTGTTCATTAACGGGCACTTAGGTATCGGGGTTATCAAGACAGGTTTAGCCTCGTGTTGTAAAGTTTAATGAATGAATCAATTCCCTCTTTTTTTCACCGCTACCGCGGCGTACCGCGCTGTCTCATATGCATATAAGTGAAAATGATATCGGCGGAATAACCGGTTTCATAGAATTCGTAATAGAATGATGTTTATAAATAGGCTTATTCTTTACGAGCAACTGAGCTATTTAAAAAGCATCCCCATCACTTATTTTCCTTATATCCGCATTCTGGCTCGGATAAACTGAACAATGATTGGCACCCTAAGCCAAGATCGTAGTAAAACTTTTTTCATCTTTTTTTTAACTGTTTAAACGAGCTTAACCTGATCGTTAAAATAAGCTAATAGTTTACGAGTCATAAATCTTTTATTATAAAATATATTCAGTGAATAACAATTGTAAGACAATTAGTGCAGTCATTGGCACAGTAAGAAGTAAATGTTAAACAGGCTATTTGTTTTATAATTAAACATATACGCACTTATTGCATCTGTAGTACAGTCCGAAATTAAGTTATAAAGCGATAGAGTATACTTACTCGTAACGAAAATTTTAATAAAACACTATTCACACTGCACTGTGATCATCCGTCGGTCTTACTGGATGTACACGCGATGCTAACAGTCATATGTGGAACTTTGTTATGAAAACTTACAACGTTGCTTTGAAATATAAATAAGAAGCAATATTAAATGATTTTCTATACTCGGAATTCTTAATATTTGCCGTTCAAGTCAAAAGTGTCAATAGCTACTGCAGTGCCAGCAATAGTACAGTTTACCCTATGTATTTCCTAGATACAGTATTGCTGAATATACATAAATATACGGAATACATATGTTTTCTACTCAATTCAAACATCCCAAAATCTTTCAAAAAACCAATGACTTTCGATTACTCGTCGACAAACTCGTTCTCAACCTCTATCCGTGTAGCATAATTCTCGAATCGTACCTTACAACTTCGAAGGTGATGAACTTCGAATTTTCGAAGCTTCTAAATTATTAGAGGACTAAAAAAACGGAGTTTCGAAGCTTTGAACTTCGAAATTTCGCTGCTAAATTATATTTAATAATTACAAACACTCCTACATTTCGAAAAAAATTCGCCACCACAGCTAAAAGATTGATTAAGTTACAACTTCATTTTCTACTCAATTCAAACATCCCAAAATAATTAAAAAAACCAATGACTTTCGCTTACTCATTGACAAACTCGTTCTCAACTTCTATCCATGTAGCATAATTCTCGAATCGTACCTTACAACTTCGAAGGTGATGAACTTCGAATATTTGAAGCTTCTAAATTATTAGAGGATTAAAAAAACGGAGTTTCGAAGCTTTGAACTTCGAAACTTCGCTGCTAAGTTATATTTAATAATTACAAACACTCCTACATTTCGAAAAAAATTCGCCACCATAGCTAAAAGATTGATTAAGTTACAACTTAATTTTCTACTCAATTCAAACATCCCAAAATCTTTAAAAAAACTAATGACTTTCGCTTACTCATCGACAAACTCGTTCTCAACCTCTATCCCTGTAGCATAATTCTCGAATCGTGCCTTACAACTTCGAAGCTGATGAACTTCGAATTTTCGAAGCTTCTAAATTATTAGAGGACTAAAAAAACGGAGTTTCGAAGCTTTGAACTTCGAAACTTCGCTGCTAAGTTATATTTAATAATTACAAACACTCCTACATTTCGAAAAAAATTCGCCACCACAGCTAAAAGACTGATTAAGTTGCAACTTCATACGATTTGAATACATCGAAACTTCGGACACTTCCATTATTCCCTTCGTTCCTTCGAATGCTTCGAATCTTCTGAAAAATAACAGCCTCACTTTGGACGACAAACCATCGACTGGAAAGGGAATTGAAACACCGAAAATTTAGTTGATGCCTATATGCGATTCCGTGAGTCGCATGTCTGGATCCTTGGCAGCTAAGGGTCAATTTCACCCTTCGCAGCGAGTCGCGGTCGTTGCCCGAGTTTCTTATGCGAATAACTGTAAAGTCGCAAGCGACGCGCAAGGACGCGTCTCGACGCAACAGTGGAGCGTTCGTTCCCGGCCGTAAAGAGTGATGGAGCACACCTACCGGATCATTTGCTCTAATGCAGCTCGGACGAGCGAATCCTCTCATTATCCGGATGAGGAACATTTAGCTGAGCACCTATCCAGTGCGGCGCTGGGCCCAGCTACAAATTACAATCATCTCGACAGATTACGGCCGGCCACGTCGGTCTCTCCGCCGTCTGTGTACATCGCAAGCATTAGGCGTTCTCCGCTGACATCGATTAACTTACAGAGTGAGACATTTGGCCACAGACGAGGTACACATCTCGTCCGTGATTTCGCGTAACTTCCGATCGCCGGACTACCGGTCTACGTATCGCTCTGATGAACACAGAGGTTTCGGTGGCAAAAAATAGGAAACGCGAACCTACTGCTTCATTCGCACTTTCGGTGATTCTTTCCGCTGATCCGCGCGGCTCTTGCAATACGCGACGAGAAGATGGCGGCGTACCCCCAAAATCGAAGAATCTAGCAGTTAATTTTTGGTAAAAAATCACTTTTCTCATATCAGTATTTAATGCATCTATTGGGTTGGAAACGAAAGTTCGTTATGTTTGTAAATTAACATTGAAAGCTAAAATTCAGATATTTATTCACAGATTTACTCAATAACATATTTTCCATTACTTTCCCACTTTCGACGTAACTTCTCGTGTTATTGATGAATAAAAATATGAATAAATATCTTAATTTGAAAACACTACGAACTTTCTTTTTCAACCCAATACATTACTTTCTGAATGTTGAGCAATGCCGAAAATGTCGATGTCAAAAATAACTGCATAAAAGGGATTAGAAGAAGAGATAAGAATTCACCCATTTTTATTCTACACGTTAGATCAACACATTATGTTTCATTTATAACGTCACATTCTAAAGAAATACATCTCACGACGTAGACGTAAAAGAATTAATAATTTTACCGTATGTGAAAATATTGAATATATGAATTTTCTCCCTGAGAAACGTATGATGGTTAATGAAATTTAATAAAATTTATTATTAGGACTAGCATTTAAAAATGAACATTTTGTGAATATGATTTTCGATCGAAAAAGACTAATTTTCTTTTGTGAACCCAGCCGAACCTATTTAATATTTCTGAAAAATTTGTTGTTTTCAAATGAAGAGCATTAGAATTACAGATCATCATTTATTAATTAAGTAATTCTTAATGGACTAATGGAACTTGCCGAAGTTATTTCCGTGAGAAGAATCACTACTTGAGATTTAAGAAAATTGAGATCAAGTAATCTGTTACTTTCAACAATGATAGATCTCACAGAACTCGAATATTCTATTCCTTCATTAAATTAGTGGTTTGCACTTGTATTTATGCAAATATGCAGAGTTTAGAGATTTTATTCAAATAATTCGTTTGTACTTATCAAAGGTAACCGACCGTGGTGTATCAGCAACGATCAACACGCAGCAAATAGAAGCATCTCGTAACTACCAACAGGAATGACAGAAAAAGCGATACCTGCATTAAGAGCAACTAGATGATAGTTCATTTTCGGAAAATAAATGATTTTCATATCCCGTGGTGTTAAATACCTGCTATAATAATACGTACCGTCCCCGGAAGATTAATGGCCCTTAATAAAACTTATAATGGGCAGTGCCGACGCTCCCTGTCCCGTAATCACCGATATAAAAAAGGTATTTTTACTACGTAATTAAAGAACTGTGATTTTCTTAACACCAATCGTGCAATAATCATCGACGATCATCATGTGCTGCAATTTATTCCATATCCCTATACGTGCTTATACACGATCAACATAAAATGAGACAGGGAACTGTGCCTAAGGAACATTAAAACTTCGGGATTCTAGACATTAAGTTACTCACATCATCGTCAGTACCATGCAGTTTTTTCTTATGTTTAGATTACAAACATTTACTTATCTCGAGCAACATTTTTAATCTTTTACGCGATGTAGTTGTTTTCCCAGTTTGCATCCTTTAGATCATAATCGTTTCTTTTTCAAATATATTGCCATACCAGAGGTGACTCGAGTTTTAACCCTTTGCACTCCGAGCTATTTTAACTGGAAAGTTAAACATTTCTTCCGACCTAGAATATTTCCATATCTTATGATTTTTGCAATTTTATGGATATGAAATTGGTACATTACCTTATACAATACCTAAATGTTTAGTAATTGATTAGATACGGATATATTTAATAATGTAAACAATATTTTGAAGAATGGTACAGCAATTTTTAGTGGTGCCTCAGAGGGAACAGCCGAGTGCTAAGGGTTAAAGAATAATAGTGTCGTTAACTACTACCTACTCAACCGATTTTCTTTAAGGCTACAGTCACTAGAACGTCGTTATCACCAAAAATGTTACAGAAGAGAAAATTTACGTTATTCTTTTCTGGGACCGAACATTTTGTACTTTTTATTATACAATCCTATAGGTTTTGACTAGAAAGCTACAGGAAAACAAGTTGTAAAACGCGAAGTTAACTCATTCAAAAGTTACACGCCTTAAAGTTAAATTTGAAGCGTTTTAGGCAAGTAAGGCGCCGCCATATTGTTAAAAATTGACATTGTAAAAATTTAAATTAAATTAACTTATAAAGTGACATAATATGTACTGTCAGACAGGTTACAGAAGAGAAAATATATACTTTTCATACGGCTGCATTTTCCTCAATGCTTAAATATTGATTACAAGGAAAATATGGTTTATATTTATTAGATTAGATGTTGTTCAAAATCTTCAACACGACCTTCAATCTCAAAAACTCTTTGAAAGTGAATCTCTTTCTTCATTGTAGTCACACTTCATACTGTTTATATTTTAGCTCCGAAGTGATTAACAATTCTTTGATTAACAATTCTTCGTTAATAATAAATGTGGTCTTGAATCTTGTATATTTCATTTAACATCTTTGAGCTTGTAGAATTTTTATACGCAGAATGGTACTCTTAACACTATCTGGCAGAAGGCTATTAATCATTTTTCAATAATTGTTCTGTACCACAAGGAAGCATAATTGTCTTTCTGTACATAATAATATCAAAAGAAATTATTAGATTATATAACTAGGGGTGACTTGTTAGTTCACGATTGAAATTGCTGAAATATCTATTAAAAAATCCCTAGGGTCAGTAGATAATATTTTAGGAACAGTTTCAAAAGGTTCATTCTAAAAATAAAAATGTTTCAACTAATAGAAATGTAAAGTTTTCTAACTAGTACTTTTCAATTCCGATAAACTTTATATGTACTATGTATGCAAATATAATCTAAAACCAAAGTATGTATACAGAATGTAATAATAATAATTTTTCCAAAAGAAAAATGAAGGATTAAATAAGAAGTATTAGAAACATGTATTAGTAAAACTAGGCAAACAGAATTATAAATTCTTGAAAGCTGTAATTTATTTCGGACAAAATATCATCGAAATTCGAAGTTTTGAATAAGAACATCATTTCAAGGAAAATGCGTTAGAAGTGACACAATTCCGTATGTTAAAGTATACGTTTTGAATCTCTCTTCATTAATATTTCGTTGGGCGTAAGAAGGGATTCGGAAAACCTAAAATTAAATTTCGCGCCATCCTGCGTTTCCTGCGCATACGCTACTTACTTAGTTTAATGAGTTTCTGATGCGGCAAGCATATATCACTGTCACCGAAACGATTAATACTTCCACTCGGTTATGTGTAAACGGTATACGTACACACGAGTGATCGTTAACAACATATAACAAGGATGGAGTACTAGTAGAGATTTTAAGAATCTTGTTTCCAGGAAATGGTCAGTAATGTCCTTCCGAATTTGTACTAACTTTTACTTTTGTTAATTCGGACGGTAGGCTTCAATTTCTCTACTTCTCAATAGTATTCGGGACTATATTATCAAATTTTTGAAATAATTACAATAACAATTCAATTCTTGCCATTTTTTAAAAATATTTGTTAAATGGAATAAAGGTAAAGTTGCTTCACACTGTATTGGTGTATAGGATATTTCACCTAACTTGACCACCTTAAATATCTCGCTTAGTTTTTATAATAGGAAAAAAATATTTGAGGTCACATTATTCGAGATTTTAAGGTCATCGAAGTGTTTTCATTCACACAGATCTACAAACGTATTTTTAAATTTTCAATATAGGCCCACACATAATAGAAGTTGTAAAATGCAATTTTTACTATTTTTTCTACAATTCCGATCAATTGCAATTTTTGAAAAAGTTTCTTTTCACTTCCTGTAGCAAACTAATTGCTCTAGCTTACCAAAAAAAAACTCAAATCGTATAGTACAATATTTAAAAAGTTATCGTCTTCTTTAGAGCGTCCGAATATTAATTCGTTTCCTTGTATGTATAACAGTTTCTTCCATTTCCAAGCGTTTATCCTTTCCATTTCCACCCTGTGTATAGAAATAATTCATCGATGTTTCAGTGGATGGAACGAAAGAGTGTATTTCTTCGAATACGTTGCTAAGGAAATATTGGTTCCGACGAAGTGTTCCAGGTCGTGACTTTCGAGATGTTGACCAGGAGATCGTCGGAAGGATCGGCACGAGCTCTTCTCGGAATTCATGATTTTGTTTCCGCGGGTCAACAGGTGATGCTTATAATTGCTTATTAAAACGGAACATCGAGCGACTAACGAGGCCTATGCCCAGGAAATATGAGTGCGTGATAACAAGGATTTGTAACGTAATGAAGGGCGTCTTCGTTAGCCGCAACAACTTCTAAATAATATCATCAGCCTCGACTCAGACAGATATATTTCTTACATCCGCCCGATTTATATCGAATAATACGATTCATGTATCTCCGAGACATTTAATAAATACTAGCTAATTAATGCGATTATTGTCCGCGTATATCTACGCTCTAATTGACAAGAGAAGAATAAACATCTCACTAAATGACTACAAAGTTGATTGATTAGTTTCCACAAGTATAAATTACAACAAAGTTTGAGAGCTATATTTACTACAATTAGTATAGTAGTATAGTAACATGATATTTGGTCCCCTCAGGGTTTCAAATTCATTTACACCAATCCCCCTCTTTTCCACTCACACCATCGTCTTTTCAGCGGGACCTACTGTTTATGGTGGGTTCCGAACCACCTTTTGCCAACAACACGTGAAAAACACCTCGGGTGGGTCACTTTCCGGTTTTTTTACCAGACGGTCACCCATCCTAGTGCCGTTCACGTTCCACATTGTTTAACTTCGGTGATCTAACGAGAACCGGTGCTTTCAACGGGACTACGGTTGTTGGCTACTACAATTAGTAAACAAAATAATTTAAAATAAGTTGCAGTCAAGGAACTGTCCTTAGAAGTAAATTTCAAATAAAACATTTAAAATAGTGGAAATAAAATTGAAAAATAATTCAGAGTGCAAGGGGTTAAACTTGCAAGCACCTGCACATCAAAGAGATATGTTTACACTACAACGACGACAGTAACAAACAATAAAATTTGGTCGCCGTGCTTATAAGTTGCGGACCCACGTGATAAACAATTTTACGAGCCAGACTTCATTGTGAACTATAGCAGCTCGAAAGAGTGCATAATTTATGTGTAAATCAGCGTGGTCCCGCGAAACAAACATAATTTATAACGCAACAGTTGCATTTTTGAGGTGCAGATTTATGTATCCAGCCTCCATCGAAGAGTGCACGGTAACCTGTTGCATGGTGCATCCGAGAACATACATTCATATACGCTCTACGAATGCAACGTGTTTTTCATGTTCGTACGCACAGCGTTACTACTACTACATCCTTGTTATTAATAAATTTATAGATCCATGAAAGCAAATATCAGTGGGATTACGTGCCCCGAGAGATTTATTGTGAATGAAGATAATGATTGAATGGTTTTTACGATATAAGACACTTCTCATGGATAATTTCTCACTAACAATTTCCAGTAATTGATCAAAGTTCTCAGCTTTCACGTACGTATTTTTACGCTAGCCTAGCCAAGCGAGATATGACACTAATCTCAAGTTATACAATCTCATGTTTGCAGTAATAAGCAGTACTTCTTTTAGAAATTTTGGTGTATAGTGGATTCAAGAGGTATTTGAGTACCAAATATCTTTTTTTTTGTTAAGGGCGGTGGGGGAATCATCTTACGGATATCCTCTCCTTCGATGGTGGTTGGAGAGGGTAGTGTGGGTCTCGGCTCTCCCCTCAGATGACGTTTGGGGAGATTATATTGCCTTCCGCCTTCGCCATACCCACTAAAACCCCATCGCCCAGGCCCTTTCCGGTCTCTGTTTTTCACACTTTTTATGTTTACCCCTTTTCTCCGCCACCCGCTATAATGTACAAATTCTGTTGTTTCAATTATTGCGAATTAACTACGAATTTCATGTATTTACAAATAATAATACATTGTTTTCTATTATTTTAATATACACACCATACATTATATATATTTTAATGATGTTTAAATTTTAGTTATGGTCTAACTGAATTCCTAAACGATAATTTACATTTGTACGGATTTGTAATTGAATTATGAGCAATACTATGTAATTACAGTCTAATGCACTTATAATGACCGTGTGTGATGGTGGCTGAGTTATTTATTAACGAAGATTAGTTACCATTGATTTATCACGATGGGGACCTTGATACTGTACATACAGATACGACGTTATACTTTATACGCGGGAGAACTCGCACTGATAATAAAAGATCCGTAGCATTACACCGTCTATGATTTGCGATATTTATAATTACATATTTTTATATCGACGAAACGTATTCTAACTCTTTGGTCATTTATTTAATTCATAAGAAATGTATTTATACAAGAACTGGATTATCATTAACTCTCAATTATTCTAGAGTATTCTTGTATATTCTAGTATCTTCTAGTATATTCTTGTATATTCTAGTACCTTCTAGTATATTCTTGTATATTCTATTATCTTCTAGTACAATTTTGTATATTCTAGTATCTTCTAGTATATTTTTGTATATTCTAGTATCTTTTAGTATATTCTCGTATATTCTAGTACCTTCTAGTATATTCTTGTATATTCTATTATCTTCAAGTATATTCTTGTATATTCTAGTATCTTCTAGTCTTTCTTGTATATTCTAGTATCTTATAGTATATCTGTCCTTTTATATTCTAGTGTATTCAAGTATATTCTTGTAAATTCTATTAATTAAGGAATATTGTTCATTTCACAGTATTCCGCGATACTTGCGTCAATTACTTTTCAACTATAATAGTTTAATGTTAGAAGCACGAAGGAACGTAAATTGCAGCAGATTTACTGCAGAATGTCCCGAGACAATCTTTGTAGATCGTATTTCAGTCG
Organism: Lasioglossum morio; assembly: GCA_916610235.2. Lineage (NCBI taxonomy): Eukaryota > Metazoa > Arthropoda > Insecta > Hymenoptera > Halictidae > Lasioglossum > Lasioglossum morio. Next base: position 5,914,944 of record OU744328.1, on the reverse strand, counting down.
ATACTTTCTAGTACTCTGAAATGAAAACGCATTAAATTCTAAAGGTTATTCGTTTCCACTTAACTGTGGCTCGTGTGCAGCCAGGATTATGCAGAAAAACTATTATGTACATAAATGCCAGCGGTTACATCTTTCTGTTGAGTGGAGGAGTCGAAACGTGACGGGATTGTCGTGAAAGCGTATCAAAAAATATTCGAATAAGAAATACATTATCAACTTTTAATTTATTTATTTTTTCGAGTGCGAAATATATTTAGATATAGTTATAGTTACGATGCGGATGTGGAAAAACGTTTTAATGGATATATGTACTTAATTAACGTAACAAAATATATCATCCCTAATGCTTATGTGTCTCCCGAAACGTATGTGACCCGGAACCCAGATCTCCCTCTTATTTTCAGTAAGTTATGCAGATTGTATGATTATCATACCTTGCAATGTTCATTAATTGTATTACGGACGATGTGTCCCAAATGTAATATTTTTTTGAAAGGGATGATACCTAAGCTCATTTGAAGCAACTTTTTCCTTTGCGAAAATGTTCTCTGTGTCGTAGTTAACGAGTTACGGTTAATCTTATCCTACTGGGACCAAAAATTATGCACTAATTGTATACAATCCTGTAGATTTTGACGAAAAAAGTACGGAGATGCAAGTTGTAAAACGCAGAGCTTACTCGTTCAAAAGTTGTACGTGTGGAAAGTTAAGTAATTTCAAACGTTTTTGATAGGTAAGGGCGTCGCCATGTTGGTGTTTATTGAGCTAATCTGTTAGGTAGTACCACAAACACGTTGGAACAACAATTCTACAGTATTTCTGGAGCTTTCTCGTCAAAATCGACAGGATTGTATATAAAAATGTGCAAAATTTTTAAGTACATAAGGAAAGGAATAGCCAAAATTGTAGAATAGAGAATATCGCGCCATATCCATAGAAGCACAGATGTACGTACGTTTGATTACGCCGACCGAGTGAATCATTAAACCAGTCTATTCGCGTAAACCTACAAGATTTACGACCTTGAGAGGATCGAGAAGAGGAAATGTTCTCTCTGCCCAATTATTCCGTGCTACTTTTGAGCCGATCCCACAAACACGCTGTTTATTTCCCTCGATTTCCGACTTTACGCGGCCCTCCTGCTGCGTTGAAACTTTTAATCTACGCCGATGGTAATCATGTTTCGTTCCGCAGAATGCGTTCGCAGTTTCTTGAATCGGCGACTGGAGCATACGCAACATGTACTCGTGAATATCAATCAATACGGTATCTAATATTGGTTCTGCTTCTGATTGGTTCTCACACAAAGTAATTTGCTTGTCGATAAACTGCGGATTTTGTATATCGAAGTAGTCATTACGCGAAGATAGCTTATTTATTACTTTAGACGATCTGATGACTTACGATTATTATACACTGTTTTTCGCAGAGATGTCTCGTGTAAAACACCAGTCGTAATTTCAATCTGTCTACTAAAGGACCCATTTCACGGATACTCTAATACATCTGCAATTAACGCGCTCGAGTGTCAATTGGTGTGTTCGTCATAAAAGTTATCGTATTTATTCAATAATATAATCTGCATGTCTATCTATAAAACGATCGATAAGAATATTTGCAGGAATCGACTGTAATATTTCAGAATAAATAGAAATCAAGTAAGAAATTGTTGCATTAATATTTTACCAAATAAATCATTTTAACTCTTGCATATGTTTGCAATCGTGACACACAATCAAGTTAAGTTAACTAGCAAAATGCAAATAAAATTTCTCATTATATTACAGTGTTTTACTTAAATTAAAACCAAAAACATTATTAGATGTTATTTAAAAACAATTTCTTTTCCTTTTAGGAGATTTAACGAACAGAGTGAATATTTTATTTTTTATCAGAAGACGTATTCATTCGTGCAGAGATCAGTTGAAAATGATCTGAGATATTCTTATACAACTACGTGAAAACAAAAATAGTCAACAATCATTCGTATAAATAATAACGAATTATTCGATTAAATACTGAATGAATCCATTCGAAACTTTTATTCGACTAAAAAGAATTCATTCGAATAACTATTTCAGATATATATTTATTTGAAATAAATTCGAATAATGCTCAACTCCGGATGAGAATACAAATTAATATGTTTCTGAAACATCCAACTTTATTTAAATTTTTTATTTCGGTGCTGTCAACTATAATAGTACTTTTACCGTTCCTAGGCGAACGCAACCCTTTATAGACCACTTCACAAAAACAAGAATCAACGTTTCTGTAACGTTCCACTTCATTTGAATTTTGTATTTCTGTGCTGCCAAACATAATCGTTTCTAGTCGAGCGTAACCCTTTATAGACCATTCGCCGAGGATAAAAATGAATACGTTTTTGGAACGTTCGACTGCATTTAAATGTTCAATTCCGGTGTATATTATTCGCTGGAAATGCATAAATATCCGGCAGCGCACCAATAACGAGCGAGTAAACGTTACGAAATGAAGGGAAACTTTCGAAACGTCTGATATAAATTCGCTCCGTTTATCGAACGGCATAACGTAATAAATAGCTTAACGAGGCGTTCGTTCGTTCGGCCGATCGATTTTTCGAAACGAAGCGAGGGTCTCGTTTAGATTTCACGCATACAGGTGCGTCAACGTTTCCTCCTATCGCCGTCGTTACCTGAAAACGCGCGGAATACATAAAACTGGTTAATTAACGATGTGCGCGTTTCCAGGTATTCCGCCGGTCTTCCAGAACGAGGAACAGGATGCGTTTATATGCGAGCCGAGTGGAATCCGCGCGTGAAGGACCGCATCGGAGCGGCGTCTGTCTGTGCATCGCCTCCGGCGAAAGTCGCTAATCTCGCCGCGGCGAACCCGGGGAAACGACCACGTAACTTTCCCCTGATCGGGCCTGTTGCAATTTCGATCTACATACTAACACGTGTACAGCCGGGACCGAGGATCTTTGGCGCGGCGCGGCGGCTATCGACGGAACATCGTGATTCCTTATGGTCACGAACCATTTTCTGATCACCCCGACATGACACGGTGCTCCGTGCACACCTCCAACGCCTTTGTCGGTGCATACACAATAACCCATCGACGCGACGCCCAGCCGGAATCTCGTAGATTCTCGAAAGGTGCAATCTTCGAGGCGAATTAGCCTGTAGACGGCGCACAGTGGTCCCGGAGACCGCTTCTTGTCGCCAAAATTCAATTTTTCGACCATCAAATTGCAACAAAAAGATTTTTTCTCTCAAATAAGAACACTGAAATCTCGAAATTCCAAATGTTAGGTCTTTCGGATAGCTTTCCGAGCAGATATAGAGTTTCAAGTTGAAAATTATGAAATTGGAGGAACAACTAAATAGTTGAATTATTCTTTACGCACTGCTAACATGAAAATTTGTACTACATTTTCGTATGTGCGAGCAGGTATATTTCAGTTATTTAATGGTAGTATAAGCATGTTTCAATCAATATACGAAGGACGTAATGTTAAGTGCAATGTAAACTTTAGGTAGAGTTTAAAAGAAATGTTCATTCAGACTTGATTATTCTGAAAGCTTAGACCTTCAACATGTACACAGGTAAATTTTAGCTGCACTTTCCTGCGTTTTATAATTCTACGTGTATTTTAATATACCATATCGGATCCGCCATTGTGAATGTTGAATTTCGAATTTTGTAACTTCAGATTCGTAATCAGAGACCCTGAAAACCTCTCAATACTAGATTTCATATAATTCTTCTGAAGAATTAAGTTTTGGTTACTTTTTCGCGATTTCTGGACCGTAATATACACTGTGAGCATTGTTAACACGATTTTGCAAATATTTCCGATGATCTGACAAGAAAATGTTTCCAACAAAAATTGATCAGTATTCATTTCTCTACAAACTTCAATATAAGAAATTTAAGAAAACAATTTTTTCTTATTAGAAGAAAATGAAGGTTACCTCAATTTCTTAAGTATTAACATATATTTTTTACATCATAATATTCCAACTAGTATCAAGACGAATCCAACCACCTATAATAGGATAATATTAAGTGGCGCACGGTGGTGCCACTTTTGGCCAAAATGCAGAGAAAAATTCTTAAGAAACAAATTAGCCAACAAAACTGTTTCAGTGGAAAACATACCACAGGTACAACGATTACATGGCAAAATAATATTTTTAAAAAGTTATTCAACATTAACTAAAATGGTCTAATTGGAATCCTATGCATTATGCTCATTATTTATTTATAAACATTCTTTACTTAATTTTGTTCTAGCACTGATCGTTTTTGTAATTTGTAATATTTAGACTGCAGATCTTTATGCATTTATGAAGAAATTGGTTAGATGAAATATAAAACAGCAAAAGATTTTAAATATTCAAGAATGTTGTAATGTCGTTTTCAATGTAACAAAGTCGTTAAGGGATAAAATCAATTTACACGCTATTCCTACTTTCCACAATCAATTCAATACATTTTTATCTTGCATAAAGATGCGCAGTCTAATAATAACGAATATATTTTATGACAAAAACCTACAGCATTGAGAAATACAAGAGCCAACATGTTTTGGCTATTTAGACAGTCACTGAGACAGGTTGGAATGTTAGTCGTTGCGTCTGACGCACTGGAGAATCAGGAAGAACGTTGGAGTTTATCAAATTTTTCTAGAAAGCCTGCAACATTCAACAGCACGATTTTCATCTGCGGCTGTTCCCGCGGGATTGAAATCGCTAACCATCGTCGTCTGAGATTGTGGCGCATGTCATTAGCACACAATAACGCAAAACAAAGCGGAGAGGCGGGAAATCGTTTGAGAAGACACCTCGGATAATTTTCTCGCAACAGCAGCTAAATAGCCACAAAAGCTGGGAGAGATGAGAAAACGTGAGTTCCAAGAGGGTCGTTTAGTTGGCAATTAGTTTTCCGTTGATTTGCAAGCGACCGTGCAGCATGGCGTTCTTAGGAGCGGACGCAGCCCGGCCGCGACGCAATCTGCCGGTAGATTATTATTTACGACAGCTCGATAGAGAAATTACCGCGATTTCCTAGGCCGGGTAGCCGCCTCTGATCGATTTTTCCCGTTCCGAAGCAGAATATATTACCGACGCGCAGCCTGCGATAAAGACGAGCTGATTTATCGTTTAACTATTACACCGCTTCGAGGGCCGTCCTCTGAAGACTTGCTTAAGCTTGACCGACATACCGTTGATAGGCAGGTTTATTCGACGCTTTATCTTCCCCCGAGAATCTTCGACGCAGCCTTTCTTCTTAATAGCATGGCTCCGCCAGTTGAAATGCCGTAATTCTATATCACCACTTTTCTTCCTTATTTCTCTTCTTTTAATCTTACATCGAAAGAAAACTCTACACCCCTTTGCAAGCCACCCCGTTGGATTGCGTATCATTGTTGACTGAAGATAAGCCGTACTGCTTATCACGGTCACGCATTTTAAAAAAAAATGAATACTTCGCAGACATACCACGTACGTATAACTGGCCACTAACGTGTGAGTTAATCGGCCGCAAAGTGGTCCCATAACGTGTCAATGGCTGGTGACTTATCGCAGAAATAAAGGCTGGCCGTATGGCGATCGAAGCACAGACTGACTGTACAGTTACGTAGCTCGCTTCCTATGTTTTATTTATCTTGATTCGTGCGCGGAGAGCGTATGTACCCCGTTCGATCACGATCGATTTCTTGCAGCGCATCATACCTACGCCATCACCTTTTTATCTAATACAACGTTGATCCGATAGCGAGCCGAAGAACGCTGATGTTCAACCCTAACGGGCTAGAAAAGCGCATCATGGAACTCTAATAGAATTAGTGTAGAACATCATACAGTACAGCCTTCCGTACTCGAACTAATCGGGAGACAAAAGTGTTCGGATAACGGAGCATTCCGGAACAACCACTTTTCTCATGTTTTGAAGTGAAACTTCTTTGCTGAGGGTAACAATTTTCTAAAATAACGGATGTGACGTGTCGACGTTACGGAAGTGGAAAGTGGGGCGCGAAAATTTAAACTGAGAATGAACGGAGAAAAATAATTTCTTACCCCGACGGGATTCGAACCCCGGTCCACCGATTTGGGATAACCAATGATCTTTAGAATGATAGCGAACATTTTGGAATATATCGCAACGAATAAAATGCTCGGTAGTAGGATCAAACGAAAAGGTTAGAAATACATGGTTATGTTACGACTACAGACATATAGAGATAGATTGCGCCGTCTTACGGGCGAGTTGAAGAAAAACCAAAAATAAAATAAAAATACTAATGTGTGTTTACCAAAATCTAAGTAGATTCCACGTTTTCAATCAAAATGAATAAATATATTTTCATTTAAAAACAAAATTAGTCGCGCAGAAGAAGCTCAGTGCGGTGTTTACAAAGTATTATTATACTAATGTGTGTTTACCAAAATCTAAGTAGAATCCCACATTTTCAATCAAACTGAATACATATACAGGGTTGTGCTAACGTAACTTTCATGAAAACTTATTTCTTACAAACAGGAGCCGAAAGTGTAGAGAAAAGTGTAAAGAAAAAAAAATATACGTGTGGAAAACCACGCGCGGTGGAAGTGAAACTTCTTGCAGTCTAGTAATGTTTAGAAGCATATTATGATTGGAAATGTTAAAAAAAAAACAAGATCAGGAACAACCAATACAAAAAAAAAACAAGATCAGGAACAACTAATACAAAAAACAAGATCAGGAATAACTAATACAAAAAAAATCATAGAAAAAGTTTCACTTCAAACATAATGAACGATCAAAATTTGCGTCGCAAAGAAGGAGAGCGTATGGGAAATGCTATGAACTACTTTTCTTTCTTTCTCATACGGTCTCCTTCTTTGCGACGCAAATTTTGATCGTTCATTATGTTTGAAGTGAAACTTTTTCTATGATTTTTTTTGTATTAGTTATTCCTGATCTTGTTTTTTGTATTAGTTGTTCCTGATCTTGTTTTTTTTTTGTATTGGTTGTTCCTGATCTTGTTTTTTTTTCATTTATTTAACCCTTAGAACTCGAATAGTGACTCTAAGGCGCCTCTAAAAATTACTGTAGATTATTCAAAATATTGTTTACATTATTAAGTATGTCGGTATCTAATCAATTACTAGACGTTTAGGTATTATACCAATTTCATATCAATAAAATATAACGTTCTACACTCGGAACTATTTTAACTCGGAAATTGAACATTTTTTCCGGCCTTTAATATTCCATTCCCTAAGATTAACAAATATTATGTATACGAAATTGTACTAAATGTTTAGTAATTCATTAAATGCCGACACATTTAATAATATAAACAATATTTTGAATAATGGTACTACTAAGGGTGTAAAAAATCATAATGAATGGTATTATTCTAAGTTAATTTTTGAGTTAAAATAGTTCCGAGTGCAAAGGGTTATGTTGAACCAAAGTAATATCCATAACGAATACTAAAAACAGGAAACTGAATTATTAACACGATTATCAGAAGATTCCAGGAATTGATTAATCATTGACAGGTCGTTTGATGGATGGCGCACATGTAAATACGATCTGTGACGTAGACTATAAATACGAGACGGACAACGAAGACCTTCTTATTCGTCACCTGTACCGCTTAAGAAGTTTTTATACAACAGTTTTATCTGTCACGTCGCTCTTGCTCCTTTTTTTTTATATCTATATTTAGATCAAATATACGTACATTTATATAATACAGTCCAGTGGTTTGTGAAGCGCATATAATTATTTTATTCCCTCGCCAACAGGTTACATCAAGAGACTATAATTTGCATAGTATTTAAGAACCCAAAATATTTTCGTAGAATCACCTACATCAGTATCCATAATCAATCAATAACAAAAAGGAGAACAAAATACCGCACAGGGTAATTACAAATAATATGAGACACGTTTCTAGACAAGTTAGGGAATAAAGAATTCTAAGAATATTACTATGAAAAACAGAAAAATGGCGATTACATATGCAAAAAGGTTAGTAAGTTTTAAATAAATAATGAATAAAACCAGTTTAATTTTGCTCGTCTTCCTCTATTAGCTGCGCTATTTGTTTTCTTAAATACCCTTGCTGTTACATTACATTCCTACTTCTTACTTAGGCTAGCATTATCCTAGCAATAACATTAATGCAGGATGCTCGTAAACGACGCAACACATTTTTGTTACAATGTTTGCTTAGCAGTTAACGGTATCACTTTTATAGTTTTTTATGACTAAATAAAATCATACAGTGCCGAGTAATGTGTATTTTATACCTCAAGCTTCTGCTATTAAGTCGTTTACGTCATCTCCTGCCGAGTACATCTGCAACATTTTTTCCCCGAGAAATAAAATCTCAGATAAATTGATAATCATGCACTTCGTTCCGCATGCATCTCAAAAAATTTTATTCTTAAAGTATGCAACAGGCACAAATTTTCATGTAATTAATAAAGTTGTTTGAAAACAACAAAACATTGTAAAAGCATACGAAGACTAGGATACTCTTTTCTATAAATTCTGGGACCAATAATTGTGCACCTTTTTTTAATATAATCCAGTAGATTTTCACGAGAAAACTCCAAAAATGCAGATTTTAAAGTGCGGAGTACGCTTGTTCAAAAGTGGAACGAGTTTAAGAGTCAAAATCGACAGTGATGTATAAAGAAGTGCAAAATTTTTGGTCCCAGAAGGAAAACAATAGCGGAAAACTATGATTTCCGGTGCAACAAAATGCAAGTTGTAATTGCAAATGAAATTTTCGATGCATGCCTAATCCAAATCGCAGAAAATAGGTTGACCATTATAGTTAAATATGAGCAATTATAAATACAATAAAATGTATTTCACTATCTTTGTACATAATGAATAGACTGCGGATCTTTACGTAAAATAAAAATTGCCTGTTTCAATTACAAGTAGGTGAGACACAAAAAAAGTGATTTCTTCACTTAATAATTTTATTAGGTTGTGAATAATGTAATATTAAATGCATCTGGTGTTTCTTTTACTTTATACATCACCTATTTATTTTTGCCATGAATGCATAAAATCCGCAGTCTAATTATGCATACACCTATTGCAGAAGCACAAGATAAATGATTTCATCCACGATGAATTTATATTAATTGATAAGTGATATTGAATGCTGTAGGTGTTAAATATTCTGAGAAACAGATAATAAATTCAGTAGAAAGTAGCGAATTACTCAGGAGTGTCTTATTACGTGTGGTGTACCTAATATAAGTCTCCTTCTACTTACTGAAGTCTAACATTAATTTACTTGTCTAAGGTGATACACGGATAACCGGCTTCATAAAGATGTCATTTCATTTATTGAGAAATAACCTCTTCATAAAGATGTAATTTTATTGATTAGGAAATAACGTGGAATTATCTCGTATCGGGTTGAGCAACGAGTGCCACCACTTTATTTGCGGTCGTTCGGTGTCACTTGCGGTTCGGATAATGAAAGGATAAAGTTTAGGGTGCTGTATTACCTGTGGCTTTCGCGTTATGGTTGAAAGTTGAAACGCAATTTCATCGGTAGACTGCTGAGCTTTGTGCGTTTACAACTTATTTATAAGTAACGAGTTTCATAGAATTAAATTATATTCCATAAAATATTTTTATTTTACATTGTACATTTAACACTGTGTTGATCACGTCGGTCATACATAACTCTTTTACCAAACTTGACGATCAGTTCTTACTACAAGCTATTAACTAAGTATAACAAATTCTAAATACAAGCCATAAACAATGGCTATCGTTATAATAACTTTTATAGATTTTTATAGCCATTCGCGTAGCAATCAACATGTTCATAAAATGTTTTTTAAATACTGAAAATGGATTGCAATCTATTATCGAAGTCTTTTTATTAAAATTGTACGCAATCGACTGATCCATGAAATTGGTCAATCAGTTTACAAGATCCAAACGATTGAAAGTTGTGAAAAACTGTAATTTTCACCATTTTAATAATTTATAACTGAGAAACCAATGTACGTAATTGACAATAAATACAATATAAATTTTAAAGAACGTACGTAACTTGTGTGAATGTGTAAAACAGATTTTTCAAATTTTCATTGCGAGCTCAAATAAAAGTTGTAACAAGCAACCTTTACCATTTTTTCTTGTCCAAAATTTTAAATAAACCAATCCATGTAGCTTGTTATAAAGAAGTTATTCCGATTTAAAGTGTGCGCCATGAATTATGAGACCGACTGTAGATGATTCGGGGAAAAAAGGGAATTACGATCCGTGAAAACTGCTTTCTCCGATTCGTACAAACGAAGCATCGTTATCTGATTCTGTAATCCCGTGACACCTAGTTCATTGTCGGTACGCTCGTCCTATTACCATTTGCGTCGTGACGATTTCACGTGGATACGGAGACCGCTCTTTCCTTAAACAGTGCAACCAGTCCGCGGCACTGGCGCGGTTTACTGTTTCGCACGTTTTGCGCCGTGAAATGGCCGTGGTATCTTTGTCGTCGCATCTCACGCTGCGAAGCTCTGGCTGCGATCTCATCAACCGCATAATAGGCAGACGTCGCCCGACGAGCTCGACGTGCTCATATTTGACTCGTGAGCCACGATCGCAACGGCAACCCCGTTCCCGTGCGTCTTACAGGCTTCTACACGGTGTCCCAAAACTTTAAACATTTCTAATTAAATACAAGCTGTTTTAACCCTTTCTGCTCGAACGGCGACACTCGGACAACTACTAAAAATAATCATACCGTAATCCAAAACAATTTATACATCACCAAACTTGCTTATATTTAAGTTACAAAGAACTTCAGTGTGGTAAGAAAGTGGAGCGTGTGTTTTTAACGAAGGTTTAGTTACGTACCAGGTAAGTAAATATTATTTGATCCTTGCTTTTTAGTCCATTTCAATAATTTAATATCGATGTCACAAACTAATAAACCGGGTGGATTCAGCTTCGCCGGGTCGTCGGGGACAAATTTGTTTGGACAACCTCAACAGACCACTCCTTTCGGACAAACTAATATCGATGTCAAAGGTTCTTTTATCATTATGCATTAAATGACATTTAAAGGGGTAGACTCGTTTTTCCAGAATTGAAAGGGTGCGGGATGCGTCTTCTCATTTCTTGATAATGATGGAATTTTGCAGTAGTCAAACGCGCTAGATAAATCTAGGCCGCAACCGCCCTCCAAAAATCCTATTTTTATATTTACGACGCGTAATTTACATTATTCGTCAAATTATTCGGTCAGGCGTTTGTTAATATATATATTATTATATCTAATATATATATATATATATATATAAATATAAATATAATATATAATATAATTATATATAATATTTATTATATTATATAATATATATTATATTAAATATAATATAAATATAATATATATAAATATAAACATATATATATATATATATATATATATATATATATATATATACGTCCCAAATGTTAATCGTGTCTATTGCCTTACCGCAACGATCCTGAGAATAGAGAAAGCAATGAAGAGTTGACCACATGTTCAAATTATATTTGCAGCAATGTCAAAGAAGAAGTAATTCGACAGTCGTACTTAAATATTTTGTTATCTTTAGAATAACCATGAAGATAAAAGATGAATGTAGGCAAATATAGATGCAGTTAACGAAACTAACTAGGAAAATAAGTGGAATAATTTCAAGGATTAATATAACAATTAACATAAGAATGAAGTTAATATGTGTAACTCAATAGTTACAAACGCAATATAGTATATTTGAAACGATTGCAAACTTCAGCCCCGCGAGGTGATTTATTAGAACAGCAATGGGATATTGAACTTTAAAGCAATTTCACCGATACATCAGATAGAGAGAAGGGACAATTTGTAATATTATATTGTGAAATGAAATCATAAATGTCGGCACCTTAAGCGTTCCTTGACATTTCGCCATTTTATCGCGCGTAGATTTTTCAACGAATGTTAAGTTTGTTTATACCTCAGCGAATATACATACGTAGGCTAAAAACGGGTACGTAGAATATTACTTTCAGTGATGAATAAAACATGCAAATAGCATTCGGACATTTGAAAATCAATATCGACGACTATAATGTCGCGATTCGAAAATAAATGGCATGAAACCGTGGAATCGTGTATTGATGACTAATGGCACGACATGAGTTATACGAGACGAGACGAACAGTTATGCATTTGTAGAACCTGTTACACATTACTGCGAACGGATAGAAACCAGCACAGACATTCTCAGACTTGTAGAATCCGATGCAGACTTAGCAACGCTCGCACCACTCATGATAGAATATTTCAAAGCAATAAGATCTCTACCAGTACGACTTTAGGTTCGTAAACGCTGATACAAACCAACCTGCACTAAGCAAAACCAGTACAGGAGACCACAGAGTAATTGGAAAGATAATAAACGACACAGGACTTGTAGAACCAAAAACAAACCATCTTGGGTTTGTAGAACCGGTTATTTACTATTACAGGGACATCGCATCGGCTACAGGGGATACGCCAGTCACGATGAAAATTCTGAAACAGACCACTTCACACCTGCAGGTGCCACGTCCGGTGGTCCAGCCATTCGTAATAATTGATATAAATAATCATAAATACAAATATTTCTTAATTTCGTTTAATATTTTCTCTAATAATGTTGCGCGGGAAATATCAGAATTAAATATTATAATTATCATATACTATATCATATTTGCGAGCGATAAGAAATAATCTGGAACGTAATAGGCGAGCGAGCAAAGGAACAAGAGCATCCATAGACCATGTTCAGCACATCATTGTAAAAAGCAATCCTAAACGAAAACAATAATAAGAATAAGAACGCAGTAGAAACGAAATATAGACTGGTGAGAATACTCTGGAAGAACGTGTGGAACAGAGGATCCAGCTAGAAGAGAGAAGGATTCAAGATTTAAAAATACAGATGACAAATTTGATAAGAAAACAACTACGAAGGAAAAACAAGCCATTCCCACGAAGATATGGCTTGAAACAAAGGATGAACAAAACTATAAAAAGGACTCACTAGTTAAGTCCGTAAAACCAAGACGGTTAAGTTAAATCAAACCAAGTAAATCAGTAAAATCAAGTTAAATCAGTACAGTTTAGAAAAGAGTCAGTATTGTTGTTCGGTTAACGTTACAAATTTAAAGCGTGTCCACCGCCAGAATCAACCACAAGGCACGTCCGCTTTGTATCAGCCAACAATTCATCGGTAAATGCCAACAAATTAATTATTGTAAAATATAACTGAATGTATCCAGACTTTTCTTAACCCTCATTCGTCCCTCATTTCGCGAACTGAATCGGTCCCTCGGTGTCAAATTGACACAAGGATAAAAAGAAACGATAAAATAACAAGTCAAACAGTTACTTTTCGATGTTTTTTTCATTCCAATTTATGAGTTCATATTCACATGTTAGGTTTTTCCGGTTATATGTTTCGCATTAAAAAAATAAAAGTCACCAAGTTTTGGATAAATTTACTTACAAATTACCGAACAGTATAACTTACTTCGGGAAAACTGTGTCAAATTGACACGAGGGACGGATGAGGGTTAATTAAAATATACTCTTGTTTGTTTTTAACCAAATCTAAATATAAAATTATTTTTAAAGTCTATATCCAGCTTCGATTTCATCAACCAATATCCAAATCCTCAATTACCCGAACCGAAGCCGGTGAATGCAGCTGCGTTCGAAACTGCGTTTTATCCCGAAAATAAGTAAATAAAGACGCCCATCTAGGGACGTAACACAGGAATAAATGCAATCTACTTTGGGGTAGATGCACGTTAGAATGCAAATCAAAGAAGAAAAACCGAACCGAATGAAAATTAAAAAATACAGTTTTTCGTGCACTGTGCCCATTAATCATTCGGCTTACTAAAAATCTATGTATCGATTATCTTTTTCGGTCATGTATTAATATCAAGGTAATGTTAGATTAATATTTCAATTAACCGTTCGTGAAGGAATAATTAAATTATTAATAAAGTTATTTTATATATGTATATGTATAAAAATATAAACGTTTTTCTATCTATGAACATTTGTTTGAACATCAAATTGAAACATCGCTGTTTCAAACAAATGTTCATTCATAGAAAAAGTTTATATTCTTATAATACTAAAATGTTGGTACAAAACAAATAAAAGAATACGAAGATAAATGATTATTTTTACTATGGTTCATTATGTAATATCAATATTGATTCATACATTCATTAGTAGTGGTAAAATTTCAGATGGTATTTGTTTCGTAGGTTGAATATCATTCTAGGTTGATGAATATCACTTTGAGAAATATACATATGGATCCGAATGTACTATCATCCTATGAAATATGTTCTCATTTGTTTTATCAGTAAGCGTATTAAATCATTTTTGTAACGCCTCCAGCATTTCTTCCGAATAGGCACTAATCGGTTGTGTTTTATTGTTTTTCATTTGATTTCAATATTTAACTCTGTTCCACCTATCCGGTCACGTTGAAACTTTTGTATACACTTTTGTGAACGTTCGTATATTAGATAAGTGACAGAACATTGTTCTTAAATTTTTTGGAAGTTGTCACTCGAAGTTGCTTGCAATCCCCACTCCTAAAAACTTAAATGATTTTTTTCTACCTTTAATTTGATCATAATTGTGAAAAAATACATGATATGAAGGAAGTGAGTTCGAGTATTTTCGTTTTTTCCATCTGAATATCTTAATTAACAATCGAGAAAAAAATTATACAGTTAAAGGTATTTACCCTTATAATATCCTTATATGAAGGGGTAGTGACTTAAAATTTTAGGGGATTATTTTTCAGCCTAAAACCATTGTTTTCTTGCTAGACCCTTTGAAGGATTTAATAGATATTCTATTGAAGTCCAATTATGCTAAGAGTTTTCCAAAATCTTATTATTTGTCTCACTTTTCCTTTGGATGCTTCTGATTAAAAACTACAACATGTAAGATCTATATTCGATTGTAAACCATGTGGTCGCTAATTAAACATTAAAATAAACCATAAATAATTGATAACTAGAAGGCTGTCAACAATTTCACGGTTTGAGTTCACGTGAACTGATCGATGCAGTTGGGAAGACAATTTTTCTGTACTAACTGCATCAAATGACCGACTTCCTCAAAGCATGTGTACACTCATCCACGTTCTAAGAAACTACACATGCCGTTACGCATAATGAATAGTTATGAATGGTTATTCACTTAACTAATAAAATCTCATTGAAACTGAGAAAGACTCGAAGCGTAACGCTTTCGCAAGGTTAATGCACGCGAAGATTGAAGAACAGGCCGCAGGCGGCGAGGTACGAATAGCAAATATCTTTCCGCGAAAAAGTAAACAAGCAAAAGTAGAAGCAGAGTTCTCGAAAGAAGTGGAGCGAAAAAACAAAGACGCTCGTAATGGCTATTTTGCAAGAAAGAAAACAGGTCGATTTAATGATACCCGACCGTGATAAAGACGAACCAATTTAGCGTGTATTATCTGACATTAATGCATAATAAGCGAACTTCTTCTCAACTTTCTTCTACTGTTTCTTAGTTTTGCTCGAAGACGAATTTGCATAACACGATAATTTTGTGGAGCATGTTACGACAGCGTCCCTGTACAATATCTTTTTACAAACTTAACGTGTACTGCGATGTATGTAATATCCTTGTAAATTTGAGGTATCATTCCAATAGTGGACATTTCTTCAGCATGGCTAATAGGCAATAAATTACGCCTACCATGACAAACTCTTCCGAATACTAATATCACGTTGAGTTGTTGAGAAGTTTAGGTCTATTTTATGGTTCCACGTATACGCCGGCTGTAAAACTATTTTTCAATTTTCGGAAAGCAACGATCAACTTAAAATTTCGTCGCAAAGTGATCTTGGCAAAGAGATAAGAGCAGTGTTGGGCAAATTTTATTTTAAATAATAAATAATTAAATAATAAATAAACGTGTGATTTTATTTGCAAATAATAACTAAACTTGTTATTTAAATTAAAGTTATTTAAATAATTCCATAAATAATCTATTTATTATTTCTTATTTGCAAATAAAAGTTTATTTATTATTTGGATTGTGGTGGAAATCAATTAAATAGTTTTTCTCTGCTATACCAACCTTTTCAGGTATACCGCCAGTGTTCGGGCTCGTCCGGAGGGCGGATTAATTAATGAAAATACAATTTAATTTATTATTTGTTAATACAAATAATAATTGAAAATTATATTTGTAAATAACAATTAATTTTATTATTTTAAATAAATTCATTTAGACTTGCTCAAATAATAAATAATTATTTCTGCGTTTTATTTGAATATCCAAATAACAAATAACTTGTTATGTAAATAATTATTTAAATAATTATTTATTTAAATAAATTTATTTATTGCCCAACACTGGATAAGAGCGACGTAAAATAAATGAAAAAAAAACTTGAAATCATTTCAATGCTTCGATTATTTCTGTTAAGTGTTGTGTGTATCACAGAGTTTATTTGCTTTGTATGCTGCAGGTTATCAGTGTTCGGATACAGGTGGTTGTGAGTTACGTTATTAGTACGTCTCTCGCGATCCTCGTGTGCAAAACACGTCTTCTATGTTGTAAGCGTCGTTAACGTCTGGTGCAACTCGCGTCAGGAAGCGGAGTTACACCAAAAGGGAGCCAAAAAGGGGAGGGGGTCACGTGAACCTTCGAATTTAAAGGCGAATCCACATAATTTGGTCCGCACGCATTTAGTCTAATTCTTAACAATTTCTATCCTTCACTTTCTTCTGCACGTTTGCATAATATATCGGCTGGAAAATGTAGAATGTTTATCTAAAAAATATTACAAATTCAAATACCATTGAAAACATTTGAAAATTGTTCGGATGACTATCTCAGATTTGAAGATTGAAGCTTTACAACAATTTCGTTAACTTGATGTTTCTATCAGTTTTTAGAAGAGTAAATCGTAATGTCGAAAGTAACACGAAAAATATTCATAGATTTGGCCACGCAAAATATAAATTGCATCTTACGGATGAGGTCGTCGAACCCACATATTGTTCGACTAAATAATTCGTGGCTCAGAACGTTAATGTTGCAATGATCTACATGTAAATCTACGTATAAACGTTTAAGACGATCGCACAAGGGCGAAATGCCCTGACAAGGCCGAAATCTGTGATTTTTCACCCTTAAGCTCTCATCTTTAAATATATGAAGCTAATTGCAATGTCGACCGACTTTAATCAAACTTTCAATATGCATATAAGTTACAGAAATCTACAAAACGCATTTTTTAAATAATCGTGACAGGCTCAGATAAAAAAAAGTTGAAAAAAAATAATTCCTACAATTTTTTATGATTCCTACCAATCGCAATCTAAACAAAAAAAAATTTTGTTTACTCATTCTCTAGTAAACTAGTCGATCTAACATCTTAAAAAAATTTAAGTCCTTTAGACCAATTTTAAAGAGATATGCGATTTTTAAGGGGGTGTATAGTATGGTCTAAAGTCACGGGACTAATCTGGTACTGACAAAGAGGGGGTAACTTTTTCCCCTCGATTTGAGCCGATGCCCCTGATCTGGCGACATTGGTAGAGACATTAATCAATTACTATATTAACCAAGATTGATTGATTAATGTGTACGATTAAAAAAGAAATCATGGAAAAATCGGAGACTGATTTAATCAATTGTTGAAGTTAATCGCCACACGATCTACCCATTAATTCTAATAAGGAGGAAGAGAGAGACAGAGACCGGAGACGGAGAATTGACAGAAATATATCTCAATAAAAACTCAGTTTACATTTTTTTCAGTATGCATACAATTTTGATTGTGTATTTCATTCTCGAAATTTCGGCAGTTAATCATTATCAATTATCCGATTGACGATTACAATCGAAAGGAATGCAATCGTTAGCCGCAATTAACGACTAAAGTAGGAGTTTAATTGTTAATTGCGATTAACGATTGAAGTAGAAATTTATTCGTCAACCATTGATTAAATTTTTGCCCAACTCTGGTACAGACTACTACAGACGCTGTCACTGATATTTCTAATATGTACGAGTGAAATCTGTTTCCGCAGATTAGAAATTAGTCAGCTCCTCCTACGTTCTTTTTTTATCAGCAGGACTTCCATCATCCGAGTAATTACGTATTCCTGGTATCGGCGCGCGTGAAATCGTATAGCATGGCTCGCTGGCGATCGACTATACAAGACGTGTCGGTATTCTCGTTATGAATTTCAAGATCCAGCGTCTAGTGCAACGGCGGACAGACGAAAAAAGGAGTGGTCGCGAGCTCCCGACGTCGTCGATCGGTGCAGCAGCCGCCTTTTTGTTTGAAACGCGCGCGCCGTGCATCCTGATCCTGATCGAGGCGGCATGCGGCAGCCTCCTCGTTCCGTCGAGGATGTCGTTTTATTGCAGAAATCATTCTGCTAGACACGGAATCGTTTGATTCATAGCGAGCTGTCGTGGGAGTAGATAAATGGCACGACGATTTGACGAACTTATACCTTATACTTTATTTCATAAATTTCCATAAAGTCGCCGTATTCTCTGACCAATTCTTATAATTATTCCATTCCATAATATATCTTATAATTTGCAAAACGTTCGGAGACGATTGTAGAAAATTGTAGTGTATAATTATTTAACAGAATCTGTGATATTACAATCGAAGTAGTCATTTGTATTTTATTTTATTAGATACGAACTTTTGCAAATGAATACAAATATATTGTATTCAATAAAATCTAAAACGCGACGAAACTTTGCATTTTTGTAAAAATCCGTAAATTCTTTAAGTAAGTTCGACGTGAAAGTGGAATCACTATTTTCAACTATAACCGGGCACTAGAATATTAATTGTTAAAGGAATTATGAGCATATTATGCAGAGTACAAATGGTTTTCAAAAATCCTCAAATTATACAACCTGTATTTATACTATTTTTATAATATGCATTAGGTTTTACCGAAAGTTTCTTTCGGAGTGTGTTCCTTTAATGTTGCTAAATAAATACAAACAATACGATAATCTTTATGTTAATGTTTTAGTACTTCCTAACATGAACTTGCGTTATGTGCATGAATCGAAAACCAACTTTTGGGACAACTTAATATTGATTTAGCACTATTAAAGGAATACATTGCGATAGAAACATTTGGGACAACCTAATACTAATAGATATCTATAATATTAACGTTTTTTCAATGTTAATAGAAAGTGTAATATAAGAGCTGTATATTTTAGATCTATAATATTAACGTTTCTCCAATGTTAATAGAAATTGTAATATAAGAGCTGTATATTTTTGCACGATTCGAATCTAATTATATTTCCTAATGAATCGATCGAAGTCCAGTCAATACCGCCGATGTGGAATATGTGAATCGGCTTACCAAACTTGTTTCGACGACTTACATCGTAATAATTTGCTTCGCGTGCAAACCTGAGGTGCGCTAATAAATCTAATTATCGCACGGAAATGATCGTCTCTGTCATGTCTCACGTGTAAACGAGTCACCACGGTTTAATACGGACGAGCACTACGATCTAATACGGACGAGCACTACGATCATCTAATACGCTGCACTGAATCACCAACGCGAGTATGGCGTATTCAGAAGTTACTCCTGAGTTTTATTTCAATCGCGTCATCCTGTTCCAGTCGTTCAAACGTTTATTACTTTCATTTTCATCTGCGCAAGTGTTTCCAACTTCCATATTTTTTTATTCACATTGGTATCTGCACTAACCATTTTACGCTCTTCGCTAAAGAAATATGAGGCGCGTTTTTTCAGTAACGTTCGTTTCAACATTATATTGCATTTAAATAAACTTCATTGTAGTCCTATAAAACAAGCATATTAACACATGACCTACCGGTGATTCTTCCATAATTGTTGAAAGTCTATAGTTCATGGCTGAGCATTTTTTAAAAGAATCCTTCAATAGCAATTTTAATCGTAAACCAACAACTCACCCTCGATAACAAAAACCAATATTTTCCTTCAGGATTATTGTGTAAAAAAAGATTTTGAAGCTTCCATTTGGTGCCGCACAATTATTGAAAAACCTGTTATTTTTCCACTCTTTTTTTAACAAATCTATTGCAAATTCATTTTACAATGACAAATTGTAAATTTTCACTTTTATAGACTACTTTGTAGCACGCTAAACAATTATTTATGAAAAATCTAATGTAATATTCTGTATTAATATATGCGATTTTGAATTTTATAAATTATCAGAACCTAAATTTCTTTTTTATCAAGTTTAGTGTACTTATTTCCTCTTCCTTAAAGTCTATTCCTTTTTCGTCCGAGACTTATGGTAATTATCTTCATTAGCGTAAAAGAGTATAAAGGTGGGATCTCCTAACAAACGCAAACGTGTGCATCGAACGCCTACCATAAGTCGATCGACGCATGTGTTTGAGTTTGAGCAATGCTCTTTCCTCTTTCTTCTCAAGTGGAAAGAAGGAAAAACATACCTAATCGCATCGCAAGAACGCAAGCTTGTGCGTCCAGACGCACAGCAAGGAGTTACGACGAACGCAATATGGATCGCAAAAAGGTTCGTCCAGACGCGCGTAGGGGATCTCACCTTAAGTCGGAATCATCAATTCTGCGGAAAAGAGCACTGACAGTGCAATAGAAAGAATAGTTTAGAATAGAAAATAAAAACAATTTACATGAAAAACTTAAGAAAAAAAATTAATTCGACAAAACTTGAACAGTATTGGCTCACGGACGCAGAATCAAGGGTCCACCGCTGGATACAATAAAAAGACCTACCGTCAGGGAAGTAAGTTGAGATAAAAAGAAAAATGCGTAGCATTCGATCGTGATCTGCATAAACACTGGGATCACGTGACCAGCCGTCACAGATAGGGAAACATAGCCGAAAGAAGTTGAGCGAATACGGTACTGGTACGTGCAAATCACTACCATTCAGAGGAATAATGAGTCGCTTCCACGTGGTTGTCAAAGAAACTAATGCGCGATAACGGCAACAATACGGAGATGTAAGGGCACAATTAACCAGCCATTCCATGTCCAATCTTCAATTACGATTGCACGTAGTTCCCTGTTTTTCCCCGGGGATGCTAGCCGGTGCAGGATCGCTTATCCGGCGGCGTATCGAACCTCATCGCGGATGCACAATAGGCGAGCGACGGTGCACGAAGATCGTTGCAACGATGCTCCACATAAAGAGTGATCGATCTCTCCCGATGCCGTTCGCTCTTGGAAAGCGGTGAAGAACGCGACGCGCATCCGCGATACTCACAATAGACGCCATTTTCAGCGGCGCGTTCAACAAACTACAATAGTTCGGAGGAAATGAAGGTAAAACCGAGTGTACAGGCTGATTCAGATAAGTGTGCCACCGAAATTACTCGTAAACTGTTGAACATGAGGTCTGTCCGGAAACCATTCTTTCTTGTGTTACAGCAGGAGAAAGAAGCCAATACTTCGAGGTCAATCTTGGCCAATCAAACTCATTCTGAGTCAATCTTGGTCACTAACGACGATGTTCCAATAACGATGACAGTTCTCTTTCGATATACGACGATGGCCTGTGACGTATTGCGGATGAGAACACCACATCATCGCGTGACATTGTTTTTGAGTGGGCTTGAGTCGCCAGATTAACCCTCATCCACACGACGTGGTATCCGGGTATCTATTTCAAATTCATTTAGAATAGTACAAAAAATTACCCGTGTGGATGAGGGTTAAGGGGGGGAACTCGTTTCCAGAATTGCAGGGGTGCGAGATGGGCCTTCTCTTTTCTCGATAATGCAAAGATGGGATTTGTTAGTAGTCCAAAGCGCTAAATAAAATATCAATCTAAGCCCTCAGAAGTTCTAATTTCACGTTTACGAGGCGTAATTTGCATTATTCGGCTGCATGTAGCTGACGCAGTTTTATGAAAATAGCTAAATAATTATTAAATAACTATTAAATAGCTTTTTACTTCCGAATTAGCGTAGATAGCGCCTCGTAAACTTATGAGGGAGCTTGCGGCCTAGATTGATCATTTATCTAGCTTTTGACTACTGAAAAACCCCATCTTTGCATTATCGAGAAATGAGAAGGTGAATCCTGGAAAGACTTGTGTTCCCACTCTACCCTCCCTTCTACGACGATACACTATATTTTCTATAGACGCGACAATTTCTACACGATAGATGCAACCAAGAATATCCCCCCCAGCTTAATTCAGGATTGAATTCTTTCTTCCATCGCGAGATTGAAATTTACACTTTACAACGAACACTCTCAAGTGTTCTAACACTTAACCTAACCTTATAACCTAACCTTCACATGTCGATAAGAGAGCAAAACTGAAAAAAGACAATTATTATATTACATGCTACTTTTGAAACCACATACATCTTACGTTCCAATCATTTTCTCCGAAATAGTCGACATGTAACTTGGGTGGTACACTCAGCTGAATCATCCTGTATTGCCGCGCGAGGTTATTAGAGAGACAATAGAAATTATTCGGGATTTATGACTGAGGAAAGAACCGAATAGAAAGTGTTTTCAATCTGCAATCTCGGCTCGCGTTTTTTAGTGCACGTCGCTGGAAGATTCATCGCGGTTTATTGTTGAACGTAATTTCCATTTAAGGTCCATTATTTCCGTCGCGATTAAGCGAGCCGGAATTATTGGTAGTATGCGTTGCGTAATTGAGTGGGATCGTGTTCTCATCGTACCTGTATTTTAGGTAATGAGAAAATAGACTGATTTTCTTAAGTCTACGTTTCTATGGATTATGTGGAAATACAATAGCTTGACAGGTCATAGAATTTATCAAGAAATGTGACAGTAGCTCCAGTTAAGAGGAATTAATTGCTAGATTAGCTACGTTAATATGTTAGGACATAAAATACGACAGAATTTAGTAGGATTTTAATCTCTTTCAGATCTAAAAAGACTACTATCACGGAAAATAAAATTCTATTTCGTCGATCGAATATAAAATTCGTCTACAAAAATTGAAAATTGCATGAATATCCGCAGTCTAATTATAAAGTATAGTACTGAATACATACTTCTTATACACTTGGTTTCAGCACAAAATATATGGTATAAGATGAAAGGGTTATGGATTAATGTTAACGAGTTCCAATGAAAGTAAGGATATTAAAAGTATCGTCGATGCCTCGTCGACCTATCCCAGCGAAATCTTTACACTTTCTCCTAATTAAAGCTGTTGTACAGGTTAATCAACGAAAACATGAAAGCGTGACAGCTTATTCATAGCATCTGGCAACCTTCTCGTCGTGAATTGTGAACACCAAATATATTTACATAATTTTTATATCATTTTTTTAATTTATTCTGGGTTATTACAATTTCAAACTCTGATTACTAGCTAACATTAAATTGTTCTGTTTAATGAAAAGCAAACCGAAATAATTTGAACAGAGACACGAACTATTTGTTACAATCGAGGAAAGAAGTTTTAACATAAAAATGCACAGCCTATTAACAACAAAGCTTAACACAACTGTAATGAGGGTGTTATTAATGACATAGTGAAACTTAAAAAAAATTAATTAACACTTGTAAGCCAGTAACACTTAATAACTGTAGTTTCCTCAATATTTCTAAATAAATAGTAAGTATTAAAATTAATCGTACCACGAGATCGGTATCACGTTTTTTATTGTGTAATTATTGAAATTAAAAATGCTTTCATTGGAAACGATTCAAGCACACATTGCTATACAAATATCAAGAAATTTAAATAAATCTAGTCATGTAGTCAATATTAGTCCCATGACAACAGTTTTTGTTCTTAATTTTGTTTCTGGAAGCTTTGAACAATATACATATTTGTGACATTTATCTGATTAAAATGAGACTAAACATGATATAGTTCGGAGCACATTTGCCTGCTCAATCGACGATTTAGTAGAATCTCGATTATCCGAAGTGATGGTAACCGACTTCTATTCTCCCATTACATATTTCACGCGTGAACAGTCCAGCCTAAAGCAATCTACATACAGCATGATTTACTGTACAAATCAGTAAAGACTTTATTGTTAACATCGAACGTAATTAATCGTGCGAGTTATTTATTATTATGTTTGGATTCGTATCGCACCGACGCAAAATCTTTTCTATTCTTAACACTTCATCTACCGGAAGCCTGTTAATAGGATTTCCAATAATTGCGCTGTACCAAAAGAAAGCATAGAAATTTTCTTTTACATTGCAATCTTAAACGAAACTATTACATGACGTTATTGAGGGTGACTTGTTAGTTCACAATGAAAATTACTGTTGCTATTGAAGGTTCCATTAAAAAGTGTTCAGTCATTTGTTGCATGGGTTGGATAGAAAGTTCGCAGCGTTTTCAAATCAAGAATCGAAGATCAGATTAAGGTATTTATTCATATGTTTACTCAATAACGCGAGAAGTTACCTGTTATTGAATAAATCTGTGAATAAAGATCTAAATTTTAGCTTTCCATTTCAATTTAAAAACGCTACAAATTTTCGTTCCAACCCAACACCATAGATTTTTCAAAATTATGCAATAATCACCGGTCGATAATGTGTTAATTGGACTGGAAATGATGTGAAAATCCTGTCGCATTTCGTCGAAACTTATCAGTTTCTGCAGCGACTGGAATTTGAAATTGCGACCATATCCTTGGCCGACGATGCAGCAGGCCGAGTGCATTGGATCGCGATACCGTGCACGCTGCACTCGCAGAGTGGGAGAACCACACCAGTCAAACTGGTATCATTGTTCCCGGCGTGCGCTGACGCATACATATGCATATCGCTGCATCCGTGCACTGTGCACTATCTTTGAGTATCTCAAGTTTAGATTTCCGTGAATTTTCTGCATCAAAAGTCTTTGTTAAGCCGTTCCTTATCACTGATTTGTTTGGTCACAGTTTCCACAATGAATTTAACGTTTTGCAGTCGGAGCTATGTTCACTCAAACATTAAACATTTCTTCCGATCTAGAATAATTTCATTGTATTAGATTGTCCTAAAAGTTTCTTTCGGAATGCGTTCCTTTATTGTTGCTAAATAAATACAAACAATGCCATAATCTTTATGTTAACTATTCAGTATTTTCTGACATGATTTTGCATTATGTGCAATCGGAAACCAACTTTTGGGACAAACTAATTTTATTTTGAAATATTAAAGGAACACATTCCGAAAGAAACGTTTGGGACAACCTAATATATGATTCTTATCATTTTAGAAATTGATATTATACTTCATACAATACTAGCGTATTTAATAATGTAAAGAACATTGTGAATAATGATACAGCAATTATTAGTAGTGACTGTGAGTCACCATTCGAGTGCTAAGGGCTAATGTTTTATCAAATGTAACGTACCTTTCAATTAAAGAACACGTTTAACGATAAGAAATGTTAACATGATTCTCGATCGTGACTATCGCACATGTTTAACTGTAGTACAGGATAAAATGTGTTCTTTCACAATGAGAAAATTTGTTGAGCTCAATTCAATCGCAAAAGAAACGGAAGCCATGTGGAATTTCTTAACAATTTTTAAACCTTCAAAGTAAAACAGAATCCAAAAATTGTTTGAACACTGAATCTTCTATATTTGAGAAATCGTCGATATTTAAATTATATTTTCGTTACATTTGAAGCTCAACAGGAACCTTAATGAATTACGACAATTTTTCATTAGAAAAATTAAAGATGTAGAGATAACAAGGTTATAAATTAGTCCACGAAAATGAGAAATAGCTGATAAAGCGGATAATAAATAATTACAGTGTGTTAGCACATGTCGTACGTGCAGTTGCAACCTGAGAAATTGACTCACAGAATTGCTGAGCACTGTTGCATAAATGGATTTAATAAATCTAATATCGCACCTATCATTAGTAGAAATAATCTTCGCGCTTTCTCACTTCGACTTGGTAGACGATCTTTCACATCTGTAATTAACTTTGTACTTCATCAGGTTAGATCTAACAATAATTAACACTCGTAATTCATAACGCTAATCCTGCGTTCATTAATGCTTAGGCGTGCGGATTTTTCTAACAGAGGTGTGTAATCTCGATTAATTGAATTTCATAATTGATTTAACTCAACATGGTGAAGCGAATGAAGATAATTCGAAATAAGAGTTTAATTAATTTCCCTTTTCTTGTACTGAATTCATTTCCTGTACTTAATAACGATTAAATACTACACGATATCTAATGTAAGCGCAACTTGCTTAAAAGTAATTTTTAGAAAAATATGTTAATACAAATAAATGGATAAAACCTCTGTTTCTCTTTTTACTTATTGCAGCTTCGAATTATACAATAATTCTCGCTAATTTATTAAGCAATATACATACATCTAAAATATACAATATAGTTATACAATAATAACCGTTAATTTATTGGAACTATATTTGTTACTGGTGGATTGTAATATAAAGTACTGAATAATTCGCATTAAAATGACATTTCTCTATATGAAGTTCTATTTAATAGCTTTACGAACTCTGTGGACATAATCCCGACCCTCCTAATTAAATAGTGGACGACGATGTGTTGCTCATTGGCTACCGGGCAATTAAATTTTATCGAAACCAAACTAACACGCTCTGTGAAACTAGTGAAATCGTTTTACACGGATGAGGATCCGAAATAGACTGTTCCAGGTAGTAAAAATGTTTATATGAAGATTCCTCGTTCGTGAACGACTTCGTGTTACGTTCTGGCGTGAAAGAATTCACGTAAATTAAGTTCTCGGTTGCTGTCAATGCCAAGAGCACGGGCGATTCTACTGCCATCGACGACAAGAATTTGAAATCCGTTACAAATTACCACCCAAATTTTTATCAGGTCAGGTAATGAAAAAATTGTTAAAATTACGTACACTAAGTGGATCAATTAATAATCATAGTGTCTACTGATTTCTAATGAAACCTTAATTGCATTCTGTAATATTTTCGAACACGTATTGTATCATCGTCCCAACCAACAATTTTGTTCTAAATTTTTATTTACAATTACTTTAACGTGTTTCGTCATTTACAATAGACTTTTCTTAGATGTGTTAACTGTGCTTGATTACTAGACAGCGGATCTTTATGCAAAATAAAAATTTTCTACCTGAATTACAACAAACTGGAGTGAAATGGAAATTTATTTTCATTCTTATGTAAAAAGGGAAGAAGGTTACTTGAATAACTTCAGGAATTTTTTGGATGAACTTCTTAACATTTCTCCAGTTATTCTTTGATCTAATATTCACTTCACTTTTGAACAGTTCACCACTGTTTGGAACATAATGGATTCGCACGCGGTGCATCTCGCGCAAAAAGAAGACAAAAGATAATAAAAGACCGCATCGGAGACGAAGCTTTTCACAATAACAATTAAACACGGAAAGCCCAAGCTTACTACTGGCGAAACCGTCTCGTAAATCATCGATTTCGCCATAACCGACGCCGCAAAACCGTCTTGCCTCTATTATACTATATACACGATCGTAAATGTGAAACCCGCCATAACCGAGAACATTTTCGCTTCTTCCCGCGCAATCTCTGCGTGCTATCAGAACGAATTGGTCAGTAATAAAAATGGGGATTATGGTAAAATATATGTATCGATCTATGATTAATAAATTTCTTCTCGCAATGCATCTCCTATTATAATTTGTGCATATACTTGATATTCTATGTATATACTATAACCAGAAATAATATACACATTAATACACATATGTCTTAATAGAAACTGATTAAAATCTTTTTGACTAACCCGTAGCACTCAAGTGGTGACTCAGAGTCACCACTAAAAGTTGCTGCACCATTATTCAAAATATTGTCTACATTATTAAATTTTGTTGGTATCTAATCAATTACTAAACATTTAACACTAAACCTACCGACCATCAAAAGTGACTGATATGTATAGTATTATAAAAATAACAAGATTAAATTTATTTATATTTTGTGCAATTTTTACTATAATATATACTGGAATCAAAAAATATATTCACTAAATTCGCATGATAACACCTTTACAATTTGAATAATTGTCAAATAAAAAATTGTAAATGGGTCATTTGGCCACTCGTGGTAGGCTTAGTGTTGAGTATATTGTATGAGGTATTAGATAAATATCGTACCCATAAAACGAAAAAAAAATCATATAACAGAATTATTCTAGGTCGCCATAAATGTTTAATTTTCGAGTTTGGCTTTTCGGCCACGAATTATTTTTTTCAATATGAGGACTCCATTTGCAAACAATAAAATTTACCGAATTTAGAAACACCAAGCATTTATCTCGTATGTCCTTATTGGAAAAAGTGTTAATATAGGTCCGAGTGCAAAGGGTTAATCATATCGAACATATTGCAATAGCACAATTATGCACTTTTGATACATGTTACATTCCAAAATTGCCCACATTGCATTCCAATATTGATTTTCCCGAAAATGTTGTATTTGTTTTTCCTTTTTCCTTTGCGAAAATCTTCTTCACGATTTTGTTAAGCAGTTATTAAAAAGAAAACACGGACCAATTAGAGCGCGGCTGCAGCAGGCTGTAGTGGTCCGTATTTTTTGTTAACAGGTCCTTAGTACATGATAATACATTATTGATACTATTGAGATTTTCGATTATTTTCAAAGTCAATATAGTCACAAGATTATAATATAATTTATGTCACAATATGTAATGAATTATTAATAAGTACCCTAACATGACTGCATAAAATTCACCTTTCAATAATTTATATCAACGTGGAATATTCAGCTTCAGTCGTACACATTGATTTATTAAATATCCTTGCAAATCAAAGTAACTTTTAACTTCTGTGAAACGTAACATTCTTGACTAAATAATATGCAAATCATTGCATATATTGAGAATATATATGATTCCTTATTTTCGTTTATTCCATTATTTACAATATTTATACGTTGCAATATTCGAAATTATACAGCGGTACAATTGGAAGAAATCTGCCAGGAATCTTGACATATTTTCTTCGTTGTTATGTAAATGCCGGAATATTTATGATCTCGGATCGTTATTATGAATCATTGATCCACCAATCATTATTCAGCCGGTCGTCTCACTGATTTAGGCAGCTGTTTCCGATAAGTATGTTCTTTTTTGAAATCCAGTCGACTATTCAATCATGCTCCAACGAGGATAAGATATCGTGTCTAGTCGCTGCAATAAATTACGCTTACGCAGCTTCCCGTTTACTTATTACGGCCCGGCGTTTGAAGGAGCCAACGAAATATTATCCAGACAGCCAAACGAAATATCACGGACGAAAGTATTGGACTGAAGTCATGTAGTTCGCCAAATTAAATCTCACTCGACACGGCAAAACAACGTGAATCCCTATGTCGTATTCTTTTTCGGTCTAGCCCTTCTTTGAGTTAGAACCCTGGGGCACACCAATCTGCAGTTCTTACCTGTTCAAATTCCTTCAGTGCCCCATAACCCACATACAGAGTTGGGCAAAGATTTTATTCAAATAAAAATTTCGAATATAGTGGGTTTTTCTCCAAGTGGTTTTTTAATCCACACTTTATTCGAAATTTTTATTTAACCCTTCACTGTATGATTTTTCTAATTGGGATGAAAAAATTGAAAGGTCAGTTTTTATATTTGATTTAACGGAAAAATATTTTAAAAAATTAAAACAACATTTTTAGAGAAATAAACATAAATAAACATAGTAAGAAAACACATTCTTAGTTTACTATATACCAGATTTGTTAACTGTATCAGATATGATACACTATGCAACGAAGGGTTAAATAAAATTTTTGTCCAACACTGCCCACATAAACTGTCCATAAACTGCTGGTATTCTTTTAATTCTAATAAGCACTGTTTTAATTGCATTAATTCGCGTGAACGTTCCATTAAAAAGGTTATTTACTGAACTCTGATCGAAGAGCACTTACATTGACGTAATTTATTTGTATGTGAACGGGTAAAGGACTTATAAAGGCCTATTTTGTTTTTGTAATCGATGCTACATGTGTACACAGCTTTTGTACTTCAGATGCAAAAGAAGTGGTAAGCCTATGTCAAAAAACCAATTGTTGTAAACTATGTCAATTTCAATGTTGTATGATATTAATTACACAATGTTTTCCATGTTATAAATTAACGATTTTAAGGATAAATAGTTTAAATCCTTTGAATATTGAAAGAGTGTATGATTTCGCTTAAAAATAAATGCTAATCTTCATACATATAACTTTCCAATGCAACCTGTCTGTGTGCAAGAATCAGCATAAAATTATTCAACAATAACTTCTATTAATCTACGAACATAGTTTTGGTATTATAATTTAAATGAAACACTTTATAATCTTATAGATTTTTACTGTAATCAAATAATTATATATAATCATACTATTTATTTAAAGGAAAACATACTTCAATGTTTGTTTACGGATCCACTGTACTATGTAACTGAAGAAGAATGATGATTTTTAATCTAAGAAAGTCCCCAAAAGAAACTATAATCTTCGAAATCGTGCATATAGGAAAAACCCAACTCCAAAATTTTAAGTTAAACATCCACAGCCTTGTGATCAAATAATTTTTAAGATTTAGAATATTGCACATATTATCGGCTCCTAATTCAAAAATTCCATTTGTTATCCAACCTGCCACAACACCGAATTCTTTTCGCGATAAATTGTCTCGACCCAGCAACACCATTAAAAACCTTTCAAGGTCGTATGATAATCGCTTTTAGGTCTAAAATGTGATCCGGAGGGATGTCCTAACTAAAACGGACCGACGCGACGCATGAAATCCGGTTTGAAAAAAGGAAACAATATCCGCGTCGGGCGCCTATGTTCCTCTAAAATGCTATTTTCAGGTCTCTCATAATTATAGACCTTCCGACATCGGGTTAAGGTATAATGCACGAAGAAGAACGTGTGCCAAATTCCTCCCGGCAGAATCTCGAAAAAATGTGCGAGCCGCAAGCCGCGCGTGTAAATCTTCTCCGAGAAGAAAGGAGGATCGAAGAGGGCCATGTTATTCAACATAAGCGCCGGAACTTTAAGTATTCCTACCCACTCCGACGTCTTTTACCATTTTATTCTTATTTGCTATGCCTCGGCAATCGAGGGTTCAACTATAATGCATACTGTTAATTCGTTCGCTACCAGTCATCATAGATGCTCGACGACCACGATTTTATTTTTTACGTACAGAACAACAAATTCATTTTTATTATACGACGTTATACAAAATTACAACACGCAGCACGATATCAGGGCAACTCACTTTTC
Source organism: Lasioglossum morio (assembly GCA_916610235.2). Taxonomy (NCBI): domain Eukaryota; kingdom Metazoa; phylum Arthropoda; class Insecta; order Hymenoptera; family Halictidae; genus Lasioglossum; species Lasioglossum morio. Next base: position 5,883,561 of record OU744328.1, on the reverse strand, counting down.
TGAGAAAATATTTTCCATATTTTGGAAATGGATAACATTAATTATCAAACGCTCCTCAGGATAATGATTCACCTTTACATATTAAATGAACTAATTTTGTTCTATTGGGTTGGCAAGAAAGTAATTTCGGTGTTTTAAGGTGAAATAGAGCCGAAGTTTGTATTCAAATAAAGAACTTTAAGGGTAAAGATATTTTCCCTTTGGTTCAATATGATCTTTTGCGAAAAAGAATAAATAGGAAAATATTTCATTGATTACATTTCATCGCTTGAATAAAAAAAGTTGATTTTACTTCACCTTAATAATATCGAAAAATTACTTTTTTGCCAACCCAATACATTTATATATTTGTGGTTCGATATTATTAATCGAGCACCAAAAGAGCAATTGCACTTTTATCTTGAAAGTAATGCACATTTTAGAGCAGATAAACTCACTTCCCGAAGTAGCTACCTCACACCGTATTTATTATTGATCTTCCAACTGTATTAGGGGAGACCGGGGCTAACAATTTCTAGAGTAAATTGTTCGGGGTAAATTAAATTGTTGGCAATACTAAAAAATATTTCATACAAAAGTTAAAAAGTGTCAGGAGGCACCATTTCCGATGTTGATATCTCTTTTCTGTGATGTCACCTTTATTTTTCAAATGGCATCGCACATTTTTTAACAATAACTTGTCCTCAATGTAAGAACAACTTTCCACGCGATGGGGAAAGAAGTTTCGCTTTTAATTTTGAGGTCAGAATTTTAAAATATATATAATAAATTTAACGATAAATTACTCGATAAAGATGAGAATATCTATATTATGTCTGCGTCATTTTATATATTTCTTCAAAATCGGAACTTTTATCTCCGGTCTCCCCTGCTAGCTTCCCGAAATGTTTCTTTAAAAAGTTTCGTCGTAAATTTTCAGAACATAACGCAGAGAATTCGAAGTCTTCGCCGATCGGACGTGAATATCGGTCTAAAGTACCGCGAGGTATGCCAGGCAAATGAAAGCAAAACTCGAACGCTTGTAAATCGTCGTAAATTTTACGGTTATAAATGCCATTCGCAAGCATTTCCTCTTGCTATTTCCTTTGCAGTTCGAGTTTGCGTGTATTGTGAGTTGGTTTCTTGAATAGTCCTAGTGTCTAGGTTCGTCTGAAAATATTCTTCGCCACTTCGCAATTCTACCATTTGGTGAGAAAACATGATATCCACATTTTACGTTAGTTGCAACAAGGAAGACAATTATTGAAACATTTCCACATCCAATATTATAGAAGTACTAATAGACTGTGGATTCCTATGCAAAATAAAAATTGTCTGTATCAATCTCGAAACGTAGGAGCTACAAAGACATTCATTTCATTTCGTAATATTTTAATCAGTTGAAAATAATATAACAGAGGAATAATAATCTTGTAGAACCTCGATTAACCGGTTTGATCGGGAAACAAACATCCAGAATAAATTAATACCAACGGATAATCGAGACTCGAGGAAATCATTGAAATATACCTTATATTCCAAAATAAATTTGTTATTTTTGAAAATTTATTTTCCTTCATAATACAATACTCATATCTAAACGCATATTTGTTAATCGAGGTCCTATTGTATAACAAAGTAATATATCCTTAAATATCTTGAATGTTTATACTGTTTGCCATTCGATCTGCTCATTTTCGTCACAAGTCCATCAACCCCGCGGTCTACTGATAAACGAACGAACACAGACTGTCATGTAAAAGTTAAACTAACTATTCCAATTACAATGCGATCAAGAAAGATAGAGCGCATCGTTAGAGGGGCGAAATCTTCGAATTTATTGCAGCCACTAATAGCGCAATATAATGGTGGAAAGAATGTCAGAGGGTCCGAAAAAGGTGTTGGTCGGTGAAGTTATTTAGGGACGGGGACCGAGACCCATGTCGCCTAATAAGTTCTATAAGCTTCCCGCATTCGTTTAGCCTCGTAAGTCTTCGGGACACCGTGGTATCCGAACTGGATCTAAAATCCGACGCGCAGCAGAATAAATCCAGCGAGTTTCGACGTGGCAGTGACCAGGCGGTCACTTTGGATTCCGGGCTACGTTCATGTTTCAAGATTTTCTCGTGAAATATGTGACACGGAATGGGGTCTCACTCTCTTAAAGATGGATCACCGTATTTTACTCCGTTCTATTCATTGCATGTTGAAATAATTAAATACAGTCCCAAGTAAAAGGTAGAAGGACAACTAACTGTACCTTCTCCTGCTTCATCTCAGACCTCTGTTCACGCTTGTTCGGAGTTCAAGTTGCACGTTTGATTAGCACGTTGGTTATCGCCATTTATTCCGGTAGCTGTCCTTATACGTGTTTTACTGACACACCACTGACAACAGATGCGAATCGACGTCTTTCGCACATCGTGTTCCTGTTAGTAACTTTTCGTAAATGTTTCCCAACTGTAGGCATTACTAACATTATATTTAAATGTGACGATAATTTAATTAGGAGTAGAGGAGAACGGGGCTAAAAGTTTCGAATTTCAAGAAACATAAAACGACGTAGAAATAGTATAGATATTCTTATTTTTTAACGAGTGATTTATTGTTAAATTTATGATATTTTAAAATTCTAACTATAAAATTAAAATATTGTATTAGATTGGCAACTAAATTCGCGTTTATGTTTCGTAATTCTTTTATTGTATCATTATGACCTCATTCAGTGACCATTCCTGTTGAACTGTATATCATTGGAAAGCTCTGAGTTTTGCGATTAATTTGATATAAGATACTTGTGCTTAAAATATATATAAATCACTATGTTTGAGAAAATGTGAAGGTCGCGAACTTAGTTGCCAACCTAATAATAGGTTTTTTATATTTTTTCATTTATTTGCCGTTGGCCGGCAAGTTGTTCTTACATTGAGGCAAGTTATTGTTATTAAGGGATCAAATTTGCTAAAAGGGACGTCATTTTTATGAATGGAAACTATGTTTTAAGTGTTTTTATGTGAAATAATCAAATTGTTAAGGCAAGGACTGTGTCGAAACGGTCAAAAAGTGCAATTGTGGACAACAGCCGATGAAAAGCGCTATTTTAACTTCGCCAGATAATCTTTCGATATTAAAAAAAAGCGACACCGAACGAAGCGAAAATTGTAATTTTCATTTGATTCATCGAATTCATCTACTTCAGAAGATATAGAGTTTTGTATTGTCCGTATGAAGAACGTGCCAAAGACGTTGAGCCGCTCGAATTCCATCGAATGCAACTACTGCAAGAGAGTTGTGCAATTGAAATGCACTAATATGCCTGCAAGTGATTTCGCATGCAAACATTGTGAAAGTGGATCAGACGATTTAGCCGGTTATTATTCAGTGAATAATGATTTTTTTATGTCAAATCATGATCTAAGAAATAAATACTCAATAAACATTGAATACAAGGAGCTTTGACTTTATTTCAATACCTACTTTTCAGAGTTTCTGGGGTATCCCCAACTTGTACAGGAATATTTATTTTGCCGAAAATATTATCTTCAGAAAGTTGACTATAACTTTTTATGCGTTGACGATGCGATTATACTTTCTGCAACGAAAATATAGCTGTCAACTATACCCTTCCGACGATGTAAATTTATTAGCGTTAATCTCATCCCATGGAATTTTATAGCTAAAAAACAAAACGTGTCCCAACCTTTACGACAGTCCCTTACATTCGGGATAAAAACATTCAACATACACCGGGAACGTTTCAAGTGGCGACGAATGCCGAATCTGTCGGGAGACCAGTTTGCACTTCATCTCTCCCCGAGGCAGAAGAACCTCGGCCGAGCTTCCGTGAAAGCGCGGCATAATGTTCCACGAGTTTCCATAATCCTGGCAGTGCACGTGGAAACGTATCGAAAAGGGCATGTAGAGGGGACCGCTGTACATTTCTTCGACGATCACCAATAAATATCGAACTTTCATTTGCAGATACTGAGGGAACGTACTGTGTACCACTGCACTTCACCGGATTGCCTTATGCAGACAAAAGGTACGCGCATTCCGGCCACTGTTCCCCGATAACTGTAGATTCCAAATAGTAAAAAGCTACAGTCAAGTGTTGTATTGTGCGAATCAAGAAGGCAATTGACCTTTCGATCTAAACCGTGTTCGTTAAGTCAGAACCACGCATTCAGTACTCCCCCAACGCTGAACAACGAAAATCTCGATCAACACATACAGCAATTTCAGCTTGAGGAGTTAGGTTAGGTTTAGGTTTTCATCTGCAATGGACCCAAGAAGTACATAAACACCAAAAGGTATAGCTAAGGAATAGGAAGGGAAAAACTAAATTAAATTTTCAATAGGTCATTCGACAACTTATTCAAAGAAAATATTTTGTACCAATTTTCAACCCTATATATCATGGAGCCTAGTAATGGGGTGACAAAGAGAATCAGAAAAATATAAACAATTCTTAACAAAGAAAATTCTGAAAAATGAAGTATATTTTAGCTATTAAAATGCACATCTATGAATTTTTCAAAATTTTTAGTTTTGGAACCAGATTTTAAAAGATAAAAAGAATTTTAAATGCAGATTTCCTGTTGAATTTGTCAAAGTGGGTACTCATAGTTAATAAAAAAGACAAAACTGGTGATTTTCGAGCGCTTTCTGGAAGAAATCGATAATTTCATTAGGTGATTAACTCTATATAGAGGATCTTCCTCGACTGGTACTATAGCCAGTAAAGGAATGATACTTCATCCCAATATGTATAATCGAAACCATTTTCATGCGAGACTGTGTTCTGTGCTCGTTTTTGCTTTTGTTATATTAGGTAATGAAGAGTCTAGGGTACAAAAAGTTGACTCGTACATGAAGAACTTGGGGCGAGTTATTTGTAATCTTATATACAGGGTGGGTCACCACATATTATCACTTCCATTTACACCACTACGTGTATGAATGGTATCAAAAGGAGGCACATTCTGGCGTTAATAGTTTCTTTGTAGGTGGGCGCATAAAGGACATACGAAGGCCATTAACTTTTTATAAAATGGAAAGAAACACTAAATGCATCTGGATATTCTCTACAAGAAAATGTTAACCTTATGTGAAAAATAAGTACGTCAATTTGTTTGTCTGATAAAACTCCTAATATTAGGATCCACAGAAATAAGGAAGAGGTTTACAACAACAATATCTAACGTAAATTAACCACATTCATTTTTAGAATCAGCTTCTTCCTGGTTTCATTATCTTCTGCATAAAATGGACCTCCACCTCGGTTCACGTTCACAACTCAATTACAATTAGCATTCTCAACGAAACTAAATACCTAGCTTCTTTAGAATCTCCACGCGGAACAGTTCGGCTTCATTATAAATTTCTTCTTTGAAACGATCTGTACATATAACGTATCCCCATAACCACCATGCGCGCGGCAAGAAAACATATGTATACCTGCATTATTGATCAACCCCGCACGATAACCTCTCTCTTTCTCTTAAAATGGACAGTTAACTGGCAACGGCAATAAGTACGAAACAAAACCGCCCGAAAAAAATCGATGAAAGGAAGATATAATTTCTGTCACAGTATGCGGTGGAGCAAGAAGATATACAGGGGAATTTAGTACGAATGTTCCTTGGCCACCAGCAGCGCGTAGACCGAGTCTAAATACAGACACCCTGGTACCCCTTGCTGGCAAGATCTAGCCAAACGTGTTCTCAGTGGAGAATGGGGGAGATTGGCCGTCAGTCACTATGGCAATGGATGCATTCTACCCAGGAAGACTATACATAGAGAGCCCTAGCCGGATCTCCTTACGCGATAACAAAGATGATCCCGATCGCCTTTTCGATGCTTCGAATGAATCATTGTTTTCGCTCGTTACGGTATCAGATACACAACCCTTCTTTTCCCCCTCCACGTGGAAGAGGAGCTGCTCAATCTTAACACGTTGCCGATGGGTTCTTTGTAAGGTATACTGGGTGAGTCTGTTAACTGTACCACCTGTCAGGTGTGTGAAAAGCTTTTAGCATGTTTTAACCCTTACCATTCGAATAGTGATTCTGAGGCTCAACTAAAAATTGCTGTACCATTATTCAAAATATTGTTTACAGTCTAAATGTGTCGGTATCTAATCAATTACTAAACATTAAGATATAATACCTCAGACCAATTTTGTACCCATTAAGTTTAAAAGAGTTCAGAGTGCAAAGGCTTAAACTTTTATTTTACTTCTTTATCTTCATTTAACCCCTTGCCCAGTAATATCCAATCAGACTGACGATGAACAGAGTCTAATAAATATGTATGTTATTAATTTCCTTCAAACCGAAATAGAATTCTTTCTTTTCTTTCGATGAAAGTGTGACTGACAAAGAATGTCCAAGTACTATGGCCATAAAATAAATAGTAGCGCAAGAGGTTAATTATAAAATACAATCTATAGCAACTAAATCGAATGTTATTCAAAGACATTTACTCAATTTCTAACAAAAGTTTAATAACAGAACAAATTAAAAATCATTTTTTGATCCGTCTGGTAGATCTAGTGATAAACCAGTGAAAAATGTAAACTTATTGAATTCACCACATTTGTTTGAACCGTTAACCAGATATTTGTTCTCTTTGAGAATTACATATATTTGTTACTTTATTTAAAAATGAATATACTTAACTGGATATACTTTGGAATCTATTCCTTACTTACCAATATTATGTACAGCATTTCGTAATTTCTCAATGAAAAAAAGTTTGAAATTATGTGTTAACTGTATGATGGAAATTAAGAATTTTCTTATCGCATTTCCGACTAGAGATAAATCTTGTTTAGATACGTATGTAATACCCTATCTTGTCTGATAATTAGTGATAATTTAGGAGATCGAGTCATGAATAATTGACACGATTAACTGTATGACTGATATACCGACGTCTCGCAAATCGATACCTCGAGATTCTTTTTCATCTGCGTATTTCAGATGCCGGTATCGAATAAAACTGCGACGAGTGGATCATCCTTCCTTCGTCAACTATGTACACCCATAATTATACAGTAATTATCGTTGCACCGTTCATTAACCGGTATATTCGTACTGATATATTGCGCAACTGACATGCAGAACAACCCACCCAGACTTGTGAATTATTATCCGAGTCCGAGTTGTTCGCCACTTCGGAATTTAGTGTCTGTACTTCTGGAACCGTTAGCCACGGTGTAACAATCGTATTTTATGGCTCCGTTTCACACAAAAGAGGCTATTTAGAATGTGATAAATCCACATATTGCACCGCATTATGCGCTATATTTGATTGATAGAAAGTAAATAGTAGAGAATTTGCTTTTATTAAGAGAATGGACTCCTTTTTCCAGGATTGCAAGGGTGCGCGATTCGCGTTCTCATTTCTCGATAATACAAAAATGGGGTTTTTCAGTAGTCAAAAACGCTAGATAAAAGAACGATCTAGGGCACTATCGCCCACAAAAGTCTTATTTTTTCGTTTTCGAGACGTAAATTGCATTATTCGAAAGCATTTCATAGCTACATTCTGTCAACTAATGCAAATTACGCCTCGTAAACGAAAAACTAGGACTTTTGAGGGCAATAGCGACCTAATTATTATATCTATATCTAATACGTCAATATCAATTTTATAATACTATAGTGTGTACAATAGACACATGTATTTCACACATATGCGTTAATAAAAATCACGATAAATATTCTTGTTAGATTGATGCGTAGATTATCCTTGAAGCAATTATCGATGATTAATCACCCGGAAAGATTTAGAAGGAATAACCGTTCTCGTGCTCATAGAGAAATAATAAATGAAGTTGCAGCACCTAATAACTTTCAGTAATTGGACAGAATTGAATTTTTGCGAACAACATATGTGTTAGATTTGTTGTAGCTAAGTTTGAGTAATTATAAAGGTCCCTTCATTCTTCTGTTTTCTCTGACAGTGTGTATATTTGTTAGTTCGTTCTATGATCTGTGACGCAATTGCTAAGAAATAATAAAACGAAGGACAAAAAAAAGTGAACGTTACTCACATTATCGGCTGCATTCACGTCGATTTCTCGAAGAAGTAACGCTTCGCAAACGTCTACATGACCGGCTCCTGCTGCTAACAGAAGAGGTGTTCTACCATTCTGAAAAACAAATTTATTTCTCTTAATTCACCGTCGAAAATCAAATAGAGCAAAATTATTGAATTACTAGATTTATAATATCTAATAACTAGACTGCAGATTTTTATGCATTTATAATGAAATTGGCTGGTTGAAATATAAAACAGTAAATGATTAGAAAAATTGAAGAATACTGTAATATTGTCTTTAATGCAATACGGTCATTCAGAGATGAAATCAATTTTTATTTACACCTGTTTCCCACAATCAATGCAGAACATTTTTATTTTGCATAAAAATTCGCAGTCTACTAATAACATAAACGAGTTTTCGTAAAAATAAAACTGATAATTCTGGAATAATATAGTGTATATGTAATATAATACATATAGTGTAATCCTTATTTAACCCACACCTTATATATTTTATTACCAATGAATTACTATTAGCAAATCTCTATGAAAAAATAGAAATTTTCTGTATAAATTGCAAGAAGCATGAGCCAAATGAACAATTCTTGTTTCTTTAATAAGTCCAATAAGTTGTAAATATTGTATCGATATTTCAAAATTCTTACAATACCTGTATCGTTTTAAATTTGATCGCCTCAATTGTATTCTCTTTGTAAAATACATTTTCTCTGTCCGTGTTTATCGATAATAGCTCCTTAACAAAGCCGCAGAAAACATTCACGCAAAAGAGAAAGTTAATTGAAATAACATCAGGAACCCCTTTCAAGGCAGCACAACATTTTTGAGGCACACTTTATAGTCTGTACACAGGTTCTTTTCAAAATCGTGATACAATAGGAACGACTCTATATTTAAAAAGTAAGCCAAAATATAGAATAAAATTTTAGCACATTATATTTCATAAATCTAAACAATTACATTAGAAAATCATATTTCAGAGATGCTGGTAATCTTTTCATAATCTGTTACAGAAAACATGTTCTATAAATTAGAATTCTTAATAAAAGAGCAATTAAAAACCGGATCATGAATTTTCGTTTCCTTTTCACTATTTAATTGCACATAAAACTTCAGAAAAATGTTGTATAATGTTCGAGCTGCATGTTGGCAGATCTACAGTTCTACAGTCTTCCGGCTAATAATCCTAAATTCCGAGAAATAGTGTGTGCGTATTCACGATCAAAATCAACTGTCGTGTATGTTTTTGCGCGCATGCTAACGCATGCATATCGAACGAACTTTCTAATCCAATCATCGCGGCAATTAAGCCTCGCATGAACGTGTTTCTCCAGTTTCACACAAAGTGTAAATGATCGGAAACCGCGTATCCGAAATGGTCTGGTGAATTAATTTTTCGCGATTCGACTAGAGGAAAGGGTATCCAATTAGTGGTGTAATTAATAGATAGCCGCCAATTCCCGTGTCGAATTAGCTGCTGTGATCGAACAGGATGCGGGCTTAATTAGCCGAACAGTAGATCGAACAACGCTGGCTGATGCCTGTCTGCGCTGGAAGCAGTCGGAGGACCATCCTTGAATCCTAATCTGCAGCCGCGAGTCCTTTTGTTTTCGAAACTGATCCGTGCTGGGCATTAGTATGCGGAATACTAATAGATGCGACAAGAAAAACGTTGGGAACAGTTAATCAACGCTGATAAGCGAGACGTCGAATTTAACCCGAAATTGAATGACTCTTCTGGGAAATATAAATAACTGGTCGGCCATGTGAACATTATACACTTTCTCAGACGTACAGGGTGTTTCCGAAATCGTGGTACGAAATGGAGACTGTGCCATGAGTTCGGGAACAGCCAGCATTTAGTTATCAAACAATTAGTCAACGAGAAGAATTACAGGGTGCCAAGAAATTATGTGTAGAAACTAGGGGTGGGCGACTCGAACCTCGTGTCGAGTAGGATATTGATCGAGACGGATTGAGTCGGAATCCCGAAAGTTTACAAAGTTCGGGTACCACGAAGTTTGCAATATTCCGGTACTCGAAGTTAAAGTTGTAGTTATATCTATAATGCTGTTTTATGCTTTTTCAGTTCTTTTATTTTCACTGGTAGGTTCCGTATGATTGTTGTATTTTTAGTGTAATCGGTTAACAAACTTCGCGAGGAAAAAAAATATTTTAGATCACATTACGTGAAATAATAGTATTTTATTCTGAATTCGTGTGCAGGAAGCATAATTTTTCTACTTTTTCCATATTTTCAGCGTCAGAAAACAATTGTTCGCTGGATACTTGAGAGGCAGGAATGCCAAGGTATTAAATCTATTTCTGCAAACATAGCTGGTCGTTTACAATTGCATTTCCACCATTTCCAATATTGTAAACTTTCGGGACCCCGACTCGACCTGACGCGAATGTGAAATTTCGAGTACTTGCACACCCTTAGTAAAAACCGTTATAGCGTGATTCGACACCTTAGGACCGGCGAAGATCTGTTTAAAAAATTGAACAACTCTCTTGAAAATTGACATTGAAATTCAAATAACAAATAAACTTGTTTGCTTCAGAATTTCATTACAACTTAAGAACACAACGAACAGTAATTCTACAAGGAGATCCGTTTATATCAATCTAATGTCTGCAGAAATATTGATATTGTTGACGTGTAACAGATTGATCACTGGTGTACTAATCATTAATATCTTAAGAGAATAACAATTCCGGTAGTTACAGTTTGCTGAAACTAACAAGTTACCGCAACACTTGGATTTTTCTGTGTCGTACGTGCTAGAACCTATGTTGTGAAAATTTAACAAATCACAATATACATCACTTCGACGCTGCAGCATCGTACGTCCGGATTTCCTGCAAGGCTGTGGCTTGTTGCCTGAAGTAATAGAGCGAACCAACTTGCGTGTTAATGAAGAAGTATATCTTATCCGTGCACACTAGTTACGGGAAGCATAATATATTAGATAATAAATATTTCTGAGGATAAATTAGCAGTAAAGAAAAAGGCGCTACAGATAGCATGCATTCCATACAAACGAACCTTACGATTCCGAGGTACTGATAGGTATTTTAACTAGAAACACTTAACTACATTTTCAAGTGGAATGCGATACTATATTCGCTTTATCTATGTATAATACATTAAATTGATAAAAGGATTATATGAAACTTTACTTTCATTGGCTTCATGTTACTAATGTACTGGTTGAGGATTTTTATAATATACCAGAATGTACTTGAATCTACCAAAATGTACTGGAATCTACCCGAATATACTGAAATATACTTGAATATGCAAGAATATGCAAGAATATATCTGAATATACCTGAATATACCGGAATATACTACAATCTACCAAAATATACGAGAATATGCAAGAATATATCTGAATATACCTGAATATACCGGAATATACTACAATCTACCAAAATATACCAGAATATGCTAGAATATATCACAATTTACTATAATATGTTGAAATATACTAGAATATACAATATGAAAAAATATACTAGTACTAGAATATACTAGAATATACAATATGAAAAAATATACTAGTACTAGAATATGCTAGAATATAGAATATGAAAAAATATACTAGTACTAGAATATACTAGAATATACAATATGAAAAAATATACTAGTACTAGAATATACTAGAATATACAACAATATAAAAAAGTATACTAATATTAGAATATTCCCCATGTATACCTGAATATGCCAGAATTGACTATATATATAATTGACTACTTGACTATATTGGAATGTCCTAGAATATACAGTAATATACTAGAATGTACAAAATAATTTCATACAAAACAAAACTGAATTGCAAGATACAGAAGCTACATAGACATTTATTTCTTTTTGTGATAACTTTATAGACTTGGAAAAGATACAGCGATATTTTCAAATTGTTTAAATATTTTCGTGTTTTGTATCTTTTCATTTTTGTCGTAAATGAGTTATGACATCTTTTTTAGCTCGTTTTATATCCTGTTAGAAAACATCACACGATGCTATCGTTAATTTTTCAACAACCTAACAGTATTGAATATGGGCCACCTCAAGCTATGTCCACACTGAAGCAGCATCGAGCAGCTTTTTAACGCGTTTATAACTTATTCCATAAAAGAAAGAGAAGACAACAAGAGGAAAAGGTTACTCGATGTTAGTTAAGCGTGGACGCAGCTTTGGATTGAGCTATTTATTATAAAAGTGAAGCACGAGAGGATATCAGATGTCGGAGGTTCTGATAATCGAGACCCTACTGTAATTACACTTCTGAATTATTTACATTGAACGTGAAGTCTTACTTTTTGAGATTTCCAATGAGAACTACAACGTGTTCTTCAGAATCTCTTGTGCCTTTCTTTTTCGCGATTTCGATCGCTAATTGAAGACTTCAATTCTGCATGTGATCGGTGTTTCTTCAAACGAAATGGTACGGATGTAATGTTCCGAAGTATTCGAAGCATTCAACGAACACGATACCGGTCGTAGGGAAAAATACTTGGTTGCTTGTCCCCCGGTATCGTGACCGATCTCCATTATTTGAATTATTTCACGCATTTGATGTCGATGTATCGCCGCAGCATCTCCACCGGCTAAACGTAATAAAGCACTTTAGCTCGAAGATCGCCAGCGGCGAGGAAAAAGCTATACGGCGATTAATTTCATCGGCGCAATTAAGGAGGAAGTAATTGTAATGGCTGCATGGATAATCGTCCAGATTGCCTGGCAGCCAGTTTCGAGAGCAACATTTTGACAAATGCGTCCCGACCACGCTTATCTGCATTCCCACCGACGACGACCGTCACAACGGAGATGCAAATACGTAACGTAATTAATATACAACATTCTCGGCGCTTCATATCTGGAGGAGACCTCTGTTCGATCAATCTACGACTTTATCAACGATAATTAAAATTCGACCGGGCATCCGCTCCAGGCTACATGCTTCCCAAACCTTATCGCAGTTTTGCTCTTTTCTTTCAATAAGTATGTAAAAGTATTTTAACGTACTTTATACACAAGATCAATATCGCGAGGAATAATATTCAAATTGACACTGTATTTCAATTTTAATAGCACAGTTAATTTATCTATTATATAACTTTAATGAGCGATTTTTATTGAAATTATTTAAGGGGTAAAACTGATTTCATAGAAAGTTTTAATTAATTAACTATAATATTTCATCGAAACAGCCTCTAAAAAAGGTTCCTCATTTTTTATTATTACTGATTGTTTTATAGTCGATTAAGGAATCATCATCATTTTATTAAATATCTATTTCTTAGTATTATTCCTTCAACTTCAAAATTTATTCTAAAACTTGTATTCGAAGAAGATAAACTATATCTCACTAAATTCAATCACTATACAAACTATGTTTCATTAAAATTATAAATTCAATCCAATTTACCTACCCCTATTAATTGTTACTACAAATTTCAACTGTAACACTATAAACTTCTCACTGTAATATTAAAATTTCTTATAAAATTGTTTAAATTTATATTTAATTTGCTCTCTTTAATTTTGTTAAAATATTCTCTAAAACCATAATTTCTAATGAATCGATTAAAATATCAATTAATATTATTATTTAAAATATTTCTTATTAAATTAAATTCTTAATGCAATTCTGAGCACTATGTCACTCAAACTTCTCTTTTGGAAGACTTTGAATATATTATCCTTTTCAAAGAATCTCTTCGAGTTATTTTACTACTACTATTATTAGTAATAATAATACAGATAGTGATAAAAGTAAAAAAATATACATCGTTTATAATCGAGTTTCGCCAGGTTCGCGTGCTTTAGTATAAACACAAAGTAGAATTGGTTGATCATGGTCAGACGCGTCAGACGATTTCTATGCAATAGCACGTGTATTCGCTGCATTTTCAAACTCGATACTCTCGAAAATGTTATTCTCTTACAAAAATCAAAAACTGCAGACCAACTATAATTATATGTTGCTATATATACGTAAACAATACATGGTTTTTAATTGCGTACAGAACAGGGTGTCCCAAAAATGTCGGAAAACCTTGAAAAGGGTGGTTCCGGGGTTATTTGAAGTAACTTTTTCTGATACAGACTATTCTCCGCGACTTTGTTACGGAGTTATTAACAAAAAACACGGACCAATCAGAGCGCGGCTACAGCGGACGAATTCTGGCTCAGCCAATGCCAACGCCACTATTATGAGAGATACACATTTTGTGCATCAATTACAAGAAAGAGAAGCGAAGTAACAAGTATATTTAATATAATTTCAGTAAGTTAAGAATAATACATCGATGTTTCTAAATTTTCTTAATATTTTTACTATTTTAAATTATACCTTTTGTTACAAATACATCAAATCCGTAACCTTTTTTAGTATATGGTCTACTTGTAATGAGCGTATACAATTCTAGCAAATATCGTGTACATCTCTTTCACACATATTGAAGCATTACTGTAATCATTACAATCAGCTGAGACACTTATATACAATATTTATGACGTAATCCAATGAAGAGACACATTTACAGGGCGTACCAAGAGTGTTAAACAATTCGTGTACAGTCAGGGGAAATAATTGAGCGGAAAGGGACTCACCTCATCCGGTAACGGTTTAATATCTTCGTCAAGTAGACGCGCAACTCGCGCAGCGTCGCCACGTGCGGCTGCCTCGCACAACTTTTCTGCCATTCCAGCCACGCATCTGCAAAAGAACAGGAAATGGAGGAACATTAGCGGAATTCGTTTCAAGCGATTGCTTTTCATGCAATCTCAAATTGCTTTCCAGATTGTTATGTCAGATATATCGATGCCGTGCGTTTCTTGCTAAACATGAACGAATTAACGAGGGGCTTCGTTCTTAATGCGCTATACTAGTTTGCCGTTGATGGATGATTTTTCAAACTCGTTCCAACTTCGATTCAGATCGGTTTTTACCACCATTGCTTGTTCGACTCAATATTAAACGATAATCATAAAATTTCCGTCGATTCTGAACTTTTTGTATATTTTTCATTACACTTCGATAGAGTTATTAACATTCCCCATTTATGTCAGTAGTTAAATATACAAGTCCAAACCTCGATTATCCAAACCACAGTTGTATCGTCGCTATCCCCACCACTTCTTGGAACCAGTGTAGCAGTATAGCGATTGGTACAGGAGTTAGTATACTGTACATGTACATGATTACTCTGGATTCTGTATATGTATTTTGCATAGTACTCTAACAGACCTAGAGGTGATCATTATTTGGCAAAATAATGGTAAATATTAGTATTTGAAATATCTTTATTTATTATTATTATTTGAAATAAAAATATTTTAAATGCTATTTAATATTTTAGATTTTATTTTGCTTAAAGAAAATAGTATTTTCAATAGAGTAAATAATTTCGAAAATAAAATACTTTTATTTTAACAATCTGAACCACAAAATAAAATAATTATATTTTAACAACCTGAAAAAACCGCATTACTTATGGGTGATTTAATAGTTCTTTTCTTAGCAATAATTCAAAAAAGAAATGGAATCTCTGGTTTTATTTTTTGTTTGACTGCGGCTATTCGCATGGCATACAATATACAACAAACATTATTAAGTTAAACATTGTTGAGAACTTTTTGCGTAAGGCTTGATGCACATTTGGTGTCACAGTGTGGCTAAACTTGTACATGAAACTGAATTTCAATACTTATTGCTGAACACTACTATTATTCGCGTTTATGAAAAAATATTATTGATTATTTTCGTTCAGGAATATTCAACATTCTAAGTTTCATTGGACAAACCATGTAACTAGATTCCAAATTGTGTACTGGTATAAGTTACAGGCTCAGGAACTCCAGTTTCCGCCGGATGTCAACCGGTTAAATATCCTACACACGTACAGTACGCGCGCGACACAAAGTGAAGTTCCAGCGAGACTCGGATTTGCGTCGATGGCGGCAAAGATAAAGAGGCTACTTACACTTTCATCGAGATCATTTCGATGAAAGTGAGACGTCAAGAGAACCGACGACTTTCTAATATGTGACTTCGGAATTAACATACTCGCGGGAACAGTATCCCGAACCGTATCATAGTATACTTGCACACTCTGATAAAATACATTATTCAAGTAGTTAAAGATAAAATTACTAGTTCCTTATCGATGAAGTAACGTTCAATTGCTTTATTGATTAAGAAATCATTTGTAACTATAGTAATAATAAATTTGTAAAACAGATGTGTTAAGAATATTATAACTACAATAATTAGACTGTATACTATTGTATCTTTACCTGTGTGTCCCTATCTCGGCGCACTATTCACTATAATTTTATTCTATCAACACTTAGTTGTTTCTTTAAAACAATGTCACTAATTGAAACACTCGTTTTAACAATCGTAAGCTTTGAGTTGATATTAGAGACGTTCTCTCCATCGCGGTTCAAACGAAACTGACTTTACGCAAGGTTTTCCTGAAAAGTTTAGGGAGGGGTGATCATATGAAAAACAGGCCACGAGAGAATTTATGGCAATCACATGATTTTCTGTTTTTATTTTTCCTGCAAAAAAAAGGTCTGTCCTTTTACCCAGCAAGAGGTAGGAATGTCAGGTACGCGTTTATGAGTTTATATTGTCCTATACTACTTTTGAGAAACTTTCTATAAGGGCAGACATTTGTTTCGAACAGTTACTTACCGACTCTGCGTACCAATTTGTAGGAAAAAAATCGAAACATGTAATTGCCATAATTATTACCACGTTTTTATTAGCTCGCTTTCTTGTTTGTGTGTTTGTGAGTTTGTTTGTTTGTTTGTTCGGTGGCAAATTTTGCAATTGATTTTAAACTAACTTCCTGATGAGCTAGAGACTTGAAATCGGGCATATGGCTCAGAACTGGATGACAATGCATTATTCAAAAAAAAAAATTTTTAAAAGTCTATCCGTTTAGGAGAAATGCCAATTAATAATATTTCCCTTTCACTTCCCCGCGAAACCTACGTCATCACGTTCAGCGATCGCCACGCCGCGCGACTTGTCCCCACTCCACGGACCCACTTTGCCCCGACGAAGCCCGACTCAGTATATGAAAAGCGAGCTAGTAGTAGTAGCCGTGCGACGATCGGTAGTACATCATTGCTTTGTTTACCAAGTGAAAGAACCGTTACACCTTTCTGCTATAATTTCATCAAAATGTTTAAAATCAATTGAAATATACGTGCAAGAAGAAGGAGAGGAAGCCATTTGACGGTGGGGAGCATGTATGATATAGGTAATAATAATATCGAGTACGAGATTAAATTTAAAGAGTCTGTGTTTGAAAGTGTTAGAAATAATGTCTACAAAAAAAGGAGCAGTTCGTTAATGATGATTTTCACAGGGAAGCCACCAAATCACCAGGTATGTCATTGAATATTTTGCGTTAAATATTTCCTTGAAAATGTTACAAAATTTGTTGAAAGTATTATATTATCAACGCAGCCATCCATTTGAATATGTTTAAAAATTGAACTGTATCAGTTTTAGTCAACTGAAACTTCGAGAATATTAGTAAAACGTTAGACTAAATTTTTGTAGTAGTAATTACATATTTATTAGAAACTAAGTGAAGTTATTGCGTACAAAATAAATATGTATATTATTTTTTTCAGTGAATTCTACTATTCCGAGTAAATCGTCGCGCTGCTCACCGATGACGTCACAGCGAAGCTGTTTAGCTTTGTTCTATAGGTAGCGTTGTGTTTATAAAGTATTATACTAGTATTTGTTTACCAAGCGAAAGAATCGTTACTCCGAGATTCTCCGTCGAACCATTATATAGACATTTGGGGTACAATATTTTTTCGAGCCAAAAATTCCTTCTTTTCATATAGGTGTCTTGATTACCCTATTTAATATTTAACGCAGTCAGTTGAGGATGTTTGCTCGCAATGTATTAAATAATTAATAAATAATGAAATCAATAAAATCTATATACTTTTTCACAAGTTGCAAGGTATATCTTTTATTTAACACTATTCCTACCGATACTTCACGTGTACCTATTCCTACTGCGACCGGTCAAATCACCGGTCTTTAGCACAACTTATATTTTTACAACGTTTTTATTAGCTCACTTTCTTGTTTGTTTGTGTTTTTTAATATAGAATGAAGATAATAGACAATTTGACAGTATAAAATTAAAAAGCAGAAAATAATTATTTAAATAAAAATAAATTTTTAAAAATACCACGTTTTTAAAACGGTCTAAAAAGTATAAAATAATTTGAAAAAAAATAAAATGGACTAAAAAGTATAAAATAATTGAAAATAAAAATAATTTGAAAAAAAATAAAAATAAAATGGACTAAAAAGTATAAAATAATTTTTAACAAACGGACTAAAAAGTATAAAATAATTTTAGAAAACGGGCTAAAAGGTATAAAATAATTTGAAAAAGCAAATAAAAATTTGATATTGTGAATTTTGAATAACTGTGAAAATACTTGTAAGATTTAAAACGAAAAACGTGGGGCGCATGCAATAGATAATTGATTCATGAATAGTTCACCTAAATCACTAAAAATTTTATTTTTACTGTTGTGTGAGATTTCTCAACGGCTGCTACTCTCTACATTCCTTATTATTATCTTGCGCCCCTCGTTTTTCGTTTTAAATCTTACAAGTATTTTCACAGTTATTCAAAATTCACAATATCAAATTTTTATTTGCTTTTTCAAATTATTTTATACCTTTTAGCCCGTTTTCTAAAATTATTTTATACTTTTTAGTCCGTTTGTTAAAAATTATTTTATACTTTTTAGTCCATTTTATTTTTATTTTTTTTCAAATTATTTTTATTTTCAATTATTTTATACTTTTTAGTCCATTTTATTTTTTTTCAAATTATTTTATACTTTTTAGACCGTTTTAAAAACGTGGTATTTTTAAAAATTTATTTTTATTTAAATAATTATTTTTTCTAGTCTTAAGCGGCCCCGAGACAATAATTGATATTGTACATCAAATTGAAAGATTACGCAATATATTGAATCAATCAAAAAGAGTTTGATTGCTATTATACAATCTCGTAAATATTGCTTCGTCTGTGGGTAATATTGCGCAATATTAGCTCAGTTCTATCTTCACAGTCGCAAAGTGGACATTAATAACATTGGATCACCCCGTTCGACATGCATAATGCCTCCTCTCTAAACTTATCAGAAAAGTCTTGAGTAAAATCAATTAGAGAGAAGATGTCTATAAAGACGTATCAATTCGAAGCTCATAATTCCTAATATGTGTGTTTTTAACCCTTAGCACTCGAGTGGGGACTCTGAGGCAGTACTAATAATTTCTGTGCCATTATTCAAGATATTGCTTATATCATTAAATATGTTGGCATCTAATCAATTATTAAATATTTAAGTATTGTATGAAGTATCATATCAATTTCATATCCATAAAATGAATAAAGTCATATAGAATGGAATTATTCTAGGTAGAAATGTTCAATTTTCGAATTAGAATGGCTCCGAGTGCAAAGTATGTAATAAATAAATGGAATTCTATAATCCTAGAAAATATCATTCCATTTCAGAAGCTTAAATTCACAGCGACGTGTAATGTAACAAACTCTAAATGCAAAATTTGAATGCTTAACTTTTACAATAAGAAAATAGACAAACTATCAAATTATTACTTCAGTTAATGGATACACAGACTTCGCAGCTCATTTTATATTCCTGTTACGTTTCTTCGAAGACAATCTTCACGGTGAGACCTTCGACGCGGATTTGTCGAGCACGCATCTTCATCTAAATTAATATTACACACGGAATCACATCCATAAACCATAAAGGTAAATCTTCGTTACAAAATAGGGAAGGGCGTGACGACAAAGAAGAGAGGCACGTATGCTTCATTGAAGGAACAATGATGCACGACGCCATTGTTTTCGGGGACAATGGGCACTGTAGATATTTCGGGGGCGGCCATCAAACTAAACCCTAAATCCCATCCCACTAATGTGCACTTGTGAACCTGTTCTGTATTTAAAATTATACTAATTGCTCACGCTAATGTTAACGTGGAACTACCCTCAGAAGTATATGAAATAAACATGAACGTAGGAACTTCGAATGAAGCACGCTTAAAGACTTCTTGGAACCTGCGACGTGAGATATCTTCAGCTGCATCCTCGCTGAAGCAACAACCTAACAGTGGGTATACGATACTGTACAAAGTGTTCGTACACCTTTTAAAATAGAATAACTTTTATGTATGCATTTTGTATGTATACGAACTCGATTTTATATTTTACAGTCCAATAGTTATGGTGTACTATTTTCTTTCCTCTAATTTCAATGAATTAATTAATAATGACGAATTTGATCGAATAAAAACCCTTTTACAGACAACATCAATAAATATATTCCACGTTGACAAAAGGAACGTTGGAACGTTTATAATAAAAGAGAACAGAATCGATCATAGTAAACTAGCAGAAGAACTAAATCGCAATACGGTATACTTCGTCAACAAAAAGTTGATTATAAATGTAAGAGTTAATAAATGTACAATATTTCCGGAAGTAATTTGATACATGAAATATGTCGAATATTTCAGGTAAGAAATTAATTATTACTGGGTGAATTTATTGGTCAGTTTACATGTTCATTAAGCTATCTTCGTTTAATAAAAGCACGACGCTATTCGATTGGTAGGGTCCACTGATCGTATTTCTTTTCTTACTCTAATTTTCTGCTTTCAAACGATCATCATTCAGAACAGGAGATTGTATAATACTCGGTCTTGATGTAAAAGCCGCTGATCATTATCCAATCAGGAAGCGGTCAGTGGCATCGAGATGAGTACAAGGTCGATTAGTTAGTATTCTAGCCATGCGATACAGACCGAACGGTTATGGATTGCGCGGTCCATTACCAGCGTAAATTGTATCCGCGGTACTCGTGTGAACAACATGCATAAAAGTGCCCAAGTTTCATGTAACTAAGAACAAGAACTTCGGCATCTCTATGAGTATGTGTACAGATTGCTTTAGGTTGAATGTTTGCATGTGAAATACGTAATGGCATAATGGAGGATTCGGGTATCATCGATTTGGATAATCGAGGGTCTAATGAATTGTCAATTGAACGAGCCACTAATCTCTGAATTATATCATATTTGGTCTCATCTTAATAAGAAAACAAAAATGTTTTGAAGATGTTTTGAAGAAAAATGTCGTAGAAGAGAAAAGACAATTTATATTTTTTGTATGGCTACATTCATTTTAATGTTTAACTCCTTGCCGTATCTTTTCTTTTACAGTTACAGTGATTAGAACGTCTTTATCCCGAAACATGTCGTAGAAGAGAAAAGATAATTTATATTTTTTGTATGGCTACATTCATTTTAATGCTTAACCCCTTGCCGTACCTTTAATTCTACAGTCACAGTGATTAGTACGCTTTTTCCCGAACAATGTCGTAGAAGAGAAAAGTCTCATCGATATATTTCGAGCTTGTGGACCCTCCAAGAAGTAGTAGTAGTAACATGATATTTGGTCCCCTCAGGGTTTCAAATTCATTTACCAATCCCCTCTTTTCCACTCTCACCATCGCCTTCTCAGCGGGACCTACTGTTTATGGTGGGTTCCGAACCACCTTTTGCCAACAACACGTGAAAAACACCTCGGGTGGGTCACTTTCCGGTTTTTTATTTAGGACGGTCACCCATCCTAGTGCCGTTCACGTTCCACATTGTTTAACGTCGGTGATCTAACGAGAACCGGTGTTTTCAACGGGACTACGGTTGTTGGCGACCCTCCAAGAAGTATATTTTTCACAAATATCAGGGTCCATGCGTTTTGTTAATAGCTCCTTAACAAAGCCGCCGAGAATATTTTAACCTCTATATAAATGACCTCTTTCAAGAAAATAGATTTAGTATATGTCGCACCATAACGTAATGATTATGTGGGAAGTGATACAGGAAATGTAGAACTCAGTCGACTTGCTAAAGATGACCCAGAATGCATCTGACTTGGTGCGAGATAGTTATCAATCGTTGAAGTACAATACTAGAGAGTACTATAGTAGTACGTACTGATAAGTATCATTTCACTCGTGGGATTATTTCTATACTATTTCACAGAATTATTTCTTGAGCACCAGTTAGCTCGTAATACGTTTTCGTTCGTCTATAACTTCGAGGTGCTAAGCCTAATTCACACAAGACGATGAAAAAGTAATGAAAATGGTTTTTAAGTCACTTAATAATTAAAATAAAAAATATGTTTCTACAAAAAATAATTATTATCGCATGACTTTTGACATTTTTGTTGGAACAGTTATGGTTCCTGATTTCTAGTAAAGTAACTTAATATGTGTAGTCTGTAAATTTTAGACATATTATGAACAGTGATAAAACAAGTACTACTCTACCAAGACAACGTCAAAACAATTATATCCCACTGACAATGAGACAATATCAGAAAATCTATTAACATTATTACGTGAACCATGGTCATTACATGATTTGAACCCTTTCTGTTACGATTATTTGTTCCTAGAAAAAAATCGTCGCTTTGCTGAGCAGTTCTTTAAATTAAATTATGATTTTTCTGTTGTATAAAATATCTCCGAGGAGGTTCCCAAAGAGGAAGAGGGGGGGGGGATGTAACGCGTTGTGACAATATGAGGATAACGTTCACAAACAATCAAAATCGAATTTAGGTACACCAAGCATTCATTTAGTATGTCCTTATATGAGGACTGCATGACCGAAAGGGTTAATACTGTTATTCTATAATAATTATTTATATTATTCAATTAGGGATATGGAGCCCCAAACATCTCAAAGACTGCAATCTCACACACGAGAAAATGCGCTACTTTCCATCGAGATGCGCTTACGTATAGTTTATTATACTTTATTTTACATGCTTTCAATAGTTAAGACTTCCGTACGTAAGCCATCCCCAGTATATTGAACGGATCTCATTTCACTGATCTGATCTAGGACTACTCGTATCGGAAATGTATTTTACATAAACGTTGCAGTAAAGAAATTTAACGCTCTATTTATGGTAATTGAAATCGCGAACGAACATAATCTTCATGAAATATTGCATTGATAATACACCTTGCATTTTTCCTGCAATTAAAATTAAGGTGAAAATATACTTATCTATCCCTTGATTAAATACTTGCTTTTGTAGTTTCATTTACACTACCATCAGTTTTCAATTACTTTCACCATTTTATTAAAATTAATATACAGGGTGTTCGAAAAATATCGGAGCACTTTGTAGGGGTGGTTCCTTAGGTAACTTGAAGTAACTTTTTCCTTTGCGAAACTGTTCTCCACGACTTTCTTAAGGAGTTACAGCGGCTCGCGCTGGGCGTGGCTAATTGGCCAAGTCAGAATCGATACAGAGTGGTCGCGCTGTAATTGGTCCATGTTTTTCGTTAATAACTACTTAACAAAGCCGAAGCGGAAGCTTTCGCTAGAGAAAGTTACTTTACATGACTATGGAACTTCCCCCGTCAAAGTTCTCCGACATTTCTTAAACACCCTGTATACGGTGTTCTGAAGATCGTGGTACATCTGGTCTCGTGGCATTTCTATTTTTCTACACAGAATAATATTTTTCCATTAACATTAAACCTACTATCTCCGGTCAAATTGACCGGTTCCAGATTTTTTATTTTACGATTATTGATATAATAAAAACAATTACATAAGAAATGATTGTATAGATATGTTTAGTGGGGCACATATTACAATAGGATTTGCACAGATTCTAAATAAAATCAATCTTGTCATTTTTATAAGGGAACATGTACCGGTTACTTTCAAGGCTTGGTAAGATTATTGTTAAAGACTTTGGAAAAAACTTAGTTTGTTGTCTTATCTACCTACAAAATTCTATTTCATTTTCACACTATTTTTGCATGTGATTTGTGTATGCTTTATACCTATCACTGACGGCAGCAAACTTGAGAACCACTGTACCATCCATTCCGGATTTCGGAAGAAACAGATTATTTCACGCGGCGTTTGATTTTTGAAATTCTGATCTATTAATTTCTCGAGCAGCGGCCGCCGTAAATTAAAATGATATGTCATGTAGACACACGTGTACGAGTACGCGCAGGTGCATCAACATCACGTAAAATTTTCAACGAACGACGTTGATTAATGATACACGGTTTCTCTTTAACAACCGAGCCGCGCTAACCGCGTATCTACTAGTCAAAGGAATTTCACTCCGCTCGGAAGACCATATCGCGAAACAAAAGCAAATGAAACGGCGGGGATACCGGTGCTCATTCGAATCCCCGTGTAACGTGTCAAAGTAGGTAATTAAAATACATCGGCGTACTGTTCGCACGCCCAAAACCACCGAGTATTAATTAGTTATCGCTCGATCCTCATTATAGCTATTTAAGAAATCGATCCGTTGGCGCTTGTGTAACAGATTGCTCACGATAAAATATAGAAACACCTTAGTCTAATTGGATGTAGCAAAGATTCGTCGAAAATAAATCTTCATTAATTGTCAACATTACTTTTAATTGCCTTAATCTTTGCGTGAACCTCCAGAATGTACTTTAATAATGCAATGATTCGATTACATTATACATAGAATAGAATGCTTTATTTTTAGCCTTCCTGCCATAAAAAGAAACTCCGTTTACAATTTTCTCGTACTCTCTTATCCTTCCATACAACTTCGAGTCCACTCATATACTTTGCTTTGCACTATCCTTCCCCTATCATTCTCTCCGATTACATTATATTTAATATCCATCTCTATCAAAATGGTGGAAAGAAATATAGCGGGATAGTAAAATTTCATCTAAATCCACAAATAGTTATAGTGTTAATAACTACACATTAAATAATTGTTATCGTAAATGCCGAGGTGGGCATTATGTTAGACTTTATTTTGCTTCAAGAAAATAGTATATCTTAACAATCTGAATCTCAAAATAAAATACTATTTCTATTTCAACAATTTGATCTACAGAATAAAATATTTCTGCTTTAACAATCTGAAACACGTAGTAAAATATTTTACTTTTAGCATTGTTATAACTTATGATACTCTGAGAAACATTATTTACACTCTCATAAATGTATTGAAACCAAACCATTATTTTCAGCAATAATATTTAAAATTGAAATTGAAGATAAAGACAAATTACCAATATTTTCACAATATTTTCTTAATATCAAAATACTATTTTCAAATACTATTTTAAAAAATTAATGCCTTAAATAAAATGTTTTATTTTCAAAGTTGTACACACACTTTAAAATAAATTGGATTATTCATTATTCACTTCTTTCTTTTAATAACTTATACAAACGAACTTTAAGTTTGACCTTAATCTTCGGAGTTCAAAATCATGTCATAATACATATTTAAATGTACTTTTTTATAAGCTGCAACACGAAAATATACATATGTAGTTATTAAAAGAAATCATCGATGATCTTGAAAACTACAAGAAAAAGAATCCCTGCGGGATACCAACCACTTGATACCATTCAAATTACACATAAAGAATTTTTTACTCTGTCAAAATGAAAGAAAATACACTATGGACACCCTGTATATTCCAGTTTGTATTTTCCTATTTTATAAGAGAGTTGGCACACTAATCTAGTTTAGGCACACTAATATAGTTTAACTAAGATAAAAAATCTTCGTACTTTACAGCAGATATATGTAATATCTTAAAGGAGACTAAACAGAAGAATTTTATACAAATCTTTAATATCATGGAAGAAGTATTGCCATGTTGATTTGGTAGAGCTTATTTAATAGACACGAATTTCGAATGTTGCATACGTAAATTCGTTTCAAGTGGGAACACTAAATTTTAAAGGCAACGCGGTTTTCGTGTATATTGATCGAGCATTGCTTGGAGATCGAACAGCCAAGGTAGCAATCGAGCTCGCTTCGCAAGGATGTTGCCTGGTTCCGGCGGCGATTTAATTATCGCGCATCCATTCCACGTCATCGTGATCAATAAAGGAGGAACGTCTTTCACCGAAGCAATCACAGTGTTCAGAAACGCAGCTTAATGACTTCAGAAGAAAAAGGCGGGAACCTAATACACGGTACACGTTTCTGAATATAATATGAATTGCACTTTGAGGCCAGCACCAGGGAAAGAAAAACGAACAAAACGGTTTGCACCGTCAATGGTTCATATAAATTCTACAAATTTGTTGGTTCTCAATTGTTATGATTAGACTGCGGAGTTTATGCATTTATGGTAACACCGAGTTGGTGCAATTTAAAACAATGAAGAAATTAAGACAGTCTAAAGACGTCAATGTATTATTTTCAATTTATTAAGATCATTAAAGAAAGAAGGAAATTCTAATCTGTTTTTTACTTCGTGCAATTGATTCGAACAATTTTTATTTTGCTGCCGGAGGCGCTCGTTGCACGAAAGAGAGGTTGGTAGAAAAAACAAGCGTTTGAGGAGACCCTTACCACTGGCGTAAAGTGTTCCTACTCTGCAATTTCACAACGGGAGCATGTGATTGTACTTTTGACACTAATTTATCACAACCAGAAGGAAATACGACTATGCGAACAGTTTCGTTCCGTTCAATGACACTAGATATACCGTGGTAAGAGTAAATCGTTCTTTTATCCTTTTAGAAGTATGTACATATTGATTGAGGATAGGCATAAATGACACGTTTATGATTTCAATAGCCGTAACATAAAGAATCTGAAATATTTCAGTTTATCTGCTGTAACTGGTATATTACAGTGTATATTATAACGTTGAATGCTATAAACATTTCTATTTTATTGTTATAATTCTTCTAAATATATTGATATAACTATTAATCATTTTTCGACGTACATAGGTTAATGGATTTTTTTGTGGAGAATAAAACTGCATCGATTGGCGCATAAAAAATATACGGTTCTATTTAAATAAACCAAACAAAATAAGTCCTTGACGCGTCCACCTACAACAGTAAATGACTAATGAAGACATGAACACAAATGATACCTGTAAGTGCGTATTTTAAAAAGTAAAATACTCACAGTATTGTTAGTGGTGTTAATGATTTATAATGAAATAAAATCGAACACCTTTCAAATGCATCTCTACAATCTCAATAATCTTAAATTGAAAATTTTAAACTGACCAGACTCTAGTGTCAAAGAAGGCAGTGCTGGGATCTGTTTAATTAGAATTCTCTCGTTAGTTTAATCGTCTTTCTTGTATGTACCGTAAAATTTTTGTAGAAATTCCATTATGTCCACCAATAGGAATAGTGTCGTTTTCCTCTCGTTGCAAAATGCCAATTAGGAACATGGTGGAGCATAGGCATTTTTAATCGAAGCAATGCGCAGGTGGATAAACATTCAATCAAGGCACGATCGGCGTACCGACACCGGAAAAGCGAGGGTTCGCTAGCAATCTCCGCAAGAAGCCTTGAATCACGACCGCGAACGATCAATGTGCTAGCGACCACAGGCAGTTGCTTCGGAGACAGGATCGTAAAGCATAATCTCTTCGCTCGCTTGTCTTTCACCGATAATTATACGGGAAACTATCGCGAACGCACAGAAAATTATCGTCCCCCGGAATATATCTTGCAGCACTCGTTGCACCGATGAAACTCGTACGGAAAATAATTTCACGACGTTGAATTTGCACGATGTTTATTTGCATATCCGCGCGAAACTGGAATACGAAGAAACGATCCCCACCTACTTGTTGGTTTTGTCGTAAAAGTAGTATGAAGTGTTTCATGCACACTGATCGCGAAAGAAACAAGTGAAACATATAAAATAGAATTATACAGGGTGTCCCAAAGATATTGTACTTTCTTTAATCCTTTGACTATGGCAGACTTTGAGACGCACCTGCCGTACCATACGGTAAGAATTCATTCGCGATGTACACCGAGAACGGTGAAACTTTTCGTTATGCGTGCATGTCTGAGAAAGTATATTCAAATAATCAAAACACTGAATTACACTACACTAAAACAATATTATTTATTTTAAAATAACTGAAAATTTATAAATATACATATTTAAATAATATATGACTAACGGAATATGTAATAGCTGAATATTAGCATTCACTTACGTCTGACTAAAATAAGATCTGCCGGAATAATGATATTTAAATAATATATGATTAACGGAATATATCACTGCTGACTTAACATTAAACCTACCACCACGGGTCAAAATAACCAGCTCCAGATTTATTATTTTAATATTATTGAAATAATAAAAATAATTTTATTAGAATTGATTGTATAAATATCTTTAGTAGAGCACGTATTATAATAGGAGCCGCACAAAGTCTAAATAAAATCAATCTTGTTATTTTTATAAGGGAATATATACAACATCTTTGGGACACCCTGTATGTACGCTATTATTTTGTGATTAGTTTTGTATTTGATTACAGAAAGTAATCCTGGTAATAATAATCGTTAATCAATTAATCTTTGCTAAAATAAATCAGTAACATGATTACATGAATATGATTAATTTATCTTTTACTAAATTTAACGTTATATACGAGTACAACAATATAATATTCAATATTGGGTTAACATTATTACAACTACCGTAATATTAAGTTTTTCAGTTAATTCAATTTTTCATTTCATGATTGATGATTACGGAGGTAATGTTACATTTGCTTTACTTAGTAATCGTAATCATTAATCACAAACATGATTTCACGTTAGTCACAATCGTTAATCGTTAATCAGATTGCTGGTTAGCTAATTCTGATATCAGGTAAGCGAAGATAGTTAATTATATTGGACTTACATCAGGTATGCACGAGTAATCCCTCCATCCGCGTGTCCATACATATCCAACAAAATGTCGGCTCTCGTTCGAGGCATCTATGACCCTGTTTCCACCACAAAACGTGTAACAACGTATACCCGTTACGTAGCCCAATTAAAACTGTACCATGAAACTGGGGACGTAAAAGAGAAGAAGCGTGTTTCTTTCACTAGATCCGTATAGTTTTTGCTTTTCATGGCAAATTACACCTGCATTACATTATTTCTGGACCATCGATTCTTAATTATACATGTATATGTATAATAAGCTTATGATCTACAATTTTCATAAACGTTCTGCAAGTCTTGTTGCAAAACTTGTTATTTTACTTTGCTTTAGGTAATTGTCTCAACATTGAAGAAATAAATTATTTAAATATGATTCTTATCATAATCATCGTGCGCTGCATCCACCAACCAAACTGTACTCATTTATTCTGATACACACTGTATACTCATCATATGTTAACGCAGAATATTCTCGATGGAGATTAAAATTGCATAAATAAAAAAACTATGTTCATTTAACGGTTCAATATTGCACATTGCAGACTAACAATGCTAACACTGCTGAAGCTGTTAAGAAGTCTTGTATAATAAATATATAAAATGTTTACACGGGCAAAGTCGAAGTAAACTTTGCTGTATCAGAGAAAAACAAATTTTATTTAAATTTCTAAATTATATAATCTTAAGTTTCAAGCATCTTCAAATCTAAATATTTCTAAATCTTAAAATAATGACAATAACTTTTTTGCCTGATATTTACTGTGAAAGTGAGATTAAGTCCACTTTTATTGCAACCGACGTACCCTCTATAACCAGTGGTGAAATATTGCGCAAGAATTCAGTAAAGTAAAATTCCCGATAAAATTTTTTTTACACTCAATTCTTTGCACTCAAATACCGAGCCTAACACGATAACACCGTACCCTTCGGTGGCAAATTCAAAGCAAATCAAGAGCAAATTGTTCACTGGGTAGTACACGAAGAGATTAACAAATGATAACAAGTAACCGGAATATGTTCGAAACGTCTTTAATTTATTTCCCGTAGTGATTGCCCGTTCAATTATTTAGTTGCAATCAGTCTGCGGGGAATAACTCGGGAAAGGTCTCGAACAAGAACGTGTTAATTCGAGTACAGATAATCGTCTTCTGCACTCGGGGAGAGCGGTTAAAATGATCGTGTTTCATTTTCGATAATTGCCGCACGATTTGCATCGCTAATTATCCATTAACCGGGATCGGCGTCGATTGAGGACCGACATCGGTACCCATCGGCTGGCATTTCGATCGAACCTGGACACGTTTCCCGTTGTCTTCGAGCGAAGGCGGGAACGGGAGACCTTTTAATTAGAGATCTCGCGAGATAAGAATGTCCCTCCACCTCCACATTCGCGTTATCCGTCTCCCCGGGCGGAGACTCGGATGGCGAACATTCCTTCCGTGATCACGACCGCGTCGAGCGACTCTTCGCCGTCGGCAAAAACCGCGGGAACAAAGCGTTCAATTAAATGTTCATTCAGCCCCGGCGAGCTCCAACTGAGAAATCAACTTGACGCCAATCCCATCGGATGACGCGGCCAACGGAACGCGGGATACACCATTTGGTACCATCGACCGTGCACGAATCGCATTTGGTTACGGTCCTTAAACATCCCATACGCTTCTTGAAATTAAATTCACTCGAATGCTTTATTGGAGTCTGACAGTTTCAGCGGTGCCGTCTACTGCCGAAAAGTAGAAATTCTCTCTCAAGCTTTCATTGCCAATAAGACCAATGTGAGATGGTACTCACATAAACTTAATAAAATTTTGATCATTGTTGGATGTATATTTAAGGGTAAAGAGTACATTCAATTTTTCCATAAGGGTCATGGTAAACCATGGTTTAATGAGCGCTACCTAGGAACTTTGTCACTTTTGCTTTATAAAACTATTATGTAATATGTTAATATATGTTTATGTATTATATATACTACATAAACCATACTGGTTTTAAAGCATTAAATAAATAATAATAATACTCTAAACTTGCTGTATAAACTTGCAGTGTTAATTAAAGATAACAATATGGAAGCTGCGATATTTTCACCGCGTAACAAACAAAATTTTTATTACTGTGCAATGAAAGAGTATGATAGCAGAGCGATTAAAAATTTGTTGCTCCGTTTCCACACTTTTTCAAAGCCGAATAAACTAGTCAACGTTACAAACGCATTCGTTAAAGTGGTGCAATTGGATAGATTAAAAGCATGGAAAATTGCTTTGAAAATAAAGAAAATTGCATCCAACACGAAAGTGTGCTCACGACATTTCAAGAAACCTAATTATACACACATACACTATCAGGTAAGCTAATATTTCATTAAAATTAAACTAATCTACCCAAACTGATATTTTCTTATCATTCAGTATACTGAAGCGTGTACATTTTATTACAGATATTGTTACAGACTATGATTCAGTATAAGTTGGCACTCCATGATGTAGTATGTAACAGGTACGTATACAGTAAAATTTCGCCCGAACGAAGGAGAAGTTTCGTTCTGAGACGGGACAACTAAGATTCACTTTGCGAAAATAGCGTAGCATCGACGCATACCGGCACGAAAGAAATGTGTCGAATCCAACCGAAGAAATAAGCCACGAACTGGCAAAACATTCTTCGCGAGAATGCTGGTCGGTGTCGGTCCGTCAAGTATAGTGTGAACAGTTCCATTTAAAACGCACGTTCCAATATTTTGTCGTACCGGTGTCGGTCTATACCGTTGTCGGTACGTGTCGGTCCATGCCGTATAGTGTAGATCGACCTTTAACCTATTCAGTTTTTAGGACAAGTTTCACGTTGTCACAACGAAGACACGTGAAGAAATAAGTAAGTGAAACAGCGTCGAGCCATTTTCTCCGTGGATGTTGGTTTTTTCATTGGTCTCGAGGCCCCATTCTGAGCGTAAGCAAAAAGCAAAAGGGGGACACCATTTCATTGATGTATCCTCGCGGCTACGAAGTAAAACAGGATATTGTACCGATGGAAATTCGTGACCAATCCATTTCGTAGCCAACGACTCGGTGAATGGTACCGTTCCGAAGCGCTAAAGAAACGGTCCGACACGCGTTTTATTTTACCTTAAACGGCCCGGTAAACGAAAAACGCCGTGACGGAATCTGCAGCAAGGGAAAGTAAAGCGTTCGAACGCGACGAGAAGAGGAACGTCGGATACGCCTAACGATGTTTTACCGAGAAACGGTGTCCCGTCCTAACGAGGTATTCAGTCAAAACCGATCCACGAGCTCTGATACTGGCTGGCATTTCAAATGCGCTGGTTCCCGGTACTATTTGTAACATATTTGCATAGATACAATACTGCCTTCTACTCTTTCCGCATATTAACACGCGACGTATAGCGTACAAGCATCAAGCGATTATTTTTCCACGCTGTACAGGGTGTCAAGAAATTATGTGTAAAAGCCGTTACAGCGTGATATGAGAGCGGTGTGGATATACTACATATACAGGCTGTTTCGTCTAAAACAGGCCACCTGAATAACGCGGCTGTATTGCTGTTAGGAAGAAATAAATCAGATGGAACTTGCATGGTTTCGAGGCGGCAGTAATCTGATGTTAGTAGCTTTTTTGTAGGTGGACACGTAAAGGACATATGAAGGTCAACTTCATTTTTTTTAATGGAATGAGGTATTTTTTAATACATCAATCGATGCAGCTGGACATTTGTTATAAAAAAGTACTAACCTATGTATGTCGAAAAGTTAGTAGTTCAGGAGATATTTCAATTTAAATAACTCAAAAATACCATTGCAATCGTACTAAGACGTCAGCGTTTACTTACTAGTGTAACGTCTTAGTACGATTGCAATGGTATTTTTGAGTATATAACGTTAAATTTAGTAAAAGATAAATTAATCATATTCATGTAATCATGTTACTGATTTATTTTAGCAAAGATTAATTGATTAACGATTATTATTACCAGGATTACTTTCTGTAATCAAATACAAATAACTCAAAAATACCATTGCAATCGTACTAAGACGTTACACTAGTAAGTAAACGCTGACGTCTTAGTACGATTGCAATGGTATTTTTGAGTTATTTAAATTGAAATATCTCCTGAACTACTAACTTGTAGACATACATAGTATAATACTTTTTTATAACGAATGTCCAGCTGCATCGATTGATGTATTAAAAAATACCTCATTCCATTAAAAAAAATGAAGTTGACCTTCATATGCCCTTTACGCGTCCACCTACAAAAAAAGCTACTAACATCAGATTACTGCCGCCTCGAAACCATGCAAGTTCCATCTGATTTATTTCTTCCTAACAGCAATACAGTCGCGTTATTCAGGTGGCCTGTTTTAGACGAAACACCCTGTATAATAATAGTATGTAAGGTTAGAAATAACTGTTGACTGATGATAAGAGGTATAAGGAAAGAGGCACGGAGAAAAATGTACAAATTAGAAGTTAAAGACTTTAACCAGAATATATATTAGTATATAAGGACCAATTTGTATTAGGCAAATACAGTCGAGGCTCTCCAACGCCATTTATATGCATATCAAATAAAGAATAAATCAGTAGCCAGTTAAAGCGTGACTCTACACCTTAGGATCGGCGACGATCTGTTAAAAAAAGTTTTGTGCAAAATTGTTTTTAACAGACTTTTCCATGGGTCAAAAATGAACCGTTCACTAAAAAATTGACGTGGAAGCTTAAATAACGTAGTTATTGACTTACATTTACTTAATATTAAAGTAAAAAATGTTTGCATTGGTTGCAATACACAGGAGCCAAATAAAAATTTCATTCTTCTTTTGATTATCTTGTTAAGGTGAAACTAATACACTGGTGGACTTAAATCTTTTCAATACCTCCACTGTTTTAAATTGTACGTACCCATTTTTATTATAAATGCATAAAATGTGCAGTCTAATAATAACATAACGTAATACAAAAAATTTAGAGATTTTAGCAACAATATTGTACTCTGGTGTGTCTAAATTCCTATCGGCCATAGAAATATTGTACTGAATTGAGCTGTTCAAAGGTACCAGTCGAAATATGTAAACAATCTTGATTTATGTACAAATGGTACCAGAAGTAACTGACTAATAAATATTCATAAGAGCGCACGAATTATTCAAACCACATTCTTCGGGACTACGTTGAAACTTTTAGACAAATCTATCTAAAAGTTCTTTTAGACAAATCTATATTACCAAAAGTATTAATTCAGATAATTTTACATTTATTTTCAGACAGTGCAAACATATAAAAGGTATACAACAAATGAGAACATGAAATTTAGAAGAATTACCTTTTCATATCTGACCAACATTCCCTAATTTAACACAAATGCATTTTAACAAAACATTTTGACTAAAATGGAACCAATAAACCGTTAGTTGAGCATTCCCTGTATGTCAAATTTTTAATAGAACTTCGTAAGGCACGAGTCATGGTTACGATCTAGTGCTGCAAATCTTAATTAATTTCGACAAAAACCGAGTCTGTTTACGACACGTATGGTAAGCATATAAAATGCCTCGTAAGACCCGTTTCGCAAGAGCATGTTTGCAATTAAATTGGGAACGACAGGACCGGAATTGGCCAGGAAAAATCAACCGAACGAAATATAATTCCACCTGAAAGTTCTGTAAAACCGTAGTGTAACGACGACCAGCGCCCGCTTGATCGGCGCTTCGATAGCGTCACGATACGTTTACGTTTCGGATTAAACTTGTATTCGACGGACCGATGCGTGTCAACCACATTTTCGGTGGTTTGAAGATTAACGACACAGCAAGGTAAAGCGATAATAACAGGTAACTACCGAGTTACATTTCAGGAACCAGCGGTTTGCTATGCAAACTTTGACGAGCGGTGTATTACTTCAACTGAGATATTAAATAGAATTTAATCCTGACCATAAGCATGAAAATGATAGGACACTTTAAACTTGATATCTTATTCATTTTTGGTATTAAAACCAATAAGACTTAGTAGATTACTATAGTATCTATCTGTACCTTTGTAAACTAATTATGCTTCGCATATTTAATTTGCTGTTGCTTCAAATTTCCTCGTTGCAGCACAGATGGAAATAACACAATTTCGAAAATGTAAAAGATATAACTTCAACAAAGTAATATAACAATCTATAACAGAAGTGCTGACGCTACAGCGTGATACTCGGTAATTTCAATGCATGGTGATAACGGAAACTCACAGCATTATTTTGAATAAATCCCATACGAAATTACAAACCAGTTATCTTGACTCTTTCGCAAATTTTCCCGTACACGTTATCTTCGCAGCCACCATCGAACGTCGTTAATTAGCGCCAGAATTCTCATTTCTTCCGAAGTAAACCGCACCTGTGCAGATATTACACTTCAGTGCCCCAATAAACTTAGCGAAGTACACACGAACTCGCGTGGATCCGATTTCTCCTGATCAACAAGCGAATATAAAGTGGATGGTAAAGGACGATTTACTTAAGACGAGAATCTAGAATATATTTATTGTTTTCACTGACAGAGAAACATTTCTAAAGTGACCAATTTTATTTTTTTTTCGGTAAGATTTCAATGAGCTTGAAATATGTTGTCAATCACTCTGAACATCATTTCCCTTTGAAGTTGTTTACGAAATAATTGCAAATAACTTTACTTGTAAATGCATGCATTAGCTTTGGATTACGTCACCGAATAATAAACCTAACTCAAGCCTAAGATTGTTTAATTGTCTTGGAGCACGTTTACCCGTTATTTGTGGGCACTCAAACTTTGCACATATTCTTTTTTTAATTATTTAAAACAACCCTAGGTGAGTGCCGTAAGAGAAATTCAAAAGTCGAAAATAAGAGCCACCCTAATGCATAATATCCGCGGTCCAGTTTAGTGTTAAAATTCGAATACAACTTTCTAAACTGATGAGTCAACCAGTTAGCTGTTTTTGACGAGTATACTCGTCATGAAAAAAGTGCAAAATTTTCTGTTTTGACGAGTATATTCGTCATCAATAAAAACTAGTAACAATTTGCAGTTTAAATTGCAATTTTAGTGAAAACTAAAATATATTCGTGAACTTCAAGATGTTTCAAATATTTTGAGGCCAAGTCGAAAATAAAAGGATCAAATAAAACTTTATAAATAATTATTATAAAAAAACCGCATATAGTATGAATTATTTTTTCGTAAATGTATCGCTGTTTTATTAGAAGAAGCTACCCGTTTAATCTGAAACATCTCCAAAAACTAATCCTGCACGAAGGTGTGCACATTGTTACGAGAATAATAATCGGAAAGAATCACGATATTGGTATTCAACTTGAAGTTCCATTATGCATTTTACAACAGCAGATTAAAGTAAGAAATTGATTTGTCATGTTTATTCGTTCACATACAACCTATTTCTGTTAATTTAAGTAAATAAATGAATGTGTGTAATAAAATGATAAACTAAAAGTCATTTCATTACAACTTAATTCCATATTCCACATACCCTGTGTTTATCGAGTATACTCGTCGTCCCTTAATTTGTGCGACGCAATTTAGACACACATTTCCTAAAGAGGTCGAAACAGTTAACTGGTCAAATGATCGACTTTGTTTTGTTCAAATGTTCCTCATGTCATTAAAAACAATGGAGACACGTTAGATTCTAGTCTTAGGCAACTCACCCTGTATAAGTTGCAGCTGGCGTGCGTGCAAATAGTATGGGTTTATCGGCAGGTGTAGCATCGCGGCGAAACACGCTTCTAGGTAGGTTAGAGACGCCAAAGGGGAAATAGAGTCAACGAGATGCGAGCGAGATAACACACGAGGAATGACTGACGTGCCCGCGCAAGATTACGGTCCTGTCTTAAAAGGACGACGCGACGCACCCTGTCCGGTAGCAGTGCTCACCTATCGATTACGTGACACGGTCACGCTCGTGAACGTTGAATTTGAATAGAACCGAGACGCTTGAATGGAGCTCTCCCTCGCTGCTTGAATTATCTGCGGTCGCTGCGTCTTTTATTGAGATCGCGTCTACAGGGCCGTCAAGATAATTCCGGAATCTTTTCGACCAGTCCCACAAACAAGATGTAGGCAAGGAAAATATAAACAATGCAATTGTTGACAAGGCAACTCACTATAAAAGCCACCAATCACTGAACAAATGCGGCGGCGATACAATTTTAACACTTATGGCAGAGACCTTCGCAACAGTTACAGAGAGAATACTGTACTACTTTTCCGGATTTATCCTGGCGCCCCTATACTCTTGCCGCTACCGTCGAACGTAGAAAAGGATTCCGAGTGCAAACAAACATCGACAACATTCTCAATTATTTTTTTTATGAAACATCTACTAATAATATTGTAATATTTTTCTCATTGAAATGACGCCGAAGGGGATTACCAATTTGGATCTTTACTTGTTTAATTCACAATACAGTACAACTGTACAATGTGTATAAAAAGTATTGGTCGTCAGTTCTAGAATTTACATCTTGTTTATAACAAAGAAAATTGTTGTTACAGTCTTTTTTACTTAAAGTTTCAAGTTAAGGTGACAGCAATTTGAACTGGGTTTGTTTGAGCAGGTATTATAATTTATACTAAACAATAACAATTTCATCGTGAAGACAACTCACTATAAAAACCACCAATCACTGAACAAATGTGGCGGCGATACAATTTGAACACTTACGGCAGAGACCTTCGCAACAGTTACGGAGAGAATACTGTACTACTTTTCCGGATTTATCTTGATGCCCCTATACTCTTGCCGCTACCGTCGAACGTAGAAAAGGATTCCGAGTGCAAACAAACATCGACAACATTCTCAATTATTTTTTTTATGAAACATCTACTAATAATATTGTAATATTTTTCTCATTGAAATGACGCCGAAGGGGATTACCAATTTGGATGTTTACTTGTTTAATTCACAATACAGTACAACTGTATAAGGTGTATAAAAAGTAATGGTCATCAGTTCTAGAATCTACATCTTGTTTATAACAAAGAAAATTGTTGTTACAGTCTTTTTTACTTAAAGTTTCAAGTTAACGTGACAGCAATTTGAACTGGGTTTGTTTGAGCAGGTATTATAATTTCTACTAAACAATAACAATTTCATCGTGGAAGTGTATTATTATAGATAATTCCAATGTTCTCCTTTCAATATCCTACCTTATTGTTTGATTAGTGTTAAGACACTCGCAATCAATATGAAGAGAAAGAGATATTCGCCTCGCTTTATTACATTATACTTTTAGAATGCAGGTTCTATGGTATCCGACAGTAATAATAAGTATCCGCATTTCTCGAAGTATCTAAAGATAGAATCGAAAGGCTAGAACTATCATTCAGCCTGAATGTTGCATCCGTAGAATGAGTAGCGTCGGACAAACAACAGGAACACTGGAACACTTTGTCAACCTAGCAATTAAAGTCTAAAAGTAAACTGTCCCTCTGGTAATAATAGGCGTCGCCTCGTTTGTGAACTTATCAATTATCCCTACTACCAATTGGCTAGTATCTTAATTACATCCGAGTTTTCAGTGTCATGCCGTAGCTAGAGAAAAAGGAGGTTTAGTCATTGACATTATCCTATTTGAGATCATTCGCTTCATCGTAAATCAAGTTGCAAACTTGTTTGAAAATTTAAAACTACGCGACGTAATGGCACAGCGTTGCTATCGTGTAACAAGCGATGAGAGGAATCAAAGTTGCCGTAAAAGCAAGATGAACATCAAAAAACGAAATATGCTTTACTACGTACCCTAAGACTTAGGGTACAAAGCTTCTTGACATCGAATTTACCAGGAGACGCAGACTCAATTAATGAGAACTTCAAAGTCTATAAGATTTGATTAATAAACTATTATATTATACTCTAACAATGTCTAATCAGGGTAAGCAAGGAAAATCAATTTTTTATTTGGTTAAATATCAAGCAAGAATTGTTAGAAGACTAAAATATGGATACTGAACATAGTAACGCATATTTCTTTACCAAATAAATTCTTATTTATGAACACAAAATATGTGGTATAATAATAATTATGAAGTAATTAGTTTTTAACTTTTTGGAGTAATTAGTTCAATCAGGTATTTATAGAGTTCAATATACAATATGCTACTCTGTGAAAAGGTTTGTAGAATAATTTTTCAAGCTTAAATTTATTAATATTGTTTATAGTCTTATTTATAAACAGATTAAATTTGACGAGTCTAAGATAGGTTGTTATCTTCACTTTCTCAATCTTTAAGTAAAATTCTATACCAAAAATACCCGCTACTAAATGCTTATACTGCCACTTAAATTTACAGGCATATAACTTTAAACGTGTTTACTCTGTACTTTAAGACTTGCAGTCTCGAAGTTTTCTCGTCAAAATCTTCAGGATTGTATAACAAAAAGTGTAAAATTTTCTATCGGCTATGGTTATAACAATGTCTTTACATACCCCTATTTCTTTCGATCGTCACATAGCTTGAAAAATGTTTAATGATCTTGAAGAACAACGTTAATATGCTAAAACATGTATATGTTGAGAGTGATATGCAGCCAGCAACCATTCACGAATAAGTGAAAATGTTTCAAGAACGAAGGAAAAGAAAGGCAATCGACGGTTCTCCATTTAAGGTCAATAACTGACGCGTCAATTCTTGTGTCTTAATTTCTCGCACATTTTAATGCAATTATTCGTGATCACCCTCCATATTCACCTGACCTAGTCCCGTGTGAATCTTTCTTTCTCAAAAATGTCATGTAGAAAGGACATACGGATGACGTTAAAACAATAAAACGGGAAACGACGAGTACCCTGAACAGAATTTCACACGAAGATTTCCAGCACCATTTTGAACAATAGTAGTACCGTTGGAGTAAGTATATCCATTCGGAAGAAGACTACATACTTCGAAGGGAACACTTGGCTCCTGTATCTGGCAAATGTCTTTTTCACATAAAAATTTTGTTGCAAAAAATAAAGACTGCGCACAGTTATGCAAAATAAAAATTGTTTGCATCGTTAAAATGAACAATAGCCACTACAAATCTTCTTGTTTCATTAATAATTTTGATAAGCTGAGACTTGTATGTATATTGAAGCTCTTAAATTCTTTTAATCTTTCTTCTGTTTTAAATTGTACCTATTCATTGTTATGATTAGACTGCGGATGTTTATGCAATTTGCCATATTTGTACACGAACTTTAAGAATCTCGAATCAAATAAAATCTATTTTCTGTGGTAATAGCCTTTTTAGATCTAAAATAAATTAAAATTGTACTGAATTCTGTCATATTTTATATCCTAGGATTTTTTTTAAAATTTCAAAAGCGATAATTGCATGAGGATATGCAGTCTAGTTATCATAAATACTGTGGTGTCCTCTGTCGTACCCGGTACTGGCAGGGATAAGGTAACTTCATCGTCATCTCAGCACAATACATAGAATCTGCTGTGTACTAACGACTTAGGGACACGCGTTCTGTTGTTAGTGATACATCGCAGCAAGATTTACAAAAATATTAACACATGAACAACACAAATGAAGAATTCGTTGGACTGGTGCAAGCATCGCTCATCCAACATTAGCCCGTAGTGATCAATAGATTCCATTTCACTATGTTTACTTTAACCATGGCATCATAGGTGGTGGATGTACCATAGTAAGTCGAGATGGTATCATAGATGGAGTAGATATCATTTAAAGCCAAGAACAGGTGCGATTAGAAGCTGAAGGAGTTGTCAAAAGGAGAGCACAGGGTCCTTTCGGCTTCTGGACAGCGGAGTTTTAGTGGGTATGTCCTATCCTTAGGTTTACTTCAAATGGATCAGCCCCACACTACCCCCTCAACCATCATCGGAGAGGGGGTGTGCGTGCAATGCATTTCCCCGCTGTCCTTAAAGAGAAAAAAAGGTGGAATAGGTATCATAGATGTAGAAGGTGTCATAGGTGGAGGAAGTATTATAACTCGAAGAGATATCATAGGTCGAGAAGGTATCATAGGTCGAGGAGATATCATAGGTGTAGAAGGTATCTTTAACCGAAAAGAACAGGCGTGGTTTAGAGCATGTAATACCCCCACTATCAAGTAATGCGAAGAGCGGTTCGATAGTGGGGATAACATGTCATTTATGGAGGTGAAGAAGGTTCAATGAGGACCTGGGCGGTGGGGGTTTAGTGGGTATGGCGTAGAATACGATAAGGTAATGATAATCCCCCCAATAAGATCTGAGGGGGGAGCCGAGCCTCACACTACCCTCCCCGAACAACATCGTAGGGGAGGGCGCCCGTAAAAGGATTCCCCCACCGCCCTTAAACAAAAAAAAGTGTAGAAGGTATCTAGGAGCCAAGAACATGAGTGGATTATGGGACAAATAATACACGCAAGTGAATGCGGAGAGCGGGACACTTGTAATGTAAGATTTGTCAAGGACAGGATGAGGAAAAGGTCCATGGTCCTGGGCGGTGGGGGTGTAGTGAGTATGGCGTAGAATACGATAAGGTAATGATAATCCCCCCAATAAGATCTGAGGGGGGAGCCGAGCCTCACACTACCCTCCCCGAACAACATCGTAGGGGAGGGTGTCCGTAAGAGGATTCCCCCACCGCCCTTAAATAAAAAAAAAGTGTAGAAGGTATCTAGGAGCCAAGAACATGAGTGGATTATGGGACAAATAATACACGCAAGTGAATGCGGAGAGCGGGACACTTGTAATGTAAGATTTGTCAAGGACAGGATGAGGAAAAGGTTCATGGTCCTGGGTGGTGGGGGTTTAGTGAGTATGGCGTAGAATACGATAAGGTAATGATAATCCCCCCAATAAGATCTGAGGGGGGAGCCGAGCCTCACACTACCCTCCCCGAACAACATCGTAGGGGAGGGTGTCCGTAAGAGGATTCCCCCTCCGCCCTTAAACAAAAAAAAAAAGGTGTAGAAGGTATCATAGATCGAGGAGGTATCATAGGTCGAGGAGATCTCATAGGTGTAAAAGGTATCATAAGTACCTCGTCATCAAAACAAGCTGCAATACAGCCGAAGAAGTTTCTGCTGTGGCCCTACCTTCGTCATCAAGCGCAGCTATCGGCACCAGGTTAACGAAATTGCCGTTGTAAGTGTTTCCAATCGATTCTCCCGGGCCTAACGACTTAATGCCAAGCTAGCAGTATCAAGGTCTTTATTAATTATTATCCGCGACCGAGAAATAATAACTCTGGTTCTGGACGGAACAACTCTCTCTGTCGCGCATGATTGCCGGGGAAGATACCCGTCGAACCCACGTTCCCTTACCTGTAATCGACGGACGTCAGGTAAATGATTTCTCAGTAGGCATATTTCGGTAGGAAATTGCAAGGAAAATAATTTCAGATCGTATATATTGATCAATGTACAACAATGTGCCCGATGATCATTAGTGACGATACTTCATTTGTACCGCGATAATTATAAACGATTATTTGGGGTTAACAGCGGATGTGCTTTTTTCTTTATTTAGAAATGGTTTGAGAACAAGTACGAAGTACCAAGTATGCTTTCATAGGATACTAATCGAAATGGATGACTTTCTTCTTGACCATATGGAAATACGAGTGTGCCGTAACAGATAGACTACGGTTCTTTAGACAAACCCGGAATTTTCGAATTGTAGGAAACAGAAATTATATGAACATGTGTTTCTTCTTTCAACAATAAACCTATCGAGTACTTAAAGTGACTGATACGTGCTGGTTTATAAGAATGACAAGATTTAATTTATTTATACCTTCAATAGTTTTTATTACAATACAGGGCGTCCCATCTTACTTGAGCATTCTGAATATCTCGCTTATTTTTTATCATAAGGAAGAATATCAGAATGATGGGATACAAACTCTTTTCAAATTCATATTTTTCGAGATGTGAATAACCTTCGTGTAACCTCGAGTACATTGGATTCATAAACACTAGGGAATTGATGGAAGTAGTGAAAGAACCTGATAGAAGGATTAATGAATGAAATTTTCAATGATCCTATGATAAGTTTGTTTAGGAAATTATCATTCGTTGTGTATCCCTGTTCATTCATTAATCATTTACCGATTTTTTCATGACATCATCGTCCAGTAAGCAGGAAAGATGGATATGAAAAAAGCGTGGCAACGTATCGGAACAGCGAACTTGAATATCGAGCCCTTCTCCATCACCGAGCTCGTAAGTCGATTCCTAACGAGTACAAAGCGGCATATCGTCGATTCTAATTCTATACGCACTATTGTATGCCAATTGTACGACGCGGAGAACGATGAGACTGCGAGAGGTATGCTGCAGATAACATG
The DNA here is from genome assembly GCA_916610235.2 of Lasioglossum morio. Lineage (NCBI taxonomy): Eukaryota > Metazoa > Arthropoda > Insecta > Hymenoptera > Halictidae > Lasioglossum > Lasioglossum morio. The sequence goes on along the minus strand of OU744328.1, from coordinate 5,840,293 downwards.
CACCGATACGCGGTCAGAGACACGGAAGAAAAAGGAAGGTCCCGTGGTAGAATTCACAGAGCGTCATCGAAGACGCGAAACCACTATCGAAACCTTATTGTTCGCGGATGGCATTGTCTTCGCGACAATGCTCTGCAGTTTTAAAATTCGCTCGGACGACGATACTACCGTTCGAAATTTGATCCTTCAGGGACGACGTCTGGGCAGAGTATTGACTTTAAACAGTATTTCAAAATTTATTACATGAGAACAAATTGCTTTCTGGACTTTCAGGATGACTAGGAAAAATATCAAAAACTGTCTAAATCTCTAGCGAATAATGATGATGTCTGTGACATCATGCAACGTTGGTCGTGCAAAAAGAAACGAGCACTACTGGTTCTCCCACTATCAACTATTTCCTCCCCAGCCTTCTCTTACACTCCACAGGAGCTTGGTGGGGAGCCGCGAGCCGCAAGCTGCCCAGGGCTGATGTAAGTCATAATTAATTTAACAGATTAACTGTTTTTATTAATGTGCTATGGATACACAAAAATTGAATCATCTAATTAAAATGGATTTTGTAGTCAGAAAGCTGAAGATGCCGACACATTTTTACCACGCTTATATTAGCTTGCCGTGTTGTTTGTATCAAATCTTGTAATCTAATTTTAAACCACTTTCCGATGAGCTAGAGACTTGAAACTTTAAACATAGCTCAGAACTGGATGACAGTGCAAACACAAACTGTGCGTTTAGGAAATAAAAAATCTAAAAGACTAAAAAAAGTAGAAAATAAAAAAATATATAGAAAACTTTTTAAAAACCACACTTATATTAAAATATATAGAGACATATATATATACTTATATTAAAATGCACTAAAGTGGAGAAAATAATTTTTTTTAGATATTAATGGCTATAAATAAAAGCGTGAAACGCCCACGAAAATTACGTTAATATAATTTAGCTCTCCACGCTCCTATTTAGTCACTAATATCTAAAAAAATGATTTTCTCCTTTTTATTAAACATATTTTTGTTTGTCAATTTTTCACGAACTTGTTGTCTCATTTATTTCGTCATAATAGTCAATAATTAGCATACACGAAACGATTTCGTAAGTTGAATTATAGAAAGTAACCGAAGAGACAAGGGAAACCCTATCAGGTCCGTTGCATCTATGACATTGTCCTGGACTGAAATCCATTGTGTTTCTCCGACGACTGCCACGAATGCTTGATCGTATCGTATAGACGTAGACCCACCCACCCACACACGAATGGAAATCAAAGTCACTTTAATTAACAGAAACATTTATCTTTTACTTTAGAAGTTCAATTTACATGTACTTATCTCTCCATCACAATTTATTTTCTAATGCGCCTTCCATTGGGTAATAGGATAGTTCCGTTAGATATATACGTATACAGAGAAAGAGTAACATATTTAGAACACCAGTTTGTTTAAGAGGAATACTTTACAGCAAAGAATAGAAATTAATATTATGTGTATACTATACTAATAAACTAGTGTACTTTAAACTGTTACAAATAATCAATACCAACAAGTACTTACCTGAACAATTTGGTTCTGTTCGGCTGTTACGGAATAGTAACTTATGGGAATAGTTATAGTAAATTCTTCCTAGTTATAGTAAATAGAAAAATAGCATCGAATGTGATGAACAACTTCGTCAGACAATTAACAGTAATCCTTCTCAGACATATTTAGTACATAGTCTTATATTTAATCGTTTTATATATTTAATCTTTTTCTTAGTTAATCTTCTCTCTCTATGACCTTTGCACTTTTTCATACAATCCGCACTTTAAAACAAGCATTTTTAGAGTTTACTCGTCAAAATCTACAAAATTCTGTAAAAAAGTGCAAAATTTTTGGTCTTAGAAGGAAAAGAGTAGCTGAATTATAATATAAAAATAGCATCGTATTACTCGATGTATTGCAAACAGCAGGTCAAGCATAACCGGAGATTTGAATGCCCACATGGAACAAACTCGCTTAGTTGATGTTAATTAGTTGTTAGTAAATTCAGAATATCGCTAAAGATAACGATAAAATATTACAGTTAAAGTTCTTATATTATACTTAACTGAATAAAACCTGTATGAAAATTAAATTTGAACTAAACTGGAATAACTGGAATTCTCGCATCCTCCATCTACTTGTTCGAATACGTTCAGAAAAATTGAAAACATGTTACGAAGATGTCGCTTTAAATTGCATAATCGAAAGTCAACGTCCACGCGAGGAATCCGAAAAATTCCGTGAACTTTTACGCCGAGTCTAATTTTATTGCTTGTAAACCTTATTGTTTTCGTGTGTCATTAAAAGCATAGGAGAACGTGCACGGCTTGCTCTAATCATACATCAAAGACCGATCCTGATGAAGAATCTGCGCGGCGCCCAACTCTATAATCTCCGACTCACAAGAGGATAAATTGTACACTGGCGATGAATTGACGGTGATCGATGTCCTCCATCGACCGGGATCATCTTCGAAGGGAGTCGGGAAAAAAAGGAAATGGAAACCAGCGATGCCTATCTACGAGACCGGAAAAATCCGAATGTGCTTCGAATAGTATTTATTTGCAGCGCGATAGTTCCTGACGGAAGACGAATCTTGCGTACCCGAGTGGAACCCGAATAGATTATTTATTTTAAGAATTTTCAATCCTGCCGATCTATCTTTTACACTCGGCGCCGTTGCAGACAGAACGACCAAAAAGTATCCACAATAATTTCTATTTTTATCTATTTATGATATTTATATTGTATATGTATTATTATATTTATTATTATATTTATTATTATATTTATTATATTATATAGTATTAATATTATATTGTATTGTATATGTATAAAAAGGATTCAATGTTCTATTATTGGAACAGAGTCGTATTAGATGATTGCATAAGTTCGTGCCCAATTTGTAAATAAAATTCAATGATTAAATTTTGAAGAATACAGCTTTCTAATCAATTGTACATATAGTCATCATTCTGTTCTATAATTATAAAAGAATGGTGACTATATAATATCGTTTGACTATATAATTTGTGATTTTAAATATATTAGTTACATTTTGCTTCAGAATGAAAAGATAACGTAGAAATGTAAATATTAAAATAGCTGGCTTGATTTTTCTCGAGAATGGACGTGGGCCACTTTCAAAATAAACGGCTCATTTAACAGAGTTATAGAACGGTAAGTGTCGCGACGTTGAAGCGTGATTACCTCGGCGCTTTGAATACAATTCGAATTTATCCAATGCGACGGGGTCGCCGTAAGTTATTAGTCGGCGAACGATCACCAATTAATTTCACCGATTTTTCTGGCAACTAACATCAGCAGTTTTCCTCGAGACAGGCTGTCCTTTGTGCCGTTAATCTCGATGGACAGTTTAATTGTCCATCCCAATGGGAGTGGTCCCGCGAGACAACTGTATAAGGAACACGTCGCGGATCGGCACACGTGCGCTGGCGAAATATATTGATAGCCACGTTATCACACGGCGAACAAAAGCAACAAACAAACAGAATCTCCGTTCCCTTTCTCCCACGTGAGAACGGATCTGGAGTTCCTGGAAGCCAACGCACGAACACGTACCTACACTATTTGCTGGCATTAAATGCTAGAATTTAGTGCTAATGGAAACGCTTTGCTTTCGAAAGAAGCTTGTGTGACCGCTAAACCGACAACAGGTCTCGGCTGAATACTTTAGACGAGATTTAGAACAAGGAAAGCTTTCAGGCCGTTTCTTAACATTGCCACATAAAATCTGTAGGCGGGTACTTTGAACATTCCGTTATTGACAATGCCGGGTTACGTGTTAGATCGTAAATTGTCTACTTTATTTGTTGGAGTATATTTGTAAATGAGTAGCACAAACAGTAAACATTTTGAATGATTGTGTCAGATTATCCCATAAATAATGCGACTATATTTTCAAGTAAATAAACACTTAAAGTTTATCAGTTTGCACTTGTCGATAGAACTAACACGCGAATGAATTGTATCAATTATAGTGGATGGCACTTCACAAAAAGTCAAGGTGACGTTTACTTTTTTACGTAAAAGGTATTTCTTGAGATGAAGAAATAACAAAACTTAAGGACTATACCCTGCATCTAACAAAAATTGTTGAATTTCTTTTATTTTTCAACCTGATCAAAGGTACGGAAACCTATTGCAATACTTTAATTGTAAGGTTAGAATTTTAAATAAACTTATTTATATCGATCGTAATATTGTTAATAAAAAATCGTTGAATGCTATCGGCGCTACGGTTCGATCGTTAAATACACAAAAAATAATAAATTAACTAAGCAATTTTGCTAATTTTATATAACCGACGTTTCGGTCACAATTTGGACCACTGTCAAGATTAATAAATTGCATCTGTAAGAAAAATGAAACATTTTTAACTTGATAAAATATAATTTTCAAAAGTTGTAACTATTAAATGTTTAAATATGAAGGAGAACAATTTTTCCACAATTTTTTTCTCCTCAACTCACTTGCTTAGGTGTGATTTAGTTTGAAATTATGAAAGTCATGAGACTCGTGAATCACTTGTGTTCGGCATGTCAGTATTCACTATACAGATCGTTTTGCCAGAGATCTAGGTTATATAGATCCATACACGGCGGTAAATTCGAATACACAAAATGTGTTTTTACCTTCAACTTGTAAGAATACCTTAATGGTAAATCGGAAATTTATTAACATTCAATTGTATCTGGAATTCAATTATGTATACACATTGTATGTGTTACATATATACTTCAGTTGAACAGTAATAGAGATATATTTCTTTTTTTTTTAATATTGGAAAAGATTACTCATATACCATTACTGACACAGTAATGTTGCGTAGTGTTCATGTATCAGAGGCATTTCATACCTAAGATTTACGCTTTGGTGTTTAATCATGGGGAAAGTTTCCAATAATAATCTTTGGTGTAAATTCTTTTCTCTGTCAACTATTTTAACATTGTTAAAATTAAATCTGTGATCCAGTTCTAATGAATGTTTTGTCAATGCAGTATGTTGCGATGGTGGTAAAAAGATATTGTGTTTATGCTCTCTAATACGTGTATCTAAATTTCTGGATGTTTGTCCAATATATTTAATGTATTATGTATTTAACGATCGAACCGTAGCGCCAATAGCATTCAACGATTTTTTGTTAGAATTTTAAAATATAATAAATGTAACAATAAAATTCAAATAAAGTAACAATAAATTACTCGTTAACCCTCATCCACTCGGGTAATTTTTTGTACGATTGTGCATGAATTTGAAATAGGTACCCGGGTACCACGTCGTGTGGATGAGGGTTAAAGATGAGAATATCTATACTATTTCTACATCATTTTATATGTTCTTTCAAACTCGGAACTTTTAGCCCCGGTTTCCCTTATGCAACCCCTTGAGAACACGTTCAATATTCCGTCAGATAAATTGATAATTTATAACCCGCCTCACGGTGTTCTCCGGAACGGTCCACTGAAGTAATCGGAAATGTTGTTATCTTGATGCGCATCGAAGTGGGGAGATGCTCATAACGTTATCTGAGTCGGACCGTTCGGGATCACGGATCGGTACTCGGTAGACACCAGTAGCGCGGCGCGCGACTGAAATTTCGGGCTTGCGAAATAAAAAAAGAACGCATAATGAGGACGCAGTCGCATAAGAAAGGCGTGCCAAGAATCCAATTAAGCTGCTTTACTTTCGTCGCTATCTTAATCGGTGCCCATTAAATTCTGCTGTCCGTCCGATAAACGAGTAAACTATGCGATCATAATGTCGCGGGCGTTGTGTAGCGTCGTCGCGTCAACGAGAACCGTCCGAGAGTTTCCAACAGGAGACATATTCGCGCGGCCCACTTAAAAATTTATGGTCGCGCCGATGAACAAATTTCGCGGCGAACAACGTCCGTGATCGATCGCTACAATCGAAATTAAGCAATTAATGGTAACGACGTAGTCGACGGGAAGCGAGCTTGATTGATGGAATCGGTAACGCTGTCTGTAATTAAGCGCCGCGAAAAAGCCATAAGCGAGGCACACGACGTCCACGAACAAGTTAATGAGATACATACACGTGACTAGTGTAATCTGGAACATACGTTCAATCAATATTTATATTAAATAGCAGCTGAACACAGTGTACGGCCGGTTAATTGCCTGATCGGGTACGTTGCGGGACTGGCGACGAAAAAAGTAAATTATTCATTGTATGCAGCTTACGAGCTCGGTGTTGATTAACAATTGGTGTCTGGAAAATCGTTTAACGTTTCTTACGAGGCTTACATGAAAATATAATGCTGTGTTTACACGAGGCGGGTCGCCGTAATTGCTCCACGCGAGCATCGACAAAGTTATTAATTGTATCAAGTTGTTTCTTAGATACAGAGTAGAAAGAAGAAGCGAAATGTTAATAATTATAATTAAGAATTTTCATGATCGTAGCAAATTTCATAAGTGAAAACAAGTTTTCGAATTGTTTTCATATTCATGGATTTATGATACAAAAGTTCAGTATACGTCGAAATGGCGGGTTCTAATATTTTTGTGATAAAAATGTATCCATGAGGAATTACTCAACTTTATTTCTTTGAGTAAATATTATTTAAAAAACGGCGAAAAATTTGGATAAACACATTCTTGTTATATTTATAAGCTGGCGTAAAATAGGCACTTTTAGCGCCCGTAAACTTGGTATTCATTCAGTTTGTGCTAACTGGAGGTTCAATATACATTTTTTAACACCTTACCATATTTTAACAAAGCCTAACATTTTTATTTTACGCTAACAAGGTTACGCGTTTCTATTTAGATAAAATAAAATTTGAATCGTTTGTAATGAATATTTAAGTATTAAAATAAATGTAGCTATACCAAGAATATAAATTTTCTTTTCCCTTCTACATTTTTTGGGATAAAAACGTTTGATTACTGTAAATGTACACAAAATGGCACGGGAAAGGGTTAATATAGTTAAAATTGGTTTTTAAGAGAACAAATTTTATGAAACCTATAGTTCCTTGGAGACTTTTGTTCTTCGCGATGAGTACTATAGGATGCAATAAAAAGAATGTTTGTAAAAAGATCTCCATTATCCAGAGATTCAGATTCAAGCCACAGTGGTCGCTACAAATAATTTGGAAACATCCTATACTTATTCTGCACTAGTTCTTGATTCTGTATACCACAAATTCGCATAACACAGTAGAAAAACGTAACTCTCACGTTTAGAGGGGTAACCTGCATTTCTTCCCGCATAAAGATGTCATCGAGTTTCTTGCGTTCCATAGGGTACACAGGGGGTTGTTTTTTCGACTGAAGGAAAAATGGCGTCCCCGTCATCCCACGGTTAATTGGAAAAATGATTTTATCCGGGAGTGGGCATAAGAGCGCATAGAAGACAGAGAGAATCTGGTGTCGGTACGCCCCGGCCGAAAGAAATAGTGGACAATTATCTACTCATCCCTTTCACTGTCTCGGGAATGAAACACGCCGGTCCACTCTGCTACGCATTCCTGTGCATTCCTGCCATTACCATTACAGTACTCACGAGAAATGCCGATTCTCATAATGGCCTACCATGTGAGGGTACCCTTTATTCGAGGATTAAGGACAGAAATTATAGCTCGTACAGGGCGTATAAAACATCGAGCAACGTTCGCGATTGTGCCAGCTAGGTTATCGGCGTAATGAAATAGCGACGAGACAATGATAAAACAACCAATATCTCTAAATGAATGAACTGACTGTCTCATTTAGACACTGCCGATGTTATGCGCTAATAGCGTGCACAATTGTTTGGATTTATAAACAGTTAACGAGTATGGTTTTTGCGACTCTTCACTACAGAGAACAAGTTTGTGATTTATTCCTGCCTTTTCAATCGATCCATTAACAGCTACGGCTGCCTAATGATTTGAAGTTTGATCGTTAAAGATTCTTTGAGTATCTCTTGATGAATATGTGAATTTTTTTTTTAAATAATCATATTTCCTGTTGGTCGCAAACTCTTTAGAATGCATGGTATGATATCAGTTCGATCCTTTTTTTCTGAAGTCTTATGAAATACTAAGTTTTTATTTTTACAGTGTTACTGTCTCGTTATGGTTAACATATAATTTTTTCAGATTTTTAAAAATGGGGGGCGTGGTTACAACAATCAAAAACCAGTAAGTTTTGGGCGGCCTATATCGAAAGAAATCGTTGAAGAAATAAATCGAACTCGGATCACGTAATCAACGACATAATCAGTTTAATCTCTTAACGATATGTAATTTCAGTGTCTAATCTACCTTAATGGCGAAAAGAATCGCTTAAGGTGCTTGTTTAACGTGTTTCGCGCGATCACTGCTGTGAGCTTCTGATGCGATCTAATCACTCTTGTCTAGCGTGGGACGCTTGTAACTTGGGTATATTACTTGCAAATGAATGTATCCATACTTCTAGAATCGTGAGCTTCAACTATCCTGTTAAATTTTACTTTGATATAAAATTTAATGAGCCGTAAAAACAAATCGAAAAAATTTTCAAAGAAAAAATCGAAAATTTCAAAATAATTAATTCCTAATATACATAATACTCTTACATCCCTATAAATATCTATTACTATGCAGTGACTTACATTTATCAATGCAATGGTCATGCGACATGAAATACATTAATAGAGCCTGATGTCGACATTTTGTATCAAAAAATGCGAAAACACTTGTTTGTTTACGTTGTAGTGATTAATAAATCAGTAATTTATCCAATTCAACCTGTTTCATAAAAAGGAATGAAATAATAATTTTCTTCTCTTTACAAAATAATTTACATGTTGAAAGATTCCAAGAAAGCTTAAAGACCTTTGATCTAAATCACAATACTTCCTCATAAATATTATGAACAAATAAATTCCTCGAAAAATACTTTGTAACTGTAAATATATTCAGAAGATTCAAAGTACCAATAAAGTGGCAACAGACGCGAAGATCAAGATTACAGTGTTTACTTTCAAGTTCGGCTGAAGGATCGTAGGCCTGGAACGATCGTGACTCGTGTAATTAGCGCATCGTGGTTCGTTAAGATCATCGATATTCGGTTCAGGAGTAGTCGACACTGATGGCTCTTTCTGCCCATTCATCCTCTATCGGATGTCCGGTAATAACCAATGATAATTACCGGGGTCGTCTGCGTTCGGATCGCAGCGAATTTCGTTCTAGACAACTGCCACTGATTATTTGATTCTATCTGCACAGCTAATTTCTACGGTACAAATCATCCACTACCAACGGCGATCCACCATAGATCTCACAATCTATCATGCGAAAACGCGTTGCGTAAATTTCTTGGGATTGGATTCATCTGCAGAGGAAAATCTTAGCCGGTCGCGTCGATCTTCGTTGAAACCGGTATCGCGTCTTCCTGCCGTCTACGCTTATCCCCAGGAACAAAAAGAACTTGCACGTTTTTGATATTTCTTGCGATTTCTCAACCAGTTCTGTCGTGTCCTCTCTGCCTTCGAGAAGTGAAACTGAATCGAAAGAAATAGCAGGGAAAGTTGAATTGACAAAGTTGAATCCGTTAATGCATGTGATACCTGCCGCAATTTTTGCAAATTGAAATTTTAAAGCAGCAATCAATTTTTTATGAGTATTTATCAGGGCCGAATTAAGCCAGCGCGGGGCCGTAACAAATTTTACCAGGAGGCCCTAGGTTTTGCATGATAATATCATAAAACACAATGAATGACCTTTTTTTTTGCAAAAATAACTGTGGATGGTAGCCAGGGTTATTACACAATTTTACAAGGTAAAATTTGCTACTCCTACTATTAGGCTTAATTTGGCCCTGGTATCTATATCTTATAAAAAGAGAGAATAGTCCAGGATCCACCGACCATTTTTACAAGTTATTACTATCAAGTTATTACTTACAAATATTTTTTCGAATAATTTAGATAATTATCTTGAGATTTAACAAAAGAAATCCAGTTAGTAATAAATTTTGGAGAATTGTCAAATCGACATATTTCATCCCTGCTATCCCTGTTAGCTACCACAATCGAGGTACCACAAGAGAAAAAGTTGGGCGTCTCATCAAAATGAAGCTAGTCACGGAATATTAGCTTGATAGTAATAACTTGTAAAAATGGTCGGTGTATCCTGGACTAGAACTACTAAAAGAAGAAACAAGTAAAGAAACTGTGGACAAAAGTAATTAATTCTACATTTACGGAGAGAATATGTACTTTATTACAGCGTGTTTCAAATTGAAACCTCGTACATATATATCTACCGTAATCGACAATGTTTTCCTATATATCCGAAACGTCGTTTATTATCGATTCTTAATAATTAATAATACTTAGTTTATGTACGTACATTTCAAACATCATTGCCTATTGCCTATCCTATCTATCCTCTTTACATCTCTAGAACTAATTGAATTTACTGATATCAATGATATGCTACTTCGATATCCATTTGATACCGTAGCGTGTCACTCTATGTCTAATTGATACGTATTAGAACTAATAAGTGTGTCATCGAATTAGTTCCACCATCAGTCAAGACGGTCTTCGCCACTCCAAGTTCCTTCACCTCTATGAGATCTCAAGAATAACGTGTACAATAAATTAATTTATGCATCTTACGTAAAAAATGTAGCAAATATTTTCGTTATAATATGCTTTCCTATCGTTCTGAACGAGACAAACCTAAAAAATCTGTAGAACCGAGCCTCATGTCTCAGCAGCTGACACTGAAATGAAGCTTATGCATCATTCTGCTCTGTACCTGTCCGCATGTTAATGCCGTTGCATCTCGCAATTTATTAACCGACACTTCTGCAACATTAAAAAATAGTATTACGATTATTACCTTCAACATTGTAATAATCGCCGGTAATATTTTCGAGCGCACGTCAGACCTAACGCGCTCTCATCGCACATCACGCCAACTCGTTCATGTTATTCATCTCGAAGCAGCTTTCGCGGTAAGATTATGCTTTCCGAAGCAACGCCGCTTTCTCAGAGGAACCGAATGAAAAATGTTCGCTCGCGTAGGGGTCAAGCTCATCACCTAAGTCGACGATCTTCTGAGGGAGCATTAAGCAACGTTTGCAATACGCTGTGGGCGTGTCCGGGCTTGCTCGATTAAGTCGAAACAACGCCGAAACAACGCAGTTCGTGTGAAATGACGTTCATGAGAAACGTTTACGAGAGTCGGAACGGCTAGGCGAGTTAACGATTGCGGCTGTAAGCCGTCTTCCACCCCGTCCTTGATTGAGGGAACAGCTACGTACACCGCGGACGCGACGGAGAGATATGGGTTGCAGAGCTGAACTACTAGTTTCGTCTTCGAACGGTTTTTGATCCTGTGAAGTGTTCATTTTCAACTGTCTCTCGAGTAGGAAACACGTTTCACGATTAGCCGATGTTAACTGGAATCTTGAGGAGTTCATCGGTAGTAATGTAGGCTAGAATTAAGGTAATGCTTGCGGGGATCATTACTAGAGGCAGTAATGCTTCGTTATAATATCTATTAGGCATTGACGATCGATTTTTTTTTTCATTTTTCCATTAGTGTGTTGAATATAAATACAACATCAGCAATTTTTCTACTAAAATTCAGTCATTAAATTTAAAATAATTATCATTTTGTTAATTTTCACAAAAATTGATATGTGGTATCGTTACATCTGATGCATTTTTCGTCAGTCCATTTGTTGCAACGTGTGCACTAGGGTGGTCCTTAGCAGTGTTGGGCAAATTTTATTTTAAATAATAAATAATTAAATAATAAATAAACGTGTGATTTTATTTGCAAATAATAACTAAACTTGTTATTTAAATTAAAGTTATTTAAATAATTCCATAAATAATCTATTTATTATTTCTTATTTGCAAATAAAAGTTTATTTATTATTTGGATTGAGGTGGAAATCAATTAAATAGTTTTTCTCTGCTATACCAACCTTTTCAGGTATACCGCCAGTGTTCGGGCTCGTCCGGAGGGCGGATTAATGAATGAAAATACAATTTAATTTATTATTTGTTAATACAAATAATAATTGAAAATTGTATTTGTAAATAACAATTAACTTTATTATTTTAAACAAATTCATTTAGACTTGCTCAAATAATAAATAATTATTTCTGCGTTTTATTTGAATATCCAAATAACAAATAACTTGTTATTTAAATAATTATTTAAATAATTATTTATTTAAATAAATTTATTTATTGCCCAACACTGGTCCTTAGCTGTACCTGGTGAAATTTCTTTTGATAAAATTGTGCCATTGGGTAAGAAAATAATTCCTGCAAAAGATGAAGTTGATCGGATAATGGGAAAACGTGCCACATTGACGTTGAAGTTGCAATAAACAAGAAATTTTATATGAAAAAAAATTTTAGAATTTTTTAGTATTATTGCAGGGGCCTCTAGCCGTCTGCAGAATTCTTGAGGGTTTGTGATGGGATTTTTAAACCGTTAACCCGAAACAGATTTGAGCGAAAACGGACTTGTTAAGCGTGAAGGTGGCGGACAGCAATTAGACAGCCTAATTAATGTAAAAATAATCTTAATTCCTACAAAGTACACTCGTACTTGAATGCATGTAAGGAATTATGATATTTTTGGAGGTGTAAAATATTTAACTTGAATTTTCAATATACTCTTCACATTTCGCGCCCAATGTAGCAGGTCTTCCCGACGTCCGATTGATCTAAAACTTTGGATATATCATTTTTTTTATGAAGTGGAAAAATATTGGGGGGAGTCGTGCCCAAAACTTCATGGTCGAAAAATAAGGACCATCCGAATGTACACGATGTAGAAAAATTATGTGTCACGACTACCATAATGGAGAACTGTTAAAAGAAATGAACCGGACAATTGGCCTTTCTTCAAGGTCAAACATATTTTTGATTGCATCTTATCTCGAAGGAATTATGTCTCGAGTCAACCGTTCTCTTAAAAAACGATTTAAAACTTTCGTAAACTATTTCATTACATATCTCTATCCAATCTGGCATAAACGAGGAGTTTCTACGAGAGAAAGCCGAAAATATAGAATACGGACCTCGATTAACCGATTTGATCAGGAGACAAACAGCCGGGATACTATTAAGGCCCGATGGATAATGGAGACTCGAGGGACATCATTTAAATGTTCATTATATTCCAAAATTTATTGTTTATTTTTGAAAATTTATTTCCAATGATAATATAATCATATTTAAAAGCATATTTGTTTATAATCGGGATCCGGTTAATCGAGGTCCTACTGTACATTTTTTTTTTCTTTTCGCTCTATTCATACACGTAACCTCCGTGCAAAATTACCAATTAGTGTTGAGACTCACTAGCACCAGATTACGACATAAACAGTACTGCGGTAATTCGAAATATTCTGTAACAATTGAATTGCCAACAACCGTGGTCCCGTTGAAAGCACCGGTTCTCGTTAGATCACCGAAGTTAAACAATGTGGAACGTGAACGGCACTAGGATGGGTGACCGTCTGGTAAAAAACCGCAAAGTGACCCACCCGGGGTGTTTTTCACGTGTTGTTGGCAAAAGGTGGTTCGGAACCCACCATAAACAGTAGGTCCCGCTGAAAAGACGATGGTGAGAGTGGAAAGAGGGAGAGGATTGGTAAATGAATTTGAAACCCTGAGGGGACCAAATATCATGTTACATAAATAACAAAGAATGCGACTGTAACAATTGAATTTTCTTTCAATTACATATACACTTCACGCAGAATCATTCACGCATGTATACCATTATCATTCATGACCTTTTATGTTTGATTTAATAACGAAAAAAAATCATTATCAAACCTTGCCAACTACTGAAGCAATCGCGTGTACCGCTCATTTAATCGATCTTTATTCGAAACCACATATATGCCACGACGACTCTCCTTTTTACTGCATAAACAAAACAGAGAGGACTTGCCCAATAAAACCATTAAGTATACAGTTATTTCATGGCTGTCGAAGAACCACGTTTTATTTTAACAAGGATACTATTTCCCAGGAAGCGTGTCGAAAATGGGTAGTTGCGCACACAAATAATTTTATTAGCGCCGGTGCTTACAGACAGTCTCTCTCTCCCCCCGGTTAAATGATTCTTCTTTATAAAATAATTAATTGAAGACTATACGCTAATAGTTTACCGCATGCTACTTAAGAGTAATTGCTCCGACAAAACCTGTCGGTTATCCGCGTGCCTCTTATGCACCACATCATCTCATGCGATTACAGTATAACTGTAAAACGGCACAAACCGAATGATGAAGAAGCAGAGGACCGAGACAAAACATAAAACGCCGAACTGGTGTGCGTAGTAATTGTCGATCCCTCCTGCTACATCACGAAAGCGGTCAACTTCATCGGTCACGGTTAAGGAGAATTTACACTTCTTCATTTTCGATGTCTATTCCGGATGATTCTCCATAATAAAATGTATGAAGATGGTTTCAAAAGCGAGTTCAAACTGTTCATTTTGAACGTACACTACCGGCCGAACGTTTGGGATCCCTTGCTGATTTTTGTAAAAATCGAATATACCGATAAATTTTGAAACGCTGAATCTTTGCTGAAAGACTGCGGATCTTTATGCAAAATAAAAATTGTCTGCATCGATTGCAAGAAATAGAAACTGAATTGAATGTTGTTTCTTCCTTTAATGATTTTAATTGAGGAGAAATTCTGTATTGACATCTTCAACTTTGAAAAGTTTTGTATTTCATCTATTCAATTTTCATATAAATGCATAAAGATCCGCAGTCTATTAATAACATCTCTAAACAGATTTCAGAATCTGCTTCTGTAAACTATGTTCATAATGCTCTTGCGAAGCTCAGTTTGATTCTCTCTTATAGGAACGATAAAAATGAACATTCATTTGTTTGGGGAGGTTTAGACTTGTAACTGTCGTTTCACTATTTCAAATTACTGTGGGTCCGAATCATCTAATGCAGGGGTCCTTAAACTGTGATCCGCGAAACAATTTTGACATCAACTTTATATCCCCCAACTTTTCGCTTTTATTCAAATTACCTGAAATAGATAAAATTCCTAGTGTTGGGATGGGGTCCGCAAAAAATGCTGTTCAAGAGGGGGGCCTCGGACTACATAAGTTTAAGGGGGTAGGGTACCCACGTGACATTACTAGAATCTAACCAGAATCTAACTAGATTTTGGGCCCAAAACAAGGGTTTACGCGGTATCGTTTCACGTCGTCATATGATTATATTTTGAGCTGAATGAGGGCTCATTCGGAAGAGGAAGGTTACACGCAGTGCGCTCTTCTCGATATTTTTGCGAGAAAAATCTTTTTATGAACGAAAAATACATTAGAATCTCCGGAATTTTTCTTCATTTTTTCGCCTACTTTGGACACTAATATTACTTCATATAAACATCATCTTAAAAAAACATGAGAAGAGTGCACTGCGTGCTTAAGAACCCCTGATCTAGTAGATTCATCGGCGGCGGTTTAGTATGGTGACAACGCCTGCGGTGGTAGAGATTAGGCGTGCATGGTGACGGGGATGAGGGTAATACGAAACCGAAAGAATTATTGTGCGGAAATGAACGGTTGCCGAGATATTTGCAAAAAACTATAATTATTTAATAATTCTGTATCTATATAAGTATTCCACCGATTTTGATGAAATTTAAATATGTTATATATCTACACATTTTGAACAACTTTTTCCTTTGCAAAAACGTCGCCCGAGGCTTTGTTTAGGAAATATTAATAAAAAACACGGATCAGTCAGCGACGCCACGCTAAGAGGTATATTCTTAAATTTACCCTAACCTAACCTAACCTAATGTTTATAAAAAAAAAACTAATCTAACCTTTTAAAAAAAAAACTTAATCTAACCTAACCTAACCTAACGTTTAAAAAATACCTAACCTAACCTAATCTAACCCTAACCTAACGTTTTTAAAAAAAAACCTAACCTAACCTAACGTTTAAAAAAAAAACCTAAGATTTTTACTCCGCTATTTGTAGTTATATCGTCAGAAACGGCGCATCTGATAGAAAAAGTCATACGACATAAATTGTTGGAAATTCAATTTCCTACAAAAAAGGTCTCTTGATGTTTTGCCATATCTCGCATAGTTTCCGAGATATTTGCAGTTTTATGAAAAACAAGAAATCTACTCTGATTAATCCGTGTTTTTTATTAATATCTCCTAAACAAAGCCTCGGGCGACGTTTTTGCAAAGGAAAAAGTTGTCCGAAATGTGTAGATATATAACATATTTAAATTTCATCAAAATCGGTGGAATACTTATATAGATACAGAATGTTTAAATAATTATAGTTTTTTGCAAATATCTCGGCAACCGTTCATTTCCGCACAATAATTCTTTCGGTTTCGTATTACCCTCCTCCCCCCTCACCATACACGTCTAATCTCCACCACCGCAGGCGTTGTCACCATACTAAACTTCTGCCGATTCATCAAAAGTAGAAACCTATTCTACTTTGTTGGCTAGTCACTTTGGATGATCACTTTGGATGAATCATCCTGGGTGAACATCCAAACTGAACAGTCTAAATTCGCCTTTACCACATTCGCCGTAACCACGGCTCGTTCGCATCGCACTAATTGAAAATAATGAATGGAGATCGTGCGATCATCTGACGAGCAAACACCGCGCATTACTCCGTGGCTACTAGAAAAACCGACCGACGACGACGACGCGCGACGTTTCGCTGGATTATTTAGTTCGGTATCTGATCTAGAAGAACGAGCCTTGACTCTGCCCGGAACGTGACTTCGAACGCCATAAGGTAAAAAGACGAAGAAAGTCCAGCCGCCGCCGGCTTCGTGACGAATTTCTCGATTCCCGTGACAAATCCTGTTAACTTTCCTTTAATTATTTTCTTCCGAGCGAAGATAAGTATCTGCTAATGATCGATCTCTTCGAGGACGCAACGCCTGAGTATCATGCACACGCCGCAACGGATCGGGTGAGATAAAAAATTCGATGAAATTCTCTCTTCTCTCTTCTCGTTTCTAAATGTCAATCCAATCACAGTTGAACGAAGCGATGATGTGTATTTTTTTTCTGTTTCAAATCACTTGTATTCGTGGGAAGACAGCACAGCACGGTCGAGTCAACTGAGCAACATTTTAAGTTGCCGATTTTTAATGATTCGCACACCAGTGCGAAATTTTTTGAAAAACATTTTTGCGACCGAGTTTATTTATATAAGTTGCAAAAAAAGAATAAATAATTTACTTCCTTATAATTAAAAAGCAGTATCCGACAAGTTTCATAATAGTTTGAAGAGATATTTCAGTGACGTTCTTTTATCTTAGACACCGCGTATCATTTCTTTTTTAATAACAAAATATTCACGATAGAGTAATCCTTGCAAGCGTCTAGTTTTCAAATTGATTGTAAAATAAGGAAATAAAAATGTACCTATCATTTACTTCATTAAGAAAAGTTCCTAATATGGTATACAAAGTATTAGGTTGTCCCAAAAGTTTCTTTCGGAATGTGTTCCTTTAATGTTGCGAAAATAATTATAAACAATACGATAATCTTTATGTTATTGTTTTAGTACTTCCTAACATGAATTTACATTATGTGCATGAATCGAAAACCAACTTTTAGGACAAGATAATATTTATTTAGCAATATTAAAGGGACACATTCGGAAAGAAACTTTTGGGACAACTTAATATACAATACATTAATAATTAGAATATACAATGTTCATAAAACAGTGTGAAATAACATTGTATAATTGAACATACAATTAAGATTTCACTCTCACTCTACCTTACCCCTTTCACAAAGTCATTTAGTCACATGAGTAATCTGTTACGGACAAAGAAGGGTTAAATTATTTAGAAAAATCATGTTTAAACAAAATAATAAATAAAACTGCAAATAGCCCTAATCATCATTCAACTACTCAGTTCCCAGCGACTTTATTTAGGGTACTAACTGTTTCATTCGGAGTAGTAAAAAGACTAATTTGTCTGAAAAAATCACCTTCGAAAATAGATTTTAAAAACTGATTAATGAAGCTGCAAACAATCCTAAGCATCGCGAACTGTGTCATTAGCAGAGAGATACCCGGCTAGCAAAAGTTGTGCGACCTTTAAAGTGAGACATTGCAACTAATGCCCAGACTCTCGCCTTGCAACTCGTGTGCAGAGCATTGAGACATCAGTTTTACGATTGCTGTCGTAATAAAAGTTCTTTTTATCCTAGGGTATACGAATTACTGCGGGAACGTTCGATAAATCCCGGTGGAAAAGAAATCTAAATTCCGCTTTAACGTGGGGTTACGAAACGTGGAAGATGAGCCACGATCTACGGTGATTCTGCGAGGGGGGGAGGGGGTAAAGGTAAAATCGCAAACGGAACGTTAGCATAGCGAGCGCGCGTGGGTGCGTGTGAGAAACGCGTAAATTTACATCGACACCAACGTGTACACGAAAAGAAAAGAAAGGGGAAGAGAGTGAGAAAGGCAGAGGTATAATGCTACGCACACACGTGTCATCGCAGGTACAAGGTGTACAAAGTGTGCAGTTAAAGGCGATGCGTGTACTCGTACTGTACACGGCACTGCGAGTCGCACGTAACATATTACACGGAACAGCGGTTATCGCACTTTACAGCTGGTTACATTAATATATTTCATCATCGCAATCAGCCCAGTGGAGTTTCTAGAAAACGGCTTGTGTGTGTGGTTCGCAATAACTCGACTGCCGATTTGAAACTTGTGCCGATAGAATATCCAATTAACAGTAGTGCAGCATATTTCAAATGCCTTGACAAATTCGAATTCTGTAGTGTCGAAAAAAAACTGCTAACGTTATCAGAGAGGAAATGAGAGTGCTCACGGCCCAGGGTCTTTTCTGCCACCATTTTTGTTAGTATGGACAGAGACTCACTTTCGATGATCACTTTGTGTGAATCATCTGGGGCAAATGTCCCTCTTTTGATTGAAAGTTAACAGTGAAGATATTTAGCAGGTTAAAAGTGGGTACAGATTCTACTCTATGCTAAACCTGGGTATGCTCTGTTTACTTCTTATCTTTAGAAATTTTTCTTATTCTGCATTCATTATTGAAGAGTTACAGCTTATAACTAAACTGTAGATTTAAATGTATTTCCAGCCAGAATGTGTAGATCGAATGCAAAAGAGTAAAAACAATTAAAGAATTTAAAATATAAATTGATGAAGACAATTTTTATTTTGCATAAAAGTCAGCAGCGTACGTAAGTGAAAGATAAATTGTAAATTAATTTTCAGTATCGAAACCGGGGCTAGTTGACTAATTTTTAACATGTCCAAATAAATAAGTATAAAAAAATAAATGTTTTTGTTAAAGTCGTATTATATAAGTGCTTATAATAAATTATATAATACTTAAGAATAAACGTCAAGAGTACCCACCAAGACAAATATGGCGAGAACTTCCACCGATGCCCTATTAAAGTGATTCTCAAGATTAAGTATAGTTATATTTTATATTTTTATTCACAAAAATTATAGATAGAAATTTTTTTAAATGTTCACGACCATAACAAGGCCGCGGATGTAATAACAATTTTAAAAGATTTTATCGATCCGTTTGCTATATTTAGAAAATGGCAAAATCTTGGACGTAGTAAACTATTTTAATATTGATTCCTATAGTTTGTGAAAATAAACTAGTAAATGTTTATGTCTACATGAAGAGCACTAATAATAGTTTGTCGGATGCTGTGGTTACCGTGATTTCCGTCTACATCGTGAAAATAAATAATGAACGATCTGAGTTAGAAACTTAAATCTAATCTCCGATAAATACACCGTTTGTTAAAACTTTGAAAACTTGCATTTTCGTTTTTCTTCAATAGACTGCAAGTTGTTATATCAATTCTGGCTTTCATAGATTAATTTATTCAGCATGGGCAGTCAGCAAATCATTATTGCGTGATTATGCATATAAATATATGTTATACATAAAGATATCCATAAAAACGTTTAGATTATTCAGACCAATAATACAAAAATCTCAACAATAGCACAAACAATTTACGAATAAATTCATGTATCCGTATCCAACAATCATCATAACCGGAGGAAAGAGAATATCAATAATTAATGAATAAGATGCAAACTAATACGGACCACGATTTAAAATTGGCAGAAAATTATGTTAAAAAGTAAACACATGAATTTATATAGAAATGTGCGTTATCTACCTGTAATTTTGACAATTACATACATAGTGCAGATTTTATGCATTTAAGACAATAATTTAAGAATGTTATATTGTTTTCGACATAGTATAATTATTAAATAAAAGTTAAAAAATTACGATCAACTTCGAAAACTTTTATTTTGCATAAAGATCCGCAAGTCTAATTACAGTAGTTTAAAAGATTTATCGATTACGGAAACATAAAATTACCCTGAAACAAACAATTACTTTTTATAGAAGTTTTCTTTTACACAGTAGTTCTTGTTGAATGCATGTTTCCCCGATATCCCTACGAATCGCATCGTACAATAAAAACGAGCATCGAGTAAGAAATAAAATTCAGTTGCCAGCTAACTGTGCGGAAAGGAGCGATCGCTGTCTGGTAAGTGTGGTTTTCGAAATAGTTTTTACTTTTGCATTGGCAACAACGGTACTGGAGGTGTCTAGATGGAAAATAGAAATGATCCGTAACTAATACGGATGTAAAATATCGCTCGTCCCGGCGAGTCTCGATTACAAAAATTGGCGCGGTAACGAGCGCTTTAACCAGACCGTTGTTCGCATTACATCATCATTCTGTAACAGTCATTGAACACCCTAATGTTCCGGAGCTGGAACGTAGGATCATTAACAGTTTTTCTAACGGTGCTGCGCCCTGCACTATGGCCGTGGGATTACGGCGAGACGAGCGCGAATTTTTCAAATTTTAACGATGGAAGCCCAAGGTGGCTTAGGCACAATAAGTGCTTCCTAGCGTGGTCTGGTTCTTCCTCGTTCGCTGTATGCACATTCTATATGCAAGAAGATCCCTACAACAATAGCTGGCCACGAATAGGTGGTTGTCCGGATGACCACAAGCCCCTTTTCCTCGAGACCAATTACGAATAATGAGAGTAAATCGTGGTGTGTAATCGCCCGACTTGACCGGTCGGTCGCGAGTTAAGCAACCGGGTAAACTTTTAACAGTGTGTGCCACAATATTAGCAACAAACGAACTCCTTGCAACTAGTGACGAGCAAAAAGAATTTCGAAATATATTTCAATGGTAAATACACTGTCAGTAATTTATCCCTTTTCTTTCTAAAATGCTCCTGTTGAATACAGAAATCAGTTGACGAATATCTTGACATTTCGTAGTTAATCGTCTTATGTAAAGTGAAATACTTCTGTAAGTGTTGTCAGATTACGTAATTGGCTCGAGTTGAGGGGAACATACATAGTTATTATTTTATTTAATTTCGGCCTCGCGGCCAAGAAATTGGACTTGGTTTACAGATCTGCTATGTCACTCATCCTTCCATCCAAACAAAATATATAAAATGGTGCCTGAAACTGGACCGAACAACGCCTGATTACATGGTAATGGGGGAAACCATGAGGGAAAAAGTACGAATCAGAGCAGGAGAGAAAGCGTTAAGATTTGAGGAAAGAGCAAAGAGGTCCGAGGGAAGAGTGCTAGTAAAGGAATGTCTAGGGGAGAGAGAGAGGACGTGGGATATAACAAAAAATAGCAGAGAGAGGACAGAATACCTGAACGACAAAGGATACAGCCAAGCGGGGATAGAAAAAGAGAGAGAGGAAGGAAAAGATATGATGGAAATGTTAGATACTCTGAAGGAGAGGGATAGGGAAATACAGGGACAGTGGCAATATAATAAAATAGTGAACTCTAGTTTTTGTAAAAGATATAAATATATATACGAGGCAAGAGTGCCAAAGTACCTGGAGGAAAGAGGAGAGGGAGACAGTCAGAGCCTGATGGCGAGAGTGAGATGTGGAAATATAGAGGAAGGAAATAAATATTAGAGGAAGGAAGAGGAAAGAATGTGCATGATGTGCGAGAGATACCAGGGGACACTCAAGCATCTGGTAGAGGACTGCGACGAGATGGAAAGAACAAATCTAAGTGTAGAAAAGATAGTACAAAGCAAAAGAATGAGAGAAGTAGTAGAATGGCTCAGGAGTGTTGAAACAAAAAGGAAGGAAATGACCAGAAGAAGGGAGGGAATGCAATAATAGGTGTAAGTTAGTAGGATAGTTTAGAATAGATTAGAATAGGTTAGGTTAAACTATATTAGGTTAACAAAAGGCATAAGATATGGAGGAATGGGTGGAAGAATGAATGGATAGAGGGAACATACATAGTTATCCTACCCTTTTTTTTTGTTTTAGGACCTGGGAGAACCGGTAGAACCCATGCACATCCTCGAAAATGTACCGGGGGTGCCGTAAACTCCCAGGTCCAAGGGTTACAGATGACTTTGCGCCCCTTTCTTCCTCATCTATCTACATGATCTCCTTCCCGCGACCCGATTTCCGCATTCAGCAGGAACTGAGATTCATCTAACACCACTCCTGTTCTTGGCCAATTCACATAGTTATCCTACCCTCTCTCTACCAAGTCCGGATTACTCACGTGACGCAAGGTGACGGAAGGTGCTGATGTAAAAAAAAAAACTTCACCAACAATTTTGCGGCAAGTTACTCTTACAAATGTCCACCGATCCAGAAGTGTAGATTCATCCCTAGAACGGATGGCCATTACTTTTTATATAGCCTATAACTATCACAACCGAATAAGAAGTGAATTAATTTCTTTTTATCACTCCTAGCATATTATTTCTATGACAGCATTGCATGAGGAATTATAAAAATTGTTCGCACCGCCATCAAGCAGGATACGTTTCACAACCGATCCACATAAACCACTAAAAACCAATTCTCCAATTACCGAGTACTGAAGCCGCGGACGTCGCAGTCATCAGGAAGCGCAGTGCTTCGTTCACGGTGTGTTAATTTACGGAGCAATACAAACGTTGTATTCTAACATCTTTTTCAAAACGTCGATTACACGCATGCGACTTTCGAAATTACAGGTCTCATATCCGATCGACGGAACCAGAGTATACCAGATGGCTAATATAATACTCGATACTCTCTAATCGTCGTGGTCAACGATTACGCAGTGACTGCTACATTGGAACAAGTCGACGTCATTCCGAGAACTATTCCGTTCGAAGCTACCTGCACGCAATAGCCCGCGCAATGGCAAAGATCGATCTACCCCCACGGCATAATTACGGCCTGTAACGTCTCTAATTAATAAGAACGACTAGCGTTGACTTCGAATCGAATGCAGCATTCGGAAAATGGATCGCTGCAGCAGGTTGCGAATGCAACGAGATACTATACCGTTTCATCGACGCCGAAACCAACGAGATTTACACGCGCGCCGGTATTCAAGTTAGCGTCTATCATTTTAGTAAGATGATTAATGTTTTCCTTTTATGTTTTTCATGTAAAGTTACTTTCTCTTCCTAGAAACGGTTGGAGTCAAGCAGGGGTGGAAGAGATGAGAATGCAAGAGAGGGAGATAACGGAGAGGTTAAAGGGTAGAGACAGAGAATTACAACAGCAAGAACAGTATACGAGGATAGAACAGTCCAAATACAACGAAAGATACAAATACATAAAAATAGGAATGTTACCGGAGTATCTGAACAAGGAGGGTAGAGGGGACAGTCAAAAACTTATAGCGCGGGTAAGATGCGGAAATGCAGAAAACTGGAACAGATACTGGCTGGAGGAAGAGGCAAGAGGATGCGACCTATGTGGGGACAAGTATGGAAATCTAGACCATTTGACAAGGGATTGCAGGATAATGGGTGAAATGATCAGGCTAGAGGATGTAGTGAGCGGGAAAAGGATAGAAAGGTTGAAGAATGGTTGGAGAAGTTGAGGAAAAAAAGAGAAAAGAGAGCATAAACAAACCAAAGAGAATAGCAAAGAGTATAACAAACAAAAAATGCAAAAATTAGGGAATGGGGAGGGAAGCAATAAATATTGAATTAAGCGGGTTAGTGATAATTAGGATACTAAAAGAGTAAAACAGGGTAGGAATGTGTGAGATACAGAAATGAATGAGAAAAGGTATGGAACGAATGTGTGAAATAAGATAGTTATGTATAAATAGGTTAATGTAAACCAAGTCCAATTTTTCTTAGCTGTAAGGCTGAAAATAAAGCAATATCTATCTTACTTTCTCTTCCTCTTCTCCTCTTGACCCATTGTCCGCAACTGCGAGTACCGACGAAGACTCGATTCGATAGCATGAAACATCCCTGATAAGGATAGTATTTACGAGTACTTTCTCATTCCACCAAAAAACATAATAATACTATAATCGTAATCTACAACCCCAAACACCCTTGAAACTTATGAATAGACTGCGGATATTTATGCAATTTTCAATTGTTATCGACAAATTTTAAAAATCACTTGAAATCGCTCAACTTTACACGCGTATAACTTTTGAACGAGTGAACTCCGCGCTTTAAAACTTGCAGTCTCGGAGTTTCCTCGTCAAAGTCTACAGGATTGTATTTAAAAAAGCTTAAAATTTTTGGTCCCAGAAGGAGAAGAATAGCCGAATTTAGTCGAGGTTTTTAGGATTCCAGCTGACTGTGGGACGCGAGTGTATTCGAATTAGAAGGGAGAAAATGGCGGATTGCGGTCCGCGGTATTCGATATTAGCAGAAATAAATTCAATCTGCGAAGTCGTCGACGCATGGCAAATTACTATATATTTATCGGGTCCGCGAGCAACGTGGCATTGCGAAATCCTCGGACACGGGTCCGGACGGTTATGAATCCCATAAGCGTGCCATTAATTGTGCGCTTATCCGGGCCTCTTTCGCGGACAGATGCACTTCCGCCATGTTGGGTAATGCGCAGGGTGCCGACTGCTCGCTGTATTTATGACCGCGCGTAAACCATCGGGTGCGTGTACGAAATATGGAAATACGGTGGATACGAGAAACGTGGATGGAAATTTTAATTGCCCGCGCATTCGCAGACTCGTCGGAGAAAGTACCATAAGATACGCTAAAAACGGACAGACAGGCACCGAATGCAGCTAGGATTCTATCCGCGCAACGTACGCATCCTCGCGCGCGTATCCACGTCGTTACTTTCCACGAAAGATTTTCTTGTTATCTCCGGCTGAAGTTTCAATAAACGCTCCTCCTCTACGGCCACGCGATGTACCGCAGGCGCTTAGCTTTATCTCGAGATCTAAGGACACGGGAACGCGGAAGTGGGTGTTAAGGTTATCATTTTCCTGTGTTATGGGCAGGGACGATTAGCAGTCGTGGTGTCTAATTAGACAGTTGACGAGTCCCCAGCCTTTAAACCAGACGCGGCAACACGATCCTTTGCCACGCAATGAAACGATTTTTACGGAGGCAGCGTGCGTTTGTATGCTCGGGAGAAGAAAGATACCCCGCGTACCATTTCTATGATCCTTTTTACTTCTTCTTCGGGTAGAATTTTATAGTGTGCGACTTCAACGAAAGAGAGAACCGCTGAAAAAGACTAACAAAGCAACGCACAGTCGTCCAGGAGGCCGATCTAGCAGTTCATTAAGATTTTAACACTATTTGGAAGTTTGAAGGTATAACAACGTAGGTCGTTGGATTCGTTTTTGACATATAACAAAAATATATATTGATTTTTTAAACATTAAAGATGACTTTGATTTTTTTCATAGAATAATGAACTTTTATAGAATATACATTTGATCTCCACATCAATATCCACTGAAGTATCTGTGGCATTTTAAACAACAACAAATCCTGAAGAATATCGAAGGTGGAAATGATTCCAATTTGAATGAATGCGGAACTATTTGGAACTGAAAAGATATTCCATGTCAAAGGGATATAACTTCGACAACTTTCATTAGTCTATTAAGAATTATTTATTTAACAAATGACGAACTGTAATTCTAAATTTGGGGTATCCATTTGGAATGTAGAAGAAAATTGTTTTAGAAATATTAAATAGACAAGGTGTTGTGATACTCAGCTCTACGTTGTTAAACGTTTAAGAAATATACAGCATTTAATGTATATAATATATATATTTATCGTATGAACATTTTAATCAAACATTAATAATGTATCACGTCTTTGCATATCACGAGAACATTGACAACACAACTCATTTATATTAAGAACAACGATCGTTCTATGTCTTTCTTCTAATTAAACTTGTCGCATTATACAATCGACGGACGCATTCCCATCTCTAATCGATTTAAATCTTTATTCAAATCATAATACTAACTTTAATACAATAATATATCTACGCGACACATCATCACAAGGCAAACTATAAATTATAACATTTTAACGTTTGCAAGCCAGTACAGATTTGATGAAGTTATTTGATCGAGGTCAGATTCAAATGATAGAAAATCGACAGGGAAGATTACTCTTGGAATCGTTCTGCTGGACAATGTTGCCCGGTAACAGGAACGTGTTGATCCGGCATTAAGCATCCTGAAAACGACAGGATCGTTTGCGACTGCGCACGTTCTATCGCATGAACGGATACGCGAGCTCGGTTTTCTTGAAAATCCAGCAAGACGAGACGTTGGACGAGTTTTTTTCACTAGCGAATCGATGTCGTACCAAAGACAGGCTCGTACACGGAATCTACTGGCCGCGGTCGGGCAACATAAGACGAACACACGACGCGGCTTTGTCATGGCTGTACACGACGAGAACGATCTCCTTTACGACTCTAGGAAAAATCGTATTACGATCTTCGCCATTGCTGGACGCCGCTCCGAGCCGCATCGTTTCCTCGTGAAATAATAAGGCACGGCCGTGCACCGCAGAAACTACGGTGGCAACAGAACCATTTGCGAACACTCGCACGTTCATTCTACCCACATATACGCCCACATACATGGGACGTAGCCAAAGTCGTTCAACTACCTCGCCGATGATGGTAGTCGGGAAACGTACACCGTTAATTGTTGTATTCCGTTCAAAAGTCCTTTGTTATTGTTATTAATAGACTGCGAATCTTTGTGCATTTATAGAAAAATTGAATAGATGAAATTCAAATTTGTTGGAAAGTTTAAGTAATACATTAGAAGCAAAGCTTCCCAAAGGCAAGTACTGTTTGTTTTCCACTTTGTATTAGTTCCTTTGAGACGGATATGTAATCCTGATATAGAAGGTCTGAAAATAATTTATAATTTTCTGAAATAATTTTCCGTAAGAATTTAGGAACAATGTAACATCTATTTAATGTAAGCCATATATAATAGTATTTACTTTATAAATAAATAATTGGAAATGCCAATATACAGGGTGGAACAAAAGTCGCGAAGCGATTGGAAAAATTCATAATTCCTTTAACTTATATATTTTCCTTATTTTCCTAGTAGAATTTTTAAAGTATACATGGGAGATTTATTATGGAAATGTACAGATTTATTTAACGTAACAAAAATAATTAAGTTTTATTTTGAAATACATCGCTCAGCGATGCTTACTCAATGAGGCTAACAATTAATTTCTCGAAATTCGGGTTTTAACTGCCCTTCGCGTTCGCCTGATTCAACGGTTCCGGGGGTTTTCCTTTGGGGATACCTTAGGCAGGAGATGTACGTTAATAACCCACGAACCCTTTAACAGCTGAAGGAGAACATTCGAATCGAAATACGGAACATAATACCAGATACTGTTACAAACTTCATGGAATATGTTCTTAAAAAAGCCCATCTTTGTGAAGTTAAAAATGCCGAGCACTTACGTGACATGATTTTTCATACTTAGCATAAAAAACTCCATAAATTATATTTTATTATTTTGAAAGGAAATAAATTTTAAGTCAAATAATTTGTAAAATTATTCTTATTACAAATCGTATCGCGACTTTTATCCTATCCTGTGATATGATTTCTCCTGTATTAAAATCATTAAGGGAAGAAATAACATTCAAATTAGTTTCTATTTCATGCAAGCAGTTGTTATTTTGCATAAAGATCGGCAGTCTAGTTATTAATGTATTAGGTGTAAGGGAAAGTTCTGTTGTTTGTTGTCAAGGTATCTGTCCTGGTAATTATGAAAGTGGTGTAAAAAATTTAACTTTTCACTCATTTTGTATTACATCAACAGATTTTTTTATAACAATGTTATTTTCTGTAAGTCATAAATTATATAGTAATTGAGGTTACTCATCATATTTATCATTTTATCATATATTTATCATTAGACTTCGGATGTTTATGCAAAATAAAAAGTTTGTGCATCAATTGCAAGACGCAGGGGCTAAATATAAATATATATTCTTCATTAATAATTTTAATGTGACGAAAATAATATATTAATACTCTTAAGGTCATTTAATATTTTCACTGTTTTAAATTGCACTTGCTCAATTTTGTTATAAATGCATAAAATCAGGATTCTATTTATCATTGATCATATAACGATTGATTAACGATGATTGGCATTTTTTATGAACGATAGAAAAGTAGGGATTATTATTTATAATTGGCAATAAATAACTAATTTTATTGCTAGATAGAATCCATTACGATCCTTAACGATCAATTTCTTCTAATCGTAAGTTTCCATCACAGAATCTAATTAAGTTTAATCGATTGATGTCCGGCACCGAGCAAATGAAACCATAAAGAGTTGTTTTCCTACAATTGAATCTCGCGATTCAACTTTTTGATTGGTTTTAAAAATGTAGAGCATTCGAGATGCTCGATTCCGTTCAGAACGTTTAACAAGGAATCTTGGTTAAATTCTAAATATAGTAGTTCCACCAAAGCTTAATCAATCTCGTTAGAGTTAACGCTAATTACACGCGATTAGCAGGTACAAAACACGTTGAACAGCTTGCTTGAACCGCTTGCAAAGTATGCAGTTACATACATGGTGGTTTACCTAACGGAATGTTTTACACAAGACGAATTAAATATGGTTCTGTAAAAGCAATTCTTGAAAACTTTGTTCGAAAATATCTGTCAAACGTGCAACAACATTTGTACAATCAGTGAACATTTTCAATATTGTTTGCATTGCACACTTATAAATTCTAATTTCCCGATAGTGCTACATACTTGCTGTCTACAATGATTTCATTTAAATCTTTCATTTAAAACAATTAATTTGAGTTATACATGATTGAAGTTGATTTTTCAACGTGAAAGCGATTTTTTCACTTCAAACTACTGCCATTTCTACAATTGATTGAATTTCTTAAAAATTCTACGCTAGAGTTATAATAACAATTCAGACGTTTCAATGTGTGTCTGGAATGATGGTGATCCATCGATACACCAAATGTCAACAGCTGCGAGTAACAACTCTGCCATTTTATTTAAAAATAATGTAAAAATCCAGATTTCTCCACTAAATTAATCATACTTAAAAAAATTCTCGAAAACAGAGCACATTTTTAGATAGTCAACGTGATCTACCCCCTTAAAGTATAAAGTTAACAGGAAATAAATGCTTCGAAAATAAATCACTTTAGTTTATAAAAGTCAATGGTTTTATTCAACCCCTGATTAATTAGGTGGAAAGCGTAAGAAACGGGAATCAAAACTGTGCACACATCCTGTGGATACGAGCTAACAAGCCTCGAGAGCGTGCAAGAGCTATCTAGCGCGACTAGGGGGTTAAGTGATTCGATCGTTTTCTTACCGCGAATCAGATCCACCCCACTGTGCGGAAAGCGCGAGAATCGTGGTAGAATGCCGCCGTGGCGTTGTATAATTGTTATGGCAGAGTAATCGACCGTTTGGTTCTCACACGAGAACCCGGTCGATCGAGAATGCAATCGGCGTGAAAGTACTGACAGATCCTAATGAGCGTCGAGGAAGAAATACGAGGGAGATGCGCGACCTTCGGCAGCGCTTTGAAGCTGCTTTTGTTTTTGACCCCACCACGAGCTAGTTAACGAACATTCGCTACCTCGCAGACATTTTTTACTCTTACGGCTTAGAGCTGGTATAATTCTTCCTCTTCCTTACCAAACGACAGTGCCAATCATCGTGATAAACCAGAACACGGACAAAACCGACAGAAGGCTGGCCATGTGACATAAAGGAACTGTCGTAAGATGACAGAATTGGGCAAAAATTTAATCAACGATTGACGAATAAATGTCTATTTCAATCGTTAATCGCAATTAACAATTAAACTCCTACTTTAGTCGTTAATTACGGTTAATGATTACATTCTTTTCAATTGTAATCGTCAATCGGATAATTGATTAATGATTAACTGCTAAAATTTCGAAATGAAATACGGAAATAGGAAATACGACTTTTTGTGCATTTCCTTTTCCGTGTTTGTTTTAATGTTTTTTTTTGTTACTTGCTTCTCGAATCCAAAGAATCATTTACGCGGACCACGCCAAGTCCGATATTCAGAACCACTTAAGAGAAAAACTTGGCAGGTAATCTGGAATGAACGCGACGCGACGTTGACATCCGATCATTACTCCCGTCGGCTACCTATTCATTGAGATTCTCTCGCTTGACGTATCGAGCCGACCGTATGGTGCACTAAACGCCCTGAGAAGCCCAACTCCCGGAGCCCCTATAATCATCACTGATTTCTCTATACCGTTGCGCGCTTTTGCTTGTGTTAAAACTTGGAATCGAGTTTACGCAACGGTGATCGCAGGGCCTGCATTAGCGTAATACGTGGCGATTAGTGGTGTAAAAAGCACGATAGGAGCCACAGAGAGCTCGTGCTCTTTCGTTCTCCTGGGGAGGGGGGGGGGGGGAGGAGGAGTGCTAAGTGGCAACGTCCTCGTCGTTGAGCGCCGTCACTGCACTTTCTGGAGGTGATCCAGTTCGATCATACCACTTTTTCTTATGGGAACGAGGGTCGGGTAAAAAGTCTCGAGCCGAAGATCCACGCCCAACTACCTGTCAAGGAAAATCAACAAGTCCCTATGAAAACACAAACGACGAAATGGAAGAAAGAAAGAAAAGTAGAAAACATTAGTCGTTGCCGAAGCCTTTCTCCTAGTCCCCACCTCTGACTTATTGATTGCACATTATCTGCAGACACAGACACTATAACCTTTAGTTAAAACACTTTTCTCGACCCATTAGCCAGACACGAACGACTGTTACCATTAATTCATGATATTTAGTGCTCTGCAAATGGTAATCACGAATTGGTTACTTATTACCGACGTATCTGTTCGGAGATCGAACAAACTAATCTTACTTTCTTGAGTTCTTCAAGTTGTAGGTACTAACCGATTGATCGTTATTGTCAATCTTTTTTTTATTTATTCATTGCGTACAATTGGTATTTAAATTAAATTTGATATTTAACAAACTTCAAAACAGGTTCGTTGAATACGTTTAACCATGATGATATTATTTACATTGGTAATGACAGTAACAATAATTGTCCATAGTCTGTGGATTTTATGCATTTATGGCAGAAATTGGTGGGTGTAATTTCAGACAATAAAAAGATAACAAGATTGCTATTTGAACGATTTTTATTTTGCATAAAGATCCGCAGTCTAGTAGTTTAACTGCACTAATAGTGATAGTAACATTATGAAAGTAACGATTGCATTATTTGTTTAATCCTTTTAAGGGATAATGTATAATAATCAACACTTTTTTATAGTAAATTCGATGATATTAATTTCCTTTTATTTAAATGTAATATTTAGAATTTTGTAAGATTAAATTTGCTACTGACACAGTTTGTCTGGTACAGGATCTTAATCATGTGTTATGGTAATGTCCGATCTATGATAATAATGGAGATGCTCTGATTAACCGTAAACTTTGCAGCAAGGATTATTTTCGACCCTATAGAATAGATACGTTTTTGTGCGGATCCTCTCTTTGTCCGCTATTTTATATACATAAATTTCTTAAGTCTCACTGTTTATACCTTTAGTGTTGTGTTCGAAAATGTTTATTATATTGTTAATCCTAGATTATAAGTTACCTTTGTAATGTTAGCATGCACATGACTGTGCATGCTTCTAATAATCCCGTGTGGGGTTTTATAGCTTAATAAAAAAAAAGAAAGCTAGTGCTAAGGAAGCTAGTGTCCTTTGAAAATCTCGTAAAAGGTCGTGCAACCCTGTGATTTGTGTAAAAGGTTCTGCGCGACCTCTGAGGATGATTTAACGTTGGTAATGACGTTCGGTAATAACTTTCCAAGAGAAAGTCTTACAATGTAATATTACAACGTCCGCGTTTGCGTATCACGGCGGAAGGCGAATCTTCGTTACCACGTAATGACCGTGTAGAATCTTCGATTGGAAAAAATTGAGGGTACAGAAGAAGTCGAGATTCCTATGATCGGGGTTCGGTACGATCGCAGTATCCACGATTCCAATAAATCTGTCGTTGCGGTAACAGGGGAACACGGCGTTAACAAGCGCGATTAGATAATTAGATAATTCGAAGTCGAATCGACGTGGAAACGAGGGTAAGAACGATAAGTCCGGGATCTCCGTGTTCTATTAACTACAGGCGAACGGTATCGAAGCTTCTTTGTAAATGGAGATTTATACGTGCCACGGAGATCCGAGTAATTTGAATTTTCGTTCGATCGCGTGGGGTGATTACTCCGATGAACACGGCCGGTGTACCGTGAGATCATTCTTTGCTGAACGGTTGCTCCTTTGAAATCGAAGGTCGACCATTTTTTTCCAGCCGGATTCCTTTTATTACTATCACGTGAAACGTAATTACTAGACCTCGAATGTCTACGTGTTTATACGATGAGCCATGTAAATATTTGAACGTACTTTAAAACAGTATACCTTTTTTATAATTGTACCAAACGACCTGATGTTTAGTAAGCAATTCGAAGCATTGATTTGCTAAACGATTTGCAAAAAAGATTTTCGAAAAATTACAATTTACAAGGTTGCATGCAGAAAGAAAAAAGGTATCTTTTTGATACTTTTTTATTTGGGAAAATTGTAAATATTTCATCAGAATTTCATCAAAACCGATTAACATACCCAAGAGCTACAAGTGGTTAAATGTGGTGAAAATTCTAGTTTTTCGCGACAATGTCCCCAATCACGCGAAATATCAACAACGAAATTAGTTAAAATGAAATAAACTCAAACAAGGATGAGTAGAAAAATGGCAATGAAGAGAACAACATAAATGATTATACACAAATAGCATATTACAAAATCAATGATAATGCGAGAATTGTTGTCTTTTAATTCGATCCAATTAATTAGATATTGAATATGGATATATTGATTGGATTGGATGCACATTAACAATATCTGAAAACCCGGAAAGCTTTTACATTTGCAAAAGCAATCCGAAAAGACAAATACGAAATCTTGTCAAAGCAATTACATCATGCGATGATAAATGTGCATGTAATTAATATTCAATTTAACCTTGAAACAGCATTGTGAACTTGAAGGAACAGAGAGCTGTCTGTTCCAGTTGCGTGGGATAACTTGTTTATCCGATGTTTACATGTAGATTGCCGTCAGAATACAATAAATAACCTTTTTTACGTCGAACGGGCTCTTGTCAGTTTAACGTATGTATGTGGGCTACACCTCGATAAAAAGCAAAAGAAAACGAAGGAAGAAAGAAGCTATATTTTTCTCTCCATCACGTGGCGTTTACCGCGAATTTTACACGTTAATTGATTCGTGGTATGCCCTGCCTGTCGTATTGCGTCAATTTGCATATGAAATCTGGGATTAATTCGTGAGGACTGCGCGCGCGCGTTAACAAGCTGGATTAAATAAACAAATAGTTCGCGATCGAGCCGGCACGGCACGTTATAATTTTCCTTATTTAAAGGTTTACGTGTTAAGGAAAGGATGCTGCATGTTTATATTTTCTTTTCATCGAAGAATCTGCCACGTTTCTTTATTACAGTTTCCACTATTCTCGGCCTCCGCGTGATCAATTTTTTCATACTTTCTGTTGTTATGTTATTCCATTCTCGTTCCAAAATATTCCATGAATGTGTTTTCGAAGTAGGGCAACTGTTTCGTACCTGTCTATCCAATTCATCCCATGATTTTTCTATGGGATTCAAATCTGGTGATTGGGCCGGCCATTTTAGAATTTTTAACGAATTATTACATTGAAGTTGATCAAATAATAGTTTTCACATATTTTTACGTGTGTTTTGGATCCTTATCATTGTATTTATATTATGTAGTTAATACAGTGTAAGGTTCATAATCTATACGAAATATCAAAGTGTTACCCAAAACCAGAGGTGTCTTAAGACTTATGAGTGGGAGTGTATATACTCAATAGGCAATTTACTCTTGATTTGGTATGAATTTGACACCCAACTTTGTAGCCAAATACCGACCCATCTGTTTGCACATTAGATTCAGCATTTAGCGACAAAGTTTGGTGCTGAAATTTCGTGCCAAATGGAGGTCAAATCGACGCCAAACCTTGGCCTCGTTATAGAGGACAGGTCGGTCGCAAGTACATTTATGCATTATTTCGTAAACAATTGGAAAAAAGGTGCAAACTTCTTGCATAAAGAATTGTAACGAACAACAAAACCGCAATACGAATACAGTAGGACCTCGATTAATCGACTTGATCAGGAGACAAACAGTCGGGATAAATTAAGGCTCGCTGGATAATCGAGACCCGAGGGAAGTCATTAAAGTGTACATTATATTCTAAAATAAATTTTTTACTTTTAAACATTTATTCCCCTTCATAATGTAATCGTATTTGAACGCATATTTGTTTATAATCGAGATCCGGTTAATCGAGATCTTACTGTATATCTTTTCACAAGTAAGTATTTTATACTAAATATCGCATATATATTATTCTTACTATTCTTTTTTCTTAAATCAACATCTACATTAAAATTTAACTTTTTCCAATTGGTATAATCAACAAAATAAGATAGCCATATTTAAAATAATAAGAGTGAAGTAAAAATGAACGAGTAATAAAATAAAATATATATCACAGTTGCAGTGTGCATAAATATTTATACAGAATAAGATACTCTAGGTGCACTTTACCTTCGTGGTACTGCGACTTTTCAACAAACTATAGCACTTTGCCCGCAGCCGTCATCTTATCTGAACAAGTTTTGTTACCTGAAGCCGGGTCTATAATATGTATATCGTCTAAGTGCAAAGTAAATTCAGACGAGGTAAGGAAATCGAGCATTCGCTGTCACACTCGCGTAGAAAGTTCTCAGTGCGATCATGCTCGAGAAGAAATTCCAGAAATCGAGGCTTTCGTTGCGTCGGGAAAGACGATTACGCTTCGGCGAGGTGCAGGCCGTGCCGCGCCGTCCCATCCGGACAAGATAATGACGTTGCACGGGGGGAGAAAAAAAAATGGAGGACGTCGATGCGGGGAAGGGAAGCAAGAAAAGGAAGAAGAAGAAGATACACTCGATCCGATCCACTGCACGCATGAATCGTTTCGAAGATCGTATGCATAATTACCTCGTCCCCCTTCCCGAGAGCCCGTTTTCCTTTCAGCTCATGGTGCCGTTTCGAAGACGCACGCCGCTGCCCTTCTTCGGTAGGATGGGGTATAATTCGCGGCGGAGAAGAAAGTGGCTCCTTTGACGGGATCGAGGAAAGCGTAATTGATTTTTAACCATTTCTTTTTTACCCTTTCGGGTACATTAAGTTCGAGAAGGATCGCCTTTGTGCTCCGCGGCTGCACGAAAATTTCGGTCCCATGGAAATCGCCGACGATGCAAGTCTCATACCGACACAGATTTCGTCGACAATTCACCGACGCCAGTGTCGATCGATAGCAAAACATTGACAGGCAATATCACTAATAATGAACAGGTTCTTTATACGAAACAACAGTAACACCTAGTATCTCAGATCAATATTTAAATTACACATTGTTGCAATATATTAACCCTCATCCACACGGGTAATTTTTTGTACTATTCTAAATGAATTTAAAATAGGTACCCGGGTACCATGTCGTGTGGATGAGGGTTAACCCTTTGCACTCGGAGCTATTTTAACTCGAAAATTAAACGTTTCTTCTGACCTACAATATTTCCATTCTCTATGATTTTTTAAATTTGATAAATATGAAATTGATATAATACCTCATACAATACTTAAATGTGTAGTAATTGGTTAGATACCGACACATCTGATAGTGTAAACAATTATTTAAATAATAGTACAGCAATTTTCAGTGGCGCCTTAGAGGCGCCACTCGAGTGCTAAGGGTTAATTGAGAAATACGGAGAAAGTAACAACCTTTAATGTACAATAGATGTGTGAGACATGACTATTTATATACAACACCATGAGGTTAAAAATATATGGTGCCGTTTAAAAATCATCGACGACCTTCAAAAAATCTTAGAAACGACAACAATCAAAACATTATTTTATATCACCATATTTGTGCTTCTATTCTAATTAGAGATGATGCCTTCGAACATGTATTAAATACATACACGTGTAATATCTGTTAAGGTATTAAACGCCCGTGTTCTTAATCCGCGTACTCGTTTTACGTGTCCGGTGGGTACAATAAAATTGAAACTTTTGATGCTTTCATTTGAAATTCTTACTCGTGACTTGTACAGTCACTCGATTTTTATTCGCACACTATAGTACTTGAAAAATTGTTGTTATATGCAGGGTGCAGTGTTGGGCAAATTTTATTTTAAATAATAAATAATTAAATAATAAATAAACGTGTGATTTTATTTGCAAATAATAACTAAACTTGTTATTTAAATTAAAGTTATTTAAATAATTCCATAAATAATCTATTTATTATTTCTTATTTGCAAATAAAAGTTTATTTATTATTTGGATTGAGGTGGAAATCAATTAAATAGTTTTTCTCTGCTATACCAACCTTTTCAGGTATACCGCCAATGTTCGGGCTCGTCCGGTGGGCGGATTAATGAATGAAAATACAATTTAATTTATTATTTGTTAATACAAATAATAATTGAAAATTGTATTTGTAAATAACAATTAACTTTATTATTTTAAATAAATTCATTTAGACTTGCTCAAATAATAAATAATTATTTCTGCGTTTTATTTGAATATCCAAATAACAAATAACTTGTTATTTAAATAATTATTTTAATAACTTGTTATTTAAATAATTATTTATTTAAATAAATTTATTTATTGCCCAACACTGCCAGGGTGTTTCAAAAATCTTATGCTTCGCTATCATCGATTCCGGATGGTGACTCCGTGCGCATGTTAAGCGTGCGACACAACCGAAACGGAGATGACCGAAACTGCGCAATATTTTCGGCACACGCTCTGACACTTTGGCGTATCTACCGAGCATTATCCCTCCCGGAACATCTGCGAAAAAGCGACGTTAAATGCCATCACGCGCGAAACACAACAAAGGGCGAAACTCGGTTCTTTCTTGCAAACGGCTACGGAATATTCATTCTGATTTCACGCGGACGACCGGTCGGCCGGCCACTCACGGTTCTCGGAAGGAAAAAGGAAGCAGCAGGCACGCACAAAGACAGAGAGTTAAAGGAGACGGTGGTAAAACGAGGAGATGCCGAGATAGGGAAGCGTAGGAGAAAGGGGAGAGAGAAAAGGAAAAGGTGAATGTAAAGGAAACAACACGAAGCGGTGAAACGGCCGAGGGACAGGCGGGTGAGGGTTGAAACGGAAAAAAGAGAAAACGTATGCGCAACATCGAGACCCCCTGGATACGTGTTTGCTTAGCACTTTTGGCCCGAGAGGAAACAAGCGTAGGAAGGCAGACCGGCGCAAAGTTTACGGCCGCGGAATAAATTATCGTCGGTTTCGTGCGTTCCTTCGAAATTTACCATACAACATACTCGCGCCGCTGCAGATATAATGGTTATGCCGAGTGTAACGCACCGGGCAACAAAAGAAAGGGTGGATCTTAACCCACTTGCATCTAGAAAATGCGTGTGCCTCGCGAGATGATTGGCGCAGCTTCCAATCCTGAAATACTATACAGGGTACTCGATTTAAACCCTGCGTGGACGACCGGAGAAGTATATTTCAAAGAAATACTAATGTTATCTCCGTAACTGTCGCGATGGTCTCTACCGTAACGGTCCAAATGTTATCTCCACCACTAATGGGATCCCACTTGGAACTAGTCAAGCGGTGAACACGTGCATCGGCGAGATTCAAACTAATGCAGGCGAAGCAAAAGATTGCAACTTTTAGAATTTTTTAATGAAACTTTTACTCGTCTCGTTTTTCCACTTGAGATGACGCTAAACATCTAATCGCGATTATCATTACTCGTGTAACAAGGGTATGCTCTCTGCTATATGGAAATCGTATCAGGTAAGAAATGAATGGTTTCGAGAGAATCATAATGTGGTGTAATTAGTTTTGCTCACAATGTAAAAGTTCTCGTTTTAATTCTCCTTCTTCTAGGACACTTTAGAAAAATATTCACGCAATTTGTACAGAAGAAAAACATGGGGGGAACAATACAATAAACCAACTCGGAAGCAACCAACAATAAGACGAGATATATATCCACCTTCAGTTCTCCCAAGCGATCCATATTCTAGATACCCACCCCGATCCATGGAACACAGTATCTCGCTATCGCAGCTGACCAGCATCAATCCTGCCAATGCCGCATAAATAAATTTGTCGTGAGTCGCATTCCGTTGACGAATAGTCCGGCAACATGAAAGGGGATATAAATTACGGCCGATAGCGTAATAATAAATTACATTCAGCCGATAATAGCGTTCGCCATTAACACCAATGGTGTCACTGCATAGGAAAGGAGTGCGAGTAATATAAATTGGTACACGGACTCGTTTCACGCTAAACGGGCCTGTCAACTTTCCGGATCAACTTTTCCCCGATGACCATGCATGATTGATTCGCTCGATCTTTGGTTACACCGACCCGAGATCGATCGCGGAATACATACAACACAGGCTGCTAAGGCCAGAGATCCGAGAGGTACTCGAGCGGAAAATTTCCTAGTAGCGGATAGCAAAACCCGAGCCATTTATCTAATATCTCGTCACGCGTGTGTACATTCTTGTCCTGTACATTAATTAGCCTAATCGCGGCGGCGCAATCAGTATTCGGGGATTTGTGCGCACCTAAACCGTACCCGCTGGCTCACAAAGCCCCGGGATAGACGCTAAATGGCGACACGCAGTAACTGTTACGCACCGTAGATGCGATCTTCGCCTAACAAATCAAAAGTGAGACCGCTTTTAATGTCGCTTACCGAGACTCGCTTTTGTCAGATGATTGCCACAAGTTATGAGCGAGACCGAGTTCATGGCTGAGGCTGTTCCTGGGAAATTCTTTTTACTTGTACAACATACTTGGGATACCAGTTTGTTTCAGATGAATAAAGAACAGCCAAAAATGGGAACAAAAAGAAGCATGTAATATCATACAGACACTATTACATAACAAACGTTACGATTGCATCGTTAAACAGCAGTTGTATTAATCAATTATACAGGATGACCAATTTAAATCTTTATGTGTTATATGAATGTAGTGTAGTATATGAAGAATATTAGTCCAGGATCCACCGACCATTTTTACAAGTTATTACTATCAAGCTAATATTCCGTGAGTAGCTTCATTTTGATGAGACGCCCAACTGTTTCTCTTGTGGTAGCTCGATTGTGGTAGCTAACAGGGGTAGCAGGGATAAAATATGTAGATTTGACGATTCTCCAAAATTTATTACTAACTGGGTTTCTTTTGTTAAATCTCAAGATAATTATCTAAATTATTCGAAAAAATATTTGTCCTACAAAATGTATGGTTTGATCAACGAGTCCCCTCCTTCCAACATGTATCGATAACGAGGCCATCAAAAAAGATTACTATCCAGCTGATTTTTTTTACTGTTGCTTAGTTAATATTTATATATATGTCGGTGGATCCTGGACTATATATGAAGTTTAGATAAAAAGCGAATGGATTTGTGGTGGTCACAATCTGCTATAATTATTTTTGTCACATATTCTTTAATGTTATAATCCAGGCCCGGACAACTTTTTCCCCTTTGTCGCTTCACGACTCCCACTACCAGTCAGAGTTGGGCAAAAATTTTTATTTAAATAATATTTTTGCCCAACTCTGCTACTATAGTGTACGGGTTCTCCTACTGTCAACTATTTCATATTGTCCCTACCGTACTTTGACACCCTTCTGATCTCCCCAACCTCCTCCTACACTCCACAGGAGTTTGATGGGGAGGAGCCAAAAGTAGGAAGAAGCTGCAAGATGCATAGGCACGTTGCAGATTATAAAAAGGTAAACATATTCACTTTTACATTAACCCTCGCAAAGCAAGATCTAATAACACATAAAGTGGACCAACAAATGAATTTCATAAATAGCCTCGTTTTTAATAAATTTGGGATAAATTTTAGAATTTTTAACGAATTATTACAT
Organism: Lasioglossum morio; assembly: GCA_916610235.2. Lineage (NCBI taxonomy): Eukaryota > Metazoa > Arthropoda > Insecta > Hymenoptera > Halictidae > Lasioglossum > Lasioglossum morio. The sequence continues at coordinate 5,799,779 of OU744328.1, read as the reverse complement.
TGAAGTTGATCAAATAATAGTTTTCACATATTTTTACGTGTGTTTTGGATCCTTATCATTGTATTTATATTATGTAGTTAATACAGTGTAAGGTTCATAATCTACTGTATACGAAATACCAAAGTGTTACCCAAAACCAGAGGTGTCCTAAGACTTATGAGTGGGAGTGTATATACTCAATAGGCAATTTACTCTTGATTTGGTATGAATTTGACACCCAACTTTGTAGCCAAATACCGAACCATCTGTTTGCACATTAGATTCAGCATTTACACTCCACAGGAGTTTGATGGGGAGGACCCAAAAGTAGGAAGAGGAGCTGCAAGATGCATAGACACATTGCAGATTATAAAAAGGTAAACATATTCACTTTTACATTAACCCTCGCAAAGCAAGATCTAACAATACATAAGGTGGACCAACAAATGAATTTCATAAATAGCCTCGTTTTTAATAAATTTGGGATAAAGAATAACACAGGATAAAAAGTAAACAAACAGATTTGATTTTATACATATAAAAATTACTTTCCAAAAATTTGAAGCTGGAGTCTCTGAGACCCCACATTACCTTGCGAAGGTTAACACATTACCGACCGGTGATTATTGCATAATTTTGAAAAATCTATGGTACGTGGCTAAACACTTTTTAATGGAACCTTCAATAGCAACAGCAATTTTCATTGTGAACTATCGAGTCACCCTCAATAACGTCATTTAAGATTGCAATGTAAAAGAAAATTTCTATGCTTTCTTTTGGTACAGCACAATTACTGAAAATCCTATTAATAGACTTCCGGTAGGTAAAGTGTTAGTATATTCTTCATATACGACAAATTTTACATTTGTATTGTATATGAATAATCACAATGATAGACCCTTGAATTGTTTGATCGAATAATTTTTACCAGGAGTAATGTAAATATTCGAGTATAGTCTCGTATGCGATACTATATTCTAGTATATTCCAGTATATTCGAGTGTGTATTCTAGTATATTCTACATCATAATATACACTTTAAATACAAAAATTTGCAAAACTATTAATAGAATTAGATGAAATGCCACCGGAACGGATGAACAACAAATTTCGAACATGTCAATCCAGTTTTCCAATTGACCGCAATAAACAAGGTGTTTCGCTTTTAAGTGTAACATCTTGGTTGACTTTTAACGGACCGGTCTGCCCACTAAGACCACGAGAAAACGAAGAAAAAAAGGGACAGCAAACGGACGAGTGAAAAGAAAGAAAAGAAAAAAGAGAGTGTGTATAATCCTACCATGTATTACAGATCTCGCGAGTACGCTCCGAACAGCGATACATAGCGGAACCTTAAATCCTCCTCGCGGTTTTGTATCTACGATGCACGGTGACATCGCGCATTTCTTAGACGTGCTCAGTATCACCGACTTCTTAATCTCGGTCGTGACAAATTACTTCGCCGTGCCAAGAAACGCACATACTTCTTTCTCGCTTCGCAGCTCGCGCCGTTTTACATACATCCCCTCGCCGATTCGCGTGAACACGACTTCGAAACGCATTTCGAAGATCTGAGGAATCTCTCGGAACACGCTCGCTGCACGCTAAAAGCTCCGATCGTGATTTCACGTGCGAGAGAAATTCAATTCGCAAGATAAAACCCATTAAGGACTGGCTACACGCTAATGCGACACTGCATTTCGAAATTTTCTTATTTCGCCTTAGGTTCTTGAACCCAGCTCGTTTCTAAGACTACAGTTGTGCAAGAGGTTCCCAAGGAACCTAGAAGAATATAAAGATACTGTTAAAAAAAACATCTTTTTAGGGAAAATTAAGCAAAATTTTAGATTTCATGCATTTATGACAAAGTTGATAATAAGTTGATCAAGTGCAGAACATTAAAAGTATTCGAAGAGTTTGAAAATACCACTGAATTCTTTCAACGAACTAAAATGATCAAGATAGTAAATGAATGTCTATTTAGTTTCTGTATGTGCTAATTAACCCTCGAACAACGGACGATTTTTATGTATAATTGGCAATGCTTAGTACCGTTCACAGCTCTAACTAATAATTTTTAAAAATTAACTTTTTATGATACCCTCATGAAGATCCTCAATGAAACAGCTATGTATTTAGTTAGTTTAATTGCAACAAATTGAGTACTTAAATGACAATTTGGATGTTCCCGGTCAAAATAGACTCGAGCACAGCCGTCGGAGATTTATACACTATGGATTTTATGCATCCATGGCACAAATTAGTAGGGTAATTTAAAATAGTAAAAATATCTTGCATAAAGTGTGTTTAGTATTTTACAAAAAATAATTTGTTGTGATTCAGGTAAGAAATTTTTATTTTGCATGTAGATCCGCAGTCTTAGTGATCAACCCCTTGTCGTATTTTAACGGGTCGCGCTCGCCATAGAGATTTTAAACAAAGTACCCGAGTACCTAATAAATATGATAAACAAGGTACAAAGTACCTAATAAATAGAATGTTACGCCTTTCTTCTTAAATGAAGTAAAATTGAATTCGTTTGTAATCAATAATTACTATAAATACGTTTTAATCGCTGTAACTGTAAAGGGAATGATACGACAAGGGGTTAAAAATCCGCGGTACAATTACGAATTACTATTGCAATGTCGAGTCGTTTCAAAATAATAATAATAATAATAGCAACATGAGAGCAACTCCGTGGCAATAAAACATTATTATATTCAAAAAGTACACGAGAAAGCACTGGGAACATTCGAGTCGTGTACGTACAGTTCGACGTCACGTCGCAAAGAATTAATTATAGTACAGGGTTGTCGAATATGTGTGTAGAGAGTTCCACATTCGTATACCATCAGGACATTGAAACGATGCTGGAAGTACCAGAGGATAGGGAGCGCAGACCGTCAATACCATTAAATACACATCCCTTGATATGAAATACGACACAGCAGGCCCGTATGAACCTGCTTATCAATCTGCACGCATGGACCACGTGTGTCTTTTCTTGTTGTCTCGGAATACTAAATTATGGTTATGACAGCAATAATTCAAAATACTATGGACTTTCATCGTGTCTGTGTTCATCCCCGCAGCAAGTATATAATAAAAGAGCCGAATCTAATTACGGGCTGTCCCTGCGAGAAAGGGTAGTAATAACCTCTACTCACTGTCGCAAGTGTGTACACTTGTTGAAGGATCTATGTGGAAAGAACGTGAGCATCGAGGAATAACTATCGTACGACCTTCAAAAGAACAAGCACGGCATATAATGGAGAAAATTGAACACAGAACATGATTATCGATTCTAAAAGTATCGAATTAAAATAATTTAGGATTACACAAATAATAAAACAATACGAATGTAGCTCTTGAGATGATGATGAACATTTCTATGAGCTTCCAAACATGTTCATTGCGTCTTAGGAATCACAGCAACAAATTGTTTGTAGGGTGTACTACACGGTGGACCTTAGCTATACCTACTGAAATGTTTTGAAGAAATGAAGTCAATCGGATAAGAGGAACGCGTGGCAAATTCACGTTAAAGTTGCGATAATTATGAATTTTTATATGAATAAGAATGTACGTATGAAGGAAAAACTTTTGATTACGCATAAACGTTCTTCTTGTGCAAAAATATATGCGATAATAGTACCACAATGTAATTTTCTCAATATAACAATTGATCCAACGCGGATATTTTATATATATATATGTTACATGTTACGTACTTTATTCAACGTATCAATTCTCTTGTAAGTGTGTTCTTATATTAATTATATAAAAAGTAGAGAAATTAACGGGAACATTACGGTAGATTAGAAGGATAAACATGTTATATTTAATCAGAGCAGAATATTTTTAACCTGATATGGTAAATATTACAACATATATGTGAAGAAAAGAAAATAGAGGTACTGTTGAAAGATACCTCTATTGAGAAAATAGAGTTTAAATATTTTTTCAATTATATATACAAAACAACAATTATAAAGACATTTTACAAACTTTTTATTAATTTATTTTTGTTTGCGTCTGATTGCGCTGGCTTTCTGTAGTCTGACACAATTTGCATTATCAATTGTTTTCTTCTTGATTTTCGTATTAGTACATCGTTAAATTTTTGCATAAGTTTGATTCCTCCTTCTGCCGAATCATTAACAACAGCAAAATTATGTGCTTTTTTTAAGCCAACTGGAGTCAGTTTGCCATTCTAGGTAAATTGGAAATCTTTTAATAAAATTTAAAGATTTTTAAACTAAAGGCTGCAATGTTGCTACTAACATACTCATTTACATAATTTTTCATTGCATCATGCGTAGAATACAATGTGAGTGCATGAAACGTGCTTAAAGCATAACAGTTTCATAATTAATACATTCTATTGAAGAGCAAATGAAATTGAAACGTACAATTGTAATGACAAGGTTACGTTTCGAAGGGGTATGGCATATTCGGCAAGAAACTCTTGCGGTATCGATAACCCCGGGCTCTCGAGGCATGTAAGATGACGATGCAGAACACGTAATACTCGATAAAAATGATGGTGGATTCACAAGACTCGATACGAGCAGCCTCCGAATACTAACTTCGGAAACCACTGTTCATTAGTGGAACCCAATAGAGATAACGTCACACACTCGGGAAGTAATTTTGATAATCCTGAATTCGTGAAATACGGCACATCAACATTATTTTTACATGACTCCACCGAAGTATCCAGATATGATATTTCATTAACAAAGTAACCGACGAATGTCTAAAAGATCTTAGAACATTAGAGATACTAACCACTTTAGTTGAAAAATTCTAAAGCGTATCTGAGCTGTCACATTTTTCCTGAGATAGGAATAGTTTTGATAATACAGATGGACGTCCATTAGCCTAACTCCTAAGAAGACAAATTCATTCTGGTAATTAATTTTCCGGATAATTAGTCTAAACTTTAGATAGACTCGAAAGGAACCACAATTATACGTTATAATTATAGATTTCATTCAAATCAAAATTTCTGTCCGACTCTGGTTATAGACCAATAAAAATAAACCAATTTTCATATTATGAATATATGAAATATCAGAAAGTTCACGTTAAACAACAACAATGTTTATCGCATACACCTATTTCATGTAATATGCAAATATATCTAAAATACTTACGGAAATAACAAGCTCACACGTTAAAACCAACAGAATGTGTAAGTAATACACGAGAAGGGACGTCATAAACAAAATCTAAAAACTAAATTAATTATTTTTAACATTGCAAAATATTACTTCTACAGGGAATATTTAAAATACATCTACTCCCTTCTACGTGTTTCCTGTCTTAATTCAATATCTGATCAAAGAGGACAGTGTATCGCCACAATGTCTTCATTTTGTAATCAAGAATGGATAAAACAATATCATCAACATTCATAAGTTTATTCTACCATTCTTGAATATCAAATGACTGTGGATTTTACGTATCTTTACTGACAGATTGATATCTATATTTAATGAAACTGTACGAAATTTCCTTTAATGCAATAAAAAATTGATCAACCTGAGAAAAGCATTATTTTCCACACGATATCAATAAAAAAAAATTATCGTGGGGGCCACTGGACCATGCTTATCCATTACCCTGTTATAAATATTGTTAAAAATACAGTTATCTAAGGTATTAACAATAACTTGTTGTATTGTACTTTGATTGTCCTCAAAAAATTCTGAAAACAGGCGTAGCACTCGCATACTAGGTTAAAGTACTTCCTCAATACGAACGTTAATAGGAACTACATATCAAGAAGTCCGATCTTAATAAGAGTGATATGGAACACTACAGTTCAACGCTTTAGACCCGATTCGAACGCCTCGCACTTATTACACCTGGTAAAGTCCCAGGTATACGGAACCATTTTTAAGTTCAGCATACTATATGCTAAGTTTATCGAGCACAAAGCTCTCTGTGTCAGCTTTATTGAGTACGCGATGTTCAGCGCTAAGTTTATTGAGTTAAGGGCAACTTTATATAAAGTCTAGTGAGTGCAGATTGGACTGTATGGCGCCTCTGAATGTCGGCCGACCTGTACCGGTTTTCTAAAGTATCAGTTCTAGTAATTCTGGTTGGTTCGGAATCCTGATACCTGGAATTCTCGAATATCTTTACAGCTCCTGATATTCCAAATTTTTGAATTTCCTATCCTATCATAAGAGTACCTTGTCTCATTTATACTTTCTACCCTCTAGCATTCAAATGCGTATCTAATGAAACATATCTTGTAATTTATTCGGTTTTATAGTGTCGACAGAACTGAAGTTTAACCCACAAAAATGCAAAAGTTAGTGGAGCTAAATATAAATTTATACTTGTCGCTAATAATTTTAATGTAGTGAAAATAGTGTTTCAATACTCTTATATTCTTTTAATCTTCTCGCAGTTTTAAATTGCATCTACTCATTGTCATAAAAAAATGAATAACAATCTAGTCTAATAATTACAGTAATGCCTCGATGTATATGAAAGAGATGTGCACGATATTTGTTCGATCGAGCTTCAATCAACGATAATAATTATACGAGATTTACTATGTCGGTGAGACAGTGCTAACAGATTGACAAAACTGTTTTGTTTTTGATTACTTTTTACGAAACTTTTACCAACATATTTGTGACATTTGTCTGATTAGAATAAATCGATGATATCTAAATTCTCCAATATCCGAATACATGTTCCAGTGATGAATTATTTTATAGTATAGTCTAGTATAGGTACAGTATTGTGAATTATGCAAGTATGATTCAAATTGTGTCATTGTTTGGTGTCATTCAAATAAGAAAATGCCACGAATATGCTCATAAAGTTTTCGTGAAGTCATTAAAAATGAAAGAGTTTTCTAATAATAAATGCACTGGATTGTTGACAGCGATACCTTTATCAAAAGTGACATTTTAGTCCCGAAATTTTCTCACATATCGATACATTACTAGAAAAATGGATGTGCAAAAAACGATTTCGAGTCTCAAATATAATTTCAACCAAATTCACCGAAACATTAAAATTGCATAAAATAAAAGATATCGTTGGATTGCGACGTTTGCTAATACTTTATTCGTAATACACGCTACGCGAATACTCTTCGTTTACTTTTTTACCACGTTCTTATTAGCTCGCTTTTTTTCATTTAAGTGATTCACTGACCAATACATGGGCATGCATTTTAACTGCGCAAGGCTGTGCCATTTTAAAGGCTCCTGTTTCACTTGCCTGTAGAAAAAAGCTGTCATTAATGCCCGGCTTTCGTCCATCGAATCGCATTTCACTGAATTCTTTTACGGTTAGTCCCACAGCCTGTTGGGATCGACGGGACCAATCAATCTGGAAATTGAGTCATCAGCAACGCTTAATTGATCCCGCTACACCCGTTGCATCAGGGACCCGACTACTTTGATCATGCGAGACAGACTAACGTAGCGTGTCTTGCGTGTTAACGGCAATGGTAATTTCAAAAGGAAAACAGCCAACCTACAAAAACGCTAATTCCGAACAGTTAATGCAACTAAGAAATCTCACTCTGGTACGAAGAAAATAGAAATTGCTAAACATTAAAATTCACTACCAGACAATAATTGTATCCACTTACTGCCATAAAATGGTAGATTTAGGCTATAAGCAACGATAATTGCTTCGCGTTTACAAATATATTTTAGAAAATAGTTCTCGAGGATATTCTTATGTCTAAACTTCGTTGGAAATAATTTAGTATCATTTATAAAATTAATATTACAAATTAAACTTGATTGCACTTTCTTTGGTACATTAGTTGCTCCTTAATGGCAAAAGAATATATACGATTTTTAGATTGATGTAATGATTAAACGTTAACCCACTAATAGACTATGGATTTTATGCATTTATGACAAAAATGAGTCGGTGCAATTTGAAACAGGACATTGCGAGAATTTAGAAGCCTCGATGCACTGTTTTCAACCTTTTAAAATCATTAGAACAAGAAAGAGAATTTTTTATTTGGTTTTTTTCAGTAATCGATGCGAAATAAAAATGATCTGCATTGATTATGGAAAGCAAGAGTAATACTAAAAATTTATTTCATCCCTTAATGACTTTTTGTTACATTGAGAACAACATTACAGTATTCTTGAATTTTTCGAATCTTTTACTGTTTTATACTAGTTTATCCAACCAATTTTTTCATAAATGCATAAAGATCCGCAAGCTACTAATTGCTAATGATTGGTAGTAATCCTTATCGAGTTTTGCTAGTGTGCAGTTGGCATTGTCAGTTCATCGATTATTATATTTCTGATTAAATTCAGTTATAGTCAATGACAGTTTTGTAGTATTAGACGCAACTACTAGATCAAGTATTGTTTCGATCTGACTTAACTTTTTACTCAAACTTAAAATAAAATAATGTAAAATAAAATTAAAAGTTATTTACATTATTAAATATATTGGTATCTAATCAATTACTATACATTTATTGATTATATGAAGTATTATATCAATTATCCATAAAATGAAAATTAATTATTCTAGATCGGAAGAAATGTTTTCGAGTTAAAATAGCTCCGATTGCTTCGGGTTAAATCTGAATATTCAGCACACCTTTCAAGTAATTTTTCGACGTAAACAGTTCTACATCGTTTAAGATATCTAGTAATAAAATGATAACTGGACGCAGAGAAATACGTATAGGAGTATGCGGTTTCTAATATCTTTCAGTAATTAGAACGATTTTAATGGGGAATCTTGTATTTAACCGGAGCATAATCATCGAACAGAACCGATATCGAGTTGTTCATTTTGCCGACGCCATAACGGAAACCGTACGTTATCACAAACGGCCGCTAATAAACGTAACAAATTCACCCAGCACGAGCCACACGGGCTCGCAGAGAGTCGCGAGAAAAATCGAGAACTCGTTACTTCTGGATTGCCTGTTGATCTATCGCAGCGAAATTCGCGAGCCTCTCTGTGTTACATTCACTGATACAATCGCGATAATATATCTGTACGTTGCGAACGCGAATGTTACGCTCTGCTGCGGCCTACGATATTCCACACGGAATTCCCTAGAAATTTATTCCCCCTCCAAGGCCGTGCTTTTAGTGCACCGAACATAAATTCAGCCCCGATACGCTGATTTACCGTACCGTTACTTTCTCAGACTCCTCCCGCACTCACTTCGTACACCGCTAATTGCAACACGCGAAAAATCGAGCGAACGAAATTTTGTACGATCGCGCGGTATATCGTGTTTCGCGGCCGTATCTCACGCGAAAATATGACCGCAGCTTCAGGACCGAACTGCTCGAACTATTATCCGGACCTGGATAAAAAATATTTGAAAAAGTATTGGAAATAATTGATGAAATATTCTTGTTTGTGTATGAAATAATATTTCAAGATTCATTTCGAGTCATAGAGATAAGTACAGGTATTGCAAATATTATAGTTATTTATGCTGTGGTAAAGAAAATTATTAATTGAAATAGTATTGTATTTTCTTGTACTGGAAACAATTATATGAAATTGTGTTAGGTTATCCAGAAAGTTTCTTTCGGAATATGTTCCTTTAATATTGCTAAATAAATATTAGGTTGTCCTAAAAGTTGGTTTTCGATTCATGTAAATAATGAAAATTCATGTTAGGAACTACTAAAACATTAACATAAAGATTATCGCATTGTTTGTATTTATTTAGCAACATTAAAGGAACACACTCCGAAAGAAACTACATATTAAGACAACCCAATATTTCATGTGTCTAAATTTTTATCTATTATTTGAACTTCTATATCTTAGGATTAATATTTGTTATTATTACGTTATTATAAAAATAACAAATAGAATACAGTGCACATAAGTCTCTCACTCTACGATATATGGAAACATAAAGATCAAGGTCGAGGACATACGAGAAATAAATTACTATTTCATACGTAATACGGTTGAGAGAAATAGTATTTCCCAATATTTGTGTTTCTTCGTTGAAACATTTTTACCCAGGTCTGATTGTATCAAACGAGCAGAAATTTTCCATACATACGGTTTAATATTGTATTCTCTAGTCGATGGACCAACAAATAACTACATTAATACCAAAAAAGCTTCTTTTATGTAAATAAAGTATAATTTTTTTGGTTAAAATCGCGTTCTAAAGTGCCGCCATTACGTACAAACAATAAAAATGTTTTGTTCAAACAATAAGAATGTTTTTCAGTTTTTCGTTTCAGATTTCAGACCAATACAAAAGGAACTTGCACTATTTTCAGTACTAAAAAAATTGGTTCATACTATTTAATGAACCAACTTACCCCTAAATTGTTAAATAAAAAAATTCCTAAAATTCGCTTTAATTTTGATAGTTTACTTTAGGGTTCCCTCTTAAAAACATCTTCTTGATGTTATTAATAAAATCATCAATATTAAAAAATTTCTGCATCACTTACTTGATTAATATCAATTAACCTGACTATTATGGATATTTAGACTGCAAATCTTTATGTAAAATAAAAAATCAATTGCAATAAACAGGAACGAAGTACTTTTTAAGTTCTTTGGATGTTTCTATTATTTTAAATTGTACCTACTCATTTTTATGGTGTGTGTGTATATGCATGAAATCCGTAAGTATAAATATTAATGATAAATGACTAGAATGCGGATCCGTTATGCATTTATTGCTTATAAAATTTAAAAAAAAATGCTCAAGTATTAAATTCAACAGAATTTAGTACAATTTTTATTTAATTTGAATCTACAAATGCTATTACCAACGAAAATAGAATTTTATTTGGTATCGCTTTCTTAAAAGTTTACAAAAATCGAAAATTGCATGAACATCTGCAGTCTATAAATGGCTAACGGTGATGGGCCGTGAAACGACTGATTTAAATGAACACTTTCAAAGTGTGTCTCGGTTCGAATTTATTTTTAAATTGACTGTGCACGGTCCTGCACATGTCAGGAGTAGCTCGAACAAAGACTTCGGGACTGTTGGTCACCACCGGAAAAGTTTAACAGGCCGCCATTGTTGCGTGACCAACGACAGACGCGCGTTATAACGCGCCTTGCAGCAAACCGGACGCGCATTGAATAAAGAACGTGAAAAATATAAACACGCGCCGGTTTTACACGTGTGCACGCCTGCCAGAGAATTCAGGATAGGTTCGTTGAGCGGTGCATGCACGTTTCGCGGGTCGTCAATCCCTCTCAGCGTGAACAGAAACATTAAGCTGCATCCTCACTGCACTGGCTCGCTCTGGTTATGCGGTTCTACCAAACGTGTGCCAAAGCATGTGATTTGCCATATGGTTCGATTATTTCGCGTGACTTCTTCATGCAGCTTCGACTGACTATTTGAATACTTATCGCTAATGTCTCGGTCTTGTAGAAAAGAATACTGATGAGTGGACTCCGGATCTTTATGCGATAGAAAATGTTTGTGCATCAATTTCCGGTACAGCAGCTAAATATAAAATATTTCTCACTAATAATTTTAATAGAAATTGTGATTTCGGCGCACAGGTTCGATCCTATATTACTAAGTTCCTAAGCACAAAACCTTTAATAATTTTAATACAGTGAAAATAATAATATTCTTCACAGTTCCACAGATTAGAAAATGGAAATGAGAAAAGAAAATGTACATTTTTTGTGTGGCTACTTTTATTTTAATGCTTAAATATTGATTACAAGCGAATTAAATTTTATTTCGTTTAAAAAGAAACGTGTAACATTCATATTTGTTAGACTTTGTTTAGAATCTTCACGTTAATTTTTTCACCGTTTTAAATTGCATTAAGAATCTAGTGAGTAAAGTGGTCAAAAGAAACTCCAACCTAATATTTTAAAAAGAAAGAAATACGTTTCTATTAAACTTATGGTTCTTGCACTTGATTTGGACAATTTATATTCTGTGCATAAAAATCCAGGATCTACTGATGCAAAAGAAAATAATGAATATTAGGATCTGACCACGTTCATATCAAATATATTCATTGTTATGATGATATATTCGAGTAAACTAAATTTGATTAGAATTTCCAAGATCTAAGAAAGAGAAAGAGCTGAAATAGCATTTATCATGATAAACTTTAGCTTTTTAGTTTTGCTTCAATTGATTAAACTATGTACTTTGATATGGTGGGAATTTTTGTAATTTATATTTTGCATAATTGATTGTTGAGACTTTTGTTAAAGTATAAGCCACTTTCTTGGGGATAACAATTATGCGAAATTGTTCAACTGAGCAATCAAGCCTGACCCGTACCACTGCTGGTCAAATGATTAGTTTCATATTTCTTACTTTGCAATTATTGAACGTATAAAGATGCTTTTACGAGACGTGAATAAATAAATTTCTTTATTCAAGCACGTAGTGCTTGGTAGCCTGGTGTTAAAATCTGTGGTTGACCATAGTTGACTTGGAGCATGAACACAGTACAGTAGAACTTCGGCTGCTTGTACTCCATTTATCTAAACAAGGTTCTAAACACATGGACTGATTCAAAGTGACAAGTACAGATAGAGAAGTGAATTACTGACTTTCTATTATCGGGACTTTTAGCATGTTTAAATAAACAGAGCTTTACTACACACTGTAAAGTGAACTACATAGTGCCCTACGTATAATGTGTCACACAAATCTCTAATGATGCTGATATCATTATCCCTTCAATCTCGAAATGTATGAAATTTTAATATTATTACTCCTATCTTTAAAGAATTGGAAAATTTAATTAAAAAGAATTCTATTAATATTCTTCTAGGAATTTATTTTTCACTAACTGCAATATTTTTTTAATAGTAAACTATACGATTTTATAATTGAATTAACGATGATTTGTTAGTCTCTAAATCCGTACAAATCCCCTTACTCCTTTTACAATATTCATACAAAACCGTTTTCAAAAACATCAACATTACTTGGTAAATTTTATAATAAAATCCATTGGCGTCAAAAAAGTAAGATTAAAGTATTACTTAAAATGCTATTCATTACTAGTTTTACTTTTTATTTCACGAATGGTTGGATCACACGTTCAAGTAACAAATAACCGGTGATAAAATTTTTGATTCTGTGGATATAGCTTTAAATTAAGGACTTCTACGAGCAGACGGAGCTTTTTGAACACAACTGCGTGTTATGTTTCGCTGTTACTTCGAGGAAGCGGCCATTAGCCTCGATGCTGGATGGAGGCAATCCATTTTGATTTGTTTCATTTAATTTTGAATGAGAGAATAAGTATCCACAAAGTATTCGAAGATACGTTTAAATTGTAAAAGAGAAAATTAAATATTAATATACCCCAACATTTTTATGAATAGGTTGACAATGAAATTTTATAGCAGCGGGTTATAGCAATTAGTATCCGAAAGTACTGGAACTAAAAGAACTACGAAGTATGAAGTACTCGTGTCCTTAAATTGTATATGAAATTCACAATTCAATTAAAACTTTATTCGATGCACACTCCATTTAAAATGCGTTCCTTTGTTAAATAAATGGCTATTGTTACAGGAGAGTACTCACCAGTCATACATGTTTTCCAAAAGTTAATTCCCAATGTTTATAATCCACGTACAAGTGTAAATCACACCATTCACCAAACACACTATGTCAAGAAAATTTCCGAACACAGAACTCGTGAAAATGAAACACTTCAATCACATAAAAGAAGAATCGATTTAGTGAAACTATTTCTCACTACGAATACAACATTAATGTCAAACTACGCGAATTACACTTCTTTTTCACTTTCGATCGTTTCGGTAACGTAGAAATATTTTAACTTTCAAACATTATAACATACACAACACTTTATTTCACAAACTGTGTCGAAATTTTATATTTGCGAACGTTTTAAGTTTATCAAGAATAAGAAATGCTTTTAAAACATTAACTATTCGATGAACAAATTCTAATATCGTCAATTAATATTATATTATAAATTCAATTATTAACTTCTGAAATTTCTTGTGGATTTTATGACCTAGATTTCTCAACTGAATTACAGAAGCAAAAGATGAATAATTGGTATAATTCACATATAAAATATTCGCAAAGATTGTTGAACAAATAGGCATCTCATAAATCATTCAATAGTGATCGCGCGTTCTATTGTCTACGAAAAAGTTATGTATAATACACATGCTTCTTGGTTTATCCCATGCAAATAGTGCAACAGTGCATCGAACAAACGATCTTGAATCACAATCAGCCTTCCTATGCTGACATTGATATCCCCGTAGAACATGTTTCACCGCGGCATGCGTGTCTCTAATTCTATCAAACGCAAAATGTAGCGATTCATTTCGGTGATGCTAAAAACATTGATTTCAATCGATATAATATAAAATTGAATTCTCATAGGTCGTGACATGCATTTTTATTCTTTTCTGAACTGTAGAAATTGATTCAATGTTTATATTTCAAAACGAAATTACACTGATACTTCGCTTTAGAACGTTCTAAACAATATATTGAGAATACGTTCTTCCAAATTATTATAATCACTATTTTCCGTTACTTGTTAACAAACAAAAAAAACACAAATTTCACAGCTGAAGTTAAAGTTAACTTTGGAAATCACACGCATAAAAATGCCGAATTAGTATCGTTACAAAAAAACATGTTCCAGGAGGACAATTATACAATTATTTCACCTTTTACAGAAGACATTTTAAACACACTTTTTAACACATCGAATTTGTTAATCCCTCCGAATGGTTGGTTATATCTATTGCCACTCACAAAGGTTAAATTAATTTTCAAATTTGTTTATGTCAGATTCGATGATACACTCCGATCGAACAGTTTTAGAAAACATTTATTATAACTGGGAAATAGTATAACACACGCCGAGTGCGTTCACCATACAGAAACACAGACGACTAGTTGAGATACCGCTTGCGCGAGCATCGAAGTCACCGAGTATCCAAGCTTACTCCGTGCACGCACGCAGTTAATAAACAATCCATCGAACCAAGCAACAAAATCCAAGCCGCACTACTCATTGATCGAGTATTTCCTCGCTGCTTCACTCGAAATCTCCGTGTGATACATTATTCGAAGCGACGAACACGCGTATCGCGCAATCGATCACGATCCTTCGGCATTTTCGATAACTCCGAGCAACCAGGAAACGTGGAAGTGTACACGAAATGAACGTTACAATAGGACGGTTAGATTAAGATTGGTAAAAATGAAAAGGTAAACGGATCCATTTAAATCGACTAACCGTGACACACGTTTGAAACGGTAGCAACCGATTCGAGGGGACGGTTGCACCAAGACTGATCCATGGATCGCGGCCCGGAGCAACGAAAGCCGCGAATCGAGCATGGATCCCCACCACACCTGCCTCTCACCCCCTTCTGCCTTTCGATTCCCCGCTCATTTTCAACCGGCGGGAACGGTTTCCTTTTTCTTCTGGCCCTTAACCCTTTTTCTCGTCCAAGAACCAACGATTTCTCTCTCGAGCGCAACTCGCGAGACGCCGCGATAAATGCGAGCCGAGAACCGATCCTCGCTCATACGATTTCCATTCCTACCTTCACGTTTCACGGCATTTGCGTTCGGAGGATCTTTCGTTTATGGGATAGCGTTTTCGAATTTGTATCACATCGGAACCCTTTCATCGATCGCACCAGACGGCAGAACGATACACAGTGTTCCAGTGGACAAAAGTCAACAATTCGAAGTGTGAGATCTAAAAAGTCGTGCATCGTAAAATATTCTTGACGAAATGCAGATTTTGAAACTACCCATAATTTTTGCTGAATATACCAATTTGCATTTCTTCGATCACCTGTCATTGGCAGAATATCCGTTTTTTTTAACTGATATTTATAAATTAAATTCGGTAGGATATAACCTTGAAAACGTGTAAAGAATTTTATTGAAATTACAATATATTTTTATAATTTTTCATATGAAAAATTTATCAACTTTGAAGAGACTCTTAAGAAATGTACCAAAAAATACCTTCCTGATTTTTTGTGTACCTACTACTTCTAGACGCATTAAACTTTTCAGTACAATTAGGTTTCTTTTCGCGAATGATCTCGAAACGAAAATTGTCATTAAGACGCTCTCTAATAAATAATTAATAACACTTGTCTTGTGATTTTTTAATTTTAAGTTCCGAGCCTCTAGTATCTATCCACCGAACAAAATGGATCAGAATAAAAAGAACTGATTTCGACGAAATTAAACAATATTTAATAAGCGATGAAACACGTGAAGGATTTATAGATTTTTACGACGAATCGTCGCGTGGAAGCCATCTTAATTTAGCATTCTTTTACAAAAATTTGACTAAAGAGAGAAGTCATTATTTTTTTTCTATTTTCCAATATAATTGTGTCGATTTTTCACGCGTTTCTGATAAACTGACAAAACAATTGTTCAAACAAAAGTTACTCAGTAATTATATGGCAATATATGTATAATATGATAACGCAGCTTTGCATAAAGAAAAAAGTAGTTTCTTTTGAAAGCAAAAAATGGATTTTTTATCATGGCCAAGAAGTATACCCTACACTCTATATACATATAGGGAAAATAAAAGTCTATAAAAATCTCAACCAATCAACTCAATCACTCTGTGTATGTGGATAGGACAAATTACTTTTCGTAACACAGGTTTGTATTGGTTTGTACAGCGTGTCATAGTACCGTCGCCGAGGGTATTTTACTCTTGAACAGAAGAACCCACCCCAATCTGATGGACCGGGCGGAGAAATACATGATGTTAGGATGACTGATACATTCTTACGTTTTCCAGATGAAAACTATAAGAGAAACAAACGTACACTTTATCGTAAAAAACATATCAATCCTTCCTAGTCTCCTCTGCGGAAAGAACGACCAAGAACGAAAGAAAGTTGTGCTCAACCTAAAATGAAGGGTAAATCACAAAACAAAGACTCTTTTTACCCCACTTGCAAAAAAAAACTAAAGGACCAACTTTGAATGATAAAATTGACAATAATTAGAAGAAACAACCCTATGCGAGAGGATTGATCATGGAGAAGGCCAGTTTAAAACCGGTTTGGTCTATAACTCGTTGTAATCTACTAAAACTGATTGGCGACTACTACAACCGGCAGGATCTTGTTCTAATCGATTAGTTGTAGCGAACACATTTTAAAAAACACAGGAATTACAAATTTCTAAATATTTAACAATTTAATACTCGCATAAAAAATTTAAATGATTTTTGAACAAGATAATGAATATTCATATGAGCGTTTAATAGAATTATTTACGATTGAAAATTTTATGCCTTAAATTGGAAAACAATCTATTTCTGAATTTTGACAATTTCGAAAAGCAGAAAAGACATTGTTTGAATTTCTGCTTGAATGCTTTTGTTGTTAACATTGACAGAATTCGTACGAACATAATGTAGCAACATTGCACTTTTAAAGCAGACAACGTTGTAAAATCTAACAACCACAGACACACATTTTCTGTGTTGCAGTCTCACATAGTTCACTAACTGACCGTTCCATTTCGGTAGAGTCCGCTATCGTACTAGAGCATTTTCTACGGTATCGGTAATACAGAACCTTAGTAAGATCACCGACGAGACACTGTTAAAGACTGCCAGCCTTATCAGTGATAAGTTATCACCGACGAGATACTGTTAAACACTGCCAGCGCCCGTGCTATTCCGCGAGCCGGTAAATGGGCGAAATGAACGCGGGGATAACGTGAAACTTACAGTGATCTGAAATACCACATCGCTACAAGTTCCACCACCGATGAGATACTCTTCGGTTACCACGATTTCTACCTAAATCACCGACTAGAGTCTGTATTTTTATTTAATAATAAATAAAATTACTGAAGAACTATCACATGGTCAACCGTACCCTAAAGTCATTCCAAGAGTCCTTGCTGTAACAAACAAAAATTCGCGAGAATTTAAGAAGAATTTCTGAATCTTAGAATATTTTCTCGTAGTAGTGTTTAAACATTTGAAGACTCGAATTAACCCCTTGCCTTACAATATTGTGTCTGACTCGTGACGAAGATACTGACCAGATTCTGATATGTATGTTGATAATTTCCTTTAAAGATACCGAAATAAAATTCTATTTTTGCGCAACGCTACTTTACAAAAATGTACAATAAACATTTGAAAACAACGCGAGCAGTGCATTCTCTCTCAACGAAAATTTATTTTATCAAAAGTGAAAACTTCCGTGCACTTTCGTTTAATTTTGCGCAACTCTAAATTGAACCACGATAGTAGCCATTTAAATTTAAGGGAGGAACCAAAAGCCACGAATTATCTTTCGCAACTCTAATCTATGAATAATAAATACCTTGTTGAAAACGCGAACAGTGCATAATTTGTCGCAACACTATTTTACTATAAATTCGGTGTAGAAAACTCCCGTGCACTTTATTTTCTTTTTACGAAATTCTACGGGGGAGACAATGGCTACAAGAATTTAGGAAGACATCTGTAAGTAATGAAACACAATAATATGAGGGTCCAGTGTGGCATTTCATTTCATCGCAACTCTAAAAGGCGAGATTTCCTAGTATTTTCATATTTGAAAACTTTTCTATTAAACAATTCGCCACAACTCTGCGAATTCTCAATGTACACGCGTCAAAAGACTATGCTACACGACTTCGAACATCATAATAGAATAGATTCGGATATTGCAGGAAACAGTTTTGCAGGGCGCGACGAACATTCGATTTCATCGACAAAGTTACTGCGCGAAACGTAAAGATACCCCGTCTTTTACCTTGCGGGCTGACGAGGCGTTCGATACACGGTGTGTATGTTTATACGTACGCGATCGAACCACTACGTTGTGGAGGGATAGTCCCAAAAAAAATATACATGCAGGTGAACGCAGTGGTACGTTTCATGCATTTAGTGTTAACAAACCATCAAATGGCTAAAGGCACACGTCGCTACGTTCAGATAAACTACAGTGTTTTCCGCCATCTTAAGTCAGGGCCAATACCATGGCTTGCACTGCATTAGATTCTAATACAATATGCTCACCATGGTATTGTCGTGCATACCGCCACAGGTGACGTAACTTAATACGTCTTCTTTTTGCGTACGGAATTGTCGAACGACAACGGAAACACTTGTTCCATTACTGGAACGGCAAACGATTCGTGTGTTACGCACACCGCGGGGGTTGAACGTAGAAACGTACACCGTGTCTTTGCGCTAACTGCTTTGCGCTAACTGCTTTGCGCTAACTGCTTTGCGCTAACTGCTTTGCGACAAAACTTGGCCTCCGAACGTACTAATACGTTTCTACTCTACGTAGTGGCCCGGTGGGCATATGCTCCACATTTTTTCGGGTATCAAAAATTCTAACGTTGATATCCAAGTATATTTGGATAACCAACAAAAAGTCTCTGAAATTTTGAACGTTCGTATGCACCCTGCGCGACTGGTCCTACAATGTCGGTCCTCTACTCACTAATCTATTATGAGGTCGTGATTCTTATAATTCAAACTGGTATCTCTTATTACGGCACGTTTTCCAATATGATTCTACTTTATTCCAGACTTGAACAACGCGTTGGTACTTTTTCGCGACACTGAGTCAATCGCAACAACAAATTATCGTAACACTACTTCATAATGCAAAGATTGCGTTTCGAGTTTTACAAATGCTATGTTAATTCAACCCGTTATTTTTCTTTCGAAACTCTACTCAAAATCGCGAATGCTTACACCACACCTGACAGTGGCTCGTTGCAGCTGGAGCATGGGCGTCTGAAATGTCGAAAGACTCGAATAATGCAAACGCGATACTTTGGCTTCGCAACGCTAATGCAAAGAACAGATGATCCAAAAGACTATTTTACATTTACTGCAAAACAATTGTACAATACTTTAACCATTATAAAATTGCTATTTTTCAAATATACGGGTAACAATCAAAATGTAATTTAATCTCAATCTTTAAGTTAATGGGGGGAGGGGGGAATCGCGAATATCTCCGCAACATTAATTTTGATCTCTGTTCAAGAACAACTAATGCAAGACGCGTAGTTTTTTCGCAACGCTATTTCAATCGCGGATGTGCCCATCACCGCTGATCTTTGGGGCGGCGTGGCCAGCCCATATTTACAACAAAATCTACTTCTACAATTTCTACAGACAAGTATAGTGACGAGGTAGTAAAGGAATGATTTCGCATCCAAAGATGCGAAGTCATTGTAGTTGCCCTCTTGAGCGACAGTTTGTCGGGGCCTCTTCAGCATATATAGCCTCTTCTTTTTCTTCGGCGGACCGCCAAACATCTGAAACCTTACACGTGCTCGCAGAGTGAAAACGATCAACGATTTCCGAGACGAATTACAAGTCTCGAAAGAAGCCGATCGCTCCTCTGGTGCAATCGAGCCGGTATCGCAACGTTTCGAAAACCCTATTTCCGCGCGCGTTCGCGTCCGCGTCCGCGAGAAGCTAAGAAACCAGCACGAAGAATCGAGCACGAAGCATCAATTCGAACGTCATGCCTCGTTCGATTCAGCTCCGAGACGAGACTTCGAGCTCTACCAGTGACTGGCTACCGTGCGAATCGCGGCCTACCCGAAAGAGAAAGCGGTAGCCAGGCCCGGACCCTACCTATTTAGAATTAACATTCACACCAACAAGATAAGCTTACCTATCTACCTAGCCCTATATTTAAAAAATTACAAAAGACACATGCTCTCAAACACATTCGCTACACGATCTCCACACACACGCTAGGGTGCAATAACCTAACACCTAGAGAGAACGTCCCGGGACGCCTCCGACACCCTAGCGTTCAAACCACAAGCACACTCTAAAGGTACATACCAGTTTTTTCCTGAAATCGACTGACAAGGACAGTGATCATTGCGAAACAAATGACGAAATTGAAATAACAGTTGAATGTAATTCTGAATAATAATCGTTATTTTTTATGAATTGAGAAAACTACAACACATATCCCACGAAGATCCATGTAGCATGTCATGGATCAACAGGAATATGTGCTACTGAATCTATTAGTTTAAAAAACCGACGCAATTCCACTGCCTATCAACACACACACACACACACAAGTGGAATATACGTCGTGCACGATACACTAACCAATGTCAGTCGTCACACATGATATAAAACAATATCCCATGCCCGTTGCTCTCACCCTCTCGAGTAGCGCCTGACCACGCGAGAGGATTCGAGCAACGAACAGGGAATCTCAATATCCTGAAAATCCTAACTAGAAAAATTATTAGGATTAGATTTTGTACGGGCTAATGTTCTTGCATTTTTTAAAAATGACTCTACTTTGAATTTAAAATTTGATCTCGACTTACACATTACATATTTCATTATGGAAAGGATATTATATCTTTATTGTTGGAAATGAAACGGAACGATAATTTAAGTTGATTTTTTCTATTCTTATTGTCGAGCAAACAGAGCGATTCTAATAAAAATTTTCATTTATTTATTTGTTTATGTATTCAGAAACTTTATTTATTTATTTGAAAAAAACCCTCGAAAGACCCTTTCGACAAAGCAAACTTTCGTAAATAATGAAAGAAGTACTCTATTAAAGATAAACTACTCGCGAAAATAATATACAAGTTAATTAAACAAGTAATTATGCTTTGTCGAAAGAATCTATCCGTCGCGAATCGTCTTTTTGTACGTGGTATCAAATATTTTCGGGCGATTCAAAGTGATTTTAAAGCACAAACGATTAGCTTGATGATCAATAGTGACTGTAGAAATTGCGTTCCAAATTACGGAAGATTTTCATCTTTTCGCAATTTGGGAACTCAATTATTGAAATTATTTATATCTATAAAAAAAACGCGACGTACAAAAAAACCCTAGCTAGCTAGTAAACAGATTACTACCAGCGGAAAACGCCTGGCGTTTTCCACGGTCACTATACTTGTCAAAATATCAAAAAACTACTACTCAAATGTAATAATAAAAATGACTGTTGCTGGTTCACTCACTACTTGTTGGGGGAAGAGAAAACTGCGTTACAGTCCTGGAATAAAAAAAAAGAAGCATAATATTAAAAAATTGATTCGTACTATACCAACGGGATATAAAGAATCTATTTAAATGATTTTCGAAATAAAAATAGCAAAGAGATGGAAATTTATCAATGCAATATAATATAGAAAATTTATTCGACTTTCGTAAGCTATACAATTTCATATTATCGCTTTGAAACAAAAATTTTCAAGAACAAAGATTAATTGTAAAGATAGTTTCGTACTTACATTCTCTCCCCGTTGATGAAAGCACCACACGTTGTTCTGGATCTCAGCTGTCGATGTTCTCACAATATTTGATATCTCAGGGCTCTGTAACAGAAAGAATGATTTCATTTAATTACAATCGATCGATCGCCACAGACTATTCAAGTTTAATATTTATTAATTTTTCATTAGTTTAAAAAGATCATGTTTAAGAACAACGTTTAATTGGGAAGATAATGATACTCACGCATTCGTCCACTGCTGCTCCAAGTAACATATGATGCGTCTCGATTTCGTCTATCGAGTACGATTGATTTTTTTCCCTCAAGCTCTGTAATAAAAAGAACAAATACGATTAATATCAATCGACTAAGCGTCAAAGAATAAATCCGAATTAATACAAAACAAATAATTCAAATTGAATATAAAATCAAAAATTTAATTTTAACCAAAATTAAATAAACTCGACTTCTATTGCACGACACGAATTTAAATACGATTGTTCGTCACGACATAATAATATATATCGCGAAAAAGCAGTACGATTCACGAGTAAATTTAAATCGATGAAAAATAAATAATTCTCTTGAACGCAGTATGAATTTGAATAAATATTATAATAAATAATCTTTATATCTATTGAATGATGAAATACAGAAGCCGTAAATACTCACCACGTAAATGTCCTTGGAATGCGTCGTATATGTACTGCGCCTCGATAACAGGAGACGCGGTTGACAATGTTAGAGGGAAGCTCGGAGAAACTCAAAACACATCCGTACACTTTAACTGTTGTCACAATAATGAGCCGCGGTCGGGGATTTTTGGGATCGCGAGGGTTGGAGGGGGGCGAGTCCCCGATATTCGGCTACTGCCTATTCGATCTCTCGCCACTCTCAACCAATAAAAAATTCGCGAGGGTACACATTAGTATAATGATAGTGAAATTAACACAAGTGAGTTTTCGCGAGTGACCGTGTCAACCGTGTCATTTTTTATCGAGACGCAAAAACTGTACAAGTATACGATACAATATAAGACGAAACGACTTCAAATACAATTGATCGTCACAAAAGACGACACAAGAGAAACTGTAAATTAATATGAAATAAATAATTCTAATGGAATATTTATTAATTGTTTACTAATTCTTTGAAAAAGGATGATCAACAACACAGTATAATTGAAAAGACAATGGATACTTACGCTCTCACGTCGTCCCCTGCTCGAAGAATGTACGAAGTGACCGTCGGCGTCTTGACTTCGTTCGATTCTTGAATTGCATCGATAGTATTGATCTGGGGTAGCATTTGATCGATAGTATCTTTTCCCTCCAAACCTGTAACAGAAACAACTAATTCGTAAATTTCAATTGAAAACACGCAGAAAATCAATCAAAATTAAGAACAAATAAATAATTCAGTTAAAATATAAAGTTCAAATTAGTTTTAACGAAAATTTGAAAAACTAGACTTCTACAGCACAAAACGACTTCAAATACAATTCACCGTTACGAAACATGGAAAACTTCGAATTAATACGAAATACATCGTTCAAGTTGAATATTTATTAATTATTCATTAATGCTTTGGAAAAAAGATATTCATATTAACATAGTTTGTTTAATTGGAAAGATAATTAGTACTCACAATCTCGTCCTCTCCTGCTTGAAGAAGGAACGGCGCGCTGCGTCTCGATATCGATTGTCAAATAGTATCGATCTCGGTTGCAATACGGTCTTTGGAACTTGTAACGAATCTGTAACAGAAAGAATAGATTCGTTAATTTCAATTGACCAATAGTCAGAGACTAAATCCGAATTAATAATAAATAAATGATTCAATTTGAATATAAAATCAAAATTAATTTCAACGGAAAATAAATGACTCGACACAAGAATAAATCCGAATTAATTAATAGAAAATAAATAATTCAAATTGGATATTTATGAATTGTTCATTAATGATATTAAGAAAGATGTTCAATATCGCCGTATAATTGGAAATATAATTTGTAATTTGTACTCACGCTCCGTCCTCTTCTTCTTCAAGAAAGTACGCCATGAAGTTGCGCCTCGCTTTCGATTAGCGAAAGCATAAAATAGTATCGATATCTGCAATGAAGATGATCTTTCGATCGATGGATTTTTTCCTTCTGAATCTATAACAGAAAGTATCAATTGACAAACAGTTAGAAACTAAATCAGAATTAATAATAAATAAATAATTTATAGGCAAACGGTACAACAGATCTCTATGGACACCAAGTCACATAAGATGTCAGTCTATTCTTAATATCTCGTCTATGGCCTGTGTCTGTGGTCATAATACATTTTTGTTATTTTGAAATAAGAAAACCATTTGATGTACAAGAACAATTTTTGCTGTAGAAAGATCTAAGTACTTGAAACCTGTCGGATATTTCATTTAATATTACTTTATACTGCCTTATAAGAATAAATTTTTAAACTAAATATTTATCAATGTTATTGAGGTTAACCACGAGGTAAGAATTTCTCAACTTTTAACAAAAAGTAGTATATTGTATTTATAATACTTTTTAATAAATTTTTAAGTGAACATTTGTATTTTTTAGAAAATGAAGAGAGGAATCGATGATAAAGCCACCGGTCGTGGTAATTCAAAGTGGTATGAAGAATATTCAAAACGGGAAAGACCGTGCGAACATTCGAAATCTGAAACAGAAGTTTCGAAACTTAAAGAGGAAAGTAAAAGATATTTAGATGCAGAAACATCTGTTTATCAATTGAAAGAATCAAAATCTCACGATTCGGAAACAGCATGGTTAAAAACAGCATTAACACAGGGTACAACTTCGGATAAAATTGCAGCTGCTATTGTATTAGTTCAAGACAATCCGAAGTATAATTTGGCTAGACTTACAATGCTGATAAATCAAGTGCGGATAGCAAAGCATAATCAATGTATCATGGTAATTAAGTCATTGAGAGATCTCTTTTTATCCGACTTACTTCACCCAGAATTTAAGCTGCTCAAGTTCGAAGAGCAAAATTTGGACGAAGTTGATCAAAGTAATGTTAACGAAACAATCGTTAAAACAGACGCATCGAAGAAAAAATTAATGACATATTGGTATTTTGAAGACCAGTTACACGAACAGTATGAACGTTTTATTATGTCTTTAGCAAATATTGCTTCGGATACAGTGGATGCAAATCGTGAAGCAGCAATATCGGTGATGACAGATTTACTGATTGGAAATTCAGAACAAGAACACAAGCTTCTGGAATTGATTGTAAACAAAATAGGAGATCCGAGTAGTAAAGTAGGATCTAAAGTTATATTTTGTTTAAATAAGTTATTACATGAACATCCAAATATGAAACTTGTTGTATTGCGAGAAGTAGAAAAATTATTGTTTAGAAAAAATGTGGCGCAACGTGCTCAATACTATGCAATTTGTTTGTTAACGCAATTTATTTTGAGCAAGGATGATGAACAGATTGCGTCTACCCTTATCGAAGTGTATTTCGCATTTTTCAAAGCTTGTTTGAAAAAGGGGGAACCAGATAGTAGAATGATGGCAGCAATTTTAACTGGTGTAAATAGAGCTTATCCATTTGCAAAACTGGACTCAAACCTTTTAAATAATCATATAGATTCTGTGTACAAAGTTGTACATGTTGGATCATTCAATGTTTCCTTGAATGCACTTAATTTATTACATCAGGTATGTAGCCGTATGTTACACGAGGTATTTATTGTATGGGAATTTTTATAAATCTAATTTTTATATTTCTTATGTAGGTCACTGGAAAGGATGAGGTTCAATCAGATAGATTTTATTCAACATTTTATAGAAAGTTACTAGACCCACAGATCGGAATAGTAAACAAACGTGCATTGTTTCTTAATTTATTGTTCCGAGTTCTCCAAAAAGATAAGAAAATACCACGTTTATATGCATTTATTAGAAGGAGTTTACAAGTTGCATTATACTTTCCTGCAAATATGACGTGTGCAATTTTATATGTAATATCTAAAATTATTTATACGCACAAAGAATTGAAAAACTCATTACTAAAGTCACGAATGTGTATTAAAATTGAGAACGAAGACGCCGAAACTGAAGATACTTTGTTTAATACAGAAGACGTTGAACTCGACAAATCAATAAATACAGAAAATTCTATTTTACTAACAAATATTGCAATTGTACGTGATGAAAATGAGGAAACAAAATTTCAGTTCAAAGTAGACGATGATGTTAAAATTGAATCACCTAAAGAAAAAGAGTATGATCCTTTTTACCGCAATCCTCTTTATGCGGGAATGACTCACGATTTAAGTACTGAATTAATATTATTATCTAAACATTATCATCCGAGTGTCGCATTATTTGCGAGTACAATCATAGAAGGTATAGTTTATCCATACATATTATTAATATAAATAATACATTGCTAATACATGAAATGTATTAATTTTTATACAGGAAAATTAATTGATTATACTGGTGATCCGTTAGAAGATTTATCTTTAATGCGTTTTCTGGATCGTTATGTTTTTAAAAATCCGAAGAAGTTGGAAGATAAAAAGGTACAAAGGAGAAACGATCCTTTGGCTCAACGTGCGGGATATACACCAAAAGGTATCCGACGCATACCAGTAGATAGTGTCTCGTATCTTAACGAAAGAGAAGAACGCATACCAGTTGACGAACTATTCTTATATCGATATTTAAATAAGAAAAAGGAAATGAAAACCGAATCTAAAGCAGACGATGATGATACAGATAGTATTAACAGTGAAGAATTTGACGATATGTTAGGAAGGTTAACAGACGGTAAAGACTTCGAAGATCTAGACATAGCAGCTGACATTCAAACCAGGAAAAAGAAGAGAAAAGGTTTGCCAGATAATTCGTTTTCTTCTTTGGTATAGAAATTCCTTTTATGTTAGCCTTTTAAACTACCTAACTTTCAAATATTTTTTGTAGATACTGAAGAAGACTCTGAAGATTCGGAGAACGACGAGGAAATCGATGATGCTAATGACTCAAATGATTCAGAGCCAGATTTAGATGAAAATGAAGACGCAGACAATGAATTACAAGATTTAAATGATATAGATGTAGACGAGGAAGATGATATGAGTGATATAGATTTTGATGATATGAGTGATGACGAAGATATATTTGATAATGAAATTCCGGAGGGTATCAAAAATAAACAGACAAAGAAAAATCAAGGACCAACTAAAAAGAGTAAAAAGTCAAAAGGAATAGATAGTAATATATTTGTATCTGCAGAGAAGTTTGCAGAAATGCTTGAAGAACACAGTAAACAAAAGGGTAAACATGGTGGCACAGATACGTTTAATACAACAGACGGTGCAACTATGAAGCAAATTGATTGGGAAACAAAACGGCATCAAAAACTTCAAGGTTCTTTCAATAAAAACAAACGAAAAGGTTCGAAAACTTTCAAGAAAAATGTGAAAAGGATTAGGCATTAAGTGTATAGTAAAAGTTTTTCAGTAAGTTATCAATGTTCTTTCTGGAAATATGATTGTGTATGCATAAGGAATTGTGTTTCATAAATTATTTTTGAAAAACCAAGTTTAATTATAATTACATATAAAGTAATATATGTATGCACTTATGAATACTTACATACTAAAAGATTTGTCTGCATTTTAATGAATAATACACATTACAATTAAGTTACCAATACTGTATCGTGCTACAAAATTGAAAAAATGTCTTAATACTTTTCAGTTTCTAGTAAACATGTGAACCTAATGTAGAGACTGAGAGGATCTTGAAATGAAGTTGATTTTTTTTGTCGTAATAAAAATTTTCTCTTGCATAAGAACTGGTGCTTGTACAGTTATACTTATTACTAAACACATTTTTACACTTTTAAGTACCCAGATAGCCAGGCATTTCCAGGGCCAAGTCGGCCCACGGTTGAAAACAGGCAGAATTTAGATCAAGCTACATTTCGAGCTGCTCAAGGCCCGGTTAGCTCAATTTTGGACGAGATTCTGTGCGCACAGTTATGGCTATTTCTGCCGTCCAATGGATCAGGGATTTGTACCTGGGCAGAAAGAAGGCACAATTCCGGCCACTGGACGTCGAATTTGCCTTTGTTTAAGAGGGCAGCACGGTCGCAAAGATGCAGACAATTTTTATTTCGCATAAAGATCCGCAGTCTAGGTAAAAATAACAAATATCAGAATAGATAAAATTTTGACATTACATGGGCGTTTATTATTTCGGTTTCTTTCGTTGCATGCGCAAGTATTTCGAATTGTCAGTAAGAAGGACTGCTGTATATTTGGTGTAATAGAAATTTACTTCGCCGACATCTGCCACATTAGTGCGAACTATCCTCACCGGAAATCGGCAATCGTAAAGTCAGTGCGACCGTGCTGCACTCTTAAACAAAGGCAAATTCGGCGTCCAGTAGCCGGAATTGTGTCTTCTTTTACCCAGGTCCAAATCCCTGATCCATTGGATGGCAGAAATAGTCACAACTGCGCGCACAGAATGTCGTCCAAAATTGGATTTTTTGCTATCTGGGAAAGTAGTGTAAATATTAGATTAAGATAGAGAGAAGAAAATGTAAATATTTAAGGAATGGAGAAAAGAAGAAGATAAAAATGTAACGCCGAAAGGCATATATTTTTTTAATAAAGATACTACTAGTAAGAATAACTATTATTTTCTAATAGTGACACATATGTAATATGACTTGTCTATTGTTCAAATATAAGTAGATATTAATTGTAAAATACATTGAAGTCCACATTGTTATTACTGTGCAATAAACTTTTGAACTTTCATTTTGTACACGCTAGTTGATTTTTTATATGCGACAAATTCTAAAGCGTGTTGTGCATGTATACCGAAAGGCTGGACGCTACTCTGGATCAGCTTTTGTTGAATTCTCTTCATCGTGAGTAGGACTGTGCCATGTTAATCGCTCTTCATAGAACTTGATCACAATTTGTGGACACTTCTCGTTAGCAATTCTAGCAGGGACTAAGTCTGCGTCATCCGTTCCTTTCCATTTCATTAAAAACATAAGCTCTCCACTTGAATCTGTTGCACCAATAATTCTTTCCGGTTCTAAGTTTCTGTCAAAACCTAAATCAAATAAAATATATATTAGTCAGGTACAAATTAAACATATTAATTATATGTCACTTTTAAACAAACAAATATAAGTAACAAGAACCTTCAGGTTTTTTCTCTTCTGTCAATCTCTTTTTGGTATTTGTTGGAACAGGTGTGCTTTTTCGTTTCTTTTGTTCTTTATCTTCATGGCGTTTACCAATGGCTGCAGCTTCTTTCTTTTTCCTTTGTTCTTCGAATTGGGCAATTAAGTCTGGGCAGTCCAAATTTTCCTCTGGTTCCCAAGTATTGTCTTCATTGGAATATCCTTTCCACTTCAGGAAGTATTCAACCTGAATTCAATAAATTAATTAATGTTCCATAGAAACGCCATAGAGTCTTTAACATTTTGACTGTCGCGATGGTCACCAGTGGCTCTTCATTTGTTGAAAAACAATTGTCATAAAGTATGTGTAACAAAATATCAATTTATTTGCTCTGAAACAAGCTTATATGTAGACAGCGGATTTTATGCATTCATAGAAAATTATTAGAAAAATTTGAAAATACTGTTATATTATTTTCAACCTATTAAACATACTAAGAAAGAAAATCAATTTCTTTGTCCCTCCAACTTGTTGTAGTTCAGGCAGAAATTTGTTATTTTGCATAAGCATCCACTTGTGTGCTTTGTTCTATATTGCATTTTTTTATAATTCTTCATTCTTTTGGTGGATATATATTCTGCAGTAGTAATAATTCTTAGCGCATAAAAAAAAAAGTGACAGCATGTACCAATATTGGTACGGAATGTGTTAAGGGTGCACGGAAGTAAAAATGATACCTCCATCAGCGTAGAGGTAAACTACGAACTAAGATAGAGAGAGATATGTCACTCGCAGGAGAGACAAAGATACAGTATACAAAACAGCTCGACTTTTCGATGAGCCCACTACAGATGTATCAAGCAAAGAAGCAATTTTCGATACTCTTTGTGTTGAAATATTTTCTGTATTATTGCGGGATAGCGTACTACAGATGCATTAAGATTTTTTTTTTTAAAAGTGTACAGTATATTATCATTGATTATAAAGTTCCAAGAGACAAATTGCAAATATGGTTCTGTACGCTACCCTGCAATAATACAGAGATTATTTTAACACAAAGAGTATCGAAAATTGCTTCTTTGCTTATGCATCTGTAGAAGGCTCATCGAAATATCAAGCTCTTTCGTATTCTGTCTTTGCCTCTCCTGCGGGTGACACATCTTCCTCTTTATCACAGCGCTGTAGGAGAGACAATGATCTTTCTATCTTTGTTCATAGTTCACCTCTATGCCAATGATGGTATAGGTTCGATCCCACACACCTTTGAAGCCTAGTATAAGGTGCAAACTTCATTATTGAGTAACTATTGGGCTGAAACAAAAGTTCGTAGCGTTTGTAAATTAAAATTAAAAGCTGCAATTCAGATATCTATTCATAGATATACTCAATAACGTATTTTCCATTCTGTTCTATTACTTTATGTCGTTTTTGAGATAACTACTCGTGTTATTGAATAAACATATGAATAAATACCTTAATTTCATCTTTGATTCTTATTTTCAAAATGCTACGAACTTTCTTTCCGACCCAATAGTAATGATTATTAGTAGACTGCGGATCTTTATGCAAAATAAGCATTTTTTACATTAATTTCATGAAATTAGAGAAGACTTTTGTACTTTTTCATATTTCGCCAGCAGATTTTTGCCATAAATGCGTAAAATCTGCAGTCTAATTATAAGTAACTCTGATCGTTTATACAAATGAAATAGACACGACTTGCGTGAAACATACAAAATTCCCGCGGTAGCCAACACGTTAATTATAAGATAAGATAAAAATAAACCATGATATACAAATAGTTTACCTTTCCTTTCACCACTCTTCTGTCCAAAACTTTTTCCACGCTGAATTCTTCTCCGCCCTCAGCCTCGGTAGCAGATGAATCTTTGCTTTTGCTCATGACTGTGAACAGTAGAAAAGCTAAATGTTACAACTGAATAATAAATAAAACTGTGTAATTGTGTAACTTGAAAAAATTGTAAAAACGAGTGTAGGAAACTTGTTGATGGAAATGCCCAATTCAGTTTAATAACGCACTTTATATAAATTACGTGTAGGAACGATGAATTACTGCTGCGGATGATAACAATGTATTTAACGATTGCACACAAATAGCGTTTCTAAGGTATAAAGAGAACTGAAATGAACACAGTGCAAAATGGCAGCACGGCTGCCGGGAAACAGTCGTACACTTTATCATTGAACTTATAGACTAAATCGATGAAAACTAATGTTAATTTATATCGTTTTCTTTTATGATTACTTTCGTTATTATCTTATTGCACTTACTTTATTCTTACAAGACGTACTTAAAACAGTAGAACACAAGGCAAGCAGACACGCAGGAACGACACGGCGAGCTTTCTTTTGCTTCAGCGTCTTGTTCTCTTGTTACTGTGTTGCCGCGAAAAATTGCAGGCTGACCAACCTGTAGAAAATGGCCGACTATTTAGCAATGTTTCGTACTTTTTACCGTAAAATATTATTTATTTTAAACACAAGTTGAACTGTATATCTTCTTTCTTGAAAAATATAACATTTCTCTTAAAAACTTTTCACAGTCATTCTAAAAATAAAATAAGATTATAATATATAAGTACTATTTACATCAGTGTTTTGTTTTCAAAACTGTTCTCAACCAATCATTTTAAAATAATTGCACGTTACACTTTAGCAACACAGCATGATTCGCTCTTCCCCCTTTACAAACAACGAAAGGAAAATTTACGAAAATTCATTTAAAAATTTCCATTATAATTAGAATTATAATAGAAGAAATTTCTTGTAGAAATAGTTTTTGAGATTACAGCGTGAAACAAAATATATGCAGCTTTTTCATTAAAAGTGACATTTTTCCAATTTGATTTATATACATTATTTAATTATAATTATGTAATTGACTATATATAGTCAATATATATAGTCAATTATTCATTTTTTAAATTACGTAAATATGTAGAAATTGATCTTATTTGTATGTACCACTAATACGTAATTAATAATATTAAATCATTTTCAAATTGTTGTTTATTAAAATCTAAAATACTAAATCAAGAGATCGTGTTTTGTAACGAAAGGAAAAAGTTGTACAAAAATTGTTACATTAGTAAAACAAAAAAAATTTGAATTCAATTTTTATGTCAACCGATTTCAACATTGTCTAGATGGCGCTATGATTTAAATCTTTGACGTTAATTTGCCGTTCTACAAAGACCACAGTTCAAACGGCGCTGAAAATTTAGAGTTGGCAAGGACTTTCAAGGTATTGTTAAAATAGAATTTGCAAACTAGAAGAGTATGTGTTTAAAAATCGATTAATCTTCTAATACTATTAAATATTGTAAAATCGCCGATTAATAATGATCTATGCGTAATTTACAGACAAATATTCGTAATGGCTGCTCGATCCGTTGTTAAATATTTACGTCCGAAAAATGTTGTATCTCAAATGTACCGATGTGCTTCTTTATCTGCATTCGAAATTCAACACAAAACTCCAACTATTAAAAAGGTAATGCCTATACCAAAGGCACATTATGGTGGACGTCACGCAGTTACTGTTCTCCCTGGTGCAGGTATAGGACCAGAGTTAATGGCCTATGTTAAAGAGGTATGAATAAACAATGTTCGATTTTCAGCTCGATAAAAGACCTTTCTATGCTGTATTATTTTGTCATGTGAAATATTCTTTCAAATTGTAGTAATCTTTCTGAACGAAGAGGAAGGATAAAGTTTTCATAATCTATATAAATGTCTTACATAATTTTTTTGTGTACTTGTTATAGGTCTTTGCTTATGCCGGTGTACCAGTAGATTTTGAAGATGTAAATATTGATCCAAATGCAGATGACAATGTTGATCTACATTATGCTATCACGTCGATTCGTAGAAATGGCGTAGCATTAAAAGGGAATATTGAAACTCATAGTACAGAAGCTGGTGTACTTTCTCGAAACGTAGCTCTTCGAAACGAATTGGATCTTTATGTGAATGTTTTGCATTGTGTATCCTATCCAGGAGTAAATTCACGCCATAAAAACATCGATATTGTCATTGTCAGACAAAATACGGAAGGAGAATATGCCATGTTAGAACACGAAAGTGTATCCGGTGTTGTAGAAAGCATGAAAGTGATTACACGCTCTAATTCCGAACGCGTTGCTAGATACGCGTTTGAATATGCTAAAAGAAATGGAAGGAAGAAAGTCACTACAGTTCATAAGGCAAATATAATGAAACTCTCCGATGGATTATTCTTAGAAACTTCGAAGAGAGTAGCTAAAGATTATCCGGAAATTGTTCACAATGATATGATCATTGATAACACCTGTATGCAGCTGGTCTCCAATCCACATCAGTTTGATATTGTGTTAACAACTAATTTATATGGAGCAATTGTATCGAATGTAGTATGTGGTCTACTTGGTGGAGCTGGATTATTAGCTGGTAAAAACTATGGTGACCACTATACTATATTTGAACCAGGTACTCGTAACACTGGTACTAGTATTGCTGGGAAAAATATAGCCAATCCCATTGCAATGTTGAATGCTGCAGTTGATATGTTACGTCATCTTGGACATAAAGATCATGCTACGGTAATTCAGGGTGCAATCAATAAAACTGTCAATCAAGGTATTCAAACTCGTGATCTTGGTGGACAAGCTACAAGCAGGGAAGTTGTTGATGCTATTCTGAAACACATTAAAGTAGCATCCGAATAAGACTGACAAAATACGTTTTGTTGGATATTAAAATTTGTAGAAAAAATACCTGCGTACTATCGAATTTTGCTTGTTAGCAAGAATATTCCATCGTTTGTTAAAGTATTACATTGTCATTTCGATTGACAGAAGTCATTATACTCATTAATGTGAAGTCACATAAGTTGCACAGACCTATATATAATAAGTTTTAAGTAATTTAACAAAATTCGAATCGTATTAAATATACATAATTTTATCAAACGTGACACTATCGTATAATGAATCATTGAAATATAAACTCTGTAAAATATTCAGTGTAAGTATTAGTATTAACATATACAGTTGTTTAAAGATTGTAATTATCCTTGTAGTATACATTGGACATGTAAACGATTTTTATAGATGCATCTTATTAAATAATATTGTCTTGTTATTCAGTGACGTTGATATACACACATTGGATCTGAGTTAATGATTAAATATGAAAATAAGGAATTATGTCCAGTAAAGATACGGCGATAAACATAAATTCTGTTTCTGTTGATAAATTCTTTAATCAGTTTGAATTTGTTCACATGATCGTAAATCTAGATAAAAATCAACAATGATATCGACAATGTTGTATCATAATACCTGGGAAAAGAAGATTAAAGATTTATTCAACAATTTTGGAAAATTTGATACATTCTTATTTAATTTCGCAAGAGTTGTAACGCTAGTTCCTCGTCCGCTTTTAAGTGTGTGTTCTCTATGCCAACTAATGTTTTTTGTTTTTTCTTGATTTTTTTGTATTCCTCCTGTGTTAAAAGTTTCCTTTTAGGAGGCCTGTAAACAATAAAAGTAAGAATGCCAAAGATCAGTATAGTATTACGAATAAAACAGGTATATTTTTATAGATATGTTTAGTACTAATTATTGTAATACATACCTATGTATTTTGCTATCCTCTTCATTTTCATCTTCCTCAGAGTTAGCATTTTCTTCTTCAGATTCTTCTTCGTCACTTTCATCCCGTTTACCGTAGATTTTATCCGGGTCCGGTAACCATGACAAATCCGGTCCACTTTCATCACTTTCACTATTATTATCGTTATCATTATTTTCCACATCTTCTTCGTCACTATCGTCATCCTTGTTTTCTCTCTTGTTACTAGCTTTCAATTTCCGTTTCTCTTCTTTGTGTTTCTCCTTAATCTTTTGTCTAAAGCGCTGCTTATCAATTTTATCTTCTTCGCGCAATATCTGTTTAGCTATTTCTATGTTGATACCCGATTCCGTCTCATTTTCATATTGTCTTGCTATTTCTGAAACTTTAACCCTAGCGGGATCCAGTACCTCCTAAAAATTGAAAAATTTCGCAATTACATTTCATTACACATATTAACATCTGTATGTAAGTACAAGGTTTATCTAAAAAAAAAAGATCTATAGAACCTCTCCATCTTCGTCGAAAGTAGTTTTCTTATTGGGTACAATTTTCTTTCTAAGAATTTTTTTAGCAACTGCAGCCTTTGTAACAGGCTTCTTTTTATTCAAATCTAAAATCTCATCGTTAGTGGGGATTTCAGGTATATCATCAACGTCTATATTTTTTCTCTTCAAAACCAATATATCATCATCATCATCATCGTCGTCGTCGTCGTTGTCGTCACTGTCGCCTATGAATATCAAATATTACGTTACAGAATCTAGAAAACATTTTATAATAATTAGCATTCGATTCCTTACCAAATGTAAATTTGTTTGCTTTGGTTTTATGATTTTCAATACTTCCTTCATCTTCCTCGGAGCCTTCATCAACAGTAGATTTCAATTTATTTTCTATATATTTATAATTATCCGGTTCATGATTTGTAAGTGGTTCCTTGTCTTCCAAGTTTTTATTAGACGACTGTCGTTTCTTATCCATTCTTTGTAGAAACCGTATCCTTGGAGGTATAGCCAACCCTAAAGATCTAATTATAGATTGCAACATAAAATTATTCTTTTTTGTTTAATTAATTAAACGATACATAATTTAGATAATAAACTGTTTTAATCATAATTTACATGTTTTTCTTACCTTGCATAAGCATCAGTATTTAATGCATGAACATTAAAAACTTCTTTATCTTTCATTAAAAAAACTGATTTCACATATGCTACAAATGCTCTTTGAGCACTTTCCTTTAATGATACATCCCTCGCTAAAAATGCTTCTATTTTACGTTGTGGATTTTGTAATTTGTTTGGATTTATCCTAAATAAAAGAATGTTAATGCCGTTTACTATTCAATTATCATTTTCTTTTTGTTATTTCTAACTTACTGGATCATGGATATTGGAATTTTGCGTTCCTTTAATTTAGCAATCATTTTTTCTTCAGAGTTCAATAGAACTAGTAGAGATTCTCCACCGCTTTGAAACCTAGCAGTTCTACCAGCACGGTGTATATATGCATTTTCATCTTCAGGACAGTCCATTTGTACAACCCAATTCACGTCAGGAAAATCTAGAATGGAATAGAATAGAATACTTTACCTCGCATTTGCGGGGACTTCCAGAACTTCGTTATAGTTTTAACCCTTTGCACTTTGAATTATTTTTCAATTTTGCTGCCATCAACTCCCTACTATTTGAAGTGTTTTGTTTGAAATTTACTTCAAAGGACAGTTTGTCGACTTATTTCAAGGGAGTACACTCGTTTTTCCAAGATTGCAAGGGTGCTAGATGCGCGTTCTTATTTCTTGATAAGAAGTAGCTACTTTCAAAGCCACATGCTGCCGATTAATGCAAATTACGCCTCATAAACGTAAAAATAGGACTTTCGAGGGCGATCGCGGCCTAGATAGATCTTTTATCTAGTGCTTTTGACTACTGAAAAATCCCATCTTTGTATTATCGAGAAATGAGAATGCGCATCCCGCATCCTTGCAATTCTGGAAACGAGTCTACCGCTTTAAACAATTTTGTTCACTAATTATATTGAATATAGCTTTCATACTTTGTTGTAATTTATATTTGTAGAACTAAAATTTGTGTTAACTAACAAATAAGACAATTAAATAAATTAAGGAAGAACCAAACATATACTACAACACGTTTCATTTACTTTTTCTTTCTCCAATGTCGAGTCACACTCGACAAAGGGGTACAAAGGGTTAATACTTTAAAATCATAATGCAATAAAAATATAATAACAAAGAATACATATAAACAGTAAAATAAACAGAAATCTAGAATGGACTATGGTACAAATAATGTCCAAAATATGTAGTAGTTTTAAATATTCAATTTGCAAAAGAAAGGATCGATTGTTGCGATCTGTGTTAATGTGGTAAAATACATATTTCGTGTAGTTTTATCTGTACGCTATATCTTGGGGACAAAATTAAGTGAACATCTTGTAACTACTGATAACTTCTTAAAATTAGTCCAAACAAATTCAGATTTTTTTTTTGAAATGTTAGAAGGATTAGTTTACTAGGTAATGATAACGAAAGGATAATTTCTTTGTAGACTTTCTTACATACCTAATCCACGAGCTGCAATGTCAGTGGCAAATAAAACTGCAAATTGTTTTTTACAGAATGATTCATAAATTTCCATTCTTCTGAGCTGATGTAAGGTACCGTAAAGAGCTAGCAAACTTATGCCAGGTCTCAACCTGCAGAACACTTCATATACATATTTCACCTAAATAGAAATAATGTTATTATCTTTGTTATTTGCAGAGATGTGCTAGAACCCGAAGATCGGGACGAGTCGAGATGAGTCCAGTTTTTGAAAATTTGGGAACCCTGAGCAAATTTGTGTTCTCGAATAAAATTCTCGATCCGATTCGTCCCAATATTTCCGGGTTTCCGCACACCTCTAGTTATTTGTTATTGCAAATGATTACGTTAAATGTTACTGTACCTGCTTACAACTAGAGAAAAATACAATAATTTTTTGCTTCAAATGATTTCGTAAAAATGACCATATCATCGACAGTTTATCTTCTAAGGCACATATAACATAACTTTGTTGAAGAGTTTCAGGTGTAGTATGAGCAGCATGCTCATGTACCGATATATACATAGGATCCTTCAAACTTAATCTGGCTAAATCTCTGACAGACCTAACGAAAGATATAAGAATAGTGATTGAAAATAGAAAAATACTATTTTAATAATATTAAAATACTTACTTCGTTTGAGTTGCAGAAAATAGGAGAGTTTGTCTTTTCGGAGGTAAATTTTCTATAATAGAATTCATAGTTTGTTCGAAACCCATATCTAAGCAACGGTCAGCCTCATCTAACACCAATACCTATAATATAAAAAGTGAATAAGCACATATAACAATGATTTGATATTATAAAACATGTACACTTTCGTATAACTATACCTGCATATTTACGCAATCAAATAATGGATTTTCATCCATATGTTGCAATAAACGTCCGGGTGTACAAATGATAATGTTACACTGATCCATACGTTTCTTTTCAAAGTTCAAATCTTTTCCACCGATAATAAGACCAGCAGAAGTATCATGGTGTATACCAACTTTACGTAATGTTTCATATATCTGATAAGCAAGTTCTCTGGTTGGTGTGATGACAAGTGCCCCAAGTCCATCCAATCTGGTCCATTGTTTGCAATATAAAATTTCTATAACCTTCAACAATTACGAAATTATAATTAATATATAGTTAATATTAACTCATTGATCGCATAATCTTTAACCATTTATATATTTTATCCGATAATACTTGAAATATCTCATGAAGGACTATATTTCATAATGAATTACACAATGCAAGAAAAGATTGACATGATAATCATTAATATGAGAAGCATTACTGATGAAGTAAATAATTAGTTCTAATCTTGCAAGTAATAATTTAAACAGAGGAAAGTATGGAATATTCTTGCAAATGTGCTACAATGTTAATGTATAGACTAAATAGAAATAATATAACAGAATTTTTAAATTCTTGTAATGCTGTTACTGTTTTAATTTACACCTACTTATTTTTGTCATAAATTCATAAAATCTGTTGTCTATTCACGTATGATATGCTGCCACGTCAATTTTATCAGTTGCACATTGAAATAAAGAAATATATAATAATTTATAATATAATGTTGATTGTTCATAATTTATAAACCAATTAACCAATTTCAATATAATTTTCAGAACGTATATAATTCATACAAGTTTATAAAACAAATCTTTTAAATTTTCGTTATTGGTCCAGCTAAAAAAGTTGTAAAAATGAATTTTTACATTGTTTCAACTTATTTATTAGACATTATTTACTAAACTAATTCTTTTAGCCTTTCAGAGAAATTAAAGTCGTTTGGTCCATTCATAAAAAAGTTATTCTAATTTAAAGTGTGTGGAAACAGTTATGCTTCTTACTGAATGTTTCACGAAATTTATATAATATGTTTAATCGTATTTCTTACTGGAATGAGGAATGCTAAAGTTTTTCCACTACCAGTTTTAGCCGCTCCTAGAATATCATTGCCACGTAATGCTAATCCAATACTTTGCTTTTGTATGTCCGTCATTTCAATGTAATTATTCTCTGCCAAACCTTTTAAGGTTTTTGGTGATAAGGGGAGGTCTTTAAATTTTGTTATCTTCGTTTCGTCAATCTATAAAAGTACAACAATTAGCAAAGGTAAGTTGTGTACACTACATATTTAGAAAGTATGTAAAGAACATATTGGTACTTACATCGTCATACTTGGATTGTAATTCTGTGATTATTTTTGTCTCAGGAACAGACTTCTTCTTCGTATTATAAACTTTAACTTTCTTTTTGCTAGACATTGTCACGAGTCCCACGCAAAAATTCTGCGGGTTATGTTGACAATTGTTCACGGAACCACATGGCACGTGACGACGCCGGCGACACAGTATGATATTTTTTGTACTTCAAGAACATTACAACTGTTGGTAATAAAGAGATTCAGTGGTAAAACATTCGAAAAATATTCAAAAGAATCAACAATGAGACAAGAACGCAACATTTTTAAATAAATCAATTTTTAATTGTTTTAATAAGCTTCCATTTATGTAACTTTAATTGCGGTCACAGCAGTATGCGTGTTTACTGTTTTTTTATAATAACTAGACTACACATCTTATGCAATTATGGCTCTTGATATTTATTTCAGTTCTGAAAAGGAATCTTACTATCACGGAAAATAAGATTTCATTTGATTCAAGTTTCTTCAAATTCGTCATTTACAAAAATTGCAAATTGCATAAACATCCGCAGTCTAATAATAACTAACTCTGATAATAATAAATTAAAGTTATAAGATTAATATTATAATTTCTATAAATTACCATTCTGGTATGAATGCAATGGCATAGGATATAAAGACTATAATGACATGGAAGTATTGTACTATCTAATCTAAGTTGCTTAATAATTTAATTTTTTTATCATGAAAAATAGAAGATTTTTTATAAATAGATCTAACTAGTATATAAAATTGATTGATCGTTTGGTTAAACATTCTAATAGAAGAATATTCAATATCTAGAATTGTAAGGTGCAGAATTGATTTTCATAATCTATGTATTTTTAATAAATTATCATATGTATATGTATAATATTGTATATATTTATAATAGTGTATAATTAACTAAGCGTGGTTTCAATATTAAAAACTATATCAATGAAATGTAAGGTACGTGATTAGTACATTAAATTTACCCATTATTTGAATGTATATATGTTAATATATATAATTTTCTGAAAGTGGAAAAATTAATTTATTAACAACAGTTTGAAGCAGGTTTTCGATTTTACTGAAAAAAATGTTCTACACTTCGTTTCCTTATACGTATATTATAAAATTATATTTATAATGCAGTTCAATAGAATTATTACCTCGCGTTCGCAGAAGAAAAGTTCTTTATGAGGAACATCAACTCGGGAAGTAACTAATTAAAACCTTCATAGTTAAACGATGATCGCATTCGCTCGCGGAACAATTAATAAATCGAAATCTATCGCGTTATAGTCTATTCGTCTCACTTCCTTCTATGTATCATTTTCCCCCCGCAATCCTCTTGAATATAATTTAAGTTCGTGAACATTATATACAGAACAGAAAATCTTTTACTTCGCTCTACATACTTATCACAAACGTTATTTGAACAACTGTTCCATTTTAAATTAGAGATGTAACTGCGTGTTTTGATTAAGTTACTTTAGACTTTAGACCTCATTGAGTAACTCGTTTCGAATTTCTAGCAAGTGAGTAATCAATCTATCACCATGTCACAGAGGAACAATTTTATTCGTGAATGATAATTCAATTATCATCAGTACAGAATTCAACGCGTGCATTAAGATATAACTCGTCTTTCCACTTAGTGTCCTTAGACGATCAGCCGCGTTTTTTAAAAAATGAAACGTGTGCCAATCTTTAAATAATTAAACATAACACAACGATTTCTGCCTAATATCCTGGACATTTTTCTGTAAGAATGAAGTCCGTATAAAATATATAAATCGATGTAATTTAATTTTTTCCCCTGCAGAATATTGCACGAACAAGTAATTATATTCCTGTAGTAATTAATTAATTTTATTCCTGTTACGCACAATCAATGCAGAACATTTGTATTTTACATAAAGATCCACAGTCTAGTTATCAAGAAAGAAAGAAATATCAATTACAATATGGCATGTGTAACATAGATTTGTATGGTTTTACATAATAATTCTACTATATATATAAATATATAATAATAATATATATAT
This sequence comes from Lasioglossum morio, assembly GCA_916610235.2. Lineage (NCBI taxonomy): Eukaryota > Metazoa > Arthropoda > Insecta > Hymenoptera > Halictidae > Lasioglossum > Lasioglossum morio. The sequence continues at coordinate 5,757,857 of OU744328.1, read as the reverse complement.
ATATATATATATCATATATATAAATATAACATGTAATAATAAATATATATAATAATTAAACTGCGGACGTTTATGCAATTTTCAGTTGTTGTAGACGAATTTTAAAAAAGTGAAATAAACTAGAGTCTTGTTTCCAGTGATAGTAGCCTTTGCAGATCTGAAATAAATAAAAATTGCACTAAAGTCTGTCGAATTTTCTTTTCTACCCTTTTTTTAAAATTCTCAGAAGCCATAAATGCATAAAGATCCGCAGTCTAATAATAATATATAACATGTTATAACAAACACATATAATAATATATAACATATATGGTAAACAAAAAAGAAATAATGAAATGAAAAAGGGAATTTCCACCGTTCTAGTTCTTACGAAAATGTGTATGCTGGCGGATCGACCCCCACCCCGCCAGTGTCTCGTTGCACCACGTGTTATCCGAATCAGTGTCAATAGATGGGACGCGGAATTGTCATTAAAAGACACATGTGTGGAATGCGCGCAAGACGGTGCATCGGCGCCTATGAAAAAGAAGAGCGGGGAGACATTAGAATTCGAGAGGAGGGATGATGTGAAGAAGAAGAAGAAGAAGAAGAAGAAGAAGAGTAAATACTTGGGATGGGTGATTGCACCGAGACGGCTATTACATTCGGATAGTTCCGCGGCGAGAGCACGACGATCTATTTGTTAGGTCTCGCAGATCCGCTCGGTGAAGTATAATTCGGGAGAATTCGTTGTGAGGACCATGATATGACGAGGAGAGAGTAGCATGCGGTGGTACCACGAGAAGAAGCAATGGAGAACACTGCGACTATCTCGCACCATCAAATCCGTTTCTTCGGTGCTGTGCTTCCTGTTAGGTTTGGGGTTGCACCCGTTGGTAGCCGGTATCACCTTGCAAGATATGGGTAAGCGCATTATTATTTTTTGATACACTCTGATCTTTATCTAGATCACTTCGTTCTGGATTTTGATAGAACGAATATGCACGCACTCGATAATGGTAACTTTAATGCAGTTGACAATGCAACTCCTATAGGTGCTTTATGCAGATGACATGCATGGGCGCGAGCATGAAAATCATTGTGCAGGTCGCGTAATAAAAGTCGTCGCTAGTGAATGTCTCTTTAAGTGATCTCTATTACGTTAATTGAAGCCGTAGCATGCAAAACTGCGTGTTCCACTCTAGAAAAGAGGACTTCTTAATGGAACTGGTTTAAGTGTTCGGCGTAACGTGATGAGTTACGTCTTTCGAGTTCAGGGGTTATTAGGTTTCCAGTTCTTTAGGTTGTCTGTACCGCCTTTACGTTATTGCAGCCCCCGAGATATTTATAGATTTTACGGGAAGAATGATTCACTGCTATTAAGAAGATTTCCCAATTTTTCGGATATACACTTCAGGAGTCATTTCATCATTTCTTTTTCCCAAGAAACGAAATACTATTTGTCTCTATTACAGACACGGTACATAGTATTTTAACCCACTTACATGATAATAAAAAATAGTAGAAAACTGAAGTACATATTTGAGTTGTTTATTTTGAAAGTGACCCAAGTCCATTTAAGTTTAAATTGAGATATTTAAGAGTTTGCGTTTCCATGAAATTAAAAATATATGTATAGGATACCAATGTATCACACTCTTAAGTGTATCTAAGAGAATTAAATTCACAATTCCTATTAAAATAATAGCAATTATTATGTAAGTGAGTAATATATGTAATCTTACCAAGAATTGACTTAAGCCACTTTCAAAATTAACAACTAGATTTGTCATAAAATTTGAAACATTCCAAGTCCATTCTATATAATTTTAAATGCTTCAAATCGAAAAGCCAATTATTCAATTTATTTTATATGTCATTACAAAACTTGAAAATTAATATTTACGCAATTCAGAAAATCTTCTAACTATATATATTACATAACAATTTATTCCTCCTTTACATTTTGTGTATGCGGGAGGGATTTAAAGATTCATGGTGCTCCGGTAGTATATATCGTATAGTCTATCATATCCTCGTATTTCGCTGTTGTAATTTGTCTTATCTCTATATATAATAAAATTATAAAGTGGTGTCAATACAATATTTTCGAATTTTCTTGGTCTATCCCGACGTGGTAATAAATTCAGTATTTTCATCCATTGAGATCTTATAGAAAATTTTATATGGTTCATTTCTCAAAAAACGCATCCAGCAAATTTGAACCAATTTATTGTTTCTCCGTTAGAAATCTTTACCCTTTTAAAAATTGCATCAGTAAGTATATTTTTGATTGTCTTTCTTTGCTATGGTCTAAAGATTAAGCAAGAAAAATCTAGTTTTTGAGTTGCTGGTGGTTAAAAAATTTTCTTAGACACTCACTGTCCTAAACATTGTTTTCATTATTGCTCACGAGGTAATCTTAGAAAAGTAAAATTATACCCACACCGAAAAGCTTTAATTTAAAGGGATGTACTTTCAGTGCAGTAGATTCAAAACGTATGTGAGCACTTTTCGTATTTTGGAGAAATCGTCGATATTTAAACTACGATAATTTTGTTGAAAACAATAGTACACTAATAAACATAAATAAACTTATTTATATCGATCGTAATATTGTTAATAAAAAATCGTTGAATGCTATCGGCGCTGTATTTAACGATCGAACCGTAGCGCCGATAGCATTCAACGATTTTTTACTAATAAACATAGTCTCAATTTAAAGCTTAAAGCATCTACTTCTACTAGCCATTATTCATTTTTCCTTAAGACGCTCTTGCACCACGTGACAGGTGGAAAACCGAAGATATGTTTAATCTCGAGAATACTACCAATTGATGCGTGTCTAAAAACATTGAAATTTTTTTTTCGTGAATCAATCTTCCGAAGATTTCAAGATTGAAGTTTCCTCTTTCACAACGACATAAAAAAACTTGATGTACGATTCTTTTTAGGCGTTTTATTCAGATTTAAATGGAAAGTTGTCAGCCAAAATCTTACATAAATTTTTAAGATGTCGAAGATCATTGACGAAAAAGATTTGTTAATGTTCTTACAGAGGTTTCAATTTATAACATTTTTGAAAGAAGGTAGCGAAAGTAAAATCTTCAAGCTGTAGAATGAGTCCATGTTTATTAGTGTACGATTGTTTTCTACGAAATTACAGCAAATGAAATATCGTCAATCTCACGAGAATTGGAAATTAATTATTTTAAAAGCTTGTCTTTTCTTCTTCGATGATTTCAGAAAGAGATGCCGTAGACTTGATAGAAAGAACTGGAATGCAAGAGACACCTCAGGGAGTGACAGTTATCGAAAGTCGTTGTCACAGGAACGATACGACCGCGTACGAGATCTCAAGCAGCGCGTTACTGCCAAACAATACGAATGCTCTGTTCCCTAACGGCATAGCTCGTGATTTTTCCATCTTAGCTGTGGTCAAACCAAAGATCGGTTTGTAATCATTTCCATCAATTTCATCCATTGGTGCCATATGTTTTCGGTGCTGTAATGTAATCAAATATAGTAGGGCCTCGATTATCCGAATCTCCTATGTCTGACATCTTTAGTATCCTAACATGCTTCAAATAAATAACTGAATCCAATTATTTTAGAACTTAATGAACATTCAATCTAGCACTATTACAGAGCAATTATTCTAACACGCGAACAGTCGCTTTCCTTTGTTCAATTCGGATAATTGAGGTTCTACTGTTATTAGAAAACAACTTATCTTACGATACGACAAAAAATTAGGATATCCGGTTGGCACGCTGTTTGCCATCTACAGTGACAGTGGTGAAGAACAGTTGGTGCTGTCATTGGGCAGTGACATCAACGTTTACTACAGCACAACTCCGGATGACGAGGACAAACCGATTTCATTTGGAATTGATATCTCTGACGGACAGTGGCATCGTTTAGGAATCAGTATCAAAGGGGATGCTATCACGGTGATCGTTGATTGTAATCAGCAAATCACGAAAGAATTACGTAGAAACACGGAGGAGACGATCAGCACCAGTGGCATCATAATCATCGGTCAACAGATCGTCGACACCAACGTATATTTGGTTCGTAAACAGAAATCAAGCGAATAAATCCAGATTCCGCAAACTGATACTTATCTCCATGGGTACCGTTGATAGGGTGGTTTAGAGTTGTTGAAAATCGCACCAGTTCCAGACGCAGCTTACGAAATTTGCACGATATTCGCACCGGATTGTAGGAATCAGACGAGATACTCGTTCGAAACAAGTAATTACCCAAATGTTCACAATTATTCCGGAGGGACGTTTCCGACTTATAGACCGTACTATGGAACGAACTACAGCAATGTCAACTTACCTAGAAACTATGGCAGAACGTCTACCACAATGTCTGGTTTAAACAATTTCCTTGACAATCAAAATGAAACTTCCGGCATTAGAACAAAAGAACTTTACTCCGAGGAATACGAAGAGAACAGCCGAGAAACATCGATCGATGATGACTCGAGATCAACTGTCCAAACGTTTCAAGATAATCAATATGTTGTGAGTCATTTGTCGTACTTCTATTTAATTATGTCCGGATAAAGCGAGGCTTACTTCTTGCCTTCTACTTTCTTTATTATGCAGGGTTTATTATACAGTCACCAAAGACTTACACCGAAAATATCTCCGTCGTTTCTAGTAGTATAAGCAAACGTTGCAGGCATATATTTTCCGATATTGCAAGGTCATCATCGGTTTTTTTTAAATGGAACGACTTATTTTGATTAGTGAACCATTATAGCTAATGAAAAGACAAATTCAGCCATGTATTGTATAATACGTTAACCTTCGAATGAGTTATTCTTCACAAAGCATAACTTAATTTACGAAGACCATGTTCTAGCTTACAGTACTCTATCAGGGTTCCGTTGATGTAAACACTTCTCTAAACTTCTCCGTCACAATAATTGTCCCACTGAATCAAACATTATCTGTCTCAAACATTTTCTTGTATTACTCAAAGCAACGGAGATATTTTCGGTGTAAATCTTAGGTGTGCGTCATCCTGTATAAGTTTCTGTTTTCAAAAATACATTTTCATAGGTCGATGGTGTTGGCTCAACTGTAACCGAAAGATACCGAACAACGGTGCCAGAAATATCCGAGACCACTGGAAATTTGTTGGGTGAAGCTTCAGGGACTTATTACGGTCTCAACTATTATAATAGTCGAGGCCCACCAGGGCCACGCGGGTTTCCGGGACCTCCGGGTGTACCTGGAGGACCTGGCAAGAAAGGAGAATCAGGAAGAGATGGGATAGGGGGTTTACAAGGCGCGCCGGGTCCGCCTGGTAACGTTTTCATAATACCGTCAATGAGCCAGCAAGGCAACGAGAAAGGACCAGATTCGCAAGCGGAAGCTTTGAGGCAGATGCTGTCGCAGCATTTGTCGGCCATGAGAGGAGCCGAAGGTCCGACAGGCTTGACAGGTCTGCCAGGCCCTGAAGGTCCTCCTGGATCTCAAGGTCAGAAAGGAGAACCTGGCGAAGTTGGGGAACCTGGACCGCGCGGAGAAAGAGGTAAATTCCATGAAATTGTTGTGTCTTCCATAGTGATCGATAGACTGCGGATTTGATAAGTAAAAACAATTTTAATCTAAGGAAGGTTAACATAATTTAAGAATGCCAATCTATTATTCCCAGCTTGTTAAAGCTATTAAACCTTTGCCGTATTTTAACGAGTCAGACTTCTGAAGATTTTAACAAAGTTTAACAAATATGAATGTTACGTCTTTCTCTTTAAATGAAGGTTTGATTCGTTTGTAATCAATATTTAAGAATTAAAATAAATGCGGCCATACAAAAGATATAAATTTCTTTTTTCTTCTACGATACTTTTGGGGACAAAGACGTTTTAATCGTTGTAACTGTAAATGAATTGATATGGCGAGGGATTAAAGTATAAATGAACTGTCTATATCGCTTCAGCCCCTTGCAATTAAGGCAAACATTTTCACTTTGCAGAAAGATCCGTTGTCTAGCGATCAAGTAGTAACAAGGCAATATACCAAACTTATTGTTAGACCCATCGATTTGTGTAAAATTAATCAAGTTCTTAAATTTTATAGGAGTGCCTGGAACACCCGGTAGAGAGGGTAGACGAGGTCGACCTGGAAGAGATGGCGAAAGGGGTGTAAGTGGTCCGCCTGGAATAAAAGGCGAACAAGGTGCGCCTGGTCTTCCAGGATTACCTGGCGATAAAGGCGAAAGGGGACCTCCGGGTGCAACCGGCGAACCTGGTTTGCCAGGTCACGAAGGAATGCAAGGTGACGATGGTCCTCCCGGTTTACCTGGTTTACCTGGCGAAATGGTAACGGAAACACTATAAAAGATGATTTGTAATTCTATTGAAACAGTAATGAAATCTTATATCTCTTCGAGATTATTTTAGGGTCCTAGAGGATTTATAGGATCTCGAGGATTTCCAGGTTTGCCAGGTAACCCTGGAATCCCTGGAAGTGAAGGTCCACCTGGAGCGAAAGGCAATACCGGGCCACAGGGTGCGCCGGGCGGTCCTGGACCAATAGGACCATTAGGACCTGTCGGACCGCCTGGACCACAAGGCCATTTAGGACCAACTGGATTAGTGGTAAATTTCCTTAGAGATTACATGTTTGTGAAAAAAGATATCTAACGGATTGATGTTTCGATGTATGTAAATGTTGCAGGGACCACAAGGGAAACCAGGAATTCCTGGTCTTTCAGGAGCGGACGGGCCACCTGGTCATCCAGGGAACCCGGGAATTCCTGGAATGAAAGGTGAACAAGGGCCGCAAGGACCGCAGGGTGCATTAGGTTTTCCTGGAGTCCGTGGCGTGAAAGGTGACGAGGGGAAACGTGGAACGCCTGGCGAGCGTGGGGAAAAGGGCGGAAGAGGGGCAGACGGAGAAAAAGGTGATGCTGGAGCAAAAGGAGAACCCGGTTCAACTGGGCCACAAGGAATTCCTGGACTGGAAGGTTTAGAAGGGCCAAAAGGTTTCGAAGGACCGCGGGGTGAAGCAGGATCAGTTGGTCCCCCTGGAGAGAAAGGTAAACCTGGCTCTCCAGGTTTTATTGGATATCCTGGCAACGGTGGTGAAAAAGGTGACAAAGGTCAATCAGGAAGACCGGGTCCTAATGGAGATAAAGGAGAAAGGGTAAATCGAAGTCGTGTCTCAATACACTTATATAATGTGAAAGTTAAATAAAGAATTCAATGCAAAATTGTTGCATTCTAGGGAAACAGCGGTGCATCTGGAGAACGTGGCGAAACGGGACCTAGAGTAAGTCGAGAACACCAGTTAAAAGAACAATATAACAATATAACATTTAACAGAAAACATCTGTTAAAACAATCTTCAAGGATAAGACTTTCCATAAACCAGTTCGACTATAACATTTCGAAACATAACGAAACAATAATGAACTCTTCTTACAAAGGGTTTTAGGGGTGTTCGTGGAAGACGAGGTGCCGAAGGTTTGCCTGGACCAAAGGGTGATACTGGACAACCAGGTCCTCCAGGATTACAAGGAGATCCTGGCCAACCCGGTGTTGAAGGCCCTCGTGGCTTCGTAGGACCTCAAGGACAAGCTGGTTTTGATGGGAAGGATGGAATTCCTGGTCCAGCTGGAGAACGTGGACCGGTTGGTGATTCGGGACCACCAGGACCTCCAGGATCACCTGGTGTCATAGGACCACAAGGTCCAGCTGGTGAACCTGGTCAGCCAGGGGAGCCTGGAAGTCCTGGGAGTCCTGGAATTCCTGGAGAGACAGGGCCACCGGGAGAACAAGGAAAAGAAGGACCAACTGGACCATCAGGTTTGCCTGGTAAAGAGGGCCCTCCCGGCCCTGGAGGTTTACCAGGATTTCCTGGTGAACGAGGACAGAATGGTTTACCGGTTTGTCTTATAAGAATATCTAATACTTAAAATTTTGTTTGTATAAATAAATCTATAAAAACTTTTATTTCATTAAACCCTTATTTTCTGTAAATCGAAACAATGTTTTCTTTTTAAATACAGGGAATGCCAGGTGGAAAAGGGGAATTAGGATTGCCAGGATTTCAAGGTCCACCAGGCGATAAAGGCGCGCAAGGAGAACCTGGGAAAGATGGGAGTACTGGACCTCAAGGCACTCAAGGTCCGAAGGGACCATTGGGACCACCTGGTCTGAAAGGGGAAAGGGTACAAACAATGACATATAAACAGCAATTGTGTGATATTATATAATAAACGAAAAGAAAATGTATCTTGCGTGTTTTGATGCTAGGGTGAATCAGGTCTACCAGGACCTACTGGGCGTGACGGTTTGCCAGGACAACGTGGAGTACCTGGTTCACCAGGTCCTGTTGGCGTTCCTGGTGAAGATGGTGATAAAGGAGATATTGGTCCACCTGGTGAAAAAGGTTTTAAGGGATCTCAAGGAGAAATGGTACAAACGATAATATTTTTAATACCTGTTTATGAAATACGAATGTATGTATTTCATGCACCGCTGAAATCTTCTACAGGGCCCTCCTGGATCACCTGGCATACAAGGACTTCGAGGCGAACCTGGATCGATTGGTTTACCTGGTGAAAAGGGACCACCAGGTGAAATGGGAAGACAGGGTCCAAAAGGTGAAGATGGCCCAGTTGGTGCACCAGGTACATCTGGCCCAGTAGGACTACAAGGATTACCTGGCCCAGCTGGATTGAAAGGAGAAGTTGGGGACACTGGTATAACTGGTCCAGCTGGACCAGCTGGAAGTCCTGGGGAACAAGGTCCAAGAGGACACAGAGGTCCTGAAGGTACACAAGGCCCTCCTGGACCGGAAGGACGCCAAGGAGAGAAAGGGGAAAGCGGGGTGTCAGGACCTCCGGGAGCGATCGGTCCTGAAGGAAAAATGGTAAAACTACGATTATATTGTATATATTATATATATATTTCATTAATTTTTCTACAACAGCAAAGTGACGCTCTTAAATATGCATAATAGGGTGAAAGGGGTCCTGCAGGTCCTAAAGGAGAAGAGGGAAAAAGTGGACCGCCAGGACCTCCAGGTATTCGTGGAATAAGTGGCCCAGAGGGACCGAAAGGTCATTTAGGGCCCATTGGTTTTCCTGGACCTCCTGGCGAGCCAGGTTTAGTTGGTCCAAAAGGGGATCCCGGTAAATACGGTGAGGATGGCAAGCCTGGTGATCCTGGACAACCAGGAGAAACTGGACCTCCAGGAAAAGAAGGATTGCCAGGACCACCAGGAAAACCGGTACTAAGTTATATAACGCCCAATCTTGGAATTATGAAATTATATTAATACATACATGCATTCGTAGGGTTCAGAAGGTCCGGCAGGATTGCAAGGTGGTCCAGGCTCGCCGGGTGAAAAAGGAGATATGGGTTTACCTGGGGTGAAAGGACTTCCAGGTCATACAGGACCTCAGGGTTTACCTGGACCACAAGGTTTGCCAGGTTTAAGAGGTCTTCCAGGACTTGCAGGAGAAAATGGACCACCTGGTATGCCAGGAGCAGTTGGTGTACCTGGGAAGGCAGGACCCGTTGGACCTAAGGGCCCGAAGGGTGATAGAGGTAGAAGAGGCTTGAAAGGGCATCGTGGAGACTTAGGTCATTTAGGTATCAAAGGCGAGCAAGGTGAAAAAGGAGAGCAAGGACCGCGAGGAGCTACTGGATTCGAAGGACCTAAAGGTGTTCAAGGCCTGCCTGGATTATTTGGACCAAAAGGAAATGATGGGCCTCCAGGTCTGCCTGGTATGGAGGGCCCACCTGGACCAAAAGGGAATGCTGGAAATGACGGACCAAAGGGTGAAACGGGACTTCCTGGTCCTCCTGGTCCACCTGGCCCACCAGCAGACCAACCAATGATTCCTCCAGAATTACTATTCAGTAGGGAGCACTTACTGAGAAGAAAACGAGACGTTTCGGAAAATGTGTAAGAAAATTGAATCTAATCTTCAATGAAGTGTAGCGTGTACAAATATTGGTAAATGTTTACAAAGGGGGACCCAGTTTCGATCGCCTTCGTCTTCAGTTTTTTGCGAATATCTTGAAAACTAATTGTAAATATTTTTGTAAATATTTACCAAAACATTTTCACAGATCTATAATGCTCCGATTGTTGCAGGAATGATTCAAACGAAAAAGATAAGATTTCTGAAGCTTTAAATAATGATAATCTTGCCGAAGAGGAGTTAGGATCTAATTTCTTGGACATGTATAGTTCGATATACTCTATGAGGCAAGAATTAGATCGAATACGTAAACCGATTGGGAGTCGAGAGAATCCTGTACGAACTTGTAGGGACTTGTTTTATGGACATCCACACTTTAATGACGGTTGGCCTTCCCTTGATCATTACTAAACTGCGGATCTTTATGCATTCATGGCTTCTGGATATTTTCAAAAAATACTAGAATATAATATTTGACGAAATTTAGTAAGATTTTAATTATATTTCAGATCTACAGAAAGGGTACTTATTACTGAAAATAATATTAGATGATTGCAAAAGTTCGTGCCTGATATGAAAATAAAAAAATTCAATGCTTAAATTTTAAAGTTTGGTTAAAGATTGGTTAAATTAAAATTAAAAAATGGTTAAATTTTCTACCATTAGAAAAGAATGGTAACTATATGTTTAATTGATTAATAAAGTTGTATTCTTTAAAATTTAACCATAGAATTTTATTTTCAAATCGGTAACGAACTTATGCAATCATTGATATTTTATTTGATACCACTTTCTTTAAATTCATCTAGAAGAATTGCAAATTGCATAGATATCCGCAGTCTAATCATTACACATAAAGTTTTGCGATATTGTCAACGAGATAACAATTTGCAAATGTTTCGAATACAGGCTGGTACTGGATCGATCCAAATTTAGGAATGGCCGATGACGCTGTGTACGTTTATTGTAATATGACGAACATGGGTGAAACTTGCGTGTTCCCTGACGCTCATGTGAGTCCAAAGCCAACCATTCCATGGAGAAAAGAAAACAACGAAACAGATTGGTATTCGAATTTGCACGGTGGATCTAGAGTAAGTATAGATTTGTTAACAAATGTGCGAGACGTAAACGACTTTTTCATCACGTTACTAATATTACAGATTACATACGAGACGATTGGCGTGGTGCAATTGAATTTCCTGCGTTTACTGAGCGAAGAAGCTTATCAAAATTTCACTTACACTTGCGTCAACAGCGTCGCGTGGTACAATGCTGCACATTTAAATTACGATACCGCGCTGCGGTTACTCGGTTCGAACGAGGACGAATTTTCATACACTTCTACCAAGCCGCAAATCATAACAGACGGTTGTAAAACGCGCAAGGGCAAAGGAGAAACTATATTCTTAGTGAAAACGAACAAATTAGAACAATTGCCGCTGATTGATTTTTATCTGATCGATTACGGTTCGCCACATCAGGCGTTCGGTTTCACGTTCGGGCCAATTTGTTTCCGGTAAATTGAACGATCAAATTGTCATTGGCAAGACTGAATTGTAACTATACTACATTGTGTCTTCCATTAATTTCTCTTCGCGACAAGGATATTGAAATAATTAACATTTAAATTATTAACAACTTACATGTACTATCTCGCGCGGAACGTATGATTAATTGTAAGCAGCACACTACAGTGAGATTGCCCAAGTACCCTGTGAACTCAACCCTTAACTGGTATATTGAGGTTTCTCGTAACTAGACTGCGGATCTTTATGCGTTCATGGCTTCTAAAAATTTCCAAAAACGGGTGGAATATAAAAATCGACAGAATTTAGTACAATTTTTTTTGAGATCTGCAAAGGCTACTAAACTGGAAATAAGATTGTGTTTCACTCCATTTTCTTAAAATTCGTCTACAAAATTTGAAAATTGCATGAACATCCGCAGCCTAGTATTAACCCTAACAATATTTCTGTACATTCCTGTACAACTTTCGCTACTCTATTGTACGATAATTGCAAATATCGAGTTTGTTTAAGTTTTTTAGAATATTTGGAATATTCACCTTCTGCACTCGGAGCTGATGAGTATGTAACAAGGCTGTATGAATAGAACTGAGAGCAGTCAGGTGTCGAATAAGAAAAGAATAAGTAGGCGCAAAGATGCAATGCTCCACTTGTGATCATCCAATGGTTGGCCACCCCTGATATAAACAATATTTTGAATAACGGTACAGCAATTGTTAGTAGTACGTCATAGTCGCTATTCGAGTGCTGAAGGTTCAGTCTTTAATTATACAGGGTGTGAAGAAGTTGTTCGGGCCTGTTCTAATATTCGCAGGAAGTAGAATTGGTCGGTCATGAACAGACGCACTAGCCGATTCCTATCGAATGGCACCCCATTCGCTGAATTTTCAAACTAGATTTTCTCGAAAACGAAAAACATCGTACCTTTTTTCTTCAACTTAATTTTTGATGTATTGGGGTGGCAAGAAAGTAATTTCGGTATTTTAAGGTGAAATAAAATCCAATTTTGGGAAAATTTTGAAGCCAATAGATTCACCTTCATGCGGCTTCTACTATTATAGATCGGTCACACCCTGTATACGTAAAGTTATCTGAGAAAATGTATACAGAATTTTAGATGTCCTAATATGAGTAAGCACTGTACCATTTAAGGGTTAAATCTTTTCGGTTTACATATGTACTTGAGGAAACAAGAAGCGTGCCATTCAGAACTTAAGTCGAGTGTAAGTTAAAGATTTTATTTATATACAGTAGAATACCTTGCTACGTGTCCGAATCAGCTTCACTGCCACTATAAACGTATGATGTGTATCTACATGATATTTTACATATACAGGCCGACTATTTCATATGTTTATAAATAAAATGCAATAATACAAGCGGCTTCTATTAGTTAACGAAACCACCTTATTCTAACTTAACAATGTACTTATTAAGCTAGTACGAAACAACTCAATTTTAGATACATTACGAAAATCCATGAAATTCATTTGAATAGAAGGAACATGGCCGCTACACAATTTCTTGCATAATATAGAGGACATTCACCAAGTGGTTCCGTGGTGTAGCGGTTATCACGTCTGCTTTACACGCAGAAGGTCGCCAGTTCGATCCCGGCCGGAACCATGTTTCTTTTTGCTACTTTCTTTTATCATTTTAATATTCATTTTTCTGTTAATAGTAATCTAAGTTATTTTTAAATATAACCATGGAACACAATCGACAAAAAAAAATCCTTTTACAAAATAGTTACATCAAAATATTTTACGTGTTTACTGTTTCAATTGTATTATGTACAAATAATTTAGTTTAGATTTTATTAACACCAAATTCAATTCATATTTTTATATAAGAATTGTCTAAAATATTTATGTTTGTACATAATGATTTCATATCACCAGACTCTGGATTTATGCATTCATGACAAAAATGAGTAGATGTGATTTAAAACAGTGAAAAGATTAGAAAACTTTAAGAGTATTAACTCGTTGCTCTCGGAGATATTTTAATTCGACAATTAAACATTTCTTCCGATCTAGAACAATTCTATTCTATGATTTTTTTTGTTCTGTGGATATGAAATTATACCATATACAATACTTAAATATTTAGTAATTGATTAGATAACAACATATTTAATAATGTAAATAATATTTTGGTGACTCTGAGTCACCATTTGAGAGATAAGGATTAATATTTATATTATTTTCACTACATTAAAATTATGAGTGAAAAATATAAATTTATATTTAGCTCCTGTGTTTTGCAATATTGATGCAAAAACTTTTTATTTTAGTTTAGTTTTGCATAACGATTCGGAGTCTGGATGTCACAATAGACTTGCATAGTTATCTTCGTAATAAGTAAATTTTAATAAACATCTATTTAGTAAGTAAAAGCTTAATTTATCACTGGAGATTTACCGAAGGGAAAAGCGGCGCGCGTTTCTCGGATACATAGTTACGCAAGCCACATTGATTCGCATCCTGGAAAGGCTGAAAGCAAGAAGCGATTCAGAGGGAGGGGAAACCGAAGGAATTCGCGAGAATGGTGTTATATGTATGCGTGGGCGAACCGTGAGAAGAGACAGGTGGTATCTTGTCGTGGTGGTCGACGATTCACACTTCCAACTCATTCTCTTCTGGTGACAAGAAAACCAAAGTGACAGTACAGGGCCGCTTTTATCGTGTCCCTTCTTCTTTTTTTCAGTAACTCCAGTGATATACGATGAGTAGATTGGTTACATTTTGACGTCATCCGCAGTCTATTATTACTTTTTTCACAGTCTTCTTTATGATTCATCTTTCATATTTTATTTATCAACATACGCTTCCGTTTGTATTATCCGTTACGTCTTCATTGGACGCATTGAACATAAAGTAGTGGTGGGATTTGAATCATTTCAAAAAAATTCGAATCACTTGCAAGATGATTCATAGCTTAGAACTCTTTAAAGTCTTCATTGTGTTGAAAATCTTGATAGCCTTAAAACTTTGGAAGGTTTGTAAGAATTGAAACTCTTGAAATATTACATCTATCACGAAACAATGTCAGACATCATCATGTCAGTATTGGGATGAATAACAGTATGAACGTATCAATTATTATTATAAGAAGTATAACATTTATTAAGATTATCAAGACTTAAAATTTTCACGACTTCAAGACTTTCAAGAATTTCTGATTTCGAATAAATATTGATTTGATACGAAACTCCGTGGTGATTGATTTGTTCGAAAACTTTGCAAGACCGAGTATTGAATGCCCATCACTGGGTCTAAGCATGAGAATACACATACGAAAAGTCAAATATAATATAGTCTTATCATTAGATTGCGAATCTTTATACATTTATGGCTTCTGAGAATTTGGCAAAAAGGGTAAAACGTAAAATTCGACAGAATTTAATACAATTTTTATTTACTTCAGGTCTGTAAATAGTCTGCTATGATCTACTATCACTGAAAATAATATTCTATTCCAGTTTCTTAAAGTTTCTCTGCAAAAATTGAAAATTGCATAAACATCCGCAGTCTACTTATCACGTATGTGTATAAAATTGTGAGACGTACTTTTACTTCACATTGTAGAACATTTTTAAATCGATTAAAAGTAAGAACGTAAACAGTTTAAAATTAATAAAGACGTTTGGAAATCATAAATATATGATTTTTATGAGTCAAACTCGTAAATAAAATAAATAAAAAACACGTAAATCTATTAAGATGTTCTTATAACGCTGTATACCTAATACAAAACTTTTGGAAATTCTGAAACTATAGCTCAATTGTCGAACTATTTTATTTTCTCAAAGTAATACGTATCTTTAATGTTGACGTTTATTTGATATGAAATGAAATTATTTTAATGGTGCTTGAAACAATTTAGATCTTTCACGAAAATTTTGATAGACCTTCTGTAACAATATTACTAACACATTCATCGTAATGAAATAATTAGACATTAATCAAATACTTATTTTCTAACCAATCTAAGTTTATGCAATTTTTAATTTTTGCAGGCAAATTTCAAGAAAGAAAGTAGCAGTCCCTATAGATCTGAAATAAATAAAAATCGTATTAAATTATGTGGAATTTTATATTCTAGCAATTTTTGAACATTTTTTCAAGTTATAAATGCACACAGATTCACAGTCTAGAAGTAATTATGTATTTTTAAACAAACGTATCTTAGTGGTGTACGACATGAAAAACTTTAATCGACAATTTACGAATAAATAAGATTTGGGCAAACACATTTCACGGGACCCATTTCACTGGATAAAGCGTACAATACACGCAACGTCGAAAGGGAACGCAATCCGAGTTCTCTTGAAACGGAGCCGTCCCTGTCGTCGAACAGCCGCGCAAGAAACGGTGTGGGGGATAAAAGGTTTCCTTGTTTAACAAAATATCGTCTCCGAGCCATTAGCCCGACCGTTGCCACTTCAACGCGATTTTCTGCTCCTGCCACGTCGAGGATGTGCTTCAGGATCTGCAGATCCTTCGACCTATCAAGTGCAGACTGCTTGCTTTCCCCCAAGCGGAGTCGATCCGATGCAGTTAAAATTAATTTTTTCTGTTTACCACTTCCTCTCGCATTTTAACCTTTTTTACCTAGTCTTAATGCTTTTCCAAAATAGTATCGGATTTCATATGAATTCTTTGATAGAGCTATTTAATGCAGTCATTACATTTCAAAATTTGTTGGAGGAAGGTTAAAGGTCATGTGTACACATAAATCAATAAACTGCAGGTGTTAGCACACGAAGTAACCTGTTAACAAATTCATGTGTAGCCAGCGGACTTTGTGCGGACATTTATTACAAAAATGAGTAGGTGTAATTTATAATACAGTAAAAAAACATTAGAAGAATTTTGAAATACGAACATCCATTAAACATGTTTAGTTTACATTATATATTTTTTTTATTTTTATTTGTTATTATATTTATATATAATATTACATTATATATAATAAACATTAAGAAAGAAAATAAATTTCTATGTCAGTCCAGTTTGTTGCAAATTAGGTGAAAAAAAGTTATTTCGCATAATAATCCGCTGTTTATTCATGTGCAACAATGAGAACTGAATATAAATTCATATTTGCAGTTATTATTAGGTATACAAGTGAATTCGTAGCTTGAACAATTAACTGTTTGTAATTTTGTGTTCAATTCAAATTTGCCAGCCGCCATATTTCAGATTTATTAACTACTTGTGAGGTGGAGTAAAAGCATAGAATGTGTCGGGGAATAGAATGTTTATTTATGTTTGTTAATTAAGTAGTATATCAATAAATAATAATAAGCTACAGCAAAAATGTTGGTAAACCTTGTTCTTACTGCATCATGTCTCAACAAGTTACATCGGAGTGTAGTAACAATAAATTATAATAGATAATAATATAACGTATGAAGTACTTAAACAATGTAGACTACATTCGACACGGTGCTTATCTCATTTATTAATAATTAATAGAACACAATCTCTTGTAACATGTAAATGTTACTCTCTTGCAAGTGTACTCAAATGAAATGATTAAAACTTGTAAAAGGATTACGAGTGCGTGTGGACATCCGACAATAATGTTGCATTATATGCATAGACAAGAAGGTTATAATTATACCGCGGATCTTTATGCAAAATCAAAATTGTCTGCATCGATTGTAAAAAATAGAAACTAACCTGAATCTTAATTCTTCCCTTAATGATTTTAATAGAGGGGAAATCATTGAATATTGATATCTTCAATTTTTTATATTATCCATCAATTTTGAATTTAATCTACTCAATTTTGCTATAAATGAATCAAGATCGTCTAGTTATAATATTAATCCTCTTAAATATCTCTTAATTATTTTTAACTTTGATATAAAAACAATTCGTAATATCAAAGATATTATTAAGAACTCAATCTGTTTTTTTTTTAGAATGTAAATAATAGAATACAAAAATTATAAATTTTCTGAAGTCCTTTACGTTAAAAATAGTTATATGTATTGTAGTACTCTATCGATTTGGTAATTGATAACACAATTCCATATATTTGAAAATATAGACATGCAAATATGTAAGTGAACCGAAGATCAGTAGATGCATAATACATATCCTTAACGGATGACCATCATTGATTTTTATGCAATAATGAATCAAATATTCATTGTCGGTGTTGGTTATTACGACTGTCTCTCATAACAGTAATTTCACTGACCGCACCGTGTGAGAGAAACAGATGTCAATTCGCTAACATTTACCGCAGTAATTCCTCAGTAAGTTCACGATCCACGACTGCACCTTCAAGAACTTTATTAACAGTGAGTTCAAAAAGTATTCGAATACTAAATTTCTGATTTGCGTAAAATCACGGATACCGCGATGATATTGTTTAAGGTGGTAGATTTGTTTCCTGGACTGCAAGGGTGCGGGATTCGCGTACTTATTTCTTGATAATACAAAAATGAGGGTTTTCAGTAGTCAGGAAGATAAAAGATCGATCTAGGCCGCTATCGCCCTCAAAAATCCTATTTTTTCGTTTACGAGGCGTAATTTCGTAATTTGCACTATTCGACAGCATGTATCTATGAAAATAGCTACCGAATAATGTAAACTAAGCCACGCAAACGAAAAAATAGGACTTTTGAGAGCGATAGCGTCCTCGTTCTTTTATCTAGCGTTTTTTGACTACTGAAAGAACCCATTTTTGTATCATCACGAAATATCTATCCCCCTAATAGCTGAAATCAAAGCAGAAATTGCAATTTTTCATTGTTCATATTTTCGTCTTATATTGTAATGGAAAACCGCCCCTTAAATTTTCTGCCACCTGTACTCAAACCCTGTATAATACGACCGAAGAACGGCGATACTCGAATCGCTTCGCCCTTGCCCGTCCAATAAAACTATATTCAGATTTTCTTTAAATTTCAACTGTTTTTCCGTATACAATAACTTTTCCGGATTTACATCGACGACTCTGTACATCGCGGCCGCGACATGAAGTTCTCAAACAAGCTGGGGGCGGTCGACATCGTGTTGCGGCTGATGGAGCTTTCACGGCGGCATGGCACGTGGATTCTCCGCGTCGAATACTTTCTTCGATTATTAGGGGAAATACGCGAGGAGTTGACTTTGTCGCTTCCGGCGTCGCGTCGCGCTTCGCACAGCTTCGCACCGCTTCACCGTGTGTCGAGTATATTGGCGTTCGGGAAAAAAACTCTTAAACTATGTAATTTTCGAGTCAAGTACCTCAACCCTTAACTGGGCGTGCCTATAAACTTACGTTAGTGGGCGCTTGGGGTTTCTTGAGATCCCATTGTTATCATTGTTTAAACTGCAGAACTGGAGAAAAAATTCAAAATGAAACAATTAATGAAAATTTTAAAAACTAAGTAGACATAAACACGAAGGGAACATCATTTTCGAGGATTACATGAAGTATGGAATTTGTGTTTTTAAAACTGGAAAAGTTACTAATACAATAATTAAAGTTATAAATACATATACTATTTTATACCACTCGGGATCAAATAGACCCCATGCGCCCAGTTAAGAGTTAATACTTTCTGATATAAAATGCAAAGACGAATCGATTGGTAAATAAAAACAAATATTTTCTAATTACTTAAAAAAAATCTATTGGTCCCACCTCAGGACAGCAATGTTTCGTTTACCTTCGTCATATTTCTTAGAAACAGCTACTGTATACGATCTTCGGTATTCTTACAGTTATTGATACGTAGAATGTAGCAGAGTTGGGCAAAAATTTAATCAACGATTGACGAATAAATTTCTACTTCAATCGTTCATCGCAATTAACAATTAAACTCCTACTTTAGTCGTAAATTTCGACTAACGATTACATTCTTTTCCATTGTAATCGCCCAACTCTGGAATAAATCTGACGTACTGAAATGTATATTTTCTTCAGCTATTATATCATAGCATAAAGAATCACAGGGTGTCCTATCTTTTTGTCTCTGATTGTAAATTTGCAGATCTTAAGCGGCTTCTAGACGATCGGTATTATCGTCAATTTATGGCACAATATGGCAGGACTGATGACACTACAGTTACCATGAGGAATAAAAAGAAAGCAAGTTGAGTAGTCATTGCATTAGTTATACTTTAAAAAAGAAGGAGAAAAAGAAGCGCAGGTGGATGAAGGAACGGTTTAAAAGAAGAAATGAGTAGACTCATGAAAATTTGTTAAGTGATCTAAGAATGAGTGAACCAATTGATTTTCGAAACTTTCTACGACTAGATGATACATTATGTGATGAACTTTTGAGAATGGTTATACCTGATATTGAAAAAAGAAATACTATAATGCGGGATACTACTCCTCCATGTCAGCGTTTATCAATAAAAAACTACGTTATTTAGCTACTCGAAATACTTTCGTTATAGTTATAGTACTACACAAGTATTATATCTCCACAATCCATAGGCATAATTGTAATGGAAACTGGCACTGGATACTTTTCTTTATATTCCCGAAGCAGATATTCTTATAGTTAATTCTTTTTTATCGTGTCGCTATACTCTTGACATCCCATAAAGCAGGCAAGCTCTAATACACCTCGATACATTCCAAAATGAATTTTCTTCCTTCCTCTTTTTCCTTCGTAGCCATACTTGAAAATTCAATGTTCACGTTGCGACCGTGAAGATAGAACTGAGCCAATATCGCACAATATTACCCCCAGACGAAGCAATATTTACGAGATTGTACAAGAAAAATCAAACTCTCTTTGATTGGCTCAATATATTGCGGAATCTTTCAATTTGATTTACAGACGATCAATATTATTGTACAATATCAATTATTGTTCAATATATTTATCGCCTAGGGGTCGCTTTTCACTTTGATTTTCGGACTTTTTTCCATTGGACGACACACTGAGCGCTTCGCAGAGCTTCGCAGAGCTTCGCAGAGCTTCGCAGAGCTTCACGAAGAAGGGTTTCTCGGCTGGCCAGCGGAGACGGTTGCGCTGGTTCGACCCCGAAGTGCAGCCACACAACCACCACGACCCGACAGGGTGTACAGGGTCGCTCCGCCTGTCAGCCAATCGTCGGAGGTCCTCAGCTACCATGGTGCGCGCGCGATTGCTCCGCTGGGCGTGTTCCTCGCGCACGGAGCCGATCAACGGCGACGTTGCAAAGACCACCCCTGCTGCGGCGAGCAGAGACCAAAAATTACGAGCCCATAGATCACGCGCGCACCCTTCCGCACCAACTAGGCCGCCAGCACTCGCGACAAAGAATCTCCGGTCTCGATTCGCCCCCGGTCATATCCGTCCGTGATCAACGCTGTTCACACTTGCCGCTGTGCCGGATACCAAACGGTACCATGAAACAACCATCGGCCATTCGAACGTGAATAGCTAAAGGTCCGCGCCACCAAATCGTTTATTCCGCGAAACTGTCTGCTATCGATTCAACTTTTGCAGAAACAAGACTCTATACATCGTCAATTCGTGTCGATTCGGTTCGGAGATTCATGAAGCAGGATGTTGCTGATCGTTCTGATATTCCGGTTTATACATAGTGGTCTCGTATGTGTATTATGTAGTTTTTCGTGGCGCTGATTCAGATTTGACTAACGAGTGACTTGCACGTGATCGATACTTTCTCGTTCTTTTGTAGAAATTGTAATTTATTTTCTGTAGAATCTAGTATACGATTTTCGTTGGAATTTGATCGAGGATCCAAGATATCGTTGATTAGTATAAACATGACAGTTTTATTAAAATGTTTGATCGAACGCGTTATGGTTTGAAGCATGTACGTGCAGTTGGAAGTGATAACGAACAAGTAATTATATTTAGTTAAAGAGCTTCTTGGGAAAATCAAGATGGCTGCTGCCGTTGGCGTAGCAAGTTTGAAAGGGTCGTTGGTACAGACGTGCATGTGAATATCCGCAGTTTCTTGAGAAATAAGTGACACGTCGAATATCCGATACGCAGCAACGTTGAAACTCAAGAAAAATATCGTGTAGGTAAGCAGAACAATATGGTTTTATTTTGTTGAGTGTGTGCCTTGTTCATTCGTTCCAATCATTAACTTCTTACGCTACGACTGATTTTACGGTTTCAGTAATTAGAACTTCTTTGTAGTTCGTAAGTTAAGCCGTTCTGATTTGAGCCAATCGATCAAAGTTTTGCATAAAATATGAAAATCAAGCTGAAGTGTTGGTTAATGTTCCCTAAAAAATCTTTTCTTACAGTGTCTTTAATAAAATGTTAGATTTACTCCATTGTGTTAGGTTTACTGGGTTGCACACACCCTTAAAACAAAATTGATTTTATTGGAAGGGAAGGAAATCCTTCAGCGGTACAGTTATAGGTACAAGGTCTTCTAAAAGCATAAGAGTAAACCAGTTTGTAGGATTCATTGAATAAAAAAATCTGCATTATTATATATTAAACCTGTAATAGCATTTAAAATTACATTTTGGTTATTTTTTTCCAAAATTTCGTTTAAATAGTGAATAAAAGACTATATTTTATCATCGCTATATATTGTATTTATTAATTTTTAATTCGTGTGCACGATATCAATAACATACATTCGTTACTTGAAAATTTAGGTGGTTTTGTATACAAGTCGCGTGTTACGCAAAACTTTTATCAATTGCGATTCAAATCTTTTCTAAGATCATGAAAACAATCATGACATCTAAAATCACGATAATATTATAATATATAATAATATTATAATACAAGCATAATTGTTATCCACCAACAAACATTAATAATTTTCAAAGTGCTAACAACATTAAAAATGTTATGCAACATCAGTCTTCATAAAATGATATTCATATTTAGAGATAAGGTTATTTTAGCGAGTCGTTCTAAAGATTTTACACAAAACCTAACAAATATGCATGTCACGCGTTTCTTTTTGTACGAACTAAAATTTGATTCGTTTGTAATCAATATTTAAGCATTAAAATAAATGTAGCCATACAAAAAATATAAATTTTCTCTTCTCTTCTACGACATTTTTGGGGAGTAAAGAGGTTCTAATAACTGTAACTGTAAATGAAAAGATACGGCAAGGGGTTAACGATAAGATAGACTGTATGTTTATGCGGTTTCTTAGAGTATTCTAATAATGCAAAAAGTAAAATATTTTATTTCGCGTTTCAGATTGTTAGAATAGTAATAATTTATTTTGTTGATCAAATTGTCGACATAAAAATATTTTATTTTTAGGTTCAGATTGTTCAAATAGAAACATTTTATTTTCAAAATTATATATCTTATCTAAAATACTACTTTCTTTAAGGAAAATAAAATCGAATATATTAAATAGTAGGTATTCGAAATATTTGTTTCGCCAAATAATGCCCACTTCTGCCTCCGTACCCGACGCGTTTCCGTGGTAATACAAAACGATTAGGTGTCGCATGTGTTGTTGTCTGGCCAGTTCAGTAATTATCCGTGAGTAAACGCACCTGTAAGCCCGGTTTTTCGACGGCGAGGCGTGTAATTGTCAATCCACGGCTCGCCGAAATTGCCGCATAACGATCGTCACCAGTGTGACAGGCAAATAGACGCATATGTCCCGCAAGATATCCACATATGTTGCAGTAAGATTCAAGGCGAGCCGCTGAATTTTTCGCCAAGTGACAATGCTTTTTTTATCGCACGCAACGCATTACGTTTGATCGCTGCCACGGCAGTTCCGAATTCGAACGCGGCGAACCAACATGCCGAACCAATACAACACACCCCGAACCTACACACCGAACATTACCTCCGGGCGTTTCTGTTCACTTTAAACTCTGTACTTAGCAGCGCAAATTACACGTGTCTACCTGCACTCTACCCACGTAATTCATACAAAACCTTTGGGAAAATTCTGTCGCTCCAACACATGCGATGTTTGATCTGCGGATAATAAACAATCGTTACCTGTAATCCCTAAGGGTTTCTTCGTAGACTAATAACCGTGACGAGAAAGCTACGAAATAACGACTCGAATGAATTTGATCTACAGAGTTGGGCATTAATCAATTAAAATTTTAACTAAGATTGATTGATCATTCTGTACGATTAAAAAAGGTAATCATTGAATAATGACGACTGATTCAATCTACGGATGAAGTTAATAGTCAATCGTTGATTAAAAACAGAAATCATCGAAAAATTGGAGACTGATTTAATCAATTGTTGATGTTAATCGACACACGGACTATCCATAAATTGTAATAAGGAGGGAGCGAGAGACAGAGAGCGAAGATGGAGAATTGACAGAAATATATCTTAACAAAAACTCAGTTTACATTTTTTTTAATACGCATACAGTTTTTATTCTGTATTTCATCTCGAAATTTCAGTAGTTAATTATTAATTATTTATCCGATGGACGATTACAATTGAAAAGAATGTAATTGTTCACCGCTATTAATGATTAAAGTAAGTTTAATTGTTAATTGCGATTGACGATTGAAGTAGAAATTTATTCGTAAATCGTTGATTAAATTTTTGCCCAACTCTGTCTACAGTTAGAACCGTAATTGATCACACACACTTTAGATCAGAATAACATTTTTATGAATGTACTAAACGACTTTAATTTCTCTGTAAGGCTGGAAGAATTAGTTTAGTAAATGACATCTAAAAAAATATGTTACAAAAATGCATTTGGTCGGAATTGTGAAAAACAATAGTAGTAGAATTAGGACTTATCTCTCATTCTGTCTTTTCCTTTCTAGGACGCCTAGTTTACATTTATACTGTTTTAGCATCCCGTTATGGTTGTTAACATGTAATTTTTCCAGATTTTTCAAAGTGGGGGCACATAGTTAAAAAAAATCAAAATATCTACAGGGATTGCACTCCAAATACACCCTTTTGCAAATCAATTTCAACTTTTTACAAATAAAGTATTTTTAAGTAAGTTTTTATAAAAAAAAGATCAAATCAAATGTAAATTAATTGTTAAGAAATTCAGAATTTTATTTATTGCAAAGAGATACATCGAGTACTTATTTAAAAGTAGTTACCAATTCATTAACTTTTTAATGTGTGAAAACTTTGTGTGGATATATATATTCATTGTAGCCGTATTCTAATTGATAAATAAAATGAAAGGAGGTACATTTGTATTGTAATTATTTAAGCGTACTGAGTATGGAGTGTTTTGTTTCCCTCATAGTAATGACACCGTTCACGTGTATTTAAATAGATACATAATTAATTTCAAATATTCTTAATGGGTAAAATTGATTTGCAAAAAGGTGAAATTGATTTGGAAAATGATTCGGAAACTGTCCATGTCAAATTTCGATTCCGGTTCAACAAGTTAATGGAAGCATTGTCGATGTACAAAGGAGATTATTAATAAAATAATCGACAGTGAACGTTCGTGCAGTGGTTGTTCAACTGGTATTTCTGAAACCAGGAAACTATCTGACACACGAAATCACGGATATCTTGGAATAGTTATGTACATATGTACACGACTGTCGCGCAGTGCGTGTCCCACCGAGTCACGCAATCACTGCCACTCGTGTGAAACGTGCACGTGCACCACCGAAACTAATTTCACGCAGCCGTCATTGAATTAACATCGGTTTAGGAGTCAAATTCGACATCCTGTTCGTCTTCGAAACGACGCTTCTATGCCAACATCATTTTAAATTAGGTTGTCCCAAAAGTTTCTTTCGGAATGCGTTCTTTTAATATTGCTAAATAAATATTTGCTTGTCCCAAAAGTTGGTTTTCAATTCACACACGTATCTAATGCAAATTCATATTAAGAAGTACAAAACATTAACATAAAGGTTATCGCATTGTTTGTTTTTATTTAGCAACATTAAAAGAACACATTCTGAAAGAAGCTTCTGGGGCAAACCTAATACTTTCTATCTTTAACGTTAATTTATGTTTATCAATAAATCGTTAGAGTTTGAGCGATCGAAATTGTTAAAAAAAAAAAGTAAAGGATCTTAAACTATTCAATTCTCCTAGGCTTTTCCATTTCGAAACTATTTAACATTTTTGTACTTGCATTAGGGTAGTTATACATAAACAAAAATAAAACTTTATTTAGGCTTAAAGTTTGTTGACGAGTTGCAACATAAGATCACAAAAGATCATTCGAAATACTGAAATAAAGAAATAAATTCTTTTCATTTTATAAATAATATAAAGAATTCAGTTTGATTCGGCGTTTAAATTAAATCAATTCTTTTTAAATACTATTTCATTCCAATTATATTGTTCAAAGAATAAATAATGTCACCTCAAGAAGTGATTATTGAAGTAACTAAAATGATTATTTTTGTCCGAAACTTGGTGACTTTGATTTTTTAATGCGAAACATATAACCGCAAAATGATGTAAATGTTAACTCAACAATTTGAATGAAAAAAATATCGAAAAGTCACTGTTTGACTTGTCATTTTATCGATTCTTTTATCACTGTGTCAGTTTGACACCGAGGGACAGATTCAGTTCGTGAAATGAGGGACGGGTGAGGATTAAAATAATTATAAATAACTGCAAATAACAAACTATCTAGCAAAATCATTATAAATCATTATAATTAAAATGTTTCCCTAGCGAGAGTACGCTTCGTTTCGGATGGTTCCTGAGAATGCGGAGCAGAGGCTCAAGACCTTCATTATTATCTGGCAATGTCCAGAATATGATTCGGAACGAGGACACTTGTTTAAACTGTTCCTCATTCGTGAACACTAATAGTGTAGGGAAGATAGCATTTACATTACCGCTGTAATGTCTCGTACGTTTAGAAAAAAATTAATAGTGTAGGGAGGATAATTTTTGTTCTAACCGTAAGAGACATTAATACAGTGTTAATGTTTATTTTTAACATCTTCAAAAAATGTAAGATTAGGATTTAGCGCGTCTACCGTTTATATTACTTTCACTTTATATTACGATATACATTTCTTAATTTTTTTTGAAGTGTTATACTAATGTATGCTATGCATATAAACCAAACAAGGTTTACGGCATCAATAAATAAATAAATAACTTCAAATAATTTCCTTGACCGTTCTTATAATCCTAAATCTAGTAATTACTGACAGAAATACTTCTGCGGAAGTTCACTACAATTGTAGATTAATACGTAAACAGCGCCTCGTGCCACAGTTACATTAGCATTACGATTTCATTGATGATCTATTTTTAAAAGACCTCTAATTGCAATTAAACCCTTCCGAGAACAGAAGTCACGTCACGGGTGGTGGAGGCTAATGACAGCATTTGCATTGAACTCTTTAAGAATTCACCAAAAAGCTGGCTGGGGTGATAGGAAATGTGCTGTTAGACCTGAAACGAATTACCTGCAATTAAATATTTGCTGGAAATACCGGCACGTGATGAAACGTTTAAATAATTATAACGAGTTATGTTGGGTTGGAACAAAAGGTTGTAACGTTTTTATTAGATTTTTAATTCAAACATAAAAGTAAGATACTTACTTTTTAGTAAGATAATTGAATAAGTTTATTCAATAACATGATAAATTACCTTATAACTGGAAGAAAATATGTATTATTGAATAAATCTACGAATAACTATATTAATTTTAATCTAAAACGCTAAGAACTTTCTTTCCAATAATATTAGTTTGTCTCAGAAGTTTCTTTCGCAATGCGTACATTTAATATTGTTTCATCACACAAGTATATACAAACAACGTGATCATCTGTTTATTAACATTTCATTACTCGGTAATAAAACGCGCTAGGTTTGGGTTAACCTAACCTAATACTTGTGTGATGTAACAATATTAACCCTTATTTCACAAAGCAAGTAGGCAATAGTTTTCCTCAATCTAGTTTAACATGCAGTATAATATCATAAAATATAATAATTTACAAACGTAATTCTTTCTTAAAAATGGTCTAAAGTAAGATCGAAACGTTGAAGTTAACGTGGTAACGTGCAAAAGTGCTTTTAAATAACAATTGATCGAACCAGTGCGTCGATAGCATTAATATATTTGTTATAAAAACTCCACGATCTCTACAACTCTACGATCGATATAGGGAACTATTTATTAACCCTCAGCACACGAATGGCGACTCTGAGGCGTTAACAACTACTAAAAATTGCTGCACCATTATTCAAAATATTGTTTCGATTATTAAATATATCGGGATCTAATCAATTACTAATCATTTAGGTATTGTACGAGATATAAAATACCAATATTTTATATACATAGAATTTTTAAAATGATAGAAAATAGAAATATTCTAAATCGAAAGAAATGTTTAATTTTCGAGTTAAAATAGCTTCGAGTGAAAAGGGTTAATTGTACGCACTGCGAAAAAAACTTTTGGCACAACCTAATAAAACGGTAATATTGATGAAGAAAAGTATTTAATGTAAATTGTTTCTATTTTTTTGACCGAAAAGAGGGCCCTGAACTGCAGCCCATGCCTATATCCGCCGTTGTTAATTACTTGTACAAATCAGAAGTTAAGCACTCTTGGATATTATTGTAAAGAAAAGCATGAAAATCGGAAAAGTTTGAAGAAATTAAAAGTTTCGTAGAAGTCAAAGGGGCAGATGATACAAAACCGTTCCGCCGCCGGGTAATCGATCAGCATTTTTTATGCGAAAGGACGCACGTGACGTGACAAGGAAAAAAATTTGCATAGACTTTTGAATTTTCAATTGACAGTTTGCTCTTGTCCCGCAACGAACTTTCGACACCTTGCACTGCGCAGAACTATCGAAAAGTCATCGGGTTGGCATTAAGCAAAGTTGCGCCGCAACTGTGACCAGCTTGTCGAAGTTCTTATGATGGATGGACCTACATTAAGGTACCTCTGACTATAATTCGATCGCCTTATCAATTTATTCTTAATAAGTTGATTTTGAATTAATTTGATGAAGAATCTTTTCTGACTTCGATGGAGGACAATTTATTAAACGAACTGTTATTGATAGGTAGATCTTCATGTAAAATAAAAATGTTCGATGTGACTGTTAGAAATTATTTCGAATTAATTTGATGAGGATTCTTTTCTGACTTTGATGAAGGACAATTTATTAAACGAACTGTTATCGATAGGTAGATCTTCATACAAGATAACAATATTCGATGTGATGGTTAGACACAAAAATTGAATAGAAAGCTATTTCTTTTTTAATAATTCTGGTATGTCGAAAAATTGTATCGACGCTCTTAAATTCTTCTAATGCTTCGTGGATTTGTATTTCGTTTATTCATTTTTGTCATAATTGTATAAAATCTAGTTATCAATTAATTGAAGACGAATATTATTGACTAGACAGCGGATCTTTATGCAAAATAATTGTCTACTTGAATTGCAACAGACTGGAGTGAAATAGAAAATTATTTTCATTTTTAATATGTTTAATATGTTTTCTATTTTAAATTACACTTAACTTAAAACTTGTCTATGTGTTACCTCCTCTCTGATTTCAAAGACCTTGAAGTGTGTCGTTAAGGTTAACATTCTGAAAACATCTCCCTTTAAAGATTTTGACGGTCAAATTTAATTTACTAATAACTAGACTGCGGATCTCATTTATGGCTTATAAAATATTTTTAAAAATACTGTAGTATTAAGTTCAACAGAATCTATCACAACTTTTATTTATTTTGGATCTACAAATGCTATTACTAATGAAAATAGAATTTCATGGATACCATTTTCTTAAAATTTCTCTACAAAAATTGAAAATTGCATAAGCATTCGCAATCTATTAATAATCAATACTCTTTCCCAGCATATTAATATCAAAAAACCATTAGTTAAGGAGCTATTTTTATTTTTAGTGTTGTTACGAAATCACAACTCTGTGTTTTGAAAGTTTGCAACATGGTTCCATTCAAAGATTTTCTCTTCTCAATAAGTAGGTGTTTATACATATAAAAAGCAATTTTAACAACAATTTTGCGGCAAGATTCTCTTACAAATGTCCATCGATCTAGACGTGTAGATTCACCTCTAGGACGAATGACCTTCTGGATGATGATTACATTTTATACACTCTGTACAATTGTACATACATGCATTTACAGTATACGTTATATTTAGTAGGAGAAAGAGACTCTATTTGACTTTCCACAGTCATATCGAGTACCGGACAATCTGTCTTTGTAGAAAACACGACATATGTTATGTGCGTGCGTACGAGTACACACTTGGTAGGTGTTCGTGCGAACAGGGTTAAACAATCTGCTCTCCCCTAACTGGCGAACCAACAACATCCACCTCTACAGTGACTCCCACTAATATTCGGACACTCTTAAAAAGACGATAACTTTTTTAATATTGTACTATACGATTTGAATTTTTTTGGGAAGCTAAAGCAATTAGTTTGCTACAGGATGTGAAAATAATTTCATAAAAAATTGCAATTGATCGGAATTGTAGAAAAATACTAAAAGTTGCATTTTACAACTTTTTTATGTGGGCCTATATTGAAAATTTAAGAACTACGTTCTATCGATCTGTATCAATTAAACATATACTGAAAATTTCGTCAAAAAAAAAAATCGAACATGTCATACGCAACAACCTAATACAATTCTTTTCACTTAGATTTTTCAAGCACTCATTCTTTCCAACTGCATTTCATAAACCAAGAAACCAATTTTGTTTAAAGTATAATGTGCTTGAGTAAATAATCCTTACATTTAGAGAAGTCTTCAGAGATTACCTAGAATTTAACCCTTAGCACTCGGCTGTCCCCTCTGAGGCACCACTAAAAATTGCTGTACCATTCTTCAAAATATTGTTTACATTATTAAATATATCGGTATCTAATCAATTACTAAACATTTAGGTACTGTATTTGGTACATAATGTACCAATTTCATATCCATAAAATTGCAAAAATCATAAGGTATGGAAATATTCTAGATCGGAAGAAATGTTTAATTTTCCAGTTAAAATAGCTCGGAGTGCAAAGGGTTAACAATCATTCACAGCAGTGTATTTTATTTGAAAAAAAAGAGTTTCAGAATGATCATTTCTTTAGCTGCCTAGGCCGGAACCTCCCCTTGAGGAAGCTAATGATAATACGTTTGGTCCCATCGTCATTTGCCTATGGACAAAAAGCAGAGACAAGGAATGGTAGAACAATAGAATGATTTTCCTTTGATACCACCGTACACCGCTTCGTTCAACGATGTAGTACATTCGCGCGTTGTACATAGGCAGAAGGTGGTCATCGAGCAATGAAAATATTATGGCAGGTTAACGCTCACACGCGAGGACCGTCGCTCCGTTCCGCCAGGTTAGGGGACGGACTATTAAGAAGTCAGCCCCCAACCAAGATCTCCCTATGGACGATGCCACGCCGTGGTGGTAGTAATGACGGTGTCGGTGAAACTGGTCTCGGGACGGAGGGTGCGGCAAAGCCTGGTATCATCCGTCGGGACTCTCGGTGGTTTACCGTCGACGAGGCTGAGCAATGCTCCACGTCACCGATGCATTATTGAGTCTGTGAACCGTACAGGTGGCTCGGGCTGTCCTATTAGAACGAGAAAGACGGCGGAGTCACCCCGAGGGCCTCAACAAAGAGGGAACCCCATTATCCTTAGAGAGGAACAGGGAGAAAGGATATATGTAGAGGCCCGAGAGGTGGAGGACCGTCAGTCCGTTTCAGAAAGGGGTTACAAAAGTCACCAGGAGGGTGAACAGTACTTTAACTTGACATTCGTGCTGGCACGATTTTTTTTTTTGACTTTCATCACCATGCTCCGTGACTATCGTCAAAATCTATTAGATGATTACATACGTTCGTGCCCGAATTTCATAGATATCGCAAATTGTACTGCACGGCAGAGTGTAAAAAATTTTATAGTCACAATTCTTTTATAATTGTAGAAAAGAGTGGTGACTATATGAAACGTTTCTTTTGAAAGTGGCGCAGGTCTATTTTCGAGAAAAATCAAGCTAACAATTTTAATTAAAGAAGCAAATTGTAACTAATATATGTAAAAAGGAAATTAGATGGTTAAAAGAATGATACTTTTTATTTTGCAAGTGGCCTAAGTCCATTTGTCAGGTGTTTGATGTTAAGGTAGTAGCCTCCAGCAGACGTCCAGACCTCTAGCCTCCAGTAGAAATATTAAATTAGCTTTAACGTGGCCAAACATTGTCCAAACTGTTGAACATAATGTGGAAATCATAGATCATAAATTTTTAGTATCAGAACATTCGTTTTTAACGAATGACAGAGATTTTAGCGTCGTAGAAATGTCATTATAGAAAAATAATTTACAGTTTGTCCCCCGAGATTATTATAATATTATCAAGAAGTGCCGGAGAGATAATAACTTTATTTTAAATGAAATGAAACGAGAGGATTTCAAATCAACAAGATTTTTGGAGGATGCAATTGTTAAAAGGGTAAAGAATTCGAACGGAGAAACAATAAATTGGTTAAAAATTTGCTGGATACGTTTCTTGAGAAATGAACCATATAAAATTTTCTATAAGATTTCAATGGATGAGAATGGAGACTTTAAAATACTGAATTTATTACCACGTCGGGATAGACCAAGAAAATCCGAAAATATTGTATTGACACCATTTTGTAAAAACATATGAGAAGTTACAACAGCGAAATAGAAGGATATGATTTATATTTATAATATTGAACCACGGAACACCATGACTTCTTCAAATCCTTCCCGCATACACAAAATGTAAAGGAGGAGTAGAGTTAGAAGATTTCCTGAATTACATGAATGCTGTTTTTCAAGTTTTGTAATGAAGTATAAAATAAATTGAATATTGTTTTTCCAGTTTGAAGCATTGTAAATTATATCGAATGGACTTGGACTGTTTCAAATTTTATGACAAATCTATAGTCGTTAATTTTTGATGTGGCTTAAGTCCATTCATGGTAAGAATACACATATTATTCACTTAATAATTGCTATTATTTTAATAGGAACTGTAAAAACTCTCTCAGATACATTTAGGAAGTGTGATACAATTGATAACCTATACGTATATTTTTAATTTCATTGAAACCCAAACTCTTTAATATCTCAATTTAAACTGAAATGTACCTGGGCCACCATATAATTGATTAATAAAGCTGTATTCTTTAAAATTGTGACCATTGAATTTTATTTTCAAATCGGGCACGAATTTATGGAATCATCTGATATAAATGCGTTTTGTAAATACGCCCCCATCTCCCACGTAGGGATGATACGTTTTTTTTCGAAAAAGCAATTATGTACACTAAATAATATTTTAATCATCTCTTTCGCGTATTTACTTTCAACATTCACAACAAGTAAACTAATTGTTTAACTAGCTTTCCAAAAAAGTTCAAATCGTATAGTACATTATTAAAAAAGTTATCGGCTTGTTTAGAGCGTAAGAATATTAATTCGAGTCACCATATGTAGAAAATTTGGAAAAATAAATATTAATTGACACGTTCGCGTAAGAATACAAAAAAAAACAATTTAATGAAAGATAGAATGTTACTGACGTGATAACTTATGTAGTATACACAGAGAGCTTTTACATTGAAGATTGCAGAAATGGCACATAGGCTCAAAGTTATTGACGTATACTTGAGTTTGCGGTTTCTAACGTTAGTGAGCTGGAAGTCAGTAAGTCATAGGCTTTGAGGAATCGACATTTCTCGGCAAGCGATGTTTAACAATCTTCGGACCCCTCATTAAATGCTACAATATGCAACAACTCGTCGCTCGGTGACTATAAGTTCCTCCACTGAACAAGGTATTATTGGTATAGTCGCGACAATTGTGGCTAGAGTCTGAGTTGCTGAAGATTGCACATAATGAAGAGTTTGTGTTCCACCTTCGATGAAGGGTAAAGCCGTCATTACAATTTCATCGAAATCACTGAACAATTCCCGGCCAGAGAAATTACAAATGGAAGAAATAGGTTAAATGTCACAGAATCTACCAAGAGATTTTAAATTTTCACGCCTCGGCATCGTACAGTTTTTACGAAATTAAATTTTTAACCCTTTGCACATGGAGCCATTTTAACTCGAAAATTATACATTTGTTCGGCCTAGAATATTTCCATTCTGTATGATTTTTTAAATTTCATGGGATATGAACTTGATATGCAGTCCCTGGTCATCGAATTAGGACCACGTACAAAAATTTCACTTTTATGGTTATAATTACATAATATGGTTATATCGTATATGGGGAATTGTTATTGGTCATTCAAATTATTACTAAATATGTTGATAACCAGGTATACATAGCAATAAATTTGTTACTAATGTGATTATGATGGAATTGTGTGGGCGATTATTTATATTAGGCTCGAGTATCGATAGCTCAAAAGACTTATTTACAACTCTCCAATTACCACATTATCTGAGTTGAAAACAAAAATAAAAACGTGGTAAAATTGTAGATACTTAAGAAACTAACAAAGATATATGATAAAGCATATGATAAAGCAATGTGTACGAAGCATGCCGAAAAGGATACAAGCTATCATCAAGGCAAAGAGTGGAAATACGAGACATTAACATCTGTTAATAGTGTTATGTACAGGAGTAATGTATTGTGGTATTAGTTAATAAACTATATCATTACAATTTTAACAGGCCTTTTAATTTTACGGAAAACAAGGCAAAGAGTGGAAATACGAGACATTAACATCTGTTAATAGTGTACTGTACAGGAGTAATGTATTGTGGTATTAGTTAATAAACTATATCATTACGATTTTAACAGGCCTTTTAATTTTACGGAAAACAAGGCAAAGAGTGGAAATACGAGACATTAACATCTGTTTATAGTGTTATGTACAGGAGTGATGTATTGTGGTATTAATTAATAAACTATATCATTACAATTTTAACAGGTCTTTTAATTTTACGGAAAACGTAATTGGGGTCCTAATTCGATGACTAGGGACTGTAATAATTCATACAATACTTAAATATTTAGTAATTGATTAGATACCAACATATATAATAATGCAAATAATATTTTGAATAACGATACAGCAATATTTAGTGGCGCCTCTCTTCCTCTCTCACACAGAGTCACCACTCGAGTGCTAAGGGTTAATATCAGTGGTGTGCAAGATCCCCAAAAATATTCGAGATTCCCGAAAATGTTTATATTGTTATTAGGGGCGGGTACCCAAAAATTTCGCATGATTTTCTATACACTACAAACTCCACTATTTTGTGATCCTACACAATAAAAAAGAAAATATGAAAATAAAGTTAAAATGTTGCTTGATGTTTAAAGAAAACTTTTTTGTTTTAACAGTATCTCCATAAGCGATTTACTACATTGGATTAGTGAGTGATCTGAATTACATGAATCCCTTACAATTCTTTATGTGCTACAGATTCAGTTAAAATTGTTCACTCCATAAATATGTAAATTGTTTAAAACACAAGTTGCGTCATTTTCGGATGAGCCTGTATAACACTGTTAACAAAATTTTAATTATTAGAGACATTTTTGCGATTCTGTTTGGGTAATCATACTTGTAATGATAGGTTCTGAGACAAAATGGAGGACAACAGCCGAGGAGAGACTGTGTGCAAAGTCTGCGGTGACAAGGCATCGGGGAAACATTATGGAGTGCCAAGCTGCGATGGATGTCGCGGTTTTTTTAAGCGGTCGATCCGCAGGTATGCAAGGTAATTAATGCCCTCCCGATTTCGGTTTTTTAATTACAGTCAGTTTCATAATTCATGGCACACACTTTAAATCAGAATAAATTTTTTGTAGATGGACTAAACGATTTCAGTTTCTCTGTCAATCTGGGTGGATTGGTTTAGTAGATGATGTTTAATGAAAATTTTAGAACAATTATCTTTAGTCTGAATTACGAAAAAAATAGTAAAAGTTGCTTATTATAACTTTCTTATTTGAGCTTGTAGCGAAAATTTAAAAATGCTTTTCGTGGATTCATACAAGTTATACACACGCTAAAGATTTCATCGAAATTGATCAACTTGTTTATTAGTTATAAAACAACAAAAATACCAACAAGATAAACATTAGAACTAATATATTGGGTTGGGGAAAAAGTTTCTTCGTATCTTCCTGATAGATGGTTTTACCGGGATTATGATTCTACCTCGAAAATGGCAAAAGGTGGTCGATCAAAACGGCACATACTTGATTCAATAAACTTCATTTAAAATATAGAAAAAACTTGATTCATTTCTGCATCAAAATACGAAGAAACTTTGTCCCCAACCCAACATTATGAAATGTATTATTCTTCTTCTTCGAAGAATTCCTATACATATATCAGTATACAAAAAGAAAATTGAGTATTTCACTTTGAATCATATTTTATGTCTTATTGAGAAATAAACTATAGTTTCCATGCCTCCTTTGTTTTTCTATGAAAGACAAATGCTACCGATAAAATGATTGGTTTTCGTAACGTTTAATTCTTTTTCACAGGAATTTGGACTACGTCTGCAAGGAAAATGGCCGCTGTATCGTCGACGTTTCACGTCGCAATCAGTGCCAAGCATGTCGTTTTACCAAGTGCCTTCAGGTTAACATGAAACGAGATGGTACGCTTCGTTTCACCGGTGATTAAAACTTAATTATTTTTTCTACGTATAAGGAATATCTATGGATATGTGCATTTCAATCATCACAAATTTTAATTGAAAATTCATATGAATCGTTGACAAGCCAAATCGATTAACTCCACTTTTTGAAATATTTTAAAATTAAGTGTCAAAGCACTTGCCTCAGACATAACTTTTTTTATTTATAATAAATTTCCCAAACAACACAGTTTAACATTATTAAACGACAAAATATTTCTTTTTGGTCGCCGAATAATAAATAATTTATTTCAGAAGCTATTCTGATTAACTACGTACTCTAATGTAAATCGTAGCAATAATGAAATCCGTATTCAAACAATTTTGTCGTGGTGTTAATCTGTACTATGTTGTGAAATGTATTATAAATAAAAAAAGTTATGACTGAACCAAGTATTTTGACACTTAATTTTAAAATATTTCAAAAAGTAGAGTTAATCGATTCGGTCTGTGAATAGCTCATATATGTATACCTTGCGGAAATAGAATTATTGAAATTAGAGGTTTATTAACGGTTAATGAACTTGTTCTGCAATCAAAAATATAATTTCAAGACTGATTTTGATGTTATTACTTTTTTTTCACTTGTCAAATCGATTAACTCACATAGTCACTAAAAAGTTGTGATATTAATAACGATTACACCAAGGCTCTTCTGTCTTATTCATTCCACATGTCGTTATATGAAACCTACGTCTGTATTTATGCATTATACAATGTTTATTTCAATTTTTATTTTAAAATAAATTTTGAAAACAATGTATATTACTTCATCACGTTTCTCCACTTTCTGTTTTATAAAGTTAATCGATTTGGAAAGTTAGTGGCTCATATATCGACATTTTCAATTTTAAAAATTTTCCAACAGTATTGAATTTCATCTACTTAACTTTTCTACAAATGCATAAAGATCCGCAGTCTAATCATTATTCTTTAGTGGAGTACAAGAGTACCCTACTTGCACTGGGAAATTTTGCATCATGAATTCAGTCAGAATTTTTCCATATACAGTGTATAATTATATCGAGTGATCTCCCATCAGTCAGAAACATCAGGGATAACAAAAACCCGGCCACTTCGAGGTTCTCCTATCCGCAAATATGTATACGCGTGTCCTGAATATTACAATATTCCCGGCAAAGAAATGGAGAAGGCATAAAAAAGGGGTGGTTGTACCCACATGAAATTCTATACTTGCGCTTGCTCACATAAGAATCCGAAAATTTCACCGCGCCACGAGTGGCGGAGCAGTGTCACGAACAGCCTGGCATTCACAGCTTTTGTAAACACTTCTGTCCCGACTAGGGTTGCTCGATAATCCAAACACTTGATTGCACAGAGGTATCAATTAGCGAACGAGGGAACGAAAGATGCCCATTAAATGTCCCCGAGTATGATTTTCTCCGTCAAACTACATAAAAAAGAATGAAAGCAAGAGATCAATTATGGCGGCGCGCTAGGGAGACATGACGGTCAAGTTTTGTAGGATCGATTTTATTTTTTTATTTGAAAGATTTGCACTATTCACGCGTAGTTTTTCGGTCTTCTAATTGCAACATTTGATAGGGATTGCGCTCCAAATAAAAGAATGACTAATAACAAGATTATGAAGAATTATAAATGAGAAAACTATGCCTTCTTTTTCGTTGCATTCGATCGTCTATCAACCCTTTGCATTCGGAGCTATTTTAACTAGAAAATTAAACATTTTTTCTGACCTAGAATAATACACCTAGTACATTACTTGAGTTTTTAGTAATTGGTTAGATCCCAACATATTTAATAATAAACTTATTTATATCGATCGTAATATTGTTAATAAAAAATCGTTGAATGCTATCGGCGCTACGGTTCGATCGTTAAATACACAAAAAATAATAAATTAACTAAGCAATTTTGCTAATTTTATATAATCGACGTTTCGGTCACAATTTGGACCATTTTCAAGATTAATAAATTGCGTCTGTAAGAAAAGTAAAACATTTGTAACTTGATAAAATATAATTTTCAAAAGTTGTAACTATTAAATGTTTAAATATGAAGGAGAACAAACTAAATCACACCTAAGCAAGTGAGTTGAAAAATTGTTGGAAAAATTTGTTCTCCTTCATATTTAAACATTTAATAGTTACAACTTTTGAAAATTATATTTTATCAAGTTACAAATGTTTTATTTTTCTTACAGACGCAATTTATTAATCTTGAAAATGGTCTAAATTGTGACCGGAACGTCGATTATATAAAATTAGCAAAATTGCTTAGTTCATTTATTATTTTTTGTGTATTTAGTATTTAACGATCGAACCGTAGCGCCGATAGCATTCAACGTTTTTTATTATATTTAATAATGTAAACAATACAATTTTTAGTGGTGACTCAGAGTCGCCAGTCGAGTGCTAAGGGTTTACTTGAAAATTAAACATTTCTTCCGACCTACGATAATGCCATTCTATATGATTCTTTTTATTTTATGGATATGAAATGCATATAACATATCATGCAATACTTAAATGTTTAGTAATTGGATAGATCCCAACATATTTAATCACGTAAACAATATTTTCAATAATGATATAGCAATATGTAGTGGTTAAGTTTACTATCAGGTCGTTGAGTATGTAAATTGACAAATAAAACACAAATAGCAAACACATTTGTCAAGTTTCATACTTAACGACCAGATAGTATAGAGCATAATTGAAGAGATCCATTGATTTTCTTACCAACAATTGAACATATCGATCATTTCCAAATGTTTTGTTATCTAAGTAATCGGAAGTAACCAAATAATAATAACTAAACTGTGGATCTTTAGGCAAAATACAAATATTCTGTATTGATTGTGGGGAACAGCAATAAAATAAAAATTGATTTCATCCCTTGATGATTGAAAAACAACGTTACCGTTTTTTAAAATTTTTCTCTCTTTTTTAAAATTGCCTAATAATAACTAATCATGAATTTCTGAAATGAAATCCTATTTTTTTTATAAATTAGTCATCTGCAGCTTAGTTTTGATTTATTTCCGTTATATTGGTCATAGTATTTGCGACTCCTTACGATATTTATGTATTAGCGTTGGAATACAAGCAAACCTGTTATATTTACAGCGGTTCAGCACGAAAGAGCTCCGCGGAGCACTTCTTCGTTGGTAGCGGCTGCGAGGAGAGGACCCACGGGTCTTTATTCTGGAATTCCGCATATGTACCATGCAGCGAGCAACCCTTACCATCCCCTTCTATATCCAGCGCTATTCCCCTTCAAACCAACGATTACACCAGCGTTCACGCCATCGGTCGGTAAGTTAACTTTATCGAAATATTTCGCATTTTTATATTTACAGTAATTCTTCTATAGTCGCAAAAAGGTCATACACGTTGAAGGAAAAAATACAATATCCTCTTCACTGTAGTAATCTAATCTCGGCTCGGATATATGTATGTGAACTACTAATCCAAGAACAAATCTTTTTTATGTTTCATTACTTTTTTATGGGACTTTCATCAACTTATTTTTTTGGCATTTTTCTAAATAAAATGACACTAAACATGATATAATTTCAACTGTATTTAGTTATTGTATGTGGATCTTGCGACTATAGTGGATTTACTGTATGTAGGCAGAGTTGGGCAAAAATTTAATCAACGATTGACGAATAAATTTCTACTTCAATCGTTAATCGCAATTAATTACTAAACACTCCTACTTTATTCGCTAATTGCGGTTAACGATTACATTCTTTTCAATTGTAATCGTCCATCGAATAATTAATTAATAATTAACTACTGAAATTTCGAAATGAAATACGGAATCAAAACTGTATGCATACTGAAAGAAACTGTATGCATACTGAAAGAAACTGTAAACTGAGTTTTTGTAGAGATATATTTCTGTTAATTCTCCATCTCCGCTCTCCGTGTCTCGCTTTCGCCATATTACAATTTATGGATAGACTGTGTGTCGATTAACTTCAACAATTGATTAAATCAGTCTCCGACTTTTCGATGATTTCTTTTTCTTAATCAACGATTGACGATTAACTTCATCAGTAGATTGAATCAATCATCATTTTTGAATGATTACCTTTTTAAATCGTACACATTGATCAATCAATCTTGGTTAAAATTATCATTGATTAATGCCCAACTCTGACTGTAGTATACTAGAAGATTACAATTTTATTATGACCCGTAGCAGCACATTTCTTACCGCGATCACCGTCAGAACCAATATCTGTGACGACTGCTAAAGAAGACGAAGTGACTAGCTCCGAGGAGGCTGGATCGATAGAGACTAGGATAGAGCCGAAGGGTAAGGATCTTCTTTCAAATATTATGTGAAAATTTCTTTAGCAACCAATAATAGAAATGTGAGACGTAGTTCTCTGTAAAATCTAAAGAATTTTTATTTATTTATATTACACATCTCATAACGGGAATACGTAGAAAATAGAAAATAACTTTTATTGTTATCAATTTGTTTAATATTCCTTTCCAGCGTTTAGTAGTATTAAGATATTAATAAACCGTGACTTTCTTGTATATACCAATTTTCGTCAATGTAGTTATGTTATTAATAAGTACTAACATAAGGATAATAGGCAGCCATAACAGCCATATTATATTTTATGTCACGTGTGTATCCGAAAGTATAAAAAAATTTAATTTTATTGAGAACAATGATAACCTGTACCTACGATTATATTTTAGATTTGTCTATTTTAATTGATATACTCACGTTTCATACAATTTATGCCGCAGAAGATTTAATGAGCACTCGGTTAGCAGCTCCGATCATTAACTCTGCATCCTCGGAATACATAACTAATTTTTCCATCTTACCCACGGAAAACATCTACGAATTCGCGGCGAAATTGCTCTTCTTTGCTGTCAGATGGGCGAGGAGCATTCATTCTTTTCTACAAGTACGTGAAACACTTGATTCTCTCTTATAAAATGGTTAATACATTTTTATTATATCGCATACTTGCGACACAATTCAAGGAACGTGATTTTCGAATTGTTGTTACAAGAATGTTTTGCGGAGACTCCTCGACCAATTATAATTAAGCCGTTTATTTAGAAAGTGGTCCAAGTCCATTTAAGTTTAAATTGAGTTATTTAAGAGTTTGCGTTTCAATTAAATTAAAAATATACGTGTAGGCTACCAATGTGTCACACTTCTTAAGCGTATCTAGGAGAGTAAAATTTACAATTCCTACTAAAATAATAGCAATTATTAAGTGAATAACATGTGTCTTCTTACCAAGGATAGACTTAAACCACTTTCAAAATTGCCAACTAGATTTGTCATAAAATTTCAAACAGCCCAAGTCCATTCGATATAATTTAAAATGCTTCACATTGAAAAATCAATATTCAATATATTGTTTTACGGCTTGTAGTAAGCTAATTGCCCTAACTTCTAAAAAAATATCCAAGTCATACGGTCTGACATTAAAAATGTTATCGTCCTTTGAAAAGTGTCCGAATATTTATTGTGCTTCACTGTACGTGTACCGTGTATAACATTTCACTTGATATTCTTCCAGCTACCCTACAGAGACCAGACTATTCTTTTGGAAGAATCTTGGAGTGAACTATTCGTCCTAACAGCCGCACAATGGAATTTTCCCGTGGAAGAAGTGACATTGGTACCTAGCGATGTACCATCTGAAAGGAAAGAAATGCTCGTCGACGAAGTGAGGAGACTGAGGGAGCTCCTGGGGAAATGTGCCCTTCTCAGAGTAGACCACTCAGAATACGCCTGTCTAAAGGCAATCGTTCTTTTTAAAGGAGGTATGATCCATTTCCCACATTAAACATTTCTGAATATTCAACTCGAGAAATCCTATAGGCTAAAACATTCTTACTATCATTTATAATTGAAACTAATCTGACAAGGGAACACGTTCAAGTTACAGTAATGGATTATAATGAAACTTGTGGGAGAAAAAAATTCTTAGAAAAATATTTGATATACTAGAATATTCTTGAATATACCAGAATATGTTAGACTGTACCAGAATATACCAGATTATACTAAAATATACTAGAAAAAGATGGAATATACTATCAGAAAGGATACAGTATCCTCTCTCTTTCTCTCTCTAATACTATTGAGTTGGAAAGAAAGTTCGTAACGTTTTCAAATTAAGTATCGAGGATAAAATTAAGGTATTTATTCATATGTTTATTCAATAACACGAGAAATTACCACGAAATGGCAAAAAGCAATAGAACAGAATGGAAAATATGTTATTGAATAAATCTATGAATAAATATCTGAATTTTAGCTTTCAATTTTAATTTACAAACGTTACGAACTTTCGTTTCAACCTAATATAATATGCTGGGATATATGTAACATGATATTTGGTCCCCTCAGGGTTTCAAATTCATTTACCAATCCCCCTCTTTCCACTCTCACCATCGCCTTTTCAGCGGGACCTACTGTTTATGGTAGGTTCCGAACCACCCTTTTGCCAACAACACGTGAAAAACACCTCGGGTGGGTCACTTTCCAGTTTTTTACCAGACGGTCACCCATCCTAGTGCCGTTCACGTTCCACATTGTTTAACTTCGGTGATCTAACGAGAACCGGTGCTTTCAACAGGACTACGGTTATTGGCATATACTGGGATATAACTAGGTAATTTATTATCGGCGCACAGGTTCGATCATATGCTACGACAAACTATATAATTTTTATATTAAATGCTTATTCCTCAGTGATATACATTTGGGATATACTATAACATAGTAAAATATACCAGAATATACTAAAATATACCAGCATATGCCAGAATCTTAGACCATACATACCAGTCGGAGAACGCAATATATGTATTTCTCCTAGAGACCCCTGAAGTCCCTTCACCTCCTGATTTATTCATCGAAACGGGGAATCGAAGACAGCGAACACACACACTTCGCACTTTACACAAGAAAACGAACTGCACTCGTCGAAAGCTCGTAACAAAGTCCGCGGGCCTCTTTCTTGTCGCGAATCATCCGTCCGCCAACCCCTCCCGGTCAATCCAGGTAGGAGGGTGAGGGTCCTTTCTCAGGTGGCCCAAGAATCTCCAAGCGCGACAACAAAAAACAAAAAATAGAAACAAAAGTGCCAAATGTTGGCAAATTCTCCGACCTTCTTAGAAAAAGAAACAAAAGCTGTTGGTAAATGTTGGTAAATTTTCCGTCCTTCTACGACATACTTATACACCAACCTCAGATAATTTTCCCCTCGGAAAAGATAAAGTACCGTGTAACGACGCATTTTCAAAAGATATACATAAGCTATGCTCATCGACAATGCCTACGCGTCGCTTATATGGGGGTGAAGGGGATCAGCGGGTGGGCCATGTACACAATACACGGAAAGAATGGACAGGATAATTTCAAAGAATTTGGCATTGTATCATGAAATAATCAATTATAAACTGTATTTGAGATACAGATATTTATTCTATATGTTTTATTAAGGTATTACAATGAAGTATAAAGTAATAATAGTATTATAACATTTTGAAATTATCTTGACATGTTTTGTGACGTCACACGGTACCTTGTCTTCGCTGACTCGAACTCTTGGTTTTCCTATACACATATTACAGTAAAGTCGCGTTTACTGTCCGCGATCGGGTACGCGATCACTATCCACTGCCTACCCCTTCCGCTGCCATGCTGTCCTTCTCTACGTTCGGCTTTCTTTTGACCTCTCAGCGCGGTAGACGCAATTATAAAAAAAGTAATCTCGGTGTGCGATTGCTGACCATGCAGAACACAGGCTGATGGACAGTAAACGCGACTTTACTGTATACCTATGCCGGGTCTGTTAGTATACATACAGGGTGGGATGCCACATTTTACCATCTAGATTTACGTCATTATTCTTACGCATAGAAAACAATGTTTCAGATAAAGTTGAATGGTTGTGAGAGGGGCACATTCTGATGGTACATTATTTTTTGTAGGTGGGCGTGTAAAGGACATATGAAGGTCATTAATGTTTTTTAAAATGGAATCATATTTTTTATTGCATCAGCAATAATGCTCCTTCATATTCTTTACAAAAAAGTATTAATCTATTTGTGTAAAAAAATCATTAGTTTAGGAAATATTTTAATTATACTATACCCCACGAGAGAACCGTAGCGCGTGAAAACCAGTTTGCGTTCGTCGCTGCGCATCTTCGCCCTGATTGGTAGGAATAATAATAATTCATATACCGCGTATATGAAGACTCGCAGTCGAGACAGTGGGAGATGGGTGGTGGAGTGGGAGTTGGGAGGCTCACAGCGCTGTCCGCGGTCACTCAAGCTGCGCGAAACGCTACGGTTCTCTCGTGGGGGCAACTTTATAATTTGTTAGGAAATCTCGACTCTCTGGTCAATAATATGAATTGCATGTGATAATGTAGTAGGAGAGCAAGAACAAATTATAATTAAAATATCTCCTTAACTAATGATTTTTTTACACAAATAGATTAATACGTTTTTTGTAAAGAATATGAAGGAGCATCAGCTGATGCAATAAAAAATATATGATTCCATTTAAAAAAACATTAATGACCTTCATATGTCCTTTACTCGTCCACCTACAAAAACAAATGTACCATCAGA
Organism: Lasioglossum morio; assembly: GCA_916610235.2. Lineage (NCBI taxonomy): Eukaryota > Metazoa > Arthropoda > Insecta > Hymenoptera > Halictidae > Lasioglossum > Lasioglossum morio. The sequence goes on along the minus strand of OU744328.1, from coordinate 5,713,182 downwards.
ATGTGCCCCTCTCAAAACCATTCAACTTCATCTGAAACATTGTTTGCTATGCGTAATAATAATGACGTAAATCTAGATGGAAAAATGTGGCGCCCCACCCTGTATAATTGGTACTATGGAAATCACCAACTCTCCGACACGTTTTTCACCGACTCCAGATTTCACGAACGACTACTTCGGCTGACAATGCCTTTAACCGAAAACAACTTTGATCGACAATGAATTTGATCGGCAACAATTTTGACCGCCAACGATTTCAGATTCGTTGTCGGTCAAATTCGTTATCGATCAAATTCATCGTCTGTTAAAATCGTTGTCGGTTAAAGGCGTTGTCGGTCAAATCTGGAGTCGGTGAAAACATATATATATATATATATATATATATATATATATATGGTCTAATGCCAGAATATACTAGAATATACTAGAATATACTAACCAACAACCGTAGTCCCGTTGAAAGCACCGGTTCTCGTTAGATCACCGAAGTTAAACAATGTGGAACGTGAACGGCATTAGGATGGGTGACCGTCTGGTAAAAAACTGGAAAGTGACCCACCCGAGGTGTTTTTCACGTGTTGTTGGCAAAAGGTGGTTTGGAACCCACCATAAACAGTAGGTCCCGCTGAAAAGGCGATGGTGAGAGTGGAAAGAGGAAGAGGATTGGTAAATGAATTTGAAACCCTGAGGGGACCAAATATCATGTTACTTACTGTACTAGAATATACTAATAGGAACTAGGATGTACAGAATATCCGACCTGTAGTCGAACACCCTGTATGAAGATCAGCAGTCTACTTACAATATTTCTGTTTCACGCTAAGCATATAAAAACTTCAATGAAAATTCAATTCGAATGACATTTCTTACACAGAATCCCGAGGACTTTGTGAAAGAGGAAGAGTATCAGCGTTGCAAGAACAGACGGTTACGGTATTTTGCGAAAGGGATGCTCGTAGGGTTGGACGGCTATTGCTCTTGTTACCACCAGCGCGCGCACTCTGTCGATCAACCCTGCAAGAATTACTGTTCAAACCAACGGTAGGTGATGTTAGCGTCGAACGATTACTGGGCGACATGGTGAGCGCCCTTAGACCGACATAACATAACATACCGACCAGTCTTGCTCTATTAGTAAGTGTTATCAGAAAAAGAAGCGGTTTACTTGAAATTCATCGTTGCAATCACAGACGAGATAAACCGTACATTTAGTACATTTTATTGTTATATAATGTATCAATAAATACCAACACGATAACTTTTTATATTTCAATAACGAATTGCTTTCTAAACGAAGGCCAGTCAGTGAAATGCACGTTACATGATCAATATCAACCCCTTCTCTTACAATATCGTGTCTGAGTTGTAATAAAGATTCTGATCTGAGTTTAATTAATAATGTATATGTATGCTACTTATTTCCTTTAAACCGAAATAAAGCTTTACTTTAATTTTGTTAATGTTCCGCTATGGTTCTTAATATAACAAGAATGCAATAGATATAAGTCTTCTCCTTTTTTAGGAAATTATACGAACTCCAAAAAATTCTAATCACTGAAACCATAAAATAAATCGTAGGGCAAGGGGTTACAACGTTGGGATACGCGTATGTTTTTGATATTGTATAAAATTCACAATGAAACGATGTATATGTAGCTGTATACATCATTTTTCTACTAATTTTAGTATTGAAGTAGAATGCAATTTGAAGTTCTTTCTTGTAGAGAACGTAACAAGATCATAAAAAAAATGTTTTTTATCATTGTTTCTTAGATCCTGAATCTATTATGTCGTCTGTGATTACAATTCATTGTCGAACGAAACTGTAGATCGTCCTTTATTATTTGTATGAATTGATGAACGATACTTATCTGCGACACAGACTTTACACACTACAGACGTTGCATGGGCATTTCGGTATGGGCACAGACTTACTTAATGGGACTTTCTTATCAAATCGTTGAAAATAAGGATGATATCTAGGAATTTTTGTTTCTTATAGTTTGATTGTTCTTATAGGTTGTACACTCTATTAGTGTTATATGAGATATGCTTACAAAATAGGGGATGATAACGGTGGTGATCATAACGCTCTAAGATCTTTTGAAATTAAAAATTATAGAAATTGTTCATGTCAATGACTATGGTATACAGAGTGGGCCGGAAATCAAAGTTGGGCATTAATCAATTAAAATTTTAACCAAGATTGATTGCTTAATGTGTACGATTAAAAAAGGTAATCATTGAAAAATCGACGATTGATTCAATCGATTGATGAAGATAATCGTCAATCGTTGATTAAGAAAAGAAATCATCGAAAAATCGGAGACTGATTTAATCAATTGTTAAAGTTAAACCAGGAACAATAATTTCAAACATATAAGCACATAGAGATCGTATTATAAATCAAATGATAATATACCTATACTCAGTTTACATTTTTTCAGTATGCGTGCATGCAATTTTCATTGCGAATTTCATTTCACCAGTTAATCATTAATCAATTATCCGATTGACGATTACAATCGAACAGAATGATAGATAATGCAGGAATTTAATTGTTAATTGCGATTAACGATTAAAGTAGAAATTCATTCGTCAATCGTTGATTAAAGCTTTGCTCAACTCTGCCGGAAATCGTAGTACAACCGAGCAGGGGGTAATTATAATTGCAAAAATAAGTCGCAAAAAGGAATAACATTTTTTCGTTTAACGCCTTGTTTTCGAGAAAGTCAAGTTTAAACGCCAGGTTCGCGTGCTTCAGTTTAGTATATGGAAGAAGTAGAATTGGTTAATCATGGTCAGACGCGTCACATAAGTCGATATACATAATAGCAGCAGGTGTATTCGCTGCATTTCCAAACTCGATTTTCTCAAAAATGAAGCTTCGACTAAAAAAATGTTATACCGAATTTTTTTCTTGCTCTTTTATGTAATATCACCCCCTGCCCAACTGCAGTACTACGATTTCCGGCCCATCCTGTATACGGCTTTCCATGTGAACGTGGCCACCGTCTGTTAAAGTCGTATATTTCAAGATAAATGCATTTAAAGTTCTGTTTTGCATTCTCATGTTTATTATTATACAATTAAAGTACTGTTTTAGTAATTTACCTTTAGTCAGCTATTCCAGCACCATATAGAACTTCTTGTAACTCCTCGAAAGCAAGCTCTTTGTAAGCTACACACACATACTTAGACACCGCCTAAAGTATTATTTAACCACCGTTAAAGTATAAATAATTTTATTGTATAGGCTCTTACTTAATCAGGATCTCGAAGCCGAGTACAATTTTTCCTGTGTAAAACTTTTATTGAATATTCTCGAAGTGCTATACTTATTATAGAATTATGAAAAAAGAAATAATTGTTTTTTAAATTTTGATGAGAAAATCTCCGTAAGTCTGCGCATGTATTCTGAGTCTGTTCTGTGGGACATCCATAAAATAGTAAAGGAATGATAAATTCCCGACTATACATTGTGTCGGCTAGGAAAATTTCTTACGAATACAAGATCTGTTAATACTTGCATTAATCGCGGATTAATGTTACTACTTAATAAATCTAGTCAATTGTTTATTGTACGCACTGCAAGGTAGAACTATTAAACTAAAACAAATACTCAAGTATTATAATATAAAGCGCTACGTAATTGTTTTACGTCGAACCAAAATTATACAATCTATTACTGAAACTGTAGAACAAATAAAAATATTTGATTTCCTGAAGATATGTAATCATCATTTCTTACCGTTCCATATTATATTTGTTCCTCTATCACGATAAGATACGTCTAATGTAAAACGTTTAGTAACCTTACCATCTCTGAATGTGTAAATAAATATTGGATTGACAAGAAAGTAATTTCGGTATTTTAAGGTGAAATAGAGCCCAATTTTTTCATTCAAGCAATAAACTTTAATGAATAGGATGTTTTCCTTTTTTTCCGATGATCTTTTGCCAACAAGAATAAATAAGAAAATATTTTATTGATTAAAGTTTATCGCATGAATAAAGAAATTCGGTTTTATTTCATCTTAAAATATCGAAATTACTTTTGTGCCAACTCAGTACTTATAGTAGTCTGCATTATCCGTGCCTCTATGATCTAACCAAAGATTCTATTAACCGAATAACCATTTCATAGTGATAGCTTTCATATCCTAGTCATAGGAACACAATATGAAGTTATCACTAGACTGCGAATCTTTATATGCAAAATAAAAATTGTCTGCATCGATTGCAAGAAATAGAAAGTATATAAATTAAATGTTATTTCTTCCCTGAACACTAAACCTACCTCGCGCTAAAAGTAACTTTATATAATTTAGACTTTGTACAGCTGCTATTGTAACATGTGCTCCATTAAAAATATCTATATAATCATTTCATATGCAATTATTTTAATTAGATCAATAATCATAAACTAAAAAATCTGGAACCGGTCATCTTGACCGGTGATGGTAGGTTTAGTGTTAATGATTTTAATAGAGATGAAATCATTATAATCAGGCGATGAAATCAGTATATTAAAAAAAATTTTATTTATTATAATATTGGTACGTTCATACTGTTATTCATCCCTATGCCGACATGACGTAATCATTGTTTCGTGATAGATGTAACATATTTCATGAGTTCCAATTCTTCCAAACCTTCCAAACTTTTAAGGCCTTCAAGATTTTCAAGACAATGAAGACTTTCAAGACGTCCAAGAGTTTCAAAAGTTCCAAGCTTCGAATTATGTTGCAAGAGATTCGAATTTTTTATCGTAAATATTGAATCGAAGCGATTCGAAGTGATTCAGATCCCATCACTTTACCCAGCAATTTTCATTCGTACACTTGTTTCTTTGTATTAACCCTTCACTGCATGATTTTTTTTTTTAATTGGGATGAAAAAATTGAAAGAAGGTCAGTTCTTGTATTTTATTTAAGGGAAAAATATTGAAAAAAATTAAAGCAATATTTTCAGAAAAATAAATATAGTAAGAAAACACATTATTAGTTTACTATATACCAGATTTGTTAACTGTATCAGATATGATACACTATGCTGCAGCAAAGGGTTAACACAAACACAGGAGATTTCACTGTATGTTCACGATTTAAGTAAAAAATGTTTGTAATAACAAGCGTGCATGTGTGTGGAATACTTATACCATTATGGGTTCACCATTTTTCCATATGCTCTGCTTTCCTCGTGGTATCGTGAAACGTCTTACGTCAGTAAACTGCCAGTGAAATTTACGAAACGTTTATTTCACATCAACAACCAAACTCATTTACACAGTTGTACGTCTCCGCGACCGATAAATCGGAGAATATCGCCTCTGGTCACCGTTGTCGCGTCGGGGGAAGAGATTGGCGTGTTTCGAATGAAAAGAAAAAAAACACTGAACGCACACCGTGATCTTTTTTATTAACTAGAATAATTTATTTTGTTTTTTTTTTCATGGTAGAAAAAGAAGAATATATCTTAATTCATGGACTGCATTGTACTCATATATATACAATTACATACAATCCTCGATTGAATGTTACACGTAAATTCATTATAAATCGATTTCTCATTATTTTCTCTGCCTTCTGCGTGTGTTCTGCATGGATGTTCCTGGCTTTGGATGTATGCGTGTAAACGTTCAAAACAACAAAAAAAAGTTTTGAAATGAAAAACACAACTGTACTAGTTTCCTTCTTCTCTCTCTCTCTCTCTTTCTCTTTCTCTTTTTGTTCGTACCCTGTCCGGAAATGTTTGAAAAAAGAAAAAAGAAAAGCCTCGATCACACACTCACTGTGTCGCGCGACGTTCTCTCTCGCGGAGGAAAAAAAAAAGATCTGTGAGTGTGAAATCTCGGTTTCTCTATTTTTTTTTCTTTTGCTTTCGACGGATTGTGCCCTTTGCGGTTTGTTATGCATTCTTTTGACGAGGTCTGCTTTATCCACGCGTGGGCCAAGAGAAAGACAGAGAGATAACTGGGATAGGAAGCTGCGGAACTGGATGGTGTCGGGTGGTGGTAGAGCGGTGTGTCGGTGATGATGGGAAACGAGGGAAGACTAACGAGAGATGAAAGGCAACAAAAGGAATCGGCAATAACGTGGAAAATAACGGGAAAAGCGAGGATTGTTCGAACGATAATTAGAAGGAGACTCGAAACTGGGAATGAAAAATCACACGGAAATGAAGATGGAGACCAAGGAGACCTGGGGAGGGCGCCGGGCCCCTCTCGTACAGTTTCTTTTTCACGGTCTACCTTTTTTTTTTTTTACGTGGACATTCTTATTCTTGGACCATAGGAACCCTTTCGAAAATGTGCATGCAAGTCAAACAGAAAACTTAAAATTAATAATTAATATGCAGTCGTCGTTTCTGTCTTTTCCTTTTCCTCAAACAAAAAATTTGATCTCTCTCTACACATATATATATGAAACAAAACAAACTAAAGAACGTATCTCTACTTTCTGTCCGAACAAGTTTTACACCAAGAACTGTTCGATCTTTTTGTTTTCAATCTCCTCGCTTGTTCGAACCTTAATCGAAAAAGCTTACGCACATTTTACGGCCAAAATAAAAAAAAGGGACGAACAAAAAGTAAACGAATCGAGAAGAAGATATTTTCTCGCCTGTTCGACAAACTTCTTCCATTCTCCGCTCCGTTTCAATAATTAGTATTCGATATATAATTGTTCTCCTTTAATAGCATTCTTTTCGTTATTTTTTTTTTGTTCCAACGCGCTTACATCGAAATAGACTTCTTTATTTTTTAGAGTTACACAGTTTTAATAAAAATTCCTTCGGTTTCACGCTGCGTTTCGCTTTCGTTTTCACGTCTTTTCTTTTTATTTTCCCGTTTTCACAAATACTCCCTTTCTCTCTCTCTCTCTCGCTCTCTCTCTCTCTCGCTCGCTCGCTTTCTCTCTTTCTCTCTGCTCTCTATAATATTACATTTATTTACGTTTCTCATTCTCTTCGTTTACCAGCTTTAATTTATAATTTGTGAGGAATTGTTCTCGTCGAGCAAGTGTCGCTCTCTCGCTAGATGATCACGGTGCATCTCTCTCGCTCACGCGCTCGCCGGTCTGCGTCTATTTCACGCTCTTCGTTCCCCTTGTGTGTTTCACCTTAATAGTAAGAATTATCATAATAATAGTAGTTAATAATTAATATTAGTAGTAGTAATAATAAAGTTCCGACGAATTTTGCCGAGGTACGAAGGGAATGAAGCGGTTATGCATCGAAAAATCTCTCTTACGGCGTGTCCGAAACAGTTCTTTATCCTCATGTAATTTCACAATGTTTTTAGCTAAACGAATTTTGAGGGGCGTGAACAACGAACGTTTTCGCGTACGTTCGTTCGCGCCCGAATCACCGAAAAGCAAAAGGGACGCAGGGGACGGCGTGTGAGCGTTACAAAAATTCTGAAAAAGACGCTCGCGGATCGACGCGTCTCGCCCGATTTCACCTGTATCGTTCACCATTTTTTTTTTTTATTATTTTTCATTTTTGTTTCCACGTTACTGTTTCATATTTCTCCTATGCTCGCGCGCGCGAATCGAAATTCTCCCTTCTCTACTCTGTGTATCTTTTATATAATCGTTCCTTCTGACTCTGTGCACGTACAATGATCATCACCTGCGTGTAGTACGTGTTCCATGATGAATCTGTGTGTGAAATCGTCCGGCTTTTTTTTCACCTTTTCTCATCGATTTTCCTTCTTCTTCGACTTTATCTTTACAAAAAAAAAAAGAGACAAAAACAACACAACGGCATTTCTACTATTCCCATTCTATTTTAAACGCTAATATGTAGGACAAAAAACTAACAGATTTTCGGTATAATAACAAATCGTCGTTCGCCGAGCCCGAGATCTGTCCGGAGGGTCTCTGCCGACGGCGGGAGAGTCGAATATCTCGTTTGTTTTCCGGAACGGCCGGTGAAAAGGGTCGCGGGCGCACGCGACTCGTGTACATCATATATCGTTGGACCGGAAAGTCCTCCGCGGACATGGCCGTTCCGCGATTCTCTCCTACCGTTCGTTCTCGAGTCACTCTCGAGCGAAATCGGCACGACGAAATATATAACAGGTTATCGGCTCTGGCGACCATCGCTCTCGATTTCTCACGGATCGCTTCCTAGATGGACTCCCTTATATAGCGCTCGCCTTTATCCAGAGAACCGCGACGGTTTCTCTGCAATCCTCTCTCCGTCGCTCGTTACATATACAACATACATCACTGCTCTGTCCAGCATCTAGCATTCATCGTTACGCATCGGGTAGACCAACGGGAACACGGTCACGAAGCAATACTTATTGCTGTTGTCGGGATTTACAGGGTCTGGCAGTGACGTTAATCAGTTAAAAGTTCGAACGAAGACGAGGAACACTGTCTCGACGGTCTCCGCCGGTGTCAGGATCTTTGATAAAGCCCTGGACATCGTTCGGGAGTCGACGCAATGTCCCTCCTTCTCGTTCGCCTAACACGGTGTTCAGTCGCGTGGTCTTCGAGACGCCGTAATGGTTTTACGATCTACGTGTGTCAATGGCGAAAACATGACAGCGGAGCGAATCAGTTCCGACGGCGAAACGATCTCTGAGAAATCATGAGCTCCGGCTACTTCACACTATATACATCGAAAAGAGAGAGTCACCGCGTTGCCGAGCGATCAACCAGGAAAAATCGATCGTCGATCGCCGCGACGCGACGGCTCTGCCCCTGACAGAGCTCGCGAACACAATAATTCTATTTCAATAATTGTTTTATCATCACTATTTCACGTTCAACTATTTCCTATGGTGTAATGAAAGGGGAGTGGGTTTTTTTCTTTCGGGGCGGGGTTTTTGGGGTCTCGGCATGATCAACTGTCTGTTCTTCTTCGTTTCCATTCGCTGCTACCTTGCTTGGTTCTCTCTTTAACCAGCGATCACCCATCTATTGTTGCCACAGAGCCACGTCTCGTCGTCGAAATCACCGAGCGAAACCGAAATTCGGATAAGAAAATTAACGGGGACCGATCGGATCGATCGATCGACAGCGACCTTCGAACCGGAAGAATAGTTTTCTGATGGAAACTGTCAAACAACCCGATTGTCCTGTCGATCTCGGTCGATCTCGATCGAAATTTCCATGTCCTGTTCACTGAAACAGTGCATGATTTATGTCGACAATGTTGTACAGGGTATAAACAAAAAAGAAAGAGGAAGTTAATGCGAGTACATGTTCGATCAAGACCTTGCTAGAAACGCTATGATAGAATGATTAAAAACAATTTAACAGATTCCTGTAGATTCTCGATCTGCATTGAGGTTCGAAAAGTTGGTGATTATTATTATTATTGTATCACAGCATTTCACAAATAATTGGATCCACTCGCAGTACACCCTGTACATTCGAAATGCGTTCAAGAAAACGAAATAAAAGAAACTATGGAGTATTCCGACAATCGAAACGTGGTTCGTCGTTTCTACTTCCATCGATCTTCCCTCCCACTCTCTCTCACTTTCTCTCTCTATCTCTCTCTCTCTCTCTCTGTCTATCCTACCGTATCCCAGGTGGTATCGGTTTCGGGAAACGATTCATCTCTGTTTCCTAATGACTGGATAGATTCTGCGCTCTAATAATGCGTGTAAAAATTGAGGTACGGTGTATCTGTTTAGCTTGCAGCTTTGAAATTTGCGAGGTAGTCTTGTGTGGGGGCGCGTCGCGACGGTCGTGGGCCGTTGGGCGTCGTCGTCCTCGGGTTGTTGCGCGCTAATTGTTAAGGCCGTTCCGTTTCGGTCCGGTCCGGTCCGGTCAGGCCTGGTCCGGCTCGTTCCTCGCATCTCTCGGTTAGAAAAGTAGAAAAATGAAACACAACGCGGATGGTTCACGGAACGATTATCGTGGCGACGTCGTTCGGCTCGACTCGAGACTCGATGCGAGAGATCGACCGCGAGAGACCGAACACGGGGGAGGGTATAAAAAACGGTTTAGGGGTGTGGGTGGAGGACGACGACACGGGGTTTGTGTGTGGCTGCGTCGAAGTTCGTGACGCGGACCCGCCGTCGCGGCGACACCCTTTTAAAAAACAAAATTCCCGTGGTCTATTGTAACAACTATTGCACTTATGATTTGTATCAATTATATGTCACACGCTATTGTCGATGCGACGTCGGCACGTGTGTCGATTATGTTTACAGATAACTGTACTGCGTATATCGTTCAACAGCGGCATTTAAAAAAAAAAAAAAAAAGAAAAGAAAAGAAAAAAAGGCGGAGAAAAAGATTGGAGAAAGACTGTTCTTTGCGTTCTCTCTTGGACACTATGCGGAATTACATTCGCCTGTTAAAATCCTTAGCGTATGTTTACTTTAATAATAGGTACGTTTAAATGCCATCAGGTTTCCATATTATTATAATATGTTATCTCGTATTATATTATTATTAATATTATTATTATTAGTAATATTATTCCTCTTCGCTCCCAATAGTTCTTTCTGTCGCTCTATCTCCCTTATCCTCGCGTGATCTCTCTAATCTATCCTCCCTTTTTCTCGCTTTATCTCTATTTTATCCCTTTTTTTCCTCTGTTCTGCAAATATTATTTTCATCGGTTTAAAAAAATAAAACAAAGAAAAAATTGACAAAATATATATGACGTATTATTACGGTGTAGATATATATAATATCTATATATAATATAGCTTTCTATGGTAAATCTGGTTTTTTCGTTTAATAACACTCTTAAACGCTTATTACAGGCGGAGAGAATCGGTCTCTTTTTTTTTTCTTTTTCCTTCGTCTTCTCTTTCTTTCTACCTCTTGATTCCTTCAGGTTCACATATCATGCATTGTTTCCGGTTTTTGTTTTTTTTCTTTTTGTTCTTGCATGCGCGACGGTTCTTTCCACGTTACGTTTCGCGTGTATAAATTGTGTATATATAAATATATATATATATTTTTTTATATATATATATATAACATCTATATATATTTCTATTCAGAATACGTGTACACGTATGCAAGGTGCTGTATGTTTGCTGACGGACTTATTTGTTCGGAAGAAGATGTTGACAATTCTCTGCACATCAAATAAAATCATTCAATGTTCCTTGTTCACCATCCACTTTTGCCTATTCCGTTTACACGCACGGCTCTGCTTGCTTTTCTATTCTTTATTCGATCAACTTCTATTTCTTTTCCGTTTATCTTCGCTGTTCCTTCCCTCGTAACGTTCTGCTTGTTCTTATTCCCCCCCTCTCTATCCATCTATCTCTATCTCTCTTTCTGTATTCCGTTCGGAGTCTCTCTACGATTTTTCGTGATCAATCGGCTGCTTTCCACCTTCGTTTTCATTCAAATGACACAGGGCAATTCCTCACGTTCACCTACTAATTTTTATAAACCAAACGCGTTCCGTTTAGCGGGTGCTCTCCCTCCAGATGAGAAACGAGAGACAGTCTTTTTCTTCTTGCATACTTTTGACAATTTACCGAAAATTCTTTACTACCCGAAACGCTACACACTTCGAAACATTCCTTCGAACAATTTAGACTTTAACAATTCCGAAAAATATTCCTGGACGAACGTTCTTTCTCACGACGAGAATCTATTTTCGAATCAGAAATTTAGCGTCTGGAGGGAAGCGACCCGCTAAATGTAGTTTTTTATTTTCATATACTTTTTTTTCACTGCCTTACATGCCTATGTACTTTTAACCTCTATGTTTTCTGTACTTAATGATTATCCATATAGTTATGTAGTTTAAACTTTAAATATTAGCCACTAAAAACACCATAGAATTTTTCTTTTCTTTTTTCTTTTACGATCGAAAAAACTTTATGCGCCATATCTATACAATCGTGTTTACACGTGTGAGTCCGTGTGTGACTGTGTATTACGTGTACAACCGAGAGTTTGTTCGCGCGTTTTTATATGTATGTGTGCGTGTGTATGTGATCGTGTGCGCGACGGCGATGTACGAAAAAAGGTTCACGAATCGATTTGAATTAATCAAGGAAAAAAGAGTGCAGGCTAAAGAATTTGTCGATTCTAAAAGAAGTCAAAGAAATTTTAGGGAGCAATGAGCTTTGAAATCAAGGATAGGACGATAATACAATGATTCATTAAAACGTAAAACAATAGCGAAATTCTTGAGGAAAAGAACTGAAACGCAACGACGCATAGAAATCATTACTCCGAGTTACCAATCCAATTTATCGATCGTTCGCGAGTAGAAAACCGGGAGGTGAATGTTGTATCCTTGATCTTGTACATTTTTTTTTGTCATTTTTCTAATTTTTTCCCATCTACCGAAAATCCCCGTTGATCGTGCACGATCTTTCTTTTTTCTTACCGATGCTGTTGCGATCGTTAACTTTGTTATCGTTACACGCCACGAATTATTACAGATCCATTTCCACCGTGTAAGGGTTACACCTATTCCTTCCCGTTTTTCGGATACACAAACAAAAGAATTAAAAAAAAAAATAAGAATAAGAAAAACACACTGGGTCTCGACGGTATCGTGTGGAGTGTTCCGAAGAAAAACACTTGCGGAGGTTAACTAAAAAAAAAAAAGAAAGAAAAATAAAATAAAAAGAGGAGAAACGTATTTTGAATAGTAGACATCATTAGAAATTTACGAGTTCCTCGGACCAAGAAAAAAAAGAACGAGTTTTCCACTCTCTCTATCTACGCGTGTGTGTATATGTGTGTATGCGTGTATAATGTGTGTGTGTGTCTGTGTGTTTGAATCCCTTTTTCGTCGTTTATGCCATCTTGTTCACGGAATTCACGAATGTAGCAAGAAAAAAAAATAAATCATTTTCATCATCATCAAATCATCGAAGACACAAAAGAATATATAGCGGTAATAGTAGTAATAGATAGTAGTAATAGTAGTGTAGTAGTAGTAATAGTATAGTAGTAAATAGTAAAGTATTCGATAGTGGTAAGTGATTATATAGTTAGAAGGTTTTTTCCTTTATAGTAGAATAGTAGCAATTAAAAGTAAACTAAAGTAGACAAAAAATGAATTAATTACGGTGAAATTATCGTAATCATCGGAGGGGGCGTTTCCCCTTCGTCACGGCTCGTCCGGTCAGCCTCCATTTCACTTCTTCTTCCTTCATTTTTTTTTTTCGTCTTTTCTCACGATTTTTATCTTTTCTGGTGGTTCGATGTTTAAACATTCACGTACGTGCATATACGTATCTATATGAATTCGTATAAATCGACTCGGAACGGTCGTGACGAAGGCTTGCGTGTCCCGCGCTAGCGCAAAAATTAAAACAAAAAAATCATTATACCCAACGTAGCGAGTGCGAAGCAAATGCAAGCGCGGAGGCTGTCTCCGTCGGCAATGCGCAACCTCTATATTATTTATTATTTTAATCAAGAAATAGAGTGTTGTTTCCATTCAAGCATGTGTTATCATCCAGGTAACAACTTTATCGCTTGTATATCTCTTTCATATTTTCTCATCTTTTTGTTCAAGCATTATTATTATTTATTATGATCGTCGACGTTAATTGTGTGTCTCTATTTCGTATCGTTTCTTTTTTTTTGCGTGTCTCGGAAGGACCATTGTCCTCCGTTCGATCACCAGCGAATGATCGTGTTGTAGAATCGTACCTTCGCGTATTTTTTTCTCGTGGTTTCGTTCTGACAGCAAAATTTGCGAGTGGTTTCTTTTTTTTTTGCGCGCAAAAAACGGCGTCGTGCCGTTTCTATTTCCCATTGTGATCGGTTTCCCATAATGATTCGGGTTTCATTATATGCATGCAACCATCTTTTATAAACATGGATCTCCTACTATATCACTCTCTCCTCTCTCGGTGACCCACTCTTCGCCTTTCCTCTTCATCTATCAACCCCCCTCTCTGCTCACCTGTCCCTTACTCTGCTCTCAACTCTTCTCCTCTATCTTTCTGCTAACACTCCCTCGATTATAAATCCCGTACGATAGATCGGCGTGCGTATAATAATGTTTACGTACATCACTAGATCTCTATATTTATATATAACGTATGTATAATATAGTATGCGTGTGAGTTGTTGCAAGTATGCGCGTAAATAGGATACATTTTCGTTTTTCCCATTGTCTTCTCTCCTTTTTTACTTTTTTTCTGCGTCTCGTGTGTGAAATGCATCGCGGTTGAATGAAGTAGAGTTTGGTTCAGCGGTTTGCTTAAAGGTCGCCCAGGCGCTGTGCACAGGGTCGTACCCGGATTCTCCCTTATATTATTCGTGTCCTTTCGTCGGTTCTCTTCCATCCCCGTTGCTCTCATCGTCTATGCTCTAAAAACGTATACAATGTACATACACATCTATTCGGAGAAACGAAAGCCGTCCACTCTCTGACAATTCGGATTAGATGATTCCGGTATAGCGTTCTGCTTTCCTATCCTAACGTACAATTCTCGTTCGATCGTGTGCGCGTTGACCGCTCGTTACAGCACATTTTTCTTCCGTGTTTCTCTCTCTCGCTCTCTTTCTCTCTCTCTCTCTCTCATTCAATCACTCACTCAATGTTCCGCGGCATCGTTCTCTCGCGAGCGATTCTTCCTTTTTCTTTCTCTCACCAAAATCCATTTTCCTCCCCCCCTAAAAAAACAAAAAACAGAAAGAAAGCAAGAAGGAACGAAAAAACGAAAACATTCGTTTCCTCATTCTCTTTCGGGAGCAGAGGAAAATCTCTCGACACCACGCCACGCCGGACTCTCGGCGAAAAAAGGTCGTTATCCTAGGACCGACGTGCTCTATTCTTTCGTTGGCAATTCCAATCTCCCACGCAGATAGACCGGCCCCAACTCGTTGCCTCATTCGATCGAGAATACATCGAGCCTGAAGTGTCCTGAATAACCCATTACGAGCTTCGAACGATTCGCTGTCAATCTAAAAGACAATAATACGTGTTTCACTTGTTTTGTTTTAGAATTTGAGCCTTCGACGCGTGTCAACCATATCATCGTTGAGTAGTCTAAACAGTCTTAAGAATTGATGGTCTCTTCCGCATGTGGTAAATTAAATGGTCCCGTGATCATCCGGTCTCCGATGTTTCTTCGCGTCGAATTCTTCCCTGAATCGTGTCACCTCTTCTCACTTCTGCATCCTATTCTGTGTCTAATGTTCAGCTGATCGAAAAAAAAACGTCTATTACTTAAATCCCCCGTGATCTCTCGCGAAAAAGAATGAATCGGACCGATCGGCTATGAAGATCATTTCGTTCTCTAATCGTTTTTCACTATTTCCTAAACGTGTGCCTGCTCTCTATGTCGTGTGCGTGTAACCAAGTGTGTAACGGTGTACGTCTATGTCTGTATGCATGTGTTCGGCAGAAAAATCTATGGAGAGAAAAAAAAAAGATTGAATTGGCGAACGGGTTAACAGAACGACATATCATATATCGTGTTGAGGGAACAAACGTGTAAACCGAACAGGAAAACTATGAACATGTATAAAATATCTGTAGAATTAAATAAAAATAAAAAAAAGAAGCAAATAGATCGCGCCAACAAAGGAACGCAAAACGAATGAATCTTAACGATCGCTATTGCTATTATTATTGTTACGATTATCATTTAAAACAAAAAAAAAAGAAAAGAGGAGAACCGGAAAACCGAGCTTCTGACACTAATCAGCTTATGCTTATTTCCTCTGTCGAAAGAAAGATGTCACATTGCGTATCGAACTGTTCGAGGGACAATTAAAAAAGCTAAAACGAAAGACGCGCGAACTATACACGTGTATTGAACCTCTCCTCTATTTTTGTGTTTCCTTCTATCCGCCTAGTTTTTTTTTTGTGTGCCTGGCAGCATCGCTTTTCTCAATTTTTTCTTTTCTCGTCCCTCTTCATTCTCCTGTTTCCTTTTCCCCTGCTCCTGTATCTGTAACACTAGTGTGTATAACTTACGAGGTAGCGAATGAATGTGAAGCCGATCTTGCGTCCGAGCTGTCTCGATTGGCAAAAAGAATTCTCTCTGTATAAATCTGTGTTTATCGATGCGAGTACGGTGAGCTCGAAAAGGTGTTGCGAATTCTTTTTGAACCGTCTTCATCATCATCTTCGTCTTTCCGCTCTGCGGAAAATACACTGATATGACGGAACACCGAGGATCCTCATCACTAGGGGATATCACTAAATCCCTATGTATTAATCATGTCTTCTCATTGTTCCCTCTGTGTGTACATCATCTGTTGCATCGATGGCAGTGAATCTTCTTCAAGTCGACTTGCAGGTGTGTCTGTGCCAACACTTTGTTTAGATCCTGGGTGTTAGTTGTATCCATCGATAAGTGTTGGGTGCTATGAATAAGTTTCCTGATGTCGAGGCGAGAGCGACGACAACGATGACGACGACGCCCAGCGTTAATAAGTTGGGACATGGCTCCCTTAGGTTCGGTCTCGTCGAGGATCAACGGACATATCGAAACAAGAAAGACTCGTCTTCATTCGCTTCGAGCCACGCAATGGCGGCCAATGGATCTCCTATTTACCACGGATTCGTTTCCTTTGCATGTTCGGTTATTATTACTCTCATATATAATACTACTTCTATTTGTTGTGAGGTGTCATTGTCCCATATTTCCGATATTGTGTGTAGCTTTACAAATCTACAAATAGATCTATTTACAACAAGTGTATAATGTATATAAGTGTTCACTATATGCATACAAGGTTCTTTCTCGTGGGATCTGGGGGTTTGGGGGGCAAGGGGTTCTCTCGGGAGGGGGCTAGGGGCTCTAGGGAAGGGGTGGTAAATGTAAATGCAGTGTAGAGAATAAGTTAGATACCCGCGCGGTTTTCTCATAATGCCCATTATTGGCAACAATAGGATAATAATAGATAATATATTAAGACTCCGTTGAAACGCGTCTCACTCCATATCTCTGTTTAAAGCCATCCTCTCTCTCTCTTTCTCTCTCTCTCTTTTTCTCCCTCACATTCATACGAACGCACACCCTCTAACCTGGAGAGCTATGCTTAGATCACCTTACGATTAGATTATGTTTCGTTCATCCTCCGTTTCACGTTTCACGGACACGTCTCGCGTCTCATTCGCTCGATCATTCGCGCGTTCGTACAGTTACACACGTTCATCCCATCATCAACCTTAACGTCTCCACTGACACAACACGCCTAAACTTATCCGATATATTATCTGTTTAGCGATATCACTTGAACCTGTCACATTAACAATGCCCAACTGTATACAATAAGGCCCTCGTTTACCGCCGCCGTCAACACCGTTCAGAAACCGTTTCGCGATCCAGACTCGATCAACCCTGATCGAGACACCTTGTGCTCGCGCCGTCGACGAAGTCGCAATCTCGAGCTACGCCTAGAAACGAACAGCGTCTGGACCACGGGGTATCATCTTCGGCCATTGTCGGCGGCTTTATCGCGATCCTAAGAAATCCGGCTGCCGCTCAAGCCCGAAATAATCCATCACCGTTGATTTCCCGATGGTACATTATTTCGGGCTTCGGCGGGCGCTCCCTCACTCTCTCTTTCTCTCTCTCTCTCTCTATCCCTCTTTCCTGCTCTTGAAAAAATCCGTGCGCGACCCTCCCTTGTCATCTCCGCGAACGACAAAAATAGTAATCGCTGCGTGCTCGCGCGCAACGCGATTAGTGTTCAAGTCGTGTATCCGATAATAATTATTATCCCTTACCACTATTTACTAGTCGTTTATCACTATTAAATATTTATAAAGAAATGAGTAAGAAGTGCTATGGTTTAACCTGCTGAATGGTCGCTGGCCAGAGGTGGTGGCGGACACCGATCCGCCACACCCGCGTGACCCGTTCTTTTTCTCGTATAATTCATCGTTTTGCTATTGTTAAGTTGCACGCGAAACGATCCGAATACCACTGTTTAGCGCAACTTAGTATCCTTAGATCATCCGTCTGTTTCGTGTTTTGCTACGTTTACGGTACGTGAACTATATAACAGAACCATCCTGGACACCGATTCAAGATGGCCGAGTGGTGCGTAACGAAGTTACAGTTTCGAGCAGCGCCCATAAAGAGTATGGATTTTTACTGATTGCTGTATCTCTATCAATTCTACGATCATTGTTGAATCGAATGGTACAATCGTTTCGCGTAGACATCGATAACGGTTGAAAGCATTCTTGAGCAGCAGTGATGATGTCTGTTTGTCTCTTATCTGTCTGTCCTTTTCACTGTTCAAGGTAACGAAACAGCAATCGGTAAATTGTCGTTCGATCGGTGACTGGTCCAACGTACGATCGAACTCGACGATTCTATCGGTCGATGAAATTTAGTTTGATTTGTTTCTCAAGATTGTCAGGAAAAGAGGGCCGAAATTTGGGATGTGGATGTTTGCCTTCGAGAGCGTACCATGTGCGCGTGGCGCGAGTGTGTTTTCCGTTCAAATGTTCGTTTACGTCGAGCGAATTTGCTGATCGAACTATATGAGAGATTTGTTCGACTGAGGTCGTCTACAAACGTGTGCGCGGAAATGGAAGATCCTGCTTTCTTTTTCGTTTCTTTTTCCACTTTTGTTCTCCTGGCTGGCCCCCCCAGCAATGATCGTGTATGTGTCTACATCCTTCGGTGCCATGTTTATCCATCGAAAATGTTGCCGCGAATCGCGTAGCTGTTACGCGTTAGACGCGCTCTTTTCTCTTTCGCGTTTGGCGAAAGTCGTTTGTGCTTGCGTGGTTTTCCTGGATCGAGAGAACGACGCGACGGTCCGTCTCTGTTCTCTCTCTCTCTCTCACTCTCTCTTTCTCACGGCTCTTCGTCCATCCATCATCGAGCCGGTTTTCTTCTGTGAACAATGATTTTTATGTGTTCCCCTGATTTTTGTTTCTCTGTGTTTCGTCGGCCGTGGTAGCTGTGAATCTCGCTTCTCCGTCGCGGATCCAAGCGAGTCCTTGAGAAATGGATATCGTAAAAAACCGTACAAAAGATCGCGTTATTCTACGTAGTAAGAACATGTTAAAAAGGTCGATAAAAGTTTTAACAACAGTCGTCGGAGATACGTTGACGATATTCTGGACGTTCGTAGGAAAAGAAAGAAGCTTTCCCTTTTATGTTTCTTTTATTTTTCACCCCCCTGTTTCTCTCGTCGCATGCTCGTCGAGGCTCGCATACGATCGAATTCCAACACGTTGTGCACGGTTTTCAAACTTCCGATAAAAAAGATATTGGTGTGTCTGTTTACTTCGTCAGAAAAATTGTAATACTCTGGTCTTCAATGATTAAATTTAAATTTACGTTTTTTTGGCGTTTTTCTTTTTTAGAAAATTGCTCAATACGATCTTCTCGGTTTCTTTCGTTTTCGTTTTATAAATTCCTCTCCTCGTTTCGCCGGATATATTTTGTGTTTATTCTTAACTTAAGCCCCGAGCTTACTTTAATTTCCTCAATTCTAAATCGATAAACACGATTTCCTTTTCCTCGGTAAAATATTCTAGAATACTAACATTTAGATTTAGCGATAAATCGATTTTGTACATTTGTTTGTTGGTATTTTGTTTGCCTTACCCAAGTAGATTAAGTTACTATCCCCGTCTCATCTTAATTCACGCGCATAATAATTTATAACGTTAAAAATCTTCGTTTTCTCTCTTCAATTAAGTTATTCATTATTATATTAATAATTTCTACTTAGATCATCATTTTTCCTCAATCTCTCTCTTTTTTTTCTTCTCTTTGTTACTTTGATTTGTACATTCTTCGTGAGCGAGGGTGCTTGCCCCTTGCCCGCCTTCAAAATCTGACGTATCTTTTCTTCTTTCTCTCTACCCTTCCTTTATTTGGCGTTAGAAGTGCTGTGCTTGAGGAATCGTCCGAAAAAAGTAGTTTTCTTTTTGTTTTCGTTTTCGTATTTGTCGCGACGGCTGTGCTTTCTCTTCCGTGTAGACAGATTCTGCTGTTGTCGTTGTTGTTGTTGATGATGATAACCGTATGCGTTCAGTTATTTTCCCGAATTCATATCCGAAATTTGCCTTCGTTATCCTCCTTTCGTGATAGGGGTGCAAGAAGTGTGAGCGAGCAATGAAGTCTTTGAGGGTGTCTTGAGTTTCTCTTCGTTCTACGCTACAAACTCCAAATGTATCTTCCAATTTTTCTCCTTTTCTCCAGTTCCGTTTGAAGTGTCGGCTCGAACATTGTCGCGCAACGAAAATAATCAATCAAAGATCGATGAACCAGCGAAAGGTATACAATGTTTTCACACACCGCGGGGCAGATTACGGATTGCGAACTTTTTTCGTTTCTTTTTCTTTTTCATATTTTCTTCTTTTCTCGTTTCTTCGTACGTACATGTTTATCTTTCTACCAAAAAGAGATATTCCGAAAAAGGGGTGGGGCGATGATTTCTCGTTGTCGGGTACGAAGTCTGTTTCGCCCGCGACAACGACACATTCTGCTGAAAAGAGCGATTGTGTTGTCTCGTACTCGCGTCGTGCTTTCTCTTTGACTTTTCTCACTGAACAATTTTGACTGGGTTCGGCCGAAATAAACAATTCAATTTCAAAACGTAATTCACGTGTGTGTGCATCGTTTCAGGAAAAAGGAGCGTCAAGTGATCTCGTAATAGCGTAAATGATTTTTTAGTTTCTTCTGTTTCGTTTGTATCATTAAAGCAAATCTGTTCTTCTATTTTTGTTGCTGTAGTTAACGGTAAATTGTTGTTGTTGTTGTTGTTGGTAACGGTGACAATGATAGTGGCAGATGTTCCCTTCCGTGTTATCTTTGTTTTCTAGCCTGTTCTTTTGTTTCTTCTTAATTGTTTACTTTACTCTTGTTGTTCTGTATGGAAACGGCTACTGGGTTTTTGTTCTGCTTGGTCTTTTGACGTTGCTGTGTGCGTTACTGTGTGTTTGTCTCTTGGCACTTTCATCGTTTCACATTGTTTCCTTTTCTATAAATTGTTACTTTATTTTATTCCTTTCCTTTTATGTTTCGTTATTTTTTTTCCTCTTTCATTAAATATTTACGCTTGATAAATAAACACGGCGGCGAAAGGCTGCGGGCGGGGAAGGCTTTTCAGGCAGCGACGAAGACGAGAAAAGAAAAAATCGTGTCGCATAAAACTGCGAGCCCGATCGTCCTGTCGCTCGCCATCGAAGATGACACGTCCTCGCCGAGCGAACCCGCCGCCACCGTTTTCTCCAAATATATTAAATATATTATACAATTTATCCGACTAAAATCTCCTTTATTCCCCCCTGTGACGAGCAACAGACTCGCACAGCGCAAAAAGCTGCGCGCCGTCTCATCCACTTTTAAATCTTCGTCTCTCTCTCCCTCCGTTCTTTTTATTTTTCACTTTTTATCTCTTTTTCTCATATTTTTTACGAAAAACACTTCGCTTCGCTTCTTCTCTTTCCTCCTCCTCCTCCTCTTCATCTCTCTCTCCCTCTCTTATCTCTATTTAAAAACATCGTTCTCTCTTTTTCACTCCCCTCCCCCAGTATACCCGCTTTTCCTTCGTCTCGCCTCGCTTTCAGCATCGTTAAAATTCACATAGTTATCGTAAAACATAATGGACATTAGCGATATCGAAACCGAGGCGGGAAGGAAGAAAAAAAGAGAGAACGATAAGTTAAACGAAAAGTCATTATAAAACATTTAACAAAAAAGTTGAATAAGAAAGATTCTGTTGGATCCCACCAACAATGTATCAAAAATAAATTCAGTATCTAAGATTGAGTTGAATGCCACAATCCAATCCTTGCTTGTTCTTTATCACGTTCCTATCCTCGTCTCGCATGTAGCTTTTCCATATTTTTGATGTTGTTTCTCGTTGTCTTTCCGATCTGTTTCCATAACAATTATCGCGCCTCTTCCTTTCCGTTCTTTTCCGCATTGTCGATCGTAGCTCTCATTCGGCGCTCGTCCATGATAAGCAGCGAAAAACAGAAAACTAGGGGACTGTGCGCTCGAGCCCACTAGAGTCCCGTTCATATCTTTACTTTCACCTGTACATCGCCTCTTCCGACGGTGTAGCCAACTGTACGATTCAACGTGCGGACATCGCGCGATAAATCACCTCCTTATCCTTCTGATACCTTTTCTCTCATTCTCTTCTTCTCGACTAACGAAAGTTTTACACGTGATATAACCCCCTCTTCTAACCTACACACTCTTCTTATAAATGTGGATTAAACAATCCATCAGACTCATTTCTTAAACACCTCTATTTTTGAATTAAACGTATACCGATGCCATGCATTACAACGACGGTCGGTCCTCCGTTGAACCCGGGGACCGGAAGTGCCACGAGTACGCCCCAAAAATTGCAATCTTTAGAATCAAATGAATCGACTGATCGCGAATACTCGATTTCGTGGGGATTCTCCGTGTCACGCAGCCGAGCATGCCAGTGCTTCGTTACTACATTGACTGTTCTTTCTTTGTCTACATTGTCACTCTCATAGATCATCGAACGGGTCTACGGGTCGCTCCCGTCTGTGCGCTCGACTGGTTCGTCGACCGCATAAACGAACGATCACTAGAGACCTGGACTTCCCGTTGGCAGAACATCTGTGGTCGGCACAGTCTACCAAACAGGAGTCCAGATTCCACTGCATGATTTTCGTGCGTTTTCACGAGCAACGAACGAAAAGCGTCAGCGGAATGTGCGAAAGAAAATAGAACCCGGAAATATGACAAAATTTACAAAAGGATCGCCGAAAGGTGGTAAGATTTTGAGTTGAACCAAAACCGCGATCGGTGACAGTCTAATGCATGACATAAGGTTCCCTGCGAGATCCAAGAATCTTTCTTTTTCGTTTCTTCGATAAGCCTAAATTTCGCGCTTCCCTTTTGTCGTCTATATATGCCTAATCAGTAAATTAATCGCTTATCAATTAATAGTATTATTCAACACTCGCACACTCACACGCTATTACATCCATGATAATAATGATTATAAAATCAAGTGACAAAACTTGTCCAGGTATTCTCAATCACATCCATGAAAACATAAAAATCCCTGAGAAAGTTTTGTCGTCTTCGCTTTTATAATCCATTTCCCACGTCTTTAATACATCTTCTGACCCCCGTGTCTTCGCTCGCGACTTCTTGCTACTATTTCCTCGAGGGTGTTCATGCCCTGAATGGTCGCTTTTTCATTCTCTCTCGAACGTCCTTCTCGTAGCACGAAAAACGTGTAGCGGTGCGCCCGTTTCGCGTGCATTACCCTCTCGTAGCACTCGCCGAATGCTCGTATGGCTGCGCGATCCATCTTATTTCTTCTTCCGAACAGAAGAACTAGAAGATCACCGTGAACAGATGATAGAGAGAAACAAAGAAAGAAAGGGAAAGTGATTGAGATTGCATTCGGATGAAGAAAGAAGATGGATCATGAAGCCGCACGAGAATCCGCTTCCGATTCATATAATCGTACTGTCGTTTGTCCGACGTCAATAACCACTCGTCGAATCCCCGTGGACTTGTAACACGTCCCCGACACCGCCATCCCCCTCGCGCTATGTTGGCTCTTACAAGGAACTTGAGGCGAGTTTGGAGCGGCGTGCGACGCCGCCCATCGCGCGTTTTCACTTCACTAATACGAAAAGAACTCATAATCGCTTCTTTGGTATTATAAAGGCGCAAGAGGGGCGCGTGGACGAGCGCCCCTTTGGGGGTGGGGGAGGCTGAAGAGTGTATGCTTCGAAAACTTTGCTGGCTTACGTCTAAAAAAACTGTAGACCGTTTTCGTTCGCATTCTTTCGGTATTCTTAATTAAAGAGTCCTGTTTCTTTTTTTTTTATCTATTCGTTCTCGCAATTGTTTCTCTCGGAGTTTCTGTTGTATGAAAAAACCTGTACCTAGGACAGTACTCGTTTTCCCTTTTTTGTTCTTATGCAAGCAAACAAAGAAAGAGAAAAAACTGTCTTCCTTGTCGGTGCAAGATCGCGAGATGAACCGTATCGCCGCGACATCCAATGGTCGCGCGAACGCACGGACACCAATAGTACCGGAAACGATGCGACTCATGTTCGCCACATTGTATTCGGCAGAATGTAAGTAGTAATAGTAAGTAGTTTTATTAGCAGTAGCAGTAACATGTATAACGTAATGTGTAATCGTTACTTTATCTTTTCTTTCCCACCCTTTCTCTCTTTCTCTGTATATTATTATAACTTTAATATTAGGTAGACTTCTTTAATCTTCTTCTTCTTCTTCTTTTTTCATTAGATTAGTTGGTTTTCTTTATTCATTCTCTCGTTTCGCTTTTCATTATCATTAGTTAAATCTTTAACCGTTAATGAATGAGGTAATAAGGTTGTGTATGCTTTGTTTTTTTTTCTTATCATCGTATTCTATAGATCCGGTTTCATCGACGAGGTGGTTTCGTTAACGCTGCGAAATCGATTCGTTCGAGTGTCACCCGTCGCTTCGACTCCGATTCGAGCGAACTCGCGACGAAACGCACGTGTCGCGCGTAGATGAGGTGAGAGAGAGAGCTGGTCTGTGAATCTGCTTGTCTCTGTGTATCTTGTCGGTGTTACATCGTATGATCGCGTCTCATCTTCGGCTACAGAAGTGAATTTCAACGTTATAAGCCTGCACAGAAAAAAGATGCGGCGGCAGGGAACGAACTTATGTCATCTCTCACATCGTCTCGCGCGTTACTTTTTTCTCCGAGAAGAGAAAATGCGCTTCCTCCATTCGGTTCTTCGCGCGTCGCGTTTACTCGCGTTTGACAGCCGATACAATTCAGAATTAACCATCTGATTCAGAGATGAACTGATCGGATACAGAGAGGGTCACAATCGACGGCGATGATCAGCGAGCAATGAAACATATTCGGTCGTTCCCCTCTAGTGAATTTACAATGCAACGGAATATGGTTAATTTGGCACGATGATGTTTTACACGAGAAAATATCGGTGTCAACGTACTCGTACGGTGCTCGATTAATAAAATAAACAAAAAGAGATAATCAACAAGGAAATGAATAACAAACAAAAAAATACCATGAAACACCATGAATCGCAACCCTCTGCGCGTCCGTCCAATTCGTCTCTGAATCAAATGGTTGATTTTGAATTGTATCGGCTACTCGATAGTAGCCACGCAATCGTGGCAGTTTGATATATCGATGGAAAGGTCTCGCTTGTGACCCACGGATGCACTGCGCGCATCGCTCGGCCGCTCTGCGAGTAATCTCGAAGGTTACGTGCCCCGCGAGAAGAAGGTTGTGGCACGTAGCCTCTCGTAGACGAGAGAATGTCAAAGCGACGAGGCCACCCCGGCGAATAAAACGGATTCTGTGAAGCGTTGGTTGGCGTCAGGTAATGTTTCAATGACGTTACTGATTTTGTGGTTGTTGCTGGCTGGATGGCGATGAGCTTGATTGTTGTTGCGTCGTTGTCGCGCCACCTTGCTGAGACGTAGCACTGCCGTCTCTTCGGGTACGAGGTCCACCTTCCTGGCTGCTACCACGACCAGCGCGAGAGCCTGCACCTGCTCCAGATGCACCGGGTTGAAGGACCATCGAGCGGATTCTTCTCTGTGCCGACTGTGGATTGGTGAAAATCTAGATTAGTTTCACTGATTAATTAATCGATCAGTTGATTTATCAACTACCGCATCAGTCATGTGGATATGACAATTCTGTGTCCAGAATTACAAATGTGTTCTCAAATCTAAAAGTAACGTAAGAGACACTGTGATTAGTAGACTGCGGATCTTTATGCAGAATAAAAAGTGTTTGCACTGATGGCAAGACACGTGAATCAAATAAAAATTGTCTTCAACTTTTAATTATCCTATTAAGCTGTAACTAGTGCATTGACGTCCTTGAATCATTTTAGCATGTCCACTGCTTTAAATTGTACGTGCCCATTTTTGGGCACAATCAAATATAATCATACAGCAAATCAGTAATATATCAAACAATAAGTGTAAACATTTTGTATGGTTTTTACGTACCTACTTATTTATTTACATTCACGTTTTCAGAAGTTCGTTTGCAAGTACTTTGTTCGGGCACAAAGAGAGAATAAAACAATGCGCAGACGGATTACCTGAACAGAGAAAAAGGGGCCAATTATGTGGACGGTGGCCTCTTCGTCGGCTGAAGGAGACGTTGATTGCTGTTCCGAAAGCTTGATAACACTTCCGGTTACGCGTTGCAATTCTCTAACGTTCTGTCCGCCTTTACCAATGATTCGGCCAACTTGAGCGCTTGGTACTAGAATTTCGATCGTTAGTCTAACGTCGTCGGTACCGGAAGCGAATCCTTCCTCTCGCATCTTTTCGAAGATCAAGTACTGTGCCTGCAAAATTAAACCGCGAGTTCCTCGGTTAGCTATTTCAGCACGGAATAGTTGCAGAACGCGTTTTCAAATATTAGAAAAAAATTTGTTGAAGATAGTCACGGGACCAACTTGCACTGACTTATCAAATGTGCCATTGGTACGGTTAAACCCTTCATTATTTAATATTCCTGCACTCGTCAAGCAGATGCTTAGAAAATACGGCACCTCCTCAAATGTTAGCAGGATTATGAAAATTGTACTTCCCCAGTTTGTACTTATTTTCGAGAGTTCGAGTATTTTCCTTTGATAAAAACCGATACGAAATTTTTGGCTTATCGGGGATTCGAACCCACGCACCTTCCACTAGAAGGCAAACGTTTAGACACTGAGCCACAGAGGGCTGTGACTTCTTAATCGCAGATAGAATACTATGTCGTACTTTTTTTATATAGGCTATACTTTTCCTTCTCTACTGTTTACGTCAGAGTAGATATCATTCTAGTCAAGAGAACAGACATTTTTAAATGTTACAACACAAAATGATATTTATGTTCTATTTAAAATAACGAAATTTTAAGAAATACATTTGTTGGAAGAAAATACACTGTTTGAATTTTTAAAACCCCATGTTCACAACTAAGACGTATATTAACTACAAGAATTACAAAAGAACATAGATTACAGTTGCTATTTTGATTAACAACGTTCATGTGTCATGCTCGCTTACCTTCCATTGAGATTCTGGCGATCCAACGATTGTGACTTTCCTCTCAGTCTGTTGCTCGGCTGGTTTGTCCTGTTCGAGTGGCGCGATTTTCACGCTTGCTCCAGAGAATCTGATCATGTTTCTGATGTGTGAACCCCTGGTGCCAATTATGGCGCCTACGCTACTGTTGGGAATGTAAAGAAATACAGTTTCTTGAGCGTCCGCCGCGGGAACACCCTGCTGAGTCGGCAAGCTGCCTTGATAGGGATATGGGATGGGTCCCGAGCCGTACAAAGCTGGACCACGTGAGCTATATCCCATGCCCGCAGTCGACATCATGGCCATTGGGTGCAAACCAGGGAACATCATGCTCTGTGGCTGTAACAGGATCATTAAAGCTCTTGTTAGCTTCCGAATCATCCGAATTCGAACGTTTTCTCTCGAACAACTACGATTATCATACTCACAGTCATTGCTTGCAGGTCATTCTCGTAGCTTTGGCGTAGTTTGCTGGAAATCATGGATTCCGCTTTGCTCATGTTATCAATGCTACCCTTCACTGTGATGATGCGCTCGACATTGAAGTTATTTATGTCGTTTATACTGCTCACGGTGATTTTTGTATCCGTGTCTTGCATGATTCTCTTGATCGTGGTACCACCCTTACCAATTATCCGCCCGATCAAGTTATTGTGTGCGAGGATCCTCAGAGTGATCTCAGTGCTATCAGAACATACAGCACAATGTTATACCAACCACTAACAATAGCGTACAATTATCGAAAATTCAAGTTGAAAATCGTACAATCTTGACCAATGAAGAAATAGACATAATATTTTCAAATCTTCGTTATCCAGTTAACACGTTCGCTACCATGTAATAACATCAAAAGATAAAATAAAAATAGCCAAACTAATTGTATACACTTTGCTATTTAAAGTTTGTCTTTAAACATCGACTTCCTTCGAACATATTGTTTGAATATTTCGTGAAGGAGATACGTTGCATTTGACAGGACATTTTAACAACGAAGGTAAGCAGCGAATGCAATGCTGATAGTGAACGTGTTAAATCGGAGCTGCTCCGTCGCTTAAGGATTAACTGATTCTTCAGGAACGTAAAGAGTGAATAAGATTATCTAGGTATCAATGTATACCTCTTGTTATTTATGCTATTAGCCTCCTGTTGCATGACCTCCAGGATCTTTTTGCAAGCGTTCGTGCAATTCTCTGGATTACCGTAGATGGTAATAGCTTTTTCCGCGGCGCCGACATTATCCTTCCGGTGAACGTCGACACGTGCTCGCGTCATTTGAGTGATCTGACGTATGGTTGATCCCTGACGACCGATTATGGCGCCTACCATGTCCGATTGTACAAGAATACGAAGCGGGAAGTCTGTCTGCCTTCCGGAACCCGATACTCCGGAGTAGGCGACGCCGCTACGCTGGCTGCGGCCTCTTCGTCGGCTCTCCGCCGTAGACATTTCCACTTTTAGCGAGTTACCCTCGTACTCGTGGCCATTAAATTGGTTCACAGCCCTATAAATGGAGAAAAAACGTCCGTGAATTATGGATGCTCGAATGTAGGACACTCGGTTTAGACCTGCATCGATGGCGTTTCGTTTCCAGTTGAAATAAGCGCAAAGACACATTTAGTAATGAGCGGATGACGGCGGATCTTTATGCAAAGTAAACATTTTCTAACTGAATTACAATCAACTGGAGTCGAATGGAAATTGATTTTCTTTGTTAATACGTTTAATTGCTTGCAGATTATTAACAGTATTTTTAAAATTAAATTAATGCATAAAATCCGCTGTCTATTCATTACCCTTCTCGAAAATGGTAGACATCATTGCTGAACTTTTAAAGAAAAATATAGTATTGCAAGAAAATGTTAATCCTTTTTCTGCTCCTATTATTGTGTTTCATTTGTCTTGTATGAATATATTAACTGAATTGTCAGTGTTTTAAACGTTTTAAGACTTTATTCACTACGATCTGACGAATTGCTATCAAGGATTTATATTAAGACTATGCTACTGTCTGTGTCGAATGATGTAATCTTGACGGGTCGATTTAATGTAAATTAGTACGTTTCATAAAAAAAAATAGAGTCTACTCACTGCTGTGCTTGCTCTGGGGTCTCGTAGACCACGAGAACGGTTTGTGTGTTAGGGTCGCGGGACGAAAGCTTCTCATAGGACTGCAGCTGGCCACAGTTTGCAAATAAAACCTCGATATCCTCCAATCGGGCGTGACTTGGAAAATTGCTTACGACAACTTTCGTTCCGGCACCACTGCAAAAGATAGAAATTCGAAATTAGTGATTTCGACAGTTAACGCATTCCAAAATATATTTATTAAAGCTAATGCCTTGCTTAAACGCTATGGAAATTGTTGTGGGAGTAATCTCTAAGTAATGTATATAATTTCTTCAAATTATACTGGATCCTGGATTGTACACATTGGTTAGAGAACGCAATACTTGGATACTCGAGCTGCAATGCTCCAATGCGTGTATACTATTCATTAAATAGAATAGAATGTCGTTCTTTTATCTTGGCTAACGAGAAAAAAATTCTTCTGATATCATCGCACCTTGTAATAAGAGATCAGCGAATCAAGATTGATGTGTTATCGACTAATAAAAGTAATTTATCATTTCCATCTCGCTAAATCAATAATATTAAGCATTTTATACACTGCGTTCTACGATAGGTTGCAGTTGGATGTACGAGTGCACAAGTAATTGAACTTTTAATCTCTACAATTTGTTGTATAAATTTTGTTCTGACATCTACAGGAAAAATTCACTTCGATCTGCTTTTATTTCTATTGTATTGGCACGATAATGTTCGTACGATGCAATTCTAGTTACTATTAATTGGCATAAAAGCGACTTCGTAGAATTTCGAGAAAGATCAAAAGATCTGCGATTGAACTGCAGAGTTGTTTTCATAGGAAGATGTTCCTAATTGTAGTGGTGTTTAGTGCTCGCGTTAATTGACATATTATAGATCGAGGCGCGCGAGACCGTGCGATTCGACGAGGAGCCACGGCCCTGACGCAACGCAACATGAATGAACCAAATGGCAAGTAAGAAGAGGACGAGGAGCGCGGAGAACGAAAAGGAGGGTGGAACGGCTGAGACTCTCACTTTCGTACATATCGATTTTTCAGCTCGCCGACCCACTCAGCGCCGGGGGCTTTCGACTAACCTTGAAGAAAACGCACCGACCGACCTAGCTTGCGCTCGGCCAATTATTACAGCTCGTTAAAGACACGGTGATTAATCGCGATGCACCGCCTCTTATCGCAATACCGTCGAACGTACGCTTCGAACGGCAATTAACCAACTAACTTCTCCGCTCGGAGCAGTGATGTCTCATTACCGTCGATTCGTCGATGTTACTTTTTACTAAATGTTAATTCTCCACTTTTCTTGTATCAATTACCGGGCGCATCCTGCACGAAACTCGCAGAGACTATCGTAATTACATAATTACACGCGTCTTATCGCCCGTTGCGTTTAAGGTTATCCGCCGGTGTTTACATGCGCCAGATTCTTTCGTGTCGCGCTAATAACGCCCGACGGAAATTTGTCTGTTACACGCCGTTCAGTATGCGAAGAATAGTTTATTAACCCTTTGCTTCTCGGAGATATTTTAACTCGAAAATTAAATATTTCTTCCTAGATAGAATGATTCCTTTCTACATCTTTTTCTTTTAATGGATATGACATTGATACAATACCTCATAAAATACTTAAATGTTTAGTAATTCATTAGTAGACAGCGGATCTCTGTGCAAAATAAAAATTTTCTACCTGAATTACAACAATCTGGAGTGAAATAGACATTTATTTTCTTTCTTCATATGTTCAATGCAAGTTGAAAATAATGTAACAGTATTTCAAAGTTCTCCTAATGTTTTCACTGTTTTAAATTACATCTACTCATTATTGTCATAAATGCATAAAATCCGCTGTCTATTGATTAGATACCAATATATTTAATAATGTAAACAATATTTTGAATAATGCTACAGCAATATTCAGAGGTGACTCTGAGTCACCACTCGACTAGTAAGGGTTGTTCAACATGAATTCAGCGCAAGTGGGCAGATCTTTTACCGCGTTCTCTATAATGGAATAACATTTATGTAAGATATCACGTATCTGATATTTCGTAAATAATCGCTGTCATCAAATCGAGATCCGCGTATTTAGTAAAAATCGTCCAACCTCAACAATCCCCCTTCCCCCTTCAAGAGATTAACACTTTATCTACCGGAAACGTATCAATAGGTTTTCCAATAATTATGCTGTAAGTGGGAGCTTAAAAATCTTCAACAAAATAATCCCAAACGAAATGATTAGATTACGTAATTGAGGGTGAGTTGTTAGTTTGTGATTGAAGTTTCTGGCACTGTCGAAGGCTATAGACTTACTATCAAGAATAAGAAGCATCTATTCAACATTTTATCGTATGAATCAGTGCAAATATTCTGCAAGCATGAACTCCAGAATCGACGTGTTTAAAAACATTCAACAACGTGATTCAGAGCTGCGAGAGTGCTCGTACGAAGCTGTCGCTTGGCAATCTATCGGTGTAAGAAGAATATTCTCGCAGGAGGATGTAGAAGTTGACACAGGCGAGTAAGTTGGAAATTGGCTGGTCGATCGCGCCGCGATCGGTGTAAAATCTCGCGCGTAGAGTATCGAGTCCACGAGTAGCAAAAGGGCGGACAAAAGGTGGCAGTGGACTCACGTGACGGAACTAATGCCAGTCCCCGAAAAGCCTTAACCGAACAATTACCGTGGAACAACGGGTTTCTGCGGTGCCAGCTCTCTATCGAGCTTCGAGGCTCGTCGAAGCTCTCTCCTCTCTCTCTCTCTTCGACGTGCACGTGCTCGGCGTTTGCCACACATCTACACACCAGCCGTGCACGGGTTGAAAAAAAAAAAGAGAAAAAGAAAGAAAGAAAGGAAAAAGAGAAAGAGAGCACGCGGTCGACTAGGAAAGAGGGAAAGAGAGCGGGGGTGGAGAAGTCGACGTTGTGTCTCTGTCGGTGGAGGCGGGGGGTAGGGGAGGGGAGGGGGTGGTTGCTCGTGGTGCACGCGTGTGCTACGTAGTTCTTGCGGGAACGAAAGGATGAGGAGGCGGCGGGTGATAGAGGGAGGGCAGAGCCAGGCCTTTGTTTCGTGTGCTTTTGGGGATTTTCGGCGGCACCCAGCCGGTGGTGTGAGGTCTACATGCGAGAGTGCGCAAGGGAGACGTTGATATCGTTGCTTTCGTCTGGCTCGCGGTCCGTCTCCTCCACCGGCACGAGTCCCTCCCCCAACTCCTCTACCTCCTCTTCTTCCCTCTCCTACTCCAGCCGGAGGAACGAACGAGCTAGCCCAGCACCACCACCACCCCACCATCGCAACCGCCACCACCACCGCCGGCACATCGCCACCCTCAACCCTTTCTGTACCTCTTTCCCTCGCTACCCTTCCTGACCAGCAGCTATGGCCTGAGCTGGCCTGGCTTGGCCTGGCCTGGCCTGGCCTGTCTCTCCTCTTCCTTTGCCCTGCACACCCTCCGACGCATCACCCTCGTCGGATCTTGCACGCACGTGTAACTCGCGATTTCGTCCGTTCACCTTTAACGAAAGGCGGTATTTTCGTGCACACCGTCGGGGCCCGGGCGAGACAGAGACCGCCCAGACACAGAAAGAGGCAGAAAAGCAGAAGAACAGAGACAGGAAACCGGAGGAAAAAGAGAGGGATCAGAGGAGAGGATGGTCACGAGAGAAACAGAGACACAGGTGCCTTTCCTAAGCCCGAGGCACATACCGACAGGGATGGACGCGCGACGACCGCAGACCACGGGTCACCCCCGTGGAAGAGCTTTTGATCTCGCTTAAGACACCTTTTTTTCAGACTCTTTTTTTCTTCGTCTACCTTGTTCCGCCTCCTGTTTTTCCCCGTTTAACGAGCCAATGGACTCGGACGGACACGACGCGAGCATCGTTCCTCCGACGGCAGCCGCAGAGAGAGAAAGGGAGAGAGAGAGAGAGAGGGAAAAAGGGCGCAGGGGTAGTTGACGAAAAGTTCGAGGGTCGTAATGCGGTGTGGTTAATTGTGAAGGGAATTGGGACTCGTTGCGCGCCGCTTGCCGCGTAAAAATGGAACGAATTTACGCGGTGCCGGCGATGAGCCGGGGGTAATTAGCTGGCGGCGCGAGCGTCGATTTTTTCGCGATGCGCCACCGGGCTCATTATCATTCGTTCCCAATTTTATGCTCTCGTTGCCGATGCTTATCTGCCCGCCGTAACGCCCTCGTTTAGAAAAATCGACATTTACAAGCAACCACCCCATTGTTATTCGCGTTCATGTACTTCGTTCGCAGCTTTGCCTTTCGCAAACTACAACTATCAGATATCTTGTGTTAATAGTATCTTAGCAAATGGCGAAGTATATGTTGAAAGTAGAAAATAAGGAAAGAATTTCTTCAGTCAGTAAAATGATGAAGATGGTGCATACGATGAGCTTGAACGAGTGAAGACCTGTGAGGGTGGAAAATTTTTCGTGGAGAAAAAAAAAACAGTGAAAAAGAGAGGAGTGGAGTTGGGGAAAGTGTGTACGGCCCTGGCAGAAGGAGCGTCGACATCGTTGACTGAGCCGGCGGGGCGCACGGCGCCAAAATCGATTTTGAAAAGGGAAAGTGGCATGTACGTGCCAGTAGCGCGGCTTTACATATACAGTATGCGCACGATTCGCGACAAAAACGTGTAGGAGGTAAAACTGCAGCCGCGCCGAATAAAGGTTACACCACGTACGCGCACATAGACACACGCGACCGACACCACTACTACTGGGCGTTACCACCACTGGGGCATTGCGTTTGTGTACAGACACGCGAACACGAACGCGACGAATCTCTCTCTCTCTCTCTTTCTCTCTCTGTGGTGTCGGTGCCTCTTTTTCCTGTTCACGAGTAAGCTCTTTCCCATTCATGTGTGAGCGTCAGGAGGAAAGTTCGCGTCTCGGCGCGGGTGTAACGCGCGTGTACCTGCACGGGTGCACCAGTGCACCAGTACATACCGCGCGCACGTGTACACTCTGCTCACCGTTCGTACACACCCTGCACCACGCACTGCTCTCGGTGAATGGCGCTAGATGATGATAATTTCGGTGATCCTCGCTGCGGCTAATCGGAACCAACTGCCAGGGAACTCGAACGTTTTTCTACAGGGACCAGAGTTTTCGCGTACGGATCGATAACCGTCATTTTTTTTTTTCGCGACTACAACGCAGCCGGATTTACGGGAATTTCTGTCTCTTCTTTCAAATTTACGGAATTGTAACGCGTTACCGTTACTTTTTATGCCGCGCTCCTTCTTGTTTGCGTGGACGCGTTTCCCGCGATTGCAAAAGGTTTTACTTGTCGTTTTTGGAAACCGTAATGTCGGTATATCCTCTTTCGAACTTATTGAATAATGTGATCGGTTTTTTTTTTATAGTGCACTTTTGCGTGGTTTTTTACGCGGATCGGTACTCGATGTAGTTTCGGGGTAGAATTTGTTGTTATTTTCCCCGTGTATTCTACAATATGCGAAAGTCTACGGTGTTGTTCATTGTTGTTCTCTGATGTACGTTTAGTTTATCAATGTTCTGTCGCGACAGTGTAAATTGTGATGATAAACTGGAAACTTAGAAATTATTTTATCCGTAGCAGAATCAAACTGGTGGATAGAGTGTGCAACATTTTATACAAGTTTTCTTATCATTAATAGAAGTCACTGGAATTGAATACTTAAATCAAATTAATTGTATTATTCTTTCCACCTTCATGATCTAAGAGAATTTTAAATTACTAATAATTTAAAAATAAAATACTAACATAATTTTTATTATGCTAGGCTGGTCAAATAACTAACAAAATCCACACGCCCATTATGATTTTTACGCGAATCAAGAACATCACTAACATACTTGAATGAGCAAACATAAGTGCAACGAAATGTGTCACAGCCTATCAATCTTGGATAAGGCTATCGAAAGCTCAAAGGAATGATTCCGTTAAGATTCGTAATGTGTACTTCCCATTTTTGTACAGTGTACACGATTGCATGTTTAACTTTTCAGGGATTTTTACGTAAACATTTATGTCACCAAACAAAATATCCATGTTAAAATTTCTATAAAGCAAGTGAGTAACAGCATATAATACTTAATTTTGAATAATATCATAACCGCGTCTCTGTGGTATATGTTCAGACGCAGTTTTTTCCGCTTTCGTGAAAATGATCCAAATTAGGATCAAAACGTAGAAAGTGTAAATTTATTTGTAAAATTGCTTTAATTGTTTATTTGATCGAACCTTTGGGCCGAAATCATTTTCTCTTTATCTGTTTTAACAATCTTACGATCGATAACTTTAACAACATTTTTACGTAAAATTTGTGAAAAGTTTGAGTTTTATGTTCCGATCAAAAATTGGACTGTCACAACAAAATACCTTGGGATAGCGACACAAGCTAATAGAATCCTAAGTGGAAAACCAGGTCGATGAAAAAGCGTTTCGCAGATATTAGAGTAAACAATCGAACCGAAAGGAGTTGAGATATCTGTTCGATTGATGATAGATGGGCGCGATGAGCAGAAGAATTTCTCCGGCTCGAATAGAAACAAATTGCTCTTGGTTATTCCCAATAATGTCATGCGGTTCGCAGCGTGCGCGTTTAATCGAAGCCAGCGGGAGCGTATTAACGCAGCGAAGTTGCGAACGTTGTTGCCAACATTTGTAATAATGTTAGTTAAAATACGCATCACGTACATCCCCCGCGAATCGATAAAAATTCCCGCTTTATCGCGGAGCACATCGGGCAAACTTTTCCGGCAGAAATTCTGCAATTTCGTTGAAATCGTGTTATCATTAAAAATTCCGCTCTGTTCATATTTTTCATTTCGTTTATCGTTGTACAACGCTATGCTCCCATTGTTTCTACGATTTTTGTCTGCGTTTGCACGTATCTATATCTCGAAGGTATTCCGATATCTTTTCGTGTTACAATTGCTTTCAGGTTAAAAGTATTTATGATACGATAACAATCTAACTACGGAATTTCCGCATTTATAGCTGATCAAGTGCACTCGAATAGAACAAGATTCCTGAGATCATTTGAAGTAATTTTTTGTTAAGGAGTTATTGACAAAAAACACAGACATTGGACTGATGGACGTACAATTTTTTGGGATATCTTGTATACAAGTTGATAATAAAGATTTCTTCAAGTATGTTCCGTGTCTTGCGATATAAATGATAGTCGACATATAATCGAAAATGTATTTAATTCAAACATAATAATCTAATAAGATTAAATATTGTAATGAAAGGAAGTTTAATCGAATGAAAATGTATTTTACATTTTGTAGTAATTTTAATAATGGAGATAAACATTGCTTTTTAAAGCTAATTTATGAAAGTACGTGCCCGCATAATCATCCTCAGACTACCGATGATAAATTCGCGTTTGCGATACCAATCTAGGAATTACAATAAACGAAAAAGCATGGATTCTTAACTAAATGAATGCAGGAAACTAAACGATCAATCTTCATCAGTTAGCAGGCTTATCTGTAATCTGTTAAGCATTGTGTAGTCGTTATCTGCGATACAGTTAATGTAAAATAATACTGGCGTAATATTAACTTAATTACAGAGCTGCTGAAACCTGCAATCCTTGAAAGCAATTTCTTGATACAATCGAAATACTGCATAAGGTATCTGCGTTAAAACAACATTAAAATATTTCAAGAACTGGTTAATGACTGCGTTTCATTAATCAAATCGTTGAAGCATTCGAATGAGAATGTTAATTGGCAGTGCGTAAATAAGAATCGTGTTCACCGAGTCCACGTTGAAATGAAAAAATATTATAAATTGAGAAAATGTATCGGATTTATTCGATTTTGAATCGCATTCGAACAAGATAAAGCTGGGCGAGCTATTGTAAATATTGCTAAATGTTTCGCACGGTTCGAATATCATCAGAATGATATTGACGATATGGGTGAAGAAATTGAATTGAGATCACAAGTGTTTCCACGTTAAAGAAAATTTTATATTGAATAACATTTCATAAAAGTGTCTTATTAATTTCCTGTTTAAAAAAAAAAGAATTAAATGATTGCCATATTCGTACTATTCGTAAAAACTCAAAAATGGAGATGGCAATTTTGTAAATGAAGAATGTGGATAACAAAAACATTCAACATCTAACATAAAATCAAGGAACTTGAAATCGTTGTCAGATAATGTTTATTGCAATGGTGCTTACTTTGATAGATAAGTTTTATTTAACATATTACATTTGCAATGCTAACGTCTTTATATTTTCGAACCCGTTCAGTTCCCTCATCACTTACGACCTCACGTAATAGATGGCAAAGTTAATTTATCCATTCTTGGGATGAAAGGAAAAATTCAATCAACTCGTCAGAAGTGGATACAATAGCTTCATCAAACTTTTTTGGATTGCATCCCATATTGGACTTGTAACTCATTTGAACTTCCATCACATTCCTGAACTCCTTTGTACTGATGTACGCGAAAAATTTAAGAATTGAACGAAATTGTAAACCAACGGAAACGTGATAATTCAGAGACTAAAATAGAAAATATTTCCAAAGATTCAGCAAATACAATTTACCAAACTCCGCCATTTTAAACGAATTTTGTTACAGTTACGATAGTGTACGGTCAAATTTTCATGACTCAGACTCTCCAGTAGCAATGATATAATACAAACAATGCTACGACTGAATAAAGTAACAATGGAATAAAGAAATATTTACTTCCAGTAATTATCGCCTCACCTTTATAACTGTAGCATGACTGGAACGGTTAAGATTCTTCCAATTATAACGAGTCCAAACGCAAGGCAACCCTGACTACTTTCACCGATTTAATATGGAGCAATCTGCGTCTTAATTACAGAATATAAAAAAATAAGAAATAAGTCCGATGTACATCGTGTTTGAACTTATTTTAATCGGCATAATCTCGGCTATCCATTGCTATTGCAATTATAATGGTAAGACGACGATTGCTAAAAATGAAATTTCCTTTATTAATGAACTATCTATCTCATTACACCGATTCTCTCACTGTATCTAGCTGTATACGGGTCAGTTTTTAAAGAAAAAAGAAAACAGATGTCTGCACGCTAGAATTCAACTACTAGCTTCTGAAATGATGTATTAGGTAAATGCGGGAAATAGAGGATAGACAGGCGACGTATCAAGTTTCAATCAGCCGGAGGTCCTACTTATCTGAATCGGGATATAGTGGCGGACACTTAACTCTTTGAGGCAGACGATTTTAAAGAACATCCAAGTTGCACAGAATTTTTTTATTATCATAACTTCAGCTTTTCGAGGTGGGTTAAAATATACCCCCACTATGCATAAAAAGCTAAGCAAAAGGTGCGACAGTTTTTAACCCACCTAACCCCAAAGAGTAATGGCCTGTTCAGACAGAAATGGTGGCTGCAGGAGCCGTAGCAAAAAAACCATAAATTTTGAGCGCGGTTTGACGAGTCCCTACTACGCGTGCACGGAAAGCAGGTCCATGGAAGTCTTAGTGTGCGTTGTTATAGGACCTTTTTTTTTTTAATTGGGGAAAATCCGATTAATGGATAACCATCCTTGCCGCCGAAGGCAAGGATGACCAATGTCGGTCTCGGTATAATCGTTACCGACTAACGACCCCAATAGTCGTCCCTAGACATTTACTGCAGGGACCCAGGATCACGTTAGTACCCAACTGGGCCCATGCGTTATAGGACCTGCCGGCGCCTAAACTGATGTAAAAACCGTGCTCTACTGGTACTGTCGGCGATACCGCTGGCCTGCAGGAGTATCAGCCGCGTGCAGTCGCAACGGGACACGACGCATCGGTGCGACGCGACGCGGCGGCGCAACAGCGCGTCGGTGACGTCCGAAGTGCGTGGCGGACCGACTGCAAATTGCAGGCTGCAAAGGCGGGCGCCGCGTGCGATTCCTGGCTAACTTATCCCCGAGAAAGCTGCGCCGCACCGTTCCGGCGCCTACGGAGGCCGCGTGGGGCGGTGCACACGGCTACCGTGATCGCTGATCACCCAAGCTCCCGAAGTAGGTGGGAAGGACAGCGCGCGCGCGCGCGTTCATGCGTCTCTGTACTAGAGTCTGCGATTTAGAACGTGTACCGAAAGATCGCGTCGACACGAAATCCGTGAATCGAGTATTCGTGTTTTCGACACTAGGCTCGCGGACCATTAAGAACGAGTACTTTTAATTACTGGGCTATTGCTTTTATATCTCGGTGAACAAATGCTTTTTAATTCGAATACTACACGGAAGATATCAAATCCTACAACCCTGCAAACAAATACCGGTCGAAAGACGATACTGACAATCCCAATTCAAGAGCAAAACTGTCGTTGCTGTTGAATAATGTTTTCGAGATACTCACAAGGAGAGTGCACCAACGACGTCTCACCGATTTAGTTGAGACTCTGTATACTTATAGATCTCGATCTCCTATTTACGTATATATACCATTATAGACGCTAACACTCAATAGTTGTCGAGATATTCATAAACAAAGTTCTTACGTATGCTTTTACGACACGTACCACTGTTGTAATTAAAAATATGTAAGTGCAATATTATTAAATTTATCGTATACCATATTTTCTCTTCCCATATTTACTTTATTTTTTCTGTTTTCAGACACGAGGGGATATTTTCTATTTCATTAATTTCGGCTAATTTATTTATAATTTATTAATACGTTTGTTCTTTAACTTGTTGTTGAATAAATAATATAAATAAATATGAAAAAAAAATTTTCACCAAACGAGAATCGAACCCTAGCCCACCGGGTGGAAGTATACCTACTCTACAACAGCAGATTTAAGCAGTAATGTAAGAACTTTGTTTATGAATATCTCGACAACTATTGAGTGTTAGCGTCTATAATGGTATATATTCGTAAATGGGAGATCGAGATCTATAAGCATACAGAGTCTCAACTAAATCGGTGAGACGTCGTTGGTGCACTCTCCTTGTCAGTTGTGAGTCGTATAGTTTATCCTTTTGCACTCGGAGCTACTTTAACTCGAAAATTAAACGTTTCTTTCGACCTAGAACAGTTCCACTCTATATTAACTTTTTTTTGTATGAATATAAAATTGATATAGTACCTCGTACAATACTTAAATGGTTAGTAATTGATTAAAAACCAACATATTTAATAATGTAAGCAATATTTTGTATAATGGTACAGCAATGTTTGGGGTTACTCTCCAAGTCATACCCCGACTGCTAAGGGGTAAAATAAAGTATAACAAGATTTGCAGAACGGCAAATTACACTGGACAAATTCCTCGGTTACAAAGAGTTGGTACAAACAACTACGTTGCAAGTAGAATCAGAGCTACCACTTGAATGCTAAGGGTTGAAATCTATTAAATACACGTGTAATGTAAATACACTGATAACCGTGTAGTACGTATTATTAGAACTAAGATCCGAATTCATTTATCACATGTGTATCTACATAGGGAAATGGGGACCGCCACTCTGCATTTGTCCACGTGTAAACTCGCGCAGGCGATAACGCATCGTGTGCCTGAACAATGGGAAAACTGGCCGATAAAAACTGGCCACCGTATCAGCCGTGAACGGTAATCGAGCTGCGAGCTTTGTAAGTCGAGACACTCTCGCCGGCTCGCCTTGTGCATTGTTCGAGAAACTGGGTTCTAGATATCGGCCGGAGGATCCTAAGTTTACCTGCACTCTAACCGCTCGTCTCGCTGTACTCGTAACGTACACCTAAACATTAGTCATCGGAGCGAGCAGTGCAATCGTGTTCGGTCTGCGGGCTTGCATTATGGTGTACTAGTTTCGATAACTATACTTTGATACGGTAATTTACTGTTTGACACTTTCGCTACCAGTATCACGCTCGTGTGACAACAATGATTTTGTATTCTCGCGATAAGAAAATCAAATTCATTTTAAAACCGTGGAGCACGATGTTCAGAAAATTCATAACTTTTCTGTAATCGTACCTTTTTTCATATTTTACAAGCTGGTGCGTTTGATGGAATATTGTATCACACTAGAATATAACTGTATTACTATTTGAGTAACTGTATTTAAAGAAATACTAAATGAAATTTCGATGAAAAAATTACTTGGACTTTGTATGAAATAATTATATTAATAAAAATGCTACATTTATATTCACGGTTTGATATTCTTCTTAATTAATACTGTATTTAAAAATCCCATCGTGTACGATCCAATTTTTAATTTATCCCATAGAAGATAAATTTTTAAATAAGTTTCCTAAACGAAAACGTGAAACTTGAGAATAACTTCTCTGCTAAATTTTTGATTTTTACATATCAAGGGATTCCAAAAATATAGTGAGTGACAGTTAACGTCAATAAATAATAATATTCCTCACGAAATTAAACTGTACGACATTTAATGAACTAATTCACGAAAAAGTGAACGTTTTCTTGATCAATTTTTATTTGTATAAATTTTCAATGGCATAAACTTTCAAATTGGAGAACAAAACCGAATATACGAGCAAAAATAATCACACAATTACAAACTGTCGAAAGTAGAGGGTTCTACTGTTGATTAAGTTATTTTTGCGATTCTCGGTGCCGAAATATATTGTCCTATTAATATTCAACCGCTCTACTTCGTTTCTTGACCCGGTTACCAGCAATATTCCAAAATTACGAACAACAATAATGTATATAATTGTGTCCGTACAATCCTGAACTATTTCATATCTAGGTAGTCACCGCAGTTTAAACGTTGTTGTCGTTATTTCATTTATCTAAAACATAGCTGACGGATGACTTGCAACTTCATATTACTATAACAAGAAACTTGAATAGACAATTCGCAAACCAGTTACAAGATTACATTTCCAGCAGGATTCAAGCAGATTTGCATATACAATAAAATGTACTAAATCTCAGGTTTATCTTGTCTGTGATTGCAATTATGAATTTCAAGTACACCGCTGTTTTTCTGTTAACACTTTCCAATAGAGCAAAACTTGTAAACGTAAAAATAGGACTTTTCAGATTAATCTTTTATCTAGCGACTTTGACTAGTGAAAAATCCTTTCTTTGCATTATCGTTTGCAATCCTGGAAACGAGCCTACCCGCTTGAGGGGGTAGACTCCTTTTTCCAGGATTGCAAGGGTGCGGGATTCGCCTTCTCTAAATAATATAAAAATGGGATTTTTCAGTATTCACAAGCGCTAGATAAAAGATCGATCTAGGGCGCTATCTCCCACAAAAGTCCTATTTTACCACGTTTTTATTAGCTCGCTTTCTTGTTTGTTTGTTCGGTGGCAAATTTTGGAATTGATTTTAAACTAACTTCCTGATGAGCTAGAGACTTGAAATCGGACATATGGCTCAGAACTGGATGACAATGCATTATAAAAAAAAAAAATTTTTTTTAAGTCTATCCGTTTCGGAGCAATAACGATTATTTTCGTTTACAAGGCGTAATTTCCATTATTATTGCTGGAAACCCCCTTAAGTGGGACGAAGGTGGCTTCTGAGAATTGAACTAAGAACAGGGGGTGTGTGCGAACGAGATATCGATACCTGGAAGGTATCAAGTTTGAATCAGCCCGCGATGCGATTTTTTGAAATTTTGGGGGATGGTCTTACGACGGACAGTTAAGTGTGCGCTACAATGAAGCGTTCGTTGCCTCCGACTGTTATCTACAGTCGTCCAGGTTGCACCTTGCTACTCTATTAGTTCCGGTAAGATAGAGGAGAGCCAACGACGTCGAGTCAATATCGTATCGAGGTATACATAGTACGTACGGCGGCGCATTCGATCGCGTTGCAAATAATTCACGAGGAAAATCGAAGCGAACCGCGTTGCGCGGATCGCTACGGTTCGATGAGTCGATGGACAGCTGCAGCACGCGCGAACCTTTTGCCGAGCAACAATGGGCGCTGAAGAAACCGCGCCGACAGAAATTGCACGCGCCGCGCCGCGCCGGCAAGGAAAAATCTGACGATGTCGCCGACCGCGAGACTCGAAATGCAAAACGGTCGTGACGGAGGGCGTATTGGAAAATTATGACTCAGCATTCGGATTATTAATGACTCGAACAAGTCTAGCGCCGCGAATACGCACGTTCATTGAAACCGACGGAACGGTACAAAGGTGGATGACACACCTAGGATCGGTCACGTAACAATGTTGAACGCTGCGACGCGATTCGTGCCGCTGCATGATCGGCAAGATCTTACATTCATGCATCGTTCCCGTTACTGTCTCGTTAACTACAATTAATTTTATGATCCCCATTAACACCTTGTCCTATCATTTTGCAACGGCACTGACGCAAGCAGACTGAAAGAGCTTTTTCTCTAAATCTTCTTTCGGAACAAATTAAACAGTACTTTAACAAATATGTTTTGTTGACATTAACTGTATACACAATATGTAATATATAATACAAATATATATTGTATTGTATGTGTAATAAATATATGTAATATACAATTTAAATGACGGAACAACTATGGTTTATAAAGTGTTTCAATATCTCCAACAATAACAGAGATATTCCAGTACTAATTTTTACAGGATCGCCCTGTATGTTCATATGTATATTTTGAGTAATTTCAAAACTGTTCGATTATCCGAACCCCCTTTGTCCCACTTACCCCGGATAATTGACGCTGTCTGTTTTTGTTCATATCATATTAGATGATTGCATAAGTTTGTGCATGATTTGAAAATAAAATTCAAGATTGGTAATCAATTTTAAAGATTGACTAATGATTTGGTTAAATTAAAATTAAAAAATGGTTAAATCTTCTACAATTAGAATATGTATAATCGATTAATCCAGTTGTATTCTTTAAAATTTAACCATTGAATTTTATTGTCATATCGGGCACGAACTTATGCAATCATCGAATGTAAACACATAAATCGTAAATATTCTCTACAGAAAAACGATTGAACAATTTCTGTTAACAGCGAACTATTGATAGAATAGAAATGGTTTATTTTCAGCCTTCCGGCCATAAAAAGAAACGTGGTTTAGAATTCATACTTAACCCACACTTACGTAGATCTATGCAACCACTTGTACACTTTACTTTGCGCTATTATAGAAAAAATTGCTTCGTTCCCCTATCTATGTCTATACCCTTTTCTTTAATTTTCTTCCTAGCTTTCTGAGCCATTCTATCCCTTCCACTGACCCCTTCTCACTCACCATTACCTCTGCGCGCATACCCCTTCTTTTCGAGTGAACTATTTATGATGGTGTAATAGTACCTTCCTTCGATTGAACGTTAGAAAACATTTGTGTAAAATATTGATTCTTACGTGCCAGTTGACAAACGCAGTCCTAGAACATCAAATTCTACCTTGA
The DNA here is from genome assembly GCA_916610235.2 of Lasioglossum morio. Taxonomy (NCBI): domain Eukaryota; kingdom Metazoa; phylum Arthropoda; class Insecta; order Hymenoptera; family Halictidae; genus Lasioglossum; species Lasioglossum morio. Next base: position 5,668,759 of record OU744328.1, on the reverse strand, counting down.
CAAAGAAATCGAATAATCAATTTTGGTTTCACTTGTATTCAAAATTGATTGTGGACAATTTACTAGAGAAACACGTAATGTCGCATAACATTTCTTGCATATTTTTAACATGTCATGAAAAAGACTAAGAAATAAAATATTGAAGTAAAGCACCTTCTACGATAGGAAACGTATTACGTTAAATAAGAAACTCTGAAGTAGGAAAACTCTATTTTCCTGCAACAAAATATTCAACGATATATAAACTTTTTAGATATGAGCTATCTGAAGCAAAAAAAAATATTTTATATCCAATATGTACACGGTATGCGAAATTTGATTTATATTATGGCAGAAAATGTTTATCTCTCTTCTCACACGTTTTTATTCATACTTAAATCTGCTATCGCTGGTCACGTGACCAGTTTCAAATTTTTTATTTCACAATTATTGATACGATAAAAATATGGATATTGATACATATGTACAAATCACTTTTAATGCTCGTTAAGTTTAGTATTAAATGGCTAAGACTATGCAGACAATATGGATATTAATTAAATTGGATTAAAATTCAACTTTTTGCTGCAAGAATTTTTATCATATGTCTCGATAAAGCACTGATAATGTTAACAACGCAATTTTCAACGTATATAAAAAATTGTTACAAAATTGCGGCACCGAGAAATACAATTTTCCGGCTTGTCGATCGTTTTCGACCCAATCACGTTAATCACGTTCATTCAGTTGCATTCATGGTGTTCCATTTCAAGCATTCCATGGATATCATACTTGCGCCTATCTATCACAATCGTATACACCGTACGTAACGGTTCGCATGATTTAATAAGTCTACGATTGTTCCAGATTCGAATTCGATTCCAAAGACTCACTCTCCATTGGAAAGATTAATTCAAGGAACGGTGAGTAATATGAACGAGTATGACCCAAGTTTGACCTGACTCAGTTAAACCGATTGAGCATGATAACGGAAAGTTTATTCAAAAGTCAACCGAGTTTCGATTTAACTCGTTAACATCGGAGCACCCGGTATTAACGACAAAAGTACCATCGACGAAGGTTAGTAAAAAAATTCTCGTCACTGCCCACCGGTGTACTTTTATTTATAAAACGTCAAATTCCATAATATTCCATTTACAAGTATTATTTAATTGTTCTGTTTTCGTTACCTGCAATATTGATTTTTACGAATAAATGGTTATTAAAAATAATGAAAACAAGTACATAAAAATGATATTATTTGCAGATATAAATTAATATGTTGAACGGATAAAATACTTTGGTCTTATTTGTTTAAATCGCCATCAACTGCACTCCAATCTGGCTCGTAAAAAAATATCAGTATAGCAATTATTTGACTAAAGTGTGAATCAATTTTTGATCAAACCAGATAATTACATACTTTATAATTATCAGAGTATCATCAAAGTCAGCAACGTGGTAAAGCGAATGTGACACGTTAACAGGGTCAGAATAACATACGCAACTGGACCTTTTAATGGTGGTAGAATGTCCTTTTACAGAGTATCTAACTGGGTCAAGCTATGACCATGACATGGTGACGGATAAGGAGAAGACTTGGGAAAGGATAAAACGCCTAGTCTATCCCTGGACTGAATCGTAGAGTAATGTGCGACTTCTAATAATCTTTCTTCGAACAGACATAAATTAGAGATGTTTTCAAATATTAAATCTGCAGGCTGACCTGTGAAGCGTATAATCACTACTGGCGAGTGAGAATGATTAATGAACGGCAACGAATACGACAGTGAATTGATAGCACACAGAAACAAGTGTACCATAATTCTCTAAAACAAATTATCGATAAAGGAGTTTGAATAATAACACTATCAAACAAAAGCCGAAATCGTTTAAGCAATTCCAATTCTCATTACAAACGTTTTATCGTCGCATTGCTTCGGTTATTTTTATCTCTCTTACGGCACCGTACACGGCTGATTATGTTAATAGCAGTACCAACACTGTACATTTCCACTTGTACTTTACACCATCTCATTTCTTTAATTTTCCCAGCACGTCCGCCGCCGTTGTCACTGCACGGTGTAACATTGATCAGTGGAAAGCGTATCAAGCATCAAGGGGAACTGAATCCGAACACCAGAGAGCCAGCCCAGAAAAGAAAAGAAGCGGCGGCCGACGCGAGAGCGGAGCGACGACTGGGACTAGGAATTAAAGAAAAACCAATCGACCACTCGAGCATATTATGCAGCTTCAGAATTTCAATTGACTTTGTCCCGGTTAACGCCGGAATCTCTGTTCCGGCATAGCGGAGCTGGCATTATGGTGGTCGGCCTCGATAGACGGACGGCTAAACGGTCACTTTATTTTTAACTCCACGTACATTCATTTGTGCGCGACTGCCGAGTGAAACAAAAGGTGGCGTTTATTTGAACTCAATAATATTGACTGGCCGTCGAGGCCGGAGGATTCGCGAGTAGCTGCGTCGCCGAGCGTGTCGCCTAGGAAGACTGGCCTAACTCTCACCTATTCGCGTCGGACCCATACGATTTCGAACGCGGCTAGGAACACCTGTCCGAGGTGTCGACGAATCAATGAATCGTCTTTCTCAAATATTTAAGACCGCCTGTAATTACGATTCTCGTGTACTGTGCTCACGCTGTCATTTATTTTTCGCCCCACAACTGCACCCTTATCTAGATCAACGCTCGCTACGTTCGCCGCGTATCTCCGTCGTAAATACCGCAGGAAAACGTGTGTACACGTTACCGCTGCAATATAGGGTGTTCCAGCGTTAGTACTATTCGGAATTTTCCTGGTAAAGTACCGGGAAAATTTCATTCCAAACGAACAAAGCCACGTCTCATTTAATTACCCCGCTATGTCATGAGAACAAATAAAGACATTGAACAACACATGTCGCCAAACCTGTCACTTTTTTCCGACGATCGGTCGCAGTTCAAACTTTCGCGTCACAGTCTATACACGATTTTCCTCGCGAGACTTCTAACACAAAACAATGTCGACCGGATAAAAGATTAATTAACCTTGTTTATTATAGTTTGATGGGGGGAGACCTGACATTAATAAAAACGTTGCTTTAGAAGGATGAATATTCTTTGTTGATACCCGTTATCAGATGAAATAATAATTCGTTGCAAATAGATTTTATGCAGCTGTGTTATCTACTATATGATTAGTAGATTGCGAATCTTCATGCAAAATAAAAATTAATTGCAAGGTACTGGAACCGAAGAACATGTATTTCTTTCTTTAATAATTTGAATAAGTTGATGGGATAATATAATGACACTATTTAATTCTTTTAAACTTTTCGCTGTTATATATTTTACCTATCCATTTTTACTAGAAACGCATAAAATCTGCAGTCTAACGATTCGAACATTTCAAAAATTGATCAATTCGAGTTAATGAATCAATGAAAAACTTTTTATCCAGTTGCAATTTAAGCAGTTGTTATACTCATTTATTTAAATTTCTAATTTTTGAATTGCGAACAGAAAGCGTTGCAACATATTTGAATGCATTCCAAGTGAATGCAACGCGTTGCAATTCACCGCGCGAATTTCCCGAACTTTTTCCAGCTCGGAACTACAATTTATCGTGCGCACTAAAAATAGATTTTTCCCGATGCGTTTCCATTGTGTTTCCTTATTTTCTATGTATAGACCCCGTCGAACAGAGATTTCATTCCCAAGAAAAAATGCTGCGGGTAATGGCACACGTAAAACCATCGTGGGCGATGCAAATGAGATATGCGGCGCCATCTCGTAATACAATTAGCGACTGTTTTCATTTTCGAAATAGCGTTCCGATAAAAGCAGAAAATCGTTCGTACAATTCGCCGAGCAGTCTCTCGAGGCGCGTATTTTTCAATGAATCCGACGATTTTGTTCGTTGTGAAACCGTTAATAAAATGAATTCAAATTGGAAAATCGTTGCGTGCGCAGCTTAGAAGCTGCGTTACAAAACCAACCCAGTACCTACACTGTTTTAAGACGTTCTTTAGAATTGTTCATCAATGTCACAATTGGAAAATGAAATCCGATGATGTAAAATATTTTTCATCAAACGTACGTTACAGTGCACTATGCTGAAATGACAAGAATGTCTCCAAAACAAGACTTCTGTGCCAACTCTACCTTCCTCTTCCACAACGCTCTCTTCGCGTTTCCGCCACGGTCCAGTCACGTGATGCGTGTTTCCCCTCAATTCGTGCTTCCTCCCCTCATCTGACGACACTGCTGTCAGGGACCTTCTTGTCATCTCACAACAATACACATTGCAGTGCTCATACAAGCATCAGGATTACGAAATCATTACAGCCATGTTTTCCTAATTACATTGAACATTATAACGTAAAATATTGGGCCCCACTTATCACAGAAAGCGTTCTAACTTTTTCCGCAACATCGTTTCGAAGTAAGAATGTACTAGATTTAATCCAACGGCCTAAGGAGAACATAAAGTGATTATCAAAATTATGCTGATAACATCATATCTCCTGTAATTCTTAATCTCGTTGTATGAATAGCTGATAAAATAGCAACCCATGAACGTAGAGGACGCATAGAGGACCTCACGCAGAGGATCATTGAAATCTTCTTTGAAGCACCACGTACACTTGCCTCCCGCACAATTACGAAATAGGTACCGCGAGAATAGTATTCGGCGAGAAACCGAGTTTTACGATCCAACATCCATTAAACTTTTCCAAGGATCCTTGGCGTTGTCAGCAAGGTTCCTGTAAGAGTATTTCTACGAGTACTAACCGGTCGAAGATGATGTTCGGAGGGGAATGCATAGTTGGTATGGGAGAGGGTCAATGAAAATCGTTCATCATTAGGTTCGCCACCTTTTACCGCGCAAGCGAACGGATCACACGTGGCGCTTTCAGCGGCGTCGACAACCGCAGCCGGGAACGCGACAACGATTTCCGGTCGGTTCGTGGAAGAAGAAGGCGATAAAAGAGGATGAAGAACAGGCGAGAAGGGAAACGAAGCAGTTGTACGGAGGGAGAAGGTGTGTGTGTGTGTGAGAGAGAGAGAGAGAGAGAGAGAGAGAGAGAGAGAAAGAGAGAGAAAGGAAGAAAGAAAGAGAGAGAAGAGAAACGAGAGACGAGCGAAGAGGTAAGTGTGGTGAGTCAACGCGCGGGAACGGCGACGAATCATCGTCAATTTCACCGCGCGGAGCTATGCCGACCGGCGACCAGTGACGTAATCGTATCGCGGAGGCACCATTGGCCCTTTTATCGTACCGTTGCCACAAGAACGATCTGCTTTTCTGCAATGCAAAAGAAGGGGAAGGAATAACGATCCTCTGGGCGATTTCCCACATACGCAACGAGTCACTGCCACTTCCAGGTAGCCACTGATAATTTCCTCTTTGCATATCCGCCGACGTTCCCTACTAGCGTATGTGTCAATGCCTTCGTTTCTTAAAACAGACACCGTTGATCCCTTTCTCGCCTCCTTCGCGGCCGCTTTCCATCGTCGGAACTACACACCCTAAGCTGTATCATTATCCGTACCAATCATTTCCTCTATTCAATCCGATGAAAGACAGAAACGGTAAACATAAAATTTAAACTACGTGTGGAAACTCTTCCTAACTCCGAGAGTAATGCGGGGTCTCTTGTGACCCAGCAATATTTTCGGTATTCAATTTTTTGTTACAATTACTGCAAGATAATGACGAATATAAAATTTCATTTAATTCTTTAGTCAAGTGTATCAAAATCAAAGTGTAAATAAAACAAACAATTAAACATATATTCATGAAATAACATGACTTTATATATTTACTTATTACTGAAGTAATTTAAAGTATGAAATAATGTCTATATGTGAAATATTGAAATTATTAACCATGGTTTAAATATTTTTATGCTACAAGTTACCTACGAGGCTTTTCAAGTACCCGAAAATGGTCGGTGATTGAATTATAGTAAAATGCAAATTCTGATGTTTTTGGAAAACTAAACACACACAATATATCCTACAAATGTGTAACGATAAGCTTTCTAGGTTAATAGAGCTAGGAGACTTGTAAGATGAAAGAAGTGTGCTCCGTAATATGTTACAAGGACACGACAGCTGCCATACGGGTATCGGCAATATTTCTTTTACACTGAATCATTAAGTGTCACTGTCCACCTAACGGAGGAAAAGACTGCCACAAGAAAAGTAGCTTCAGTTGTGGCGTTTCGCGAAATTTTATTTTACAATGATTGAAATTAATACAGAACTTTCTATGAGAAATGATGGAATACATTTTGTATTATTTTTATATAAGGCTCTTCGTGTCACTTATAGTGCTTGTTACATTTAATGTTAATTCGTCGACTTCTAAATTTAAAAAAAAAACCTTCTATGTTCGATAAATAATACCTAAAAGTTGATTAACGCCATAATTCGTTATTCAAGAAAGTTATCGATTCTCTATAAAATAAGGATCTTGGCGTAATCTACTATAGTAGTTTTCGTGTTCATAATAAGAAAATCTTTCACAATCGACATCTAATCTAATGTTTCAAATATCTAACACATTACAATAAAAATGACAGACCCTGCTAGGAAATAACTACTGATGTGCTTGAGAAAATAGCGTACAATTACCGCGGCTGCAAAACAATCGATCCCCTGATTTACAATGCGGCATCAAGAACAGACTAATTGTAGTACCCTGAAGTGTCTACCGTGTGACTACGACGAAAGCTGAGCAACTTTTTTAAACACTTTATCTCTTACAGCTAGTGTCATGGTGGATTTCGCCAACATCGAAAGGGCAGAAGAAACCGACTGGTGTTCCCACGACACGTTGTTCGTCGATGTTGGAAAACGAAAATAAAACCTAACGATTCAAATTCAGATTACGTTTCCCACGTGTCCTCGTACTAGACGCATTTCGCAATTGTCACAGAGGGACCATTACATTTTTACTCCATTTTTCTCACTATTATTCCTATGAGATAACAATCGATCATTCTCAGGAGAGTCCCCTTCAATGATGATAGTAGCAACCCGGGACTTTAGGATAAGTAAAAAGGAACTACAACTGGATTTTAGAACTTAGCAATGTATCGCTGAACGCCTTCAGATAATAATCGATCATTCTCAGGAGAGTCCCCTTCAATGATGATAGTAGCAACTCGGGCCCGACTTTAGGATAAGTAAAAAGGAACTACAACTGCATTTTAGAACTTAGCAATGTATCGATGAACGTCTTCAGATAACAATCGATCATTCTCAGAAGAGCCACCCTCCATAGTAGCAGCCCAGGTCCAAGGACAAGTAAAAAGGAACTACTGGATTTTAGAATTCAGCACTGTACCGATGAACACCTTGCAGCCGCCAACACAATTCCTGCAATGGCTCGCATAGATGATCCAACTTACAGCAAATTTCTGTGTCCTGAACCGTGCCTTCTCGACCCACACTTCACAGCGAGGTTACACCGGCGAACGAATCGTATGCGGAGAGGTGCGCGCCGTGGGAATGCGCCTTAAGGTTCGCCGGGTTTACGAAATCATATTCCCAATTCGCCGTGTTCCGTCGAAATATGCGGCGACCTTAATAGAGACACTGAAAGACCGACAGAGAAGGGATTGTCGGCCTCGTCGTCGTCTTTCTCTCTCGGTCGTTCGCCGCTGTGTGTTCGAGAAGTTTATTCTAGGAGGACGAAATTCACAATAACGATCCGAGTGCCGCGGCCTCAGACGGGCTCGAGATATTTCTGCGCGACGAATTAGCAAGTTGGTCCGCAACATACATACATGTGTCGGCTTGCCGTTAGCGGCGCGGGAGAGGGCAAGAAGACAGAAAGAAGGAGAGCGCGAGTCGTCGCGAACGTGAAAACAGGACACCGACGGTGGAATATGGGAGAACGAGTCTAACATACCGAGTCAATGATGGAGAGAGGACGCGAGAGAAAAGGAAACCGAACGAATCCCGAAGAACGACCGGGCTAAAGATCTCTGATGAACGAGATTTTCGGACAGCGTGCTCCTCATTCTCAAAAGACAACACACTGTATTAACGTATTGAAACTACAGCAAAGCCTGCATCTAAGAAGGCGCAAACTGTAGGATCTACGAAAACGAATATCCCCTCCACTGCGAGGAGCCAAGAATCGCGTAATCCAGGGTTCGGAATTATTTACTCGCGACTGCTGATCTTCGAGTTCTTCTAGGAGCTACGAATAGCACCTATGGTACGCGCCTGAACTGGTTCGAGAACCATGACCGCCCACGGTCAGAGGCGAGGGAGCCTAGCCTTCAAAAATTGGCCGTCGCGAGTAAATAATTTCGATCAATTGTAAATTTTCTTTATTTTTTCAGGGGACTTTCGCCAACATATTTGTGGCATTTTTCTGATTCAAATGATACTAAATACAATATCATTGTAACAGTATTTGCTGCGTTTACACAAAAAATTATAGAGCTACAGGATTTAAGGAACAGCATGGACCTGAGGGTATTGATATAAAATTGATTTGCAGTTCACCTGAAAACAGGATAATGTACTTTCATCTTGATTGCACCGATTTCTCTTTCTTTCTTCGTAGATTATGCTGAATCACAGTGGTAGCGAGATCAACAAACTCGAAGGACAGTTCTCAATTTCCTTTGCGAGCAGTCGCGCTCGGCATCTTGACGACAAGTTTTCCTTGCCTCTCTTAATCAATCTCCGTTGGCAATTACGGCCGCACGACGGGAGAATGTCTTCGACAAAGAAACTATCGAACGGTTCGTGCGTGAAACATGTGCAACTCGAATGGTCTTTTCAAACGGAATTTTCGATGCCTTTACTCGGATTTGTACGTGGTAATTTTTCTAGGTACGTTCTCCGGGTATCGAACCACCCTTAGAGTCTAAGTATACTTCAATGGCTGTATATTTAAAAAATAGACGTCTATCCAAGTTTTTAGCCATTTTTTAGAACAATCTGAAATTACAAATATTAAAACCCATCATTTATTAAAATCTGTCATCGTATAATAATTATTTCTGTCTAATCGGACGTCCATGTTATGATAAAAATCACTGTAAATATCAAACAATCCTTCCGAAGGACTACCAAGTACTTTTCTTCACTTTGTCATGGACAGTTAATACGTTAAGAATGAAATTCAATGCGTGATGTTGAAATAATATATTCGATACGTAAAAATATAATATTATTTTTAAAAGCCGTGCGGGACACATGATTCCCCCAATTTCGAACGAGTGGTGTAGCGAGCAAGATATTGCCATCGACTAATTTGATGATGGATTACACATAATTTGTCCAACGCTTACCGAAACGCATTTCAGGCGTATGAACTGCATGACTGCACCCTTTGACCAGCAACAAGTGTCGCTTAAAATCAATTGTCAATAGCGCGCGGGAAATGAGATAAATGCGGCGAATGCGAGGAGAAGAATTTGTTGGTTGAGCAACGGTAATGAGCTTACAGTGTTTATGGGATTGCGAGGCTCGTTACGACAACAAGGACCGCCAATTACGACGAAAGTGTGTGACGACTCTTCTGAGTTTGCTGAAAACTACTGTTGAATACGACTCACTAAAGAAGCCAGTTTCATTGATGTTCAGGCATGTAGTGCTTAAGATTATTTATTCATAATAATCGCAAACACGACAAAGAGTTGAAAGGTTAATAGGCACGTCTGAAAGCTATAAGAAACTTGCGTGTATGGACAAAACTATAGATTCCGAAGTATGTAAATGTCCTAATTAGCTATTGCTCTAGACACACGTCCAAAGACGATAATGTTCATTAATAATTCGGAGGATACTCGGAAGCGCTATTGAAGTTTTTGAATAGCCTAGAATTACGTATACTATGATCACTAGACTACGGATTTGATGCATTTATAGCAATACTGAGTCGGTGCAATTTAAAACAGTGAAGGGATTAGAATATACTTTCAGAGTATCAATACATTATTTTCACTACACTCAATTTATTAGTGAAAAATATGAATTTATATCTATCTCCTGTGTCTTGGACTATAAGAATATATCTTCTTTACAATTCATGAAGTGTAAAAGGCATCAGTAGTAACATAGATCCGCTGCCTAACGAAAAATACCTTAAAATGAGTGGACAAATAACATTACAATTTATGAAAAATCGAAATTTCTCATATCTTTCTATTTAATGTTCTCAAACGGATTCCATTATAGAATGGGATTAACTGCCGTATAAACAATTCTTTTATAACATAGCTTTAATGTATCATGCCTCTAACTGCTCGAATAGTCTCCGATAACAGATGTGTACGAAGCTGTTATCTCCTATCACGTATTTGTTTACAGATACAATGTGATCAATTAACTTCAAGTAATAATGCTCAATAAAGTAGGGTACTGCTAGAGTAGGACAGAGTGGGGATGAGTAACAGGGAACAGTAGAAAGAGTAAATATTTTGTAAATATAGAATATTGTAAAGCACAAGTCCAATTCTCAGTTGAATAAAACAATACTAATAATGTTTAATAGAAAAGAATAGAATAGACAATAATTTGTTTCACTTCAATATAACACGCAGGATAAAGATTCGAAAACAAGAAAAGTTTAATCCGATAGATAATAAAGAGTTCAGACGAATAAATTTAGATTTCCGAGGGTTCTGTTATAAATATGTGTATGTATAGATCATTAAGCTTTTAGTTTTGGTGCGATGCAAAAAGGGTTGTTCATTACTGGTCCTGAGCAAATCGTACGATTCTTGCCAGTAACGTCGAGGCAGCTTATGGCCAAAGCGGTAGGAATCATCGAGCTCGTCGACAACGTTGCCCGTGCATATTAAATTTTATGATCCTCCGTAAATGAGGCTTGTAGTTTGTGTAGCAAAAAAAAATGGACCCGCATAATTCAAGTGGTCCAAAGTACCCGGTTATCCGGCGGCGCGGCGGTTGCGAAACTTGCAAAACTGACCCAAATCCCGGGTACGGGCGGCAATATCTTAGAGGCGTGTTTAGAATGGTCTGAAGATAGCGGCGAACGCTCAATGGCATCGCCAAGACAATTGACTGGTAATTTTATTTTTTCACCAGCGTGGTCTCGTCTAATCCTGACACAAATTATGCAACGTGAAAAAATTCGCAATTTTCGAAAAACGCACACCTTTCAGTAATGTATTCCGTGAGATAAAACTCGTTTTGCTGCAATATTATCCTTGATCGCAACGATAGTGCGAAAATGTTGCATAATTTCCAGCAAATCGAATAGTTAATGCTCGTAGCACCTTGCAGCTGTTATAGTGAAAATGCAAAAATGTATACACATCGTGCAAGGCTTATCGGTTAGTTAATATGTAGTGTGCATAATATTGCAACTGTACATAACCTACATGTCTAAGCAACTATTCAACTGCAATGTCAACGGTTAACTGTGTAAATATACAGTCGTGGTCAAAATTAAGCGGACATGCTTCAAAAACTAATAAACTTGTACCAAACGACTTTGTTTTTTTGGAGTCGTTTGTGGATTTAATAGATTTTATAATTAACTTATACTATACATTACCTAGTAAACTAATTCTCCTAACATTTCAAAAAGATTAGATGTAGTAGTTTGGTCCAATTTTAAAAGAGTTTTTAAAAGTGTCCGCTCAATTTTGGCCCGATCTGTATGTAAGTTTGTAATAATTATTTTTCCATCAACGGCGATTGATCTTCTGCTATCATCTAAAACTATTACGGGTCACTGAAGGCAACTATTTTACATTACAAAAACGTGGTAAAAATAGCAATTACATGTCTATCGTAATTTTTAGCTATTTTCTAAATGTATTTATAAAAATATTAGAACCGGAATTTGAGCGTTAATTGAACTGGTCCCGTAATGCAATCGAATCGACGCATTGTAGATTGAACATTACGTTAACCGTGACTTTTATACAAAATAAAAATATTCTACCTCAATTGCTCCAAAAACTGGTGTAACATAGAAATTCATTTTCTTTCTCAACCCCCTGCCGTATTTTGACGAGTCAGACTCGTGTGAAGAAGATTTGAACAAAGTCTAACAAATACGAATATTAGGCCTTTCTTTTTAGATGAAATAAAATTTGTTTCGCTTGTAACCAATATCTAAGCATTCAAAGAAATGTAGCCATACAAACAATATAAATTTTCTCTTCTCTTCTACGACATTTTCCGGGATAAAGACTGCAGTTCTACTCACTGCAAGGGGTTAATATGTATAATAGATCGAAAATAATGTAACAGTATTTTTAATATTCGTCTAACGTGTTTGTTGTTCCCAATGTTTTATGACATTTTTGTGATAAACGCATAAAATCCGTTGTCTAGTGATCAGCCATAATACCCTTTCATTCGATAAAAATAATCGAACGCGATAGGAGCTCGCGACATCGGTGCAACGACTGCAATGTGGTGGACGTTTCAGTTTTACGTGGTTCCCACGAAAGCGAGTCGGGAATAGGTGCTATTCCGAGGAACACTTCGGAGTCGCATAACGATCGCGGCATACGTATAGTCGCGTCTAAAGGGCAACGAAAACGGATGTAAACAAGTTGGTGAACACTTACACGCACGACGCCGCTGTGAATTCGCAGATACGGCGAGGTTCGTCGTTGACTTATTGGTAGTCAGCCAATAGCATTGTCCTCGTTTGTTAGCGACGCAACGACGACGCCTATTGGCACCAGCATAACCGAAAAAAAACAACCGCACTGATTTTTCCTCCTCTATTGTGTTCCGGAGAGAGGGCTCGGTCCTCTCCTCCACTGTTGTTTACCGGCGATATTTAACCTGACATTGTTCACCTTTGCTATCGGGCACACAAAGTCACAGAAAAACACACAACACGCGCGGGGACACGCAAGGTGAAGTCCGAGAGGGACAAAAAAAAATCGCGCTGACACGGATTCGAACGTTCGAACGAGACGGATTATCAGCAGACTTTATGTGCCGCAGCACCGTCGCGTCGTCGTCCGACAGCGTGTGTTCAAACAACGTCCTTCCACGTTGGCGAAAATCCCGCGGCAGTTCTCGATCGGCGAAATAAGCGCGCAAGCTTCGACTCACGCTAGACGAGGAAGCGCGCACGCCGGTTTTCGCGAGTCTCGTCGAGACCCGTTACCGAAGAGTGGGACCAACAGGAATAGTGAGATGCATCTTTTGGATCGCGCGACAAACGTCAATGGAAAAGCGTCCGTGTGTTCGCGAACGGCGCCGTGCATACGAACCAATCCTCTGTGACGTAGAAAAAGCACATTTACCGATAGACTCGCGTGCCGCCAGTGACACACGAGCCGCGCAAGTGGAACGAACGCATGGAAATTTTTCCGGTGCGGCAACACGTAATCGCGAACGCGACGTCGCTGGCAAAATCGTTGGCAACGGACGCGGCAAAGTTCTCGCTGAACTCACCCCGTGCCCGATTTCAGCGGTACCACGTGTCCGCGATACTATCGAGGTACCTTTTCACTCCCAGGTTCTGGAACCACTTCGCGCGGCCGAGAATGCCCGCGTCGAATTTCAAAATCTCGCCTAAATAGTGCGAACGATAGGATCGGAGAGCACACCGAGGTATCGTCAGGTCGAGAGAAATTAGAGAACCGGCAGTCCTGTCCTTTTCTTCGACACGGTTACACCGAGCAAAACCATTCTCTCTCCCACGACACGATGGCCCACGTCCCGCCGCGTACTGCGAACGCGAGCAGAGCCAGCCGGTCGACACGAGCGCCACGCTCGATCAGCGCGGAAATCGACGCCGCACGAAGATATCCGGAGATTCACGAGCCACGCGAACCCAACGCAGATTACCCGGCCGACGAATTCGTAACGCGGCGGAGGCCGCGGAATTCGCTTCCTTCTTTCGCGAGCGCAAACGTCTCGCCGATGGATTTCTCTGTTGCGTACACTCTGTCGATAGACACTCGGCTTTTCTGTCAAGCTACAATTTAGACAGCTGATTTTTATGCGAAATAAAATGTTCACGCTTAATTTTCAGCCGAACGGAGCTAGACCAACATTTATTTCTTAATTAATCCATTGGTATTACTCGTAAATAAATGTCTCCATGTTTCTGTATTTTTCGAATTCTTTTATCGTTTTAACCCTTTGCAGTCGGAACTATTTTAATTCGAAAATCAAACGTTTCTCCCGACCTAGAATAATTCATAATTATGAATATGAAATTGATATAATACCTCGTACAGTACTTAAATGTTTAGTAATTGATTAGTAGACTCTGTAAAATCTTTATGTAAAATACAAATATTCTACTTGATTTGCAATCGACTGGAGTGAAATAAAAACTCAATTTCCCTCTTAGTATGATTAATAGGGTGATAATAATATAACAATATTTTTTAAATTCTTCTAATGTTTTCACTGTTTCGAATTACATCTACTCATTTTTGTCATAAATGCACGAAATCCGCTGTCTAACGATATGTAATGGAACGTATAGAAAAATTGCATTTAGAATAACGAAGGATATAGTTCATTTCGACTACTTTTCTATTTGGGTCCGTAACTCAAATTTAAAAAACACAGGAACGTGTTTTTAAAAATGATGCTTACTTTCATCGACAAGTTCGTTTAGAGGAAAAGTTGCGTTCGTTTACTGCCACCATCTCACTGACTCACAGTCTGGTCCAGGATACCAATCGAAACATGTTACCGGTGGCAAGGCATTTCGCGTGACTAATTCACAGAGTATTTTCCTTACCGGTTACCGTCCTCAATTTCGATGGATTCGTGGAAATGTTAGTCAGTCTGCAAAGTCATCTGGGAACGTATTCCAGCCAGCACAAGCCTATTTTAATAAGACTCTTCCGAGAGGTAGTTCTTAAACAAATATTCGACACATGTGTTTTTATCGACCGTAAAATATTCAATACGTTTTTAATCTCCAACTATGAGGGCTGTTTTCAACCCTTCAATGCGGACAATGGCCGATAAAAGAAAAATCTGTTGAATATTTTTCCAAGATCTATCTCTCATAGAAGTTTTATTAAAATCGGTTTGTGTGGCTTGGACACGTTAACATATTGTTATGATAAAATAAACTTATATAATAAAAAGGTTGAGGAACAGCAATTCTCAAAAGTAACTGAATCTTATTTTTTGAAATGATTTCTAAGCTTTCTTTTGGGTCAGAGAAGTTATAAAAAATCTTATTTATAGGCTTTTGATAGATAAAGTATTAATATATTTTTTCTAACGTGATCACGAAGACTGCCCAAAACCATTCGAATTATGTGCATGATATAACAGTTTCATATTTCGAAAATGATGGATTGCATTCGATTTCGACAGTGGCCAGTCACGAGATTCAATTGAAAATCAGCTATACATCGAAGTTCCTCGCAGTCAATTTAAAACTTCGCGAGTCACTCGAGGATCCCTTTCTTTTCTCGCGTCCCGTGGCAGCGTAACGAGTGTTTCTGCGAGAGTGAAATTTAAGAACATAATAACGGTGATTTGAAAACAAGCATAACCAATCAGGGAAGAAGACGAACGAGCCGTTCGCAGGGGTTCGCCCGGTGCATTTTATCGATAACTCGTTATTATCGTCGCTTGGAGGACCGAAAGGCACTTTAGTTTAAAGTCTACTTTAGTTGTCGCAATTCCAAATTGCAGTCGCAAAGAGAAACGTTCGAACAGGTACATAACTATTTAATATAAAAAGTTGAACTAATTGGTAACACATTCAAATAGAATTTTAAATAGCGTGATAATCACAAGATTCAATAGATGAAATATTTGAAACATTTATAGACTTATACAACATTCGAACGATTGCAGAGTACTTACTCAAGTTCCCGGTCTTGGACATTTACGGAATGTTTCAAATCATTCTATTGATTTGGATATTTCTTCGTATCCTTGAAATCAGGAGAATTGTTAGCCTAATCGTCGCGTGCTACCAATTTTACTAAGCAACGTTAACGGATTAGCGATGGGTTAAAGGTTGAATGGCATCTTCTCGCAAGTTTGAAGCAACACACGTGTGTGCACGCCGTTTTCGATTGGTCGCTTAAAAAGCTCCGAAAAATATCTAAACCGAATGCGGAGACCAATTCGGAAATAGTCGGGTTGGTCGTTTCAATACATTTGGTGGAAACAAGCAACATCCGAATGCGCTCTATTCATGTAATCCTCTTTCCTTCTCTTCCCGAATTCGCCACGACTTTCTCTCCGTTCCTCTCGTTCGAAATTGATTTCGCAAGTCGGCGTACCATTCAATATGAATTTTTCCTAATTGATCAATATCCCGGACTCGGTGGCTCGACCATGCGTACGCCCGCCAGCCGAAGAAAGGGGAGAAACGTGGACAGAAAAACACGCGTTGCACGAGTCATTTTGCTTTGCGCGTAAAAACGAGCGACTGTTCCGCGGGTCTCTGGCTTTCTACGCCTCTCCTGCAAGTGATTTCCCCATTGTACCGAATTCTTTGTGCATTACACCCGTACGGATTGCCTCGCCAAATGCGTTTGCACAGCCAGCAACGCGTTTCACTTCGAAATTTCGTTGCCACGATGCTTACTTGCAACCCTTCGATGCGCTGGTCAAAAATATTCGCTTTTTCGTTCACCTTCCTTCTGAAATATCAGAGCTCTTCTCTACACATAATTATTGTTGCGAAAGTCGCATACTCAATCCGTGCATTGGAGGGTTAAATAGCGCATAATTAGCAGCATACTGAAACCCGTGGTTGCCGAAATCAATTCTAACGGGCCACAATTTATATTCTCTTAGAAAGATAAATGAAGATAAAAATATTCTTCTGAGTTGACTACGGATGTTTATGCATTTTTAAATACTATAGGCAACCTTTCAGAAAGTGGGAACAGACGGAATCTTGTATTCAGTGGTAATGGTGTAGATTTGAATTAAATAAAATTCTGTAGAATTTTTTGAAAATTTCAGTAGCCATAAATGCATAAAGATCCGCAGTCTACTGATTAGAGAAAGACAGCGAATGGCACGTGGCGAGCAAGTGTCGGATCGTGCGAAAGGGTAGTTCAATAGATGCATTGTCTCTCGAGTAAGCAAAATAATTGTACAAAACAATTTCCATTTTCTTTAGGAGACCCGCAGGTGTCCACCGAGTTGTGGAAGGGCGGTGCATGGTCTCGCGCGCCCTGCACAATCGGAGGAAGGAGCCGAGGCGAACAACGGCCGGCGCGCGGCGATTAATTAAACGCGACGTCGTCTCGTAGACGAGAATTAACAATTTCGCCAAGGCTTCTTGTCGGAGAGCGTCGCGCGAGGGCTTTTGTGGCTGTCAATCGACGCGCAAGAAACTGTGAATGAAGATGAACAGGAGATAATTCCCGTCCGAAGGACTTGCCCCCGGTTCTCTGGCAGCGGCGATGTGTTTCCTTTTTGTGTCGGTGTGCTGAGCATGCACGCGAGGCGGCCAGTGCGCGCTGCGTTCCTCGCGCGTGATATCGCGACATTAAAAATCACCAGCAAAAAGAACACAAAAAGATAGGAACGGCAGAGAGAGAGAGAGGGAGAGAAAGAGAGAAAGAGATAGAGAGAAACTGGCGCATCTTCTGATGCATCGGGGTGGTAACAGCTGTTGAAGCAGCTGCCACGTGGCAAGCAGACACCTATGATTGTCGGGGATCGTGTTCGAAATTTTTTCTCCTACTGTTTACAATGGATACGCGTTTCCCGCGCGTTATACGGTGTGCATGTATACGCGTGTTGGCGGAATACAGTTTTTCGCAGGGTGTAAACAGATTCGAGTCGGTGCAGCGCAAGGTTGTCTCGCTACCCCCTAGCTCGCAGAGACTCGTTAACGAGCGAGAAACACCGTTCGATCGCTTTAATGCTTGTTGCGAGTCATTCGCGTCATTCTTCGGTTTTCCACGCGCGATCACGGTTGTATCGTTCGGTTGGTCGATCGACGCCATCGCCGGCGTCGCGTCGTATTCGTCAATTAATGCTAATATCCTTTCGGCGATGTTCGGGGATGCGGCCGTGTCCGATGCGAAACTGGTATCTCTGCCGGTGCGCGACGGTATCAAGATTAGTCTACTCGTGGGCACATACGGATGTACGATAATACGATAAAGAACAAACTGTTCGTGCGTATAGCCGTCGTGCTATCCGGCCGGCAGGTGAGTCGAGGGGAATCGGTTGGCGAAACCACGATTACTGTTTTTTTTTTCTTCACTTACTCTCTCTCGCTCTCCTCTCTTTTTCTTTTCTTTCTCGACCGTGGCACAACGGTCCGTGCTGCCAGTGCGCTCATGCTAAAAGCGCGCGCGTTCCCGAGCGCGATTTAGGTAGGCAAGAAAACACCGCGCGCGCGCGTCGACACGCGTCGCGCCCCTTCTTCTCTTGTGTGCGTACCTCGCAACCACGCGAAAAAGATACGCGAAAAAGAAAGATCCACGAACGATTTAACGCAGTGTTCGGTCTCGCGGATTCTTCCCGCGTGCACGCGGTTGGCCGAGAAGACGCGCGAAAAGGAAGCCGTGAATTCGCCGGCCCAGCCACCCTTGCGTCAAAAAAGAGAAAGACAGGGAACGATAGAGAGATAGAGAGAGAGAGAGAGAGAGAAATGGAGAGGAAAGGACGAAGAGAAGAGGCGGGGGCGGCGAGTCCCGCGAGCAGATTTGAAAAGGCATCACGAGTCGATCCTGTTAAACTTTTCGAGATGAGAAAACAATGGGGGTAAATGCTATTTCGACAGGGAAGAAAAGAAGCAGGGTGCGGTAATCTCCCTCTCCCCGTAACCGGCGCCCCTGCTCCTCCTTCGTCCTCACTTTCCTCCTTGCTCGGCTCTCCTTCTCGCTCCCTCTGTTTCGCGTTCTCTCTCCGGCTGTCTCGCTCGTCGTTGAAGGGTGGAAGAGGAGAAAGAGGAGGAGGCGGCGAAGGGTCTGACGTCCGACAATAGGCATCGAGGAAGTCGAAGTCGGGGATCTACGCGGCGAATAAAGAAGGACAGAGGAACGGTCGAAGCGCTAGCGCGCGAGAAAGAAGCACGAAAGCTGGGCAGAGAGAGAGAGAGAGAGAAGGGAGAAGAAAGACGGGATTCGGGGGTACACAGAAAGAAAGAGACCGCGCTGTGCAAAGGCAGCGTCGGTCCTAAGCCCAATTAGCAATTTAAGGCAATAAGCGGGCGCACTCCCTTGGTTACGTTCCTGCATTCGGTATACTCGACATTATTTCAGAAGGGAGACGATTCAACCACCCTCCTCCCCACCCTTCGTCCCCCTCTGCACCACCCCCCCTTCGCGTCACTTCTTCCTCCACCGGCCTGCTCCACCTTTACATCGGTGAATCACATAAACATCGCGGAGGCACCAAGCGTGGGTAGACAAATGCGAAGTGCATATATTCGGGGGGTGAAACGGGACCGTTCGTTCTTTTTCGGAAGTGCTCATACCACATTCACCCGGGTCTCTCTTAAATATTGAACTAACCCTCCGCGACCGGAATTGGATGCCGTTTCGGGACAAATTTCATGCGATAACGCTGCACGAGAACGAACTTATCCGCTCCAAACGATCATTCGTGTGCCCGCGATTAACTATGAATTCCTTGCGCACTAATCCCGAACAATGATAGACAAAGGAGACTGCTGCTCTTATTTAGAATTTAAAACTAGATATTCAGAATTTCTTAATCGAACAGATTCTCCATATATCCTATATGTTTTCACTTGCACACACTTCTCAAGAATCGAGATAATTATTTAAAAGACTTGTGTGCGTTACAATCGGGACATGCCTCGAAAGTGAAGTGCAACGTGCTGTTCCAAGTAGCCGGTGGTCAGCGAGACGCAAAGGACGGTCAAACAAATCGGAATTCCGTTGGTCATTTGAGACGTATAAAAATACTTGATGCCACCCGGAGGGCTGACTTGGGACACGCGTCGCGTGGAATTTCAATGCGGCGTGGAAAAGGTGGTCCCGCTCTTTTAATAAGTCTCTATTGGCTTTGGCATTTAATCGGTGTGTATATGAGAAGAACGCAGCAGCCAGACGAACGCGAAATGCATTCTTAACTCGCGCCGCTCTCTCCTCCCCCTGCTCCCTCCGCCGTACAATGGTTAAGTTTGCCAAGCGGATGGGCGAAGGAATGGTACACGCGAAGGGTGATAAATAAGAGAGAATGAAAGTTTATGGCGAAGCTACCCTAACGCTGCGGAGACGTTCCTCGTTCCCCGGCATTCGCGAATTATGCGTCATGCCCACGTGAATGCATTCAAATTGACACGATACCGGAAGGAAGACAGAACGTCGCGACGTCGAATCCCTAACGTCACAGGACAAGACAAATTTACGAAAGCCAGTCGTGTCGGTATTCTTTTCACGATCTACGGAACCCGCCGCCTCTGGCAATTATTAAACAATCGGACGAGCACTATCGGCTAAAACGAAACGAGAAATCGTACTTTCATTTCACTATCACCACCCGTTACATACTGTTCATGAAATAACGATATCTTTCTTTGGCAGAAATTGTATACTTTTACGGAAACCTTTATCTGGTGTTTATTTTAATCGAAACAGAGTCTTTCGTCACGCTTGGGTACCCCAATCCGAAATACGACGAGAGCCGGTCCCGAGCTATCGTCTTGAATCGGAATAAAACTGTAAACTGAATGCAACGTACATATGCCGTAAAATATGTAGATTTTGATAGAAATATGAAGAAATATCGTGATTTATTAAGTCCATTGTATATAATGAATAGCAAGTCGATGAAGATTTAAAAAATCTACTTGAATGGAAAATTGCAAGAGCATCAAGTTTTATAATGTTATCGTTTAAGTTAGATTGATCGATTGGTCAGATTTAAATGTACGCAGTCTGTACGAAATTTTCTTATCCGTAAAAAGAATTTCTTCGCGAGTGTCGAAGTTTTATTGTGGCTTAATTTTCTGTTTCTTGAAAAGTCACGTAACCCGAACGCGGAAAATTACGAGTCGAGCCACGAGTATCGTCGAACAAGAAGCCGAGGGAAAACTGAACTTTTTATGAGGGCGTACACCGCTGCCAGAACATGCCCTCTTTTATTGCCCGGGAATGGAACAGAGGTGGCGGTGATGCGATTTTTGGGGTAACGGCGTTTTATGGTTTCCGTCAAGAAATTTCATCCCGGCTGCAGCCTTATCGGGCATTACTCCGCTGCTTCTGGGAGGTCTGCCAACCTGACACGGAATTTATGTCTCTCGTACAAATGTTATGACGAGGTCTCGAATAACCAGCGAGTAATCGTGCGACAGGAACTTGCCAACTGCTCCTACCCTATTATTCCGATCGAATTAATTTCTGATTTCCATCCAGGTAGCTTCGCCCTTTACGATTAACGGAAACGAATTAGTTGTTGTTCTAATTTCTAATAGCAAGCTTATTATTTTCTTCGTTATCATTTTCCAACTCGACTTATTTATCTGTTCAGGTAACAAATTGTACAGTTGCGTGCAGAATTCGATAAGTGTTATTGAATTTAATCGACGAGAAGCATTGATGCAGAGCACAACAGTCTGCGTAGACTTCATTCTCATTTCACCTTGAGATAATTAGCAATAATCAATAATAAAAGTAACTTTAGTTTGTGAAACGGCAGCTTAACGATATTTTGAAAAAAACATGTCATGTCAATTTTTTATTATTTGTCATGAAGGCATAGCTTAATTTTCATTGAAGATTTTGCGTGCTAATGATTTTAATCCAAATCTAATCCAGCACCAATTAATCTAACTACGATAAAAAAATAAGAGCTAAGGTACAGTCACTGTTGCCTGGCGAAGCCTGTATGCTTCCTTCTCCATTGTCAGACTCGCTACAAGGAAAATTGAGCTACATTTAGTAGGTAGAGGGGGAAGAATTCCGAGGGGAATACACATCGTCTACTACAATCTTCCCACTAAATTGGACTAATTATCCCACTTTCCTATCATACCTCACAAACTAATAAAAATGTCTGTAAAGGAAGAATGGGACAAAATCTGAATCACAACCAAAAAATCAAAAATCCATGATGTAATTCAAAACTTCTATCAACAAGTATCTTATAAAAATATGAACAATGTTTACTAAAAAGAACAGAACCGTCCGTAACAACTGATCATCTTATTCTACTGTACTAATAGTCGAAGACCACACACGAAATAATCTATTTTAAAAGAATAAATATGTACACTAATTGTAAGATGCAACTCATCCAGACCTAACCTCATCGCTAACGAGCCCGCAGTGAACTAAAATACAGAAGTAGAAGAGTTTATCCGGAAACGTCAGACATGTTAAAGTTATTGCAAAGCCAAGGAATAAATCATTCGCATCATCGATAGGAAAGGTGGAATGAAAACTGGCTAGAAGTTAGGCTGAGGAGTGTAACCTTGACCTTGATAAAGAGGATCGCCGGTCAGAAGGAAGCGAAGAAAGTTTCGATGGAGCAAGAAATCCACGAAACAATAACAGAGGAGTTTCCCGAAGGTGGCCGGGAGAAAAAGCAATGTAAGGATCGATGGTGGCTGTGCCGGTGATGCTAAGGGTAAATGGTACGGTGGTGCTGGAGTTGGAGCTGGTGCTGGCGCTGGTGCTGCTGCCAGTGGCGAGGGTGAGGTCTGCGAGGAGTCTGGTTAGGTAACCTTGACCCGGGGATGAACGACCCTCTCCCGTAGCACGTGGCGCCCCTTTCGTCGCTTCTCCATCCCCTATTCTGGACTTCCACGACTTCCATTCCAACCCTCTTACTCGTCCAACGCCACTGCCACTACCACTCCTCCAGGCTCCTGCCCCCCAACCCCTCTACACGCCAACCACCCCCTGATCCTCCTTCCACTACGACGTCAGAGTCGGCGTCGCGGCGATTCACCCTGCTCTCACCCCTTTCCGCCCCTTTCGTACTCTGTCCTCCGCATCCCACGGACTCCCTCTTCCGCGCCTCTTCTTCACCTTTCGACCGTACCATCGAAAGCTCGTTTCTCTTTCGCTTTCGCGGGCGAGACCGTTTCTGCTGCTTTCTCTTTCTACGCACTCTCACTCTCTGTGCAAACTTATCGCGAGCAGGGTCGCGCGCGCTCTCGCTGGCCACTGCCATCCCCAGCCCTCCTTCTCTCTTTTTCTCTCTTTTTTTTTCCCTCGTTTCCCTCGCCGGTGCTGGTGTGCCGTCTCGTCTATCATCTCTCGCGCTCTCCCGCCCCTCTCTCTCTCTCTATCTCTCTGTGATTCTCTGTTTCTCTCTTTGCACCCGTCCCCGCCCCTCTTTTTTATCTCTACATCCATCCTTGCGTATTTTCCAGCGAGGGGAGAGGCAGCGAGGGGGAAGAACACACCGAGAGGGAAATTTCAAGGCCAGTCTAGAAACCTGGGAAAGCAACACTCTCTCGCCGCGCCGCCCGGGTTGTTTGCCGGCGGTGCCCGATTGTGCCCGGACAACCTATCGCGGCGGGTTTGTCTGGTTGGGGAAATCTTACAGGTTCGACTCTGATAGCGGCGTGTTCAGGCTTGCGTGTCAATCGATTGGCTCGGTACGTTGGCGATTATCGGAGACCTGATTCCGCGCGGGGAAGTCGAGTGCACCGAGTTACAGAGGGAACGTGAACTCCCGCGGAACAACTTCTATATCCTTGTATAAACAAGAGAGTCGCGGAGACTCGGCCAAGAGACCGATCAAGTGGTTAGAAAATTGCCTGCCGATTGTTGGTTCTCGGAAAAAGACACGAACGATTCCTGGAATCATGCTTATTTCCCGGATATTACGTTGTTAGAGCTTACGTGGTGGTCTCGATGCCTTTCACCTCCGCATTCGAATCTCCCGCGCGATCTTTCGTCTACCCTATTATCCTCACCAGTTTCCTCGTTCCTCGTGGTTGCACACGCGAGCTTGTTTGAAACTTCGCGATCGAAGCTTATCGAATCGAAAGATTTTTCTCTCGGGCGCATGGGTTCGTACGCGATATCGATTCCGATGTGGAGCACGACACCCCGAAATTTGTCGACGGGGAGGGACAACGACGTTGTTGCGAAAGCTTTTGCCGTTGACTGTACTTAAATACTCGAAAAATACTGAATCGAACGAGAAGGGTTCAACTGGATAGCTACATTTAACCTCAAAGGGAGACGATAGCGAAGAGGCCACGATTGAAAGAATTTGTTTGCTCTCCGCTATAATAAAAGAGGACTTCATTTCGAAAGACACGGCTGATGCTACCCACCCTCGTTCGCTCGCTCGCTTCTCCAGCCTTTTTTATCCTGTCACAGTCACGCAAACACCGGTTTGTGTCTTCGCCGGGACTCTTAACTCGACAAACAATCTTCTATATCTGTTGCAATAATATATAACGTCGAAATAACAAGATCTATTCTGTAATTTCATGATATGATTACAATCGTTCTACGCTTCAATCGCGGTTTTGTTCCCCCAAGTACCTCGTTCGATGATGACAATTTCAAGAATGTCTATTGTTCAAGGGAAAAAAATTAAATCTCGCACAGTTTAATTATCTGCATGTTTTTTCACCGACCAGTCGAGAGAACTATATCAAATAACACCGTTATTGTAAATTGTTTTTACAAGATGATAAGAATCCTTTGGAATTTAACGTATCTTATCTTGTACCTACTTTAATGCCTCTGTGAATTACTTAAAAAGGTTCATCAGGTGCTATAATAATTGTCTCCGTGATATAGCAATTGTAATTTCTTACGGTTGTGCTTGATCAACATGGTACAAACTTTGTGGTAAATTCGTGGAAAATGTTAATTAAATGCGTATTGAATACCCTTCCAAATAGAGGCTTTTGCATTTAGAAAAAATATTTTCATTGGTATCAATGTGACTAGCGGTAATTACAATCTTGAATTTAAGGAAGGTAATAATAACTCTATTTTGAATATGCTTTTTGTATTATGGATAACTTGATTCTCCACTTTAATCAAATCTATTTAATATAATATAATATTTAGTATTAAACATTTCTGGTCTAATCTAACTTTACTTTTCGATCAGAAATTCTCGTTCAAAAGACAATCCAGATTTTCTCAAATATATTATAAAACTAAAAACACATAGAACCTCTGTTCTCTTCGAATGACATAATCATTCATGTCGAAGCATGAAGGATTTGCTATTTTATATTCCGTCCGCCTATAATTTCGGCAACTTCGTTCATAACAGCGGGCATATAGGCACCGAGCTCGCATAGTTGAAAGTTTCGAATGGCTGAGAGAGGCCAAGGCGAAAGAAACTATCAAAACTAAGCGCGACAGATGGGAAGCGATGCAAGGGTGAGGGGAGGAGGCATGATAGCGCGGAGGCCCAGTTTCGAAAAACGCTGGCTACAACGCACAGCGTGTCTCACGATCGATTAATAAAAATCGCGAGCCGTTTCTGTTCCTATTCCTGGAATAATCCCGTTACAGCTGGCAATCTTACCTCGATCAGCCATAATGTCGGTCGGCGATGGTTTCGAGCGAATGCCCGGGCATATAAAAGTTCTAGAGGTAGAGTAGACGCGAGGTGATCACTCACCGGTCGTATCCCTCGAAATTGTTGCTTAGAAACCGAACGGTTGGCGTATCGCTTTCTACGCCGATCCGCCGAGGACCACGGTTCCTTTAACCCACCGACAAAACTCAATTTCCGATATTAGTACAGGTTATACGCCGCTTGGGCGTATCAGGTTCCGAACAAGAAAAAAATCCCCGGTCGACCTTAAAAGGCCAGAATAGAATTCTGTGTAACCGTAGGGAATCGGGAAGAGATGGAAACGTGTAATTTGCGGGTCATATTTGAAAGAAGGAAATTTTTAAATTGCTCGGCGAATCTGTCAATGGGTTAATCGAGCCGAGTCACGCGACGCCTCCTGCCAACGAGGACTCAAGGGCAAAGAACTCTCAAGTATTCCTTACCTGAAACAAAGAAAAAAAACCCAAGTTAGTTCGTTTGTCTTGAGGGTTTCATCTCGCTTTAATATGTTCACTGTGACTACCAAACTTTTTAAACGTTCGCTGTTTCCAGTGTACGATGATCAGACGTGAGTAGAAATACAGTTTGATGGGATTTGAAATAATTGTTTAGATCATATTAACACTAATTTTGTTGACAATGAATTTTTACATCTCGACTGATAGTCTGAAATATTTATTTTCAAAAATCAATAGAATACTATATTTACTGTATATATAAAGAAATTGAGAAACTCCTAAAATTGTCTACTTCTCTATTTTATTGTATACTTATTTTTAAAGAACTTCTTCTGATTCTCAATAGGTTAAATAATCTCCATCTCCGAGAAATTTATTAATTGATTTCTAACTTCAAACTACTTAACATGATTGATAAATATATATCGAATTCTCGAGATATAAAGAAGTAGTGCAATTACATCGACCTAAGCTTTTTGTATATTATTTTATTATTTATTATTAGCTTGGTAGTATATTTGCTCATTCTATCAAAGGGTTATATGATCAAAACAAATATAAATTTATAAGTTTAAAATTACTTCCCAAGTTTAAAGATAATAGAACATGTCAATTTTTGCCAGACTTATTGAAATAGCACCCGAAACACCTACTTTAAATTTTCTATAGTCTCGTGCAATTAATAGCAA
Source organism: Lasioglossum morio (assembly GCA_916610235.2). NCBI lineage: Eukaryota > Metazoa > Arthropoda > Insecta > Hymenoptera > Halictidae > Lasioglossum > Lasioglossum morio. The sequence continues at coordinate 5,642,185 of OU744328.1, read as the reverse complement.
TTATTCAAGTTTGTTGATACAACAATCTAATTTCGAAAAATTCGCAGAACAGTATCACGCCTTCGTAACGTACATTCCATGCAATATGTTAAACTGTTAAATGTTTAGTTTTGTTTTCAGCAATTTATATTAATGTAATATGTCGATCCGATGAATTGTGACAGGTGTATTGAAGAATTTATGATTTATGACGGTGTAAGGTGTCATGGACATGGTGATTGTTTTATTGGCGAGTCACATTGTTACGAATACGTTAAGATTTGCAGAATCGAAGGTCGAAGGAACGTAAGAGAGCGCGCACGATGCGGATTACCGGCCGGTTCTTGTTGGAACCGAGCGAACGCGGATCGATTCGGCGAGACTACGAAAGTTGGTACTACCTAAAGTGATTACACGGCTGCCCGATTCGCGCCTACGAAAATTGACGGCGTGTACACTGATAACGAAGATGGGTCCGTCAGTTCGTGCCAGTCCGCGCGTCTGGCTTTCGCTTTTCTTCCTTCCTCCCGGTGAAAATATTTTTTTTTCGATTCAGCTGGCCTTTCTTCTTGTTGCAAAATTTATTTTAAAGGACTACGCATTCACCACTCTTTTTGTTACTTTGCTTATGTTATTTAGTATTTTTTATTCGCTATATGATGTCCATATTTAATAGTTTATTTTTAAACATTATTTAACACTATCTACTGGAAGTCTATTGACAGAGTCAATGTCTGTATGTAACGGAAGTTCAATTATTTTCTTTTAAGTAATAGTGTTAAAACATTGTTCTTTGATTGTAGAAAATCTATTTAAAGATTGCCGGTGATTATAAAGCGTTAAGTAATTAGTCTTTTACTAGTTTATAATATAAGGTGTGTTTAACTGGTTAATATTAGTAAAACATCGCAATAAGTAACATTTACCCGTTATTAGAGTGATTGGAAATGATCAAATATTTTTAATCAATCAACGAAACCAATCAATTTCAAACAAGACTTGGTGAAGTTAATGTTCATTAACTGATTTCCCATAAATAGGGAGCAAGTACATATTCTGGGATATTTATGACAAAGAATAGCAAAAAAAAATCGACAGAACATACCAGCAATCAGTATTTATACAGTCCTCAATTCGACCTGCTTACAGGAGAGTTTACAGCACGTAAATATATCTGCTACGTAGGTATGATTGATATCGTCAGTATGTTTAGAAACATTATCAACGCCAGTGGCACTCTAAATTTCTAACTAAAAATAAATTGTTATATGCATGATTATATTATATCTCTTGCAACCGATGCGGACAATTTTTATTCAAAATAATTCCGGGTTTTCCCCAAATTGAATAGCTGCTTTCATTCCCGAAAACGGATCTGGATCGCCATAAAATATAAACTGCTTCAGATATTCTACTTTTGGTCCAAATCCAATCAGCACGTCTCTTAAAATTTTAATGACCAATTGAAGTAAAATAATGTTTTATTTCGGACCTCTTTCTTTCAGTATTAAAATATCTAAACGTATGTACGGTTTTTAAAATAATCTATAATACAAAAATAAAATTTGAGCATTTATAAAATGGGTCCCATGGAAATCACCGACACAAATTTCCCCGACACGATTTTCACTGACTCCAGACAACTACTTTAACCGACACGAATTTGTCCAACAACGGTTTTAGATTCGTTGTTGGACAAATTCGTTGTCGGTCAAATCTGGAATCGGTAAAATGTTGTCGGTGAAAACCGTGTCGGGGAAATTTGTGTCGGTGATTTCCATGGGAACCTTATAAAACATACCGCTGAAAGTAATCTGTTGATCTCACGCATTAATAATGTATACAAGTATTCGTAACAAAAAGAAACGAAGAGTTCAACGATGTTTTATAACTACCGATAAAATCGTACTTTCACGAATTATTTTTAAAAGCCCAACGCGGCATGAAAGATCCAATTTTAGAATCGAGTTCGACACAGTTTCTTACTTTGCATCTTGCGAAACTAGCATTTTCAATAAAACAAATCTATATTTTTTACGGAAAAGTCTGCTATAACACAAAGCTTCGAGTTTCGACTGACAAAAGGAGTTGTCATTGCCACTAACGCCGACATAAATAAAATGACTACCATGAAACGCGACTAATGATCAGAAAAGAAACGTTAGACGTACATTAACCACCCAAACCATTTGCTGAAACGTTTAATATGAATATTGACGATGGAATGTTTAATCTAATCCTGGGCAGTAAAGTCGTCCATCCAAATGTAGGTCAAAAGTGAACGTCGAACGACGTGTCCCATTAGAACCGGCCGTAGCTGAAGGGTAGCCTATCATCGAAGAGATTGCGAGTAATTTCGGCTTGTATACCATTTTTTAATTCGATGTTATAGAGTAGTAGAAATCCGCGGTACTTACTCGGACAACAGACAGCATCCCGCAAACACAGTTACAGAATCGACCAATGTTCCATATCGGAATCGTTAAATATTTAGCGACATTTAAATGGCAAAATGTCAAGTTTCCCTGTGCCCTGATTCCGCTAAAGTTCTAAAACGATTCCAGATTAAATTATAGAATGGCGCGTCATTCGTGTCGAGCACTCGGACAGCTAATTCTGTATTAATCTTCACGGATATCGTTGACAAACTGTACTTACTAATTTACCTTTTTTCACAAACTATTATTGTTTTACCTACATTGGTAGTCTTTTAGAAATGATCAACAACTTACGTAGTCGCATGCGATACGCTAGATTGACGAGCGTAGTGAAGCGTCGGTTAGGAAAATGCCTGACGATTTCGACGAAGGCTTCCAATGATCGGCGACGGCACCGAGGACACGAGGAGCCGCAGCAGAACCCCCGCGAAGTGAATTAAGTTCGTCCCTTAAAACTTTATGTCCATTACGTGCACTTTATGTTTCGGTTTCCGTATATTAGTTCATCCAAATGTCGCCTTTAGTGTTTCAGGATTCCTGACATACGCGGAACGTTCTCAAGAAAGACTACTACGTACACAATAGTCATTAATAAACTCTCCAATGATAATCGCTAACCATCAAGTAATATACATCATGTAGTCTAATAATTTCGTTGAATATCGTAATCTAGGAGTCGGTGGGAAGTCTGTTGCTAGATTTATAGTAAGTGCAACGATTTAATTAAATAGTTGTAATTTGCTGTACCTAACCCAGACCAATCCTCAATTGTTCCAATTGTTTAAGAATGCTATTTGTGACCACTACATTCTTTTGAGAAGTCTTCGAGAAACGAAGAAACCTATCACATGGGATTTATAAGGTACCGCCGATAAAAAGTGTGAATGCATCCAAGTGTCGAGCATATGTTGCCAGACCGATGAGATTCGGAGGTTATATTTTAAAGTGGACGATCCGAACGTCTTGATTCGAGAGTGTTTGATCTCTCTTTCCAAGTTTTCAATAGACATATAGAAACCTGAAGACAGGTTTTTCACTGATGTCGTTAACGTCTGTTCGCAGGCGGCGAACACGAACGCCGGTGATAATAAAAAGAGAAACGGTGTAACGTTTTCGAGTGTCGTCTCTATGTATTCGCGTGACGAAGAAAAGCGCGCGCGGTAGTCTGGCACACAACACGTATGATACATGTCAAGCTACACAGCCGAGGCGGAGCGTCAGCGTCTGGGAAGAGCGAGGCCTGCTTCCAGGAAAGCCACGGGTCTGCGGTCAAATTATTTATGGCGATGCGAAATTAAAGAGTTTCGCCCCGTTTGAAAAGGAGCGCCGATCCGGGGTCCCGAGACACCGATTTACGTCCTTGGCCCGTCGCGTCGGTCGGGACGGTCGGCGATCCAATCGACTCTTCTTACATCCTGAGCTCCGAGCCGTTCGAGAACTGAGAACGTCGGATCCCCATGAGCTACATATAATAGATGAACCGAAAGTGGAACCAAGAAATACTGCTTGCGTTCCCTTAACCCTTAACTAAACCCTCCGGACGAAACAATCTACCTGCATATATTATCATTTATTTTCTATTCGTATCTTTGGAAATATTTTTACCGACGAAAAACCCATATTTTGGAACAGTAAATAATATTTTTCAATTTGCTGGATTAGGTATACAGCTGGGTTAGGTATGGCTATTATTATTGGGTTAGGTATGTCGTTTAATAACCATAGCAGTTGAAAAAGCGACGTAAAATAATCAAAACAAGGTATGGCTATTTCACAATTACAGTTGAATAATCGAATAATACAACAGTTGTTTACGGTTTTCAATATTTATGTATGTGCATAATGAATAATGTTGCTAATGAGATTGTGAAGATACTTTTGTGGAGTCTTATTGGATATATTTATTTATTCAGGTGTATTTAACAAAATGCCTTTGTATTGCCATTTTTAGTGTTCGACCGTTGTAGCTGTTAAAATGTGAAATTTTATAATTGTAGGGGAGCTTCTCCCCTACTTTAGCTAGACATAAGGGTGCATACTCACTGAAAGCGCAGTTTTTCAGCGATTTTTTGATACTGATCTAACAAGTATAAATGGCATGAAATGTTTCATGGTAAAAGTTCGAAAGCTCAAACGTAATAAATTCCACTAGATAAAGAATGACATTTATTTACATTTATAGCGTACAGGATTTTTTCAAACTGGAAGCACTAAAATATTTAGGCTAATTTGAATATTTCTTTTATTCTTGCTTTTGCTTTTTGCATAAATATTCGAAGTTTATTTATTGGTATAGACTGTAGGAATTATGTTTAAAATAGAATACGGATTTAAATGCAATAATTTAGAATGAATCTAATTAAAGTTTCACACCGCAAGTTCTAAAATAAGATGATACTTCCAATCACATCAGCTCAAGCGTTAAATATTAATGCGTTTCCTGCCATATAAATAAGGATAAATGTGCTTACAGCCCTACAAATAGTTAGTCTTCGAGAAAACAGATTGCTTAAAAATAAATATTTACTGACAAACTATTTTTTACATTCGGATGAGTACAATGCTCAGCTTATTTCTCACTTTCAAGATTTTTCAAGGTGTGCCTCTCATTAGCCACCTTATGCCCCCATTACCGCCATTATATTTGAAACAAAATATAAATTCTTTTCCATTATTATCCAGAATACATATTTCTATTATAAATTTGTTTTTCAAGATTTGTTCTTTTCTATTAATTTCTCCACGTCGTCGTCTACGCTCGTAGATTTTTGTTGCGAAGATTGTTGAAAACTTCCGAAGTATTTCACAACCTTATCTTATCTCATTCCACCTCGTCTTACTAAAACCTGTCTATCTCTATGTTAACGAGCAATCTTAAGCTTTCATACTAATTCCACTTATTAATAAATATTTTCATAACAGAATAATATATAAAATATGTTAAATATTTTAAATATTAATATTCTGTAATGTTGTTATTTAACAAGTGTTATAAGTATCTACTTATCTGTCTCTTTTAATTAAACGAAACAGAACTCTGCTAGTGTTGTCATGGTCAATAATGGGCTGTCATTTATTTCCATATCAATAATATATCATGTGTATAAATAGTATATGAATACTACGATCCCTAGAAGCGTCTAAAAATGATTCCGTCGGTTCGACACGTTAACAATTTAATCAAAATTGAATGCGTTAAAAGCCGCTGTGAGAAACGAGTGCGAATCGTTGGTACCGTAACTTTCCAGTACTCGGGGAGCTCCGATCCTGTAATCTCAATTATTCAGCTCCTGTCAATTAGATTGCAGAAAGGCGGCGTATAAGCCGGTTTATCAGTTTGTGTGTTCAGTTAACACCAAGATGAAATCGGCGCGAATTGTTGTGTGTACACGGCGCAGAGAAGTTGCATCGTTAAATACACGATTCTCTACAGGGTGTTGCGAAGCTTTTGAAATTTATTCGACAAAGTGAATGTATAAAAGAAACATTAAAGTTCAGCCATTTTCCATACAACAACTGATACCAATTGGCACCGTTCACAGCCAAATTTATCAAGACTTTTAAATGAATTTTCATATAATCTCTGCTTCTTACAATTATTATTTTGCAATGAGATCCGTGGTTCAGTAATAACTTGATTTTAGCACTGACTGTATCATTATTTAAAGTATCGTTTGCATGATTAACCCTTAGCAAAAAATTGCTGTAATATTATTTAAATAATTGTTTACACTATCAGATATGTCGGTATCTAACCAATTACTACACATTTAAGTATTGTATGAGGTATTATATCAATTTCATATTTATCAAATTTAAAAAATCATAGAGAATGGAAATATTGTAGGTCAGAAGAAACGTTTAATTTTCCAGTTAAAATAGCTCCGAGTGCAAAGGGTTAAATACGTAGGTGGCTAACCAAGTACTAAACATTTAAATATTGGCAATATATCAATTTCATAATCCTACAAAGAGAAAAATTAATATAATGTTGAGAAAATATTTAATCTTCGATTTAAAATATTTCAGAGTGCAAAGGGTTAATATTCTGGGTCAACATAGATCCTGGAACCGACGTCGGAGGGTAGTACGCGCGACTCTGTTAAACAGTTTAGTAGTGATCTCGATTGGCGCAACAGGCTAATTAGTATAAAACACTGAACACACCCTGCTCGTTAGAAGACTCAATAACAACGAAGAAAATATGCTGCAGAGTAGAATGGTGAGCTGCGCGCAGACGGAGGAAAGAGAGAGCTTCATCTTCAAACGGAACCGACCGACCATCGTCAATCTTGATCGAGAGACATATTTTGAGCGGCCGAACGAACGATCGATTTCGCAGCCGATCGTCGGAATCCGGCTGGTCCTTCCTAACGAGTTACGAGAGCCACGTTTCTGTCCGAGTAGATAGTCGTCGGTGTCGGTGGTAGCTTCTGGCAAAATGAAAGGACGGATGAAGGCGAGAGTGAGAAAATCCACGAGCCGTCCCCTGGAACGAGAGACAGCGGGCGCGGATGGAGAAAGAGAGAAAGAGAGAAAGAGAGAAAGAGAGAGAGGGACACGGGAGGATAGGAGGATAGAGAGACAAGGGTGAACGCTAGAAGCGTCGAACAGAGGGAAATAGGGATCGTGCCGCGTGGGAGTAACAGAGAAGAAGAGGGTCAACCCCTTCTACGGGGGATCCTACTCCCTCCGAGCTTCTCTCCATCTCCTCCGCCGCTTCCTCTTCCTTCTCCTCTCTGTCTCCCCCTCGGGCCCCGTCCCTTCCTTTCTCGCGGCCGGAAAGTAATCAATACTTTGGAAAGGTGCGGGGTTGAAGCACACCGCCTGTAAGTCGTGGCGTCATCGGAGTTTCACGCGAATTCTATGTGTAACTATCGCCGAGGACTGAAGAGCAAAGGCCAAGGACAATCACCCGCCAAAGACACGCTTCGCCTCCATCCGAACGTAGCTACTCTTTCAGGACAGGAACGTTGCAATCTACGGGCAACGACAATCATCGATCCCTGGGAAAAGTAATTGGCGAGCAAAATACGTGTGATTTGAGACGTTCGATCTTTTACCGCTGCACTGGATAGAGGAGTCTGGGTCTACTGCAAGCCAGAACATCGAAATCGTTTCGAACGAATTAATTGAATGGACAGCTGCTAGAACCAATGGAAATATCAGCGTTCGTCCACAAGAAGCAACTTCAAAAATATGATATAAAGATTGATAAAGAAAGCAGCGGTCTTGGAAGAGAATGATCCACGAGCTCCTCCGTGTACCCGATGCCGGAAATTGTCAAATGATTCACATTAGTATCAATCGTTTTTTGAAAGCCTCCGTTCGGTAAGTTTGCAGGAGCCAGCAGCGTGACGTTTAAATGCATTTATCCACAGGCAGAGTAATCTGCATTCCACCCCTCATCTGTCCTGCCAATCGCGCGCTGCCTTCCGAGACAATTTAATCAACTGACAGCTGATTTTGGGACACATACAGAAGAAACAGTTTTTTTCAGACGTCTTTCTACCCCTGTTGATTTCTTCGATCGTGACAGGCACGACGAGATACGCTCGCGCCCGGTTAATCAGGTTAATCAAGCTTCACGGGAGCCGAGGAATGTGCGTCGACGTTTAACTTGTTGATTTTTATTGCAAAAGATTGAAACTAGCCTCGCTGTAGAATACGAAATAATCTAATACTCTAGGAACTTAACGGTTCTACCATATTGTTTGCGCTGACAGGGGGAAATGACGAGTGGGGCGAGCGCTTTTTGAACGAAGCTTGGCACACATATAGGGGATGACGTGCATACGTACATCAGAGAATATTAGCCGCTAACGCTCAAACAATTCTATAAAAAAAGTTTTGAAATCAGCGCATCGATCTTTTTACAAAAATAACGTTTCATTAAAACATTTATGATAACGTCAAATGAAGCTTTCAAACCGTTTTTGTTTCATAAAATGAAAGTTTTTAAATATTGTTAAAAACGTTCCATTCCATACTGGTCCTATTAGTCTTGCTATGTATGTAGCCAAGTCTAGAATAAATCGTTCTAAATTCTAATATTCAGAAGCTGGTAAATCATATAATCGTTACTATTTTCGTATTACATTGCTTATTTTTTTTTAACGATAAATCCTCCATGTTAGATTAAAAATATATAGGCAAGGTCTTTCAAACAACAATATTTGCATAACGTATTTTCACCAAAAAGTGGATGGATATTAATGTATCAAATGTTATAGCCAGAAAGTAACGATATCGTGTACAAAGCAACAAATACAGATATAGTATTGTGTCGGAATATCAATGCGAACTAACATTTTTGATGGGGGATTTCGTTTGCCCAAGAATTGATACGTTGGACAGAACATTTCTGGACACCACGTACAACATAGAAAAAGCCGAAGAAATAAATACGCGCAACCGAGTACAAAATAAACGTCGAAAAAAAAAAACGAGAAAGAAAATAAATGAAAACCGTTTCCAATTTCGCGATTTCCTCCCCCCTCGTCCTCCGTGTCCACCCCGTCCGCCGGTCTCCGTTCATCCCGTGCGACGACGCTGATTATAGTTTTAATCGAATTTAGGGAACGCAGCTATTTACGGTGAAAAAAAAACGGCGGCGTCTCGGTGCCGTTGGGTAGACCAGCCGAGAATTAATTAAATGTACTGCGCCGCGGTACAGTCATTTCGCAATGGCCACCACGGTAACGGCGAACGAGGGCGAGCGTGCAGCATCAACATATTCTACGAGGACGAGTCTCGTCGGTCGTCCACGCGACAAAAGCTTAAGTCCCGCTGCTGACAATGCTCGGGACAGCGTCGTCTCCAGATTATGAAATTTAATTAAAATTTCGTACGGGCCTGACTCGTGCGCGCTTCGCGTCATTCCTCGCGGCTTTCTCCCTTTTTCCCCCACACCCCCGTGAGCTTTTACGTACCATTCTGATCAAGTGCTATACACAAGGTCCTTCCCATGAATTCATACGGATTTTCATAAAAAAAATTCTATCATCCCTCACGTCCTGCTTATAAAAGTAAACGATCATTTTCTTTGTACCCAATGATAATCACCAGACGCATTTATAATAATTTACAATTATGATATTCAGCGATATACGGGTTCGAGTAATGTTCAATTATAACTTTCACTGTAGATACATTTTTCTTTTTTTAGTCGAGATCTTCGCGCGTATTAAGTTTCCCACGGAAAGGGTGGGTAATGTAATATAATTTTTATTCATATTTCTCATACACCGTTTAATTTAATTGTATTATGTTTCAATTTGAAACTCGAATTCGTTCGGACGTCTTAATTTGTTTTTCGTGTTTCGTTTGATATAAATTTCGTATGATGAATTACAATAAAAATAAATGGAATCGCAGGTGGTATTAAAGCGTTCTGCGCATTTAACCCTAACGACATCCATCCATCAGAATTCATTTCCTCGCGTAAAATACCTGCCCATTATCTTCGCGTGTTTCGTAGTCTCCGAAAGGAGGGTTGTAGCCGGAGCTGCATAATCGTTTCAATTATGAAAAAATTAACCACGGAAGTTGAAGGCCCGATGGTTTGCTAATGTTCTTTGAGATTATGGCGTCAATCTTGAGACAGAAAGCGGAATGCAAAGAAAGGAGTCAAGTTCGTTTACCACTTGTTTCTCCTTCTTGCAGCTTTGCGTCACGGTTCTTTGCGGCCACTTCGAATGTACACGCGAATGGTAGTTAACGGAAAGCTCAAAGTTAAACGAGTCGGATGCGGCGCTCTCTTCGCTAAGCTCGCGTGACCTTCGTTTGACAACGGGATAACAAGAAAATCGCAGCTTCTTTAACGTCTCAATCTAATTAACACATTACCGACCGGTGATTATAGCATAATTTTGAAAAATCTGGTACATGGCTAAAAACTTTTTAATGGAACTTTCAATAGTAACACCAATTTCCATTGTAAACTAACAAATCATCCTCAATAACGTCATCTAATAATTTCATTTAAGATTGCAATGTAAAAGAAAATTTCTATGCTTTCTTTTGATAGAGCACAATTACTGAGAATCCTATTAATAGGCTTCCGGTAGGTAAAGTGTTAAGATCGATGAGTATCGTATATTATAATTTAATATCGAGAAAGTTTTACGAATTAAAAAAATCCGCGACCTAATGTATATTTACGATAAGTAATAACTTTAAATTCCAGATAGCTAGAGATGCAACATTTTTCATTAACTCAAACGTATAAAATGTATTTCTACATAAATTGTACCCAGTTTATTAACCCCTTGCCGTACGATTTTTATCGAGACTGCAAAAATTAGTATTTACTGCCTATGTTCTAATAAAATTCTATTTCGTCTAAAAGGAAATTGATCAAAGTAAATGCATTGTCAGTGCATTTAATTGCCGGCAAAATATCGAACCCAACTCAACAAAATATTATCGTTCTACGCATCGGTAAAAGTACAATTTAAGGTCATAGTATCTTTTACCGTGAAAGCTTTCTTAAATCGGTAATTTACTAGACCGAAAGCGTGATCGATTATCCGAACTGGAAGAGAAATGTTTCGCCGAGACGTCGTCGCGTGATACATTATCGCGAGATCCGCGTTCTCATGCGCAGCAAGACTGGGAATAAAATGTAACTTTCGCTATTTATTCTCGTCGAGAAGTGATAAGGGGATCGTTAACACCGGAAGAAACCGCTGACTCCGGCGCGAGGTTTCTTTGCGGATTCGTTTGCCGTTCTGAGAACGGGCGCGATGACGGAGGACGAAAGACTAGCCGAAGACCGGGTAGCCATGAGGTACCGATTGTCTCTTTCTTCTTTCTCTTTCGTTCGACGCGGTGCGCTCCTGACGAAGACAAAGGAGGTGCAAAGAACTTCAGAATAAGCTGACCCGGGAGAATTCCACAATTATCGCGGGGCTAATGCACCCTGCTCCAATTTGCTGTCAGCAGTTGCTACTTCGCGCACGAAGACACCGGCTGCCAAATCGACTTCGGTCACTTCGCGATAGAACCCGAAGAGAAGGGTTCGTAATCTCTTGCTATCGGGTTGCCTTCTTCGTGAATCGTCGCGACAAATCTTGAACTATCAACAATGTATCGGTGAATCGTAACCGATAAAATGAGATCCGAATCAGTCGCGGCTTTTATTTTTGACGATATTAATTTAACCCCTTGCTGCATCATTTTCCTTGCAGTTACAGTGATTAAAACGTCTTTGTCCCGAAAAATGTTATGCAAGAGAAAAAGACAATTTACATATTTTGTTAAAATGAAAAGCGTAACATTCATATTCGTTAGACGTCTAAAAATCCAGTCGATATTCTCTTTACAACAAAATAGACGCAGGATATTATTCAATTTTTACGCAAGTCCAAATAAATAACGTTCGCGTTAATCTTTATCAATGCAGTTTATTCGGATCGTGTTAAATTTCTGGAGAAGTACTGTTTTCGATTAACTGATATTTATCTTAAAAGTATACCGAAGAAATATAAATTACATTCGAACCGCAAATCAGAAGCGCCATCTTAATTGGTATGCTAATGTTACAGACAGCGACTTTTATTTAATTTCAGAAACGTGCAATGAAACTAACAAACGACAATCTAGGTAAATAAAAACTAAACGTAGAATGGGTGTTAGCGTTCTAAAATACATACGAATGCGTCTGTGATTTAGCCACGCTAAATTCAGTCGAGGAAAAAACAGAGAATCCAGTGGTGACGTAAAAACTGATGTTAAAGTCCGTTAATGGGAAAAATAAACCTTAACAGTTGAGAGATGTCGTAATATAATGGTAGTTCGACTGGTATCAACTTGTATGCTAATGAACGTGCGTGGCGGTGAAGGCTGATTTGCAAATGGCGGCCATCCACCCTACGGAAGGCGCCAGCCATTTCTACGCTACGATGCGTTGGCCTCGAGATATAGTACAAGCCACTGTCGTGTTGACGAACAAACTTCTGCAAAATCTCATTTCCAAGAAAGAATGAATAAACGATTTATTTTTGTCGGTCGAAATGTGTTGTGCGCGCGAAGATGAACGGGTTCGAATAACTAAAAATATACGTGAACGTTCATTTTTATTGTCCGAAACATTCGAGTACAGTAAAAAAAAACATGTATTGAATGTAGAAATACATTTTCATTTGTCTCCTATTCTTTTCTCTCGCAATTATGAAATTTTTCTATTACATACAGATCCTCGGTCTAGATATTACGTTTCAGCCTGGGCAATTCACGATTTCCATTTCCCTCGAGAATTCAACGAGTTGCTCGGTACAGTGGCACAGAAAAGGTTAAAAAAAAAAAAAGAAAAAAAGAAACGAACGTTTCAGACAGTCTAACGCGAAAGCTAAGGAAAACGTTTCGCAAGGTTCGATGTGGCAACGTGCCGATCAAAAAGTGAAATATACGCGACGATTTCGGTTATATTCAAGGACTCGGAGAGCGCAGGTAGAGAAAGGTCTTCAGCAACTAATTTCAGCCTTCCTAGAAATCAGCGTGAGCCTTTCGAAACACAATCGAACCGGGCGCAGATGTGACCGTGACAAAGCGCAGCCGGCGGTTTATACCTGAGCCTTTTTCCCCCCCAAAGATTTTCCGAGGAGGCGTTTTCGATCCAGACAAAAGAAAATCCTCTGACAAGAATGAACAGGTAAACTTGAAAACGGTTCCGCATTACACTGCTTCGTCCGATGCTCGCGGAGACAGGTATCCGGCAAGACAAATCCCCAGGAACATGGGAAAGGCATATTCCTCCGAACTTCACAGAAGTTTCACCGTTAAATAGAAAAGCCCTGCGGCCTCCGAGAGATTGAATTCTGTTCGTCTTTAATCCTCGAAAGGCGGACAGCACCTTCGGGTCTGGCCCATGGTAAAGCTTCTTTTGTACGTGTCGTAAAAAGACAGTTTTACATGAGAATGTTTCTTTTATTATCCCTTCTCAACAATGAGAATCCCGTGTAATAGTTTCCGGGAGATCCGAGTGAATTTGCAAATCGCAAGCGAAGGTCGTTTATGCTCCCCTAACCAATGACCCAGTAGTAAATGTATTCTTATATATTTCTATGCGCAAATTGTGAATAACTATCGTTCCGTTGTATTTAGAATACATTTTGCGACAAGACGATCAGTTTTATAACCGAGGAAGCAAGTTCAATGTGTACGAACGGTAATCGGGTACAGTGTCTCCGTTCGAATTTTCCGCCATTACCGCGCACGCACAGACATCTACGTTACCGATGCGGAAAAAGCTTGTACCACGCGTTTTCACCAAAAGATAGAGCCACGAACTACGGTCGCACGAGTACCGCTACTCCATTTTTGATCTTCCTCTTTCGAACGCTTCTTCCGGCTCCATCGATCGTCTATGATCGATAAACATCCCCCGTTCGCACATCGATCATTCAGAAAGATCATTCGCGCGGCTAATTTGAAAGCTACCGTATAAAACTGTGTATACGAAATTGCTTACACTCGTGCAGGTTACAAATATTAGTCTAGCGACATTAATCTGTAGACGTAGACAGCGGATTTAAAAACAATAGAAACTAACTGGAATTTAGAACAGTAAAAACATTAGAAGAATTTAAAAATACTGTTATATTATGTTCAATCTATTAAACATATTAAGAAACAAAATAAATTTCTATTTCACTGCTGTTTGATGCAAATCAGCAAAAACATTTTTATTTTGCATAAAGATCCGCTGTCTATTAAAGCAGACATTATAGTATGCCTGTAGTGAGAACACATTTTATTCGTTTCATGTCTCTGACTCCACGTGACTTGGGTTTTTATGTTAGAACGAGAAATGTTTTCTTAAACTTCGTTCCTATTTTTGCTGCTAATATAAAGAAAAGTAATAATTATTTAAAGGAGAAAATTGCAAATATCGCAGCATGATTAATGTTTTTTAGTTGATTGGTTCTGGAATTCCTTTTGCGGTATTACTTGATCAGATTCAGAAGAATTTCCGGTGACGAAACTCCATTATTCAAACACTCTTATTCGAACCTATTATCTACATATCGTAAGTTGTATATTATCAGTGTAACTTTAGAGGTAGAATTGTACACAGAGTTTACATAGAGACGTACTTCTGACCCGTATCACTATCCAGGATAAATAGGAAATTCATTAACTTCGTGCAAGAATTGCTGCGACTAGTAACATCAGTATTTATTTTAATATTTGTTATTTATATATCTATTACTGTAAATTTAGATGTGAGAAAAGCGAGTGTTCCGGTCATGAGAACAGAACATTTTTATACAACATTAATTTACCGATTCAAACCAAGACTTTCATTACTTTTTATATTTATATGAAATACAATTTCACATGATTTTTAAACTTTCCTTATCGTTGAGGACAAATGGCATATAACACTTCGCAGTACCGTTACTATGGTATTGTTACTCGTATATCTATTTTGCTTCATTTTATTAGGTAGATTCTACAACCGATTTTTATCTTATCCGATTAGATTATTCCTATATTTGACAAATTTCTATAGCTATTTCGTCAGTTCGAAAAGATGGTATAAAATACGGAGTTTCTGCTACCATTTGTCAAATATTAATTGTACTGAATAAAGAAATACTTCAATATCAGCAAATCGTAATAAAAATTCTCTACTAGACTAGCTCCGAAAAATTCTATAGAAAGAGTTTTCTAACCCACAATCTGGCGAGAGATACGACATCCTCCCATTCAAACCTCACCACCTAAAAATACTATTCGGTTATTCCGTGTGGAAATATCGCTTGATAAACTGAAATTAAATGGGTTTCAAGAATTCTATCAACTGATGCAATATGTTGCTAGTTTTTACTCATACGCGACGGGAGAAAAATGCTTCAACACTGCTACTTCTTGCTGCGAACTATTAATTGCGATGATATTAAACTAAAAAATTATCTTTAACAAACTTTACTATAAGCATCGGAAAATTTAAATCGGCTTAATCGGTTATGCGTGCATGTTGTGTAGTATTAAATATTTATAGATAATTTTTGGAGTAACATTTCAATCAAACTCCTGAATCCTGAATTACGAATTTGCACGTTGTAGCAAACAAGAATCAGAGTGATACTTTGAGCAACAAAAACACAAAGAATTTGTTTCCCATTCCCGTAGGTGCACCATTAGGATTAAACCGTCGTTACATTGCTAAGTTTTCGTTTAATAAGAATTTGAAAATGAAGGTGTTACGGTGCCTCAAAACTTTTTAAAAGTGTTTACAATCAATTTTATATATTTTATTGAATGCAATGTGCAAAGACAGTTATAACATAGATGTTAGTATGTTCAATTTACGAACGAATAAACATTCCATTAGCGTTAATAATATTATACTTGGTTGCTCATCGCACTCACTCCGATTCCTCGCCGTACAATTAATTTATTTAAGTGAAACCACTGGGACAATCAATGAATATCGAGGCTCGCTAGCATAATTCGACCCATCGCGTGGACATTTTCTTCGGCACAAGTTTATCACGACTCCTTCGAGTTTGAACCGAGACCTTTTATCCGCGTGTGCTCATTCGACAGGATACGAGGCTTAGGGTAAAAGAATTCGTCGACGGCCTGGACAGCTTAATTGGCTAAAGCAGTCAGCCGGCAGTCAAAGATCCGGGTTGAAGCGAATCCCCTCCTCCCCCCACCTTCAAACTGGCAATTCAATCTTTGTTTCCTTCGAATTGTGAAAAGCCAGATTCCATCGAAGTTACTATTTCCAAACGATTATTTCCAATTAATTGACCCTTGCACGCGGAGTTATTTCAACTCAAAAGTTAAACATTTCTTCCGACCTAGAATATTTCCATTCCCTATGATTCTTTAAATTTTGTGGACGTGGTATAATACCTCATACGATAATGTTTGCTACCTAAATGTTTGGTATTCGATTGAATACCAACATATTTAATAACTTAATATATTTAATAATTTGGACTTTATTCGTACCATACGAACTGTTATTGTTAAAAATAAAAATATTTCTCTGTGAGTAACAAGCGCGTTCTCATACCAGAAAAGAATGGTCGAAAATTTTGACTTTTTCTGTAGAATAAACTAGTCAATTTTACGGATCTCGTTAACGATTACTGTTCACTCGAATATGGTTGACGTTTGTCGAAATCTTTTTGCTGGAAATCCAAGGAATTGTTTAGCGACGACCGACATGGCGGCGAACCGTTAATCAACACGGCCGGCTGTTGAAACTTTCCGGCGCGTAACACCGCACGTATTACATGGCCGATAGAATTAATTAGTACACAGCTAGAACCGTTCTATCCGGTGAGGTTTAAATAGACGTTAACGGTGGGATTTTCATTTCCTCCTATTGACGCCGAATTTCTGGGACCATCAATGCGATGGCGCGAGGCTGTGCCACGTGCGATATCAAGGCCACGGCCAAGCGAAAAGAAAAACAAACCGGCGGCTATAGTTATTCAACGTGCTTATCGAGACAATTCACGAAGAGAGGAAAAAAAAAATATTATTATACACAAGCGTCGTTACGTTCGAAGAACGTCTCCGACGCCATTGTTGAATCAAGCGACTGAAAAACGTCGAAATTCCAATTTCCCTTGTGTACACCGATTGTTCTGGCACGTTACGGTATCGTCAGTGCCATAACAGACGTTGACACGTGTGTTGAACCTCGTTCATTATAATAACAGCGTTCTGTTCAACTATTAGTATACTAGTATACCTAGTGATAAAGTTTTACATCAGCGAGTTTATTACGATGCTACAATACCTACGTTGCTAACGACCGTTAAAGCAACGTTAAATAAATAGAGAAATATATTTGCATTACTTCTTCGCAGAAACTTATATTCTTTTACCGCTTTTAAACAATTCGACGACCCTCCCGGCACGCAATATGGTAATATTAAAATTGATCTCGTACATTTATTTGCAAAATGTCACCGGAAATATGGAAGCAAGTATTTTTCTCGTTGGTGAAATGTTCCAGAAAAACAACTCATTTAACGGGATAGTCATCTTCTGGCGGCGTGGTC
Organism: Lasioglossum morio; assembly: GCA_916610235.2. NCBI lineage: Eukaryota > Metazoa > Arthropoda > Insecta > Hymenoptera > Halictidae > Lasioglossum > Lasioglossum morio. The sequence continues at coordinate 5,624,733 of OU744328.1, read as the reverse complement.
TACCATACAATTTTCGGTGATATCGGCAAGTGAATCAGTTCTTACGAAACGACGGCCTCTGATAACGAGGCTTCCCGCCATGACACACTTTGAAGACATTCTTTCGTTTAAAAATCCGGTTACTCCGGGGACTGGCGGAACAATCAAATTCTACATATTACGCGACCCACCAACAAGTTACACGGAAGGGAAAAATTGTTTCGTACTCGTCGCGCGCGAGAACCTGGAACTTCGTATTTATTTAATTAATCGACTTGTAATTGTATCGTGGATCTTCATCCGTAGCACCAGTCGATTTTCAGAATACAGCGAATGTATCTTCAGAAACGTTACAACATTTCAGTTGAAATAATTAATTTCATATTTCTGTAATTGTTCGAATAAAATAATAATTCACCTCGAGAGGAGGTTATCGAAATTATTAAATTATTGAATTTAGATATGCTGACTTGTGCAGTTCAATGATTTAAGTTTACATTCGATTTCCAAGTTGTGTTTTGAAATGAAAGAAGAAATGAAAATTATTCAATTCCGTTTCGAGTTCAAATAATGAAATAATCTTCCAAACCAGTTACTCGGCTGTTCGAATAAACTAACATATTATTTGACATGTAGTCGAGCAAGATAATCATCTTAACGATTACTTTTCGAATAATTAATTTCGATAAAAATTACCACGAATTACAAGCAGATTTATTCTGACGTGCAAGATTGTTTTAATAGCGTACAGAAAATAATTCAGCGGCAGTTTTATTCAGACGCAATCTAGAGAGCGTGATCAGAGACCCGCCGAAAATTTCTGCTCTTACGTAATTAAATCGAATAGACGAGAAGTTGCTGGACACAATCCGTTCGAGAGGACCGTTAATACTCCGTCGTCTTTCAAAAGTCTAGCCTTACGGTGCGTGCCTAAACGCGGCAAGTGTTTGCGTACTGATACGAGAAAGCGTTACAACGATTTCTGATACTCATTGAACTTGTTGTTATCGATCTGGTCTCGGAGAGATGTACATACACACGGGGCGTCGAAAAGATTTCCGGCATAGCGTAGGCAAAACCAGAAATACGTTTCGGGACTTATCGTTCCAGTGACTAAAGAGTTTATTTTTAAACCGGGAGTAATTTCGAGAGATTCGATAAATTTCGAAGACCCTCTATTACGTTCGAGTATACAGGAGAAATAAAAAGAAAAAAGAATTGTGAGAAAGCCCGAAATGTGTACGATTGCGAAGAAAAAAAAAGGAAAAAAGTCGTATCAATATATCGCGGTCCGATATATATAAAAAAAAAAAAGGCGCGAAATTTCATCGGCGCGCGCGTGATCGACGACAAGACCTTGTCGGCGAATTTCTAACCTCACCGGAAATACGATACGAAGGCTGCGGATTCGTAAATAGAGGATGACTAATTTACCTCGTGGTATCGCCGTTTTTCTCCTCAATTTCCAAACGCTCCATTTCTTTCTGCAGCATGCCACCTTCCGCGAACTTATCCATGGACATGATGATCGTTGGTTCGTTGTAAATTTCACACGAATACCCGGTTCGGGATTATTTACAACAATAGTTGGCGCGGTTTACCACTGTGCAATATATATATAGAGATATATATATATATATATATATTTTGCTATATATATATATATATCTTTCTCTCTTTTTTTTTCTCTTCTAAATATCTTTTTTAATGCAGCTTTTCTCCGTTAGCTGCCGCTAATCGACTGAGGTAGACAAACACTGGCACTAAACACTGGCTGATTTCTCGATCACGAACGCAAGATCGAAGAGCAAGAAAAAGAATGAAAATAGGACGCACGGCGTATTACGTATACGCGACCAAGCACGACACGACCTATGTATAAGCACACCCCGACTGTCCGTACAGTAGCGTCCTCTCTCGTTTCCTTAATTTCGTACTCCTTCGCGCGTGTGCTCCTTCCTCTTTCGTCCTCCGCACGGTTTTTCCCTCTCCCTCTCGTTCTCCCCCTCTCTTTCTTCCTCCTCCTTCGTTCCTTTCGTCGAGCACGCTCCTCTCTCTCGGTGTGTTGTTATTTGTTTTTCTTTTAGTTTTCTTATTTTTCACCCTTTTCGCAATCGACGCACAGAATCACGCGTGGACAAATGTTTCAGCGAGACTACGTGGAAGAGAAATAATAAAAATATCGAGTGGATCCGCGACACCGGCTCCTCCAAGATAGATTCTCGGCTGTCTCGTTCTCTCCCGACGACCGCCAAAGGGAAACTCGCGCGGGTGGAGCAGTTCCGTACTTTTCTCCTAGCCTGTGCTCCTCCAGCTTTCTACTACCGTTACCTCCCCTTGCTCTCTTCCCACCACTCGGTGCGTCCTTGTTGCGCGCTACCTCCTCTATCCGTCTTCGTTCAACCAACCAAGAAATCCCTCCACGTATCGAAGACGCGCGAGCACTTTTACCAACTGAACGGAGGAGACAGCCAAGAGCTCGTACGTGATTGGTCGCTCGAGACGATTCCGGGACCGTGTGTTATCCGGTTCCCGCTACTGCTCGCTCCGTCTTTTTCTCTCACTCTCTCTCTCTCTCCCCCTCCCTATCTGTCCAAGTCTCGTCTCTCCGTGCGTCTCTCGTTTCCTCTCTCCGTGTTTTTCGGAGAATGATGAACACCGTTTTTCTTTTTTTTTTTCCTTTTTTTCTACGCGATGACACCACACGAAAAACACTGATGCTGGGAAACGACTATCCCCCACCGAGAGCTGGTACTTGGTCCTCGCTATTCGTGTCGCGAGGTAACAAAACGGAGTAAGCACCGAACGTATTTCCGACGCACGTGGATCAATCCGGCCGCGTGGCGAAGATACCGGTGCGCGGTTCTACTCTGTCGTACACGAAGTGCCTACGACACCTGGCTTCCGTTCCCGTGCGTTTTAGTACGCGTTCGTAAATGACACTGGCCTTTCTCTCCGCACGTAAACGTGGGTGCGCCCTCTCCGTTCTCCAGTTACTCTCTTCCGACTCTCTCTCTTACTCTCTGTTGCGCGCGCTCCCGTCTTCCCTCTTTCTCTCCCTCGCCCCCGTGTGGTCTATTCTTTTTATCTCTGTCCGTTCGCGTCGTCCCTTCCACCGGGTACGTCCCCTCTCTCTCTTTCTCTCTCTCTCTCTCTATCTCTCGCACACACCCTTATCGTTCCAATATCCCTTTCTCGGTTTTCGGGGTTGACCGTTTCGATCAGCGGTGGTTGCGATCACGACGAACGCGCGACGATCAATGAGGAGCGTAAATGCGCGTCGGGACAGAGATGTTCTTAGACGAGGATTGATGCACAGCTATCGGATGCGCGAGAATGTTAGATAGATGGGTGGTGTCGAGGTACGGGAAAAGAAGCACACACACACACGGTTGGAACAGCGTGCTCGACTGTCGGCGGCTATATTGGCCGGGGTATCTAACGAGAAAGCGCTCTGGCTATACTGATATTATTTTTATAACAACGCGGTGCGCGGCCGTCCTAGGCCGCGCCCAATCTACCCCCACCCCGTCCCAGGTTCCCTCCCCTCCACTCGAACTGTTCCTCCTTCTCCAACTAGGGGAAGCCTTACCGTTCCTCCCCACCAAAAGACATAGCGGCGTGTCGGCGTGTAAAGCCTGTAGAGAGGGGTGAATAGGAAAAGGCTCTCTCGACTATCCTGCGTGGGTATACCGAAAACCGGAACGACATTTTCTTCCTGCGAACGCCGTGCTACTTCGATATTGTATACCTTATTCCCGTCGTTACGGCCACCAAACTCCGCTGAACAGCACACCCTTAGCCGATAGATTCGAATTTATCGAACGAAATCCATTGTCTTAGTCTAGCCTGCTGGAAATTCGAACACGTATACCGGGTCGGACAATGCCGAAACGCGCGAGTCATTGGTCGCGAGCACCGTCGCCATCTGATGGGCGCCGGCAAACATCTGACTTTGTTTTTCCGATTAACTCGAGATTCCAGACGAATATCTAGCTACCATACGTAATCGGCTTCTTCTGCTTCTCCGATCGATCTCGCATTCTACACCCTTCTATCATCGACCCCGTGCACCACGATCTATTTCGCGGTTGCAGTTATCGGATCTTCTTTCTTGTTCATCATCTCGTAGAAAAAGAAGGAAATTTGTCAACGCTGTATATTAATTTTCTTTATCAGTAAGGGGTGACTTGCGATATATCCGAGTTGCAATTCAAAGGTACCCTTTCTTTTTTCGAACAAGCAGAAATCTATTTAATCGATCAGAAACTGAAATTCAAGTATCTTCGTATTTGTTCAATTTAAATGGATCGTGTACCTTGAATTGTTTCGTAGAAAAAAATTCAAATATTCGCAAATACCGAGTCAACTCTAAATTAACAAAATTATACAATCGGTTGTACACGATGCGAAATCCTGACAAAATAATCGATAATTCTATTCAGCGAGTAACAAAACAAATTGGTTTTTGAAAAATGTCTGTCCCCAGCCTTAACGTGGATTGAATTTATCAGCTACAGCTAAGAAATGTAACGCTTCACCCCTAGGCTTGTCGACATCAAAAGCACTTCTCCGATCAACTTGCAACCCGAAAGGGAGAGATTTCAAGTGCCCCACTACCAGTACTTCCTAAAAGACACCGCCGCGCCGTGCGTTATTTCACATACATTCGATTCACGATTCATTAGCTCTCGAATCGACAACCGTTGGTTTTCGAGTCTACGCGAGGAGTTTCGCGGCAAAAGAAAAGGAACGGCAAAATCTCTGAACGACAAAATACCGATTTCTGGTTCTCCGCGGAGGCAAAGGGTTGATTCCGTTACGGAGCTCTCTTTGTTCGGACAGGTAGAAAGGAAGGATTCGCCTTTCTTTTGTGCATGCCTGCAGGTATATGGGTGCAGGTCGGCCACGGGTATTCGTGGCTTTTCTACGCTCACGTTTCGTCGTCATTATCTTCGGCAATGACGAGGGTGTTATCCTTGAACTAGATTTATCATTCACAGAATTCCGGGCCGCACAACACCCGAATTTGTGACGATTCCGAACACCTTCCCCAATTGTATTTCATTGGATCTTTCTAGAACGGAAACTAACCCTGACGGCCTCCCATCACGAATGTAAAAGGAAAATGCCCATGTAAAACTGGCGAAACATTTCATTGGTTGGAGAATCTCTTGACATTTCGTTTGCAACTACTATACGTTCAATGATAATTAGACTGCGGATTTTAAGCATTTATCACGAAAACGGACACGTGCAATTTCAAGCAGTGGACGAATTAAGAAGATTTAAGGATATCAGTGTATTAATTTCAGTTTAATAAGACAATTAAAAGAAGAACGAAACTTTTATTTGGCTCCTGTGCCTTGCAATCAATGCAAACATTTTTTATATTCTAATGAATAAAAGAAATGTTAATCCTTCGTGGATGACAGTGGATTGTCAGGTTCCTTCTATATGGTTTACTTTATATGATGTTACAATAATCTCTAAATGATTTAGACGTTTTGATATTTTCTTCATCTTCAAATTTTCAGTAATTGAATGAGTAAGTCTGAATGTGTGTTAGTTTTCAATACACTAGCTATCTTATTTTAGTTGATTAGGTATCCCTACTTAACAGTACCAAAGATTATTATATAAAAGGTCTATTAAAAGAGAAAATCCTATTAATAGGCTTCCTATTATAAATCCTATTAAAGGTGTTCCTTTAGTGTGGCTAAATAAATACAAACAATGCGATAATTTTTATGTTAATGTTTTAGTACTTCCTCACATAAATTTGCATTATGTGGATGAATCGAAAGCCAACTTTTGGGACAATTAATAATTTTAAGACACATTAGTCTTTTCCCATATGCTCGATCAAACAACTATTCAGTTAGTTTAATTACCACAAATTGAGTATTTCAGTGACAATTTGGATGTTAAAGGAACACATTCCAAAAGAAAGTGTTTGAAACAACCTAATATTTTCTATTTTACGCGATAGTAGGTGATCCGCAACAAAAGCTAGCATCCGATTGCAACATCGCAAGGTTCCCGAAGTCCGGTTATTTTGCATCTGACCTGAATGGCACACCTGTGTGGCCGGTGTCATAATCTCTCGGAAGAAAACAAACGATGATTACAAATCACCGAATTACGCAAGAGGGTTGGCGGGATGAAAAAAGAGCCACACATGCCGCGAGGGGAGTGGAAGACGTCGATCCACCATAAACAAGTAGTAGTCGTCCAGTTGTAATGCCCGCTCGAACATGAATCTTCAATGCGGTACGACTGTGAATTTTTATTGCACAGGGTACTTTAATGACCGATAAAGACATCATTTTCCATTCGCGTGACGAACATGTTAATTTTTTAACAACCTGTCGCCCCGTCGTAAATTCAACTTTATTTAGCGGTAATACCGGTCGTTAAATATCAAACGATTAAATCCCTGTTCTTACACTGCGTTGATAGTGTTAACCCTTGGACACTGCTAAGTATTGCTACATCAGTAACGTAAAGTAACTGTTACGTTATTAAATGAAACATTTCAGTATTACGCGAGGAAATTGCATCAGTTTAATTCGCATAAAATGCAAACAATCATATAGAATGGAATTATTCTAGCTAGGAGGAAAGATTTAATTTTCCACTTGGAATAGCTCCGAATGCAAAGGGTTAAATGAGAACCGTTAACAACGCGATTTTTAATAATTTATCGCGCGTGCAATGTTGTCAAGCTTGCCGATCGTCTGAACAGGCAGAGGGCAGCGTCGTTTAAAATCTGCCTGTGCACTTTTTCTACAAGCTTAGCCCCCATCAACTAATTCCCTAAATGATCAATCGATTATCCTCTTCATCAAGCGTAAATCCACATCGGCTTCCTAGAACAGTCTTCCACGGTTCGTGACTTATTTTTGCTCCGGCTCTGCCTATAAAATCGTCACCCCCTTGGGCTGGCTATATCGTTCTCACGTTTACGGACTACGTAAAAATTACTTTATTGAACGAGGTCTGTCGGGGAGAGAGATCGCGAATTCGAAGAAAAATGAGACGCCGCCGTCCCCGTCGTACACCTTCGAAGAATCGAGATTCTGGTGTCTGATAAATACCGTGTCCTTCGACCGAACAGCGAATTTCGACTATTCGCATCCGGACAAGTGTGCAAAGTTTTACCCCGAATCGTGCAGCAGCGGGCTCTTTGTTCTTCGGGGTAATGGTGGTTGGGGTAGGTTCGGGCAGTGTTTAAAGATAATTAATAGTTGCGCGCGGCTCGTAAATATCGGTATCAATGAAGCGTGGCCAGAAGGTGGCGTGGGATCGGCAAATGGTTTCCGGGCGCATAAAAATTAATGGATTTCGCGTTGACCTTCGCCGAAACTATCCCTGTTCCGCAGGACTTCTCAAGGTTGACCATTAGGCGTCCTTACGGAACACGCTTGTCCACCACGTGTCGCGCACGCATACTCGAACCGTCTCCCTCCCCTTCGTTCGTTTTTATTAGAAATATTGAGAACGTATACCTATCACGAATTGGGATTAGCAAAATCGTTTCTGCGCAACGCGGGCCACACGCAGCCATCGAAGTTGCACGGAGTTCAAATGTAATTAGTTAGGCATCTCTTATCAAACGTAATTTCCGATGGCGATCTCGTCCACGTGATTCCGTGGAATTGTGGAACGGGCAGTTTAATAACTGGGACGGCCGTGCAAAACGAACGATCCGAGACGAAGGGAACGAACGAGAGAGGCTTTTACCCCTCCAGGGTGGACCAACCGATGGAAGGAAAGCAAGGAGGAGCGACGCAATTCGGGCCAGGAGGAAAGGGTCCTCCAAGGGGAGCACGGAAGACGAAGGGTGTGCAGGGTGTAGGGGAGAATTTCGGGTGGGGACAGAGAGAGAGTATCGGGGGTAGAGAGTGAAAGGGAGAGAGACAGAGAAAGAGAGACAGAGAGAGAGAGAGAGAGAGAGAGAGAGAGAGGGAGGGAGAGGACAAGAGAAATGCGAGGGTGCGTAAGGGTGGCAGAGCCCTGGAATCAATAGTGGCCACGTACCCTTGAAGAATTTTCGCACCAGGAGCCCGGATGTCTCAGGACAAGCTGGAAAAGCTTTCCCCGTTTCTATCCAGTGCTGGCCTACGGCGAAGAAAATCGCATCTCGAACCCGTTATTTAAAAAAAAAAAAAATTCGCGAGAACGTGTTTCGTATTGTTTCGCATTGGAGCAACGATTAAACGATTGTTAACGCGGTGAGAAATTCGAGAAGCTGCTAAACGATAAATAATATTAGAACAGTCGTGTACGTAAAATGTACCTCGTATTCGTAAATATTTAAGTATCAACTAATTGTACATTAGTAGATGAGATCGATCAATGTCGAGAATTCGTTACACGGTATCACCGGTCTTCGACGTTCATGCGTGGACGACTACACGTGTAATCCGGTAACGCCATTGTCTAGCCACAAGGCTTCTGACCGGTGAGCTTCCAAGCGGTTGTTTTTTTTTTATGTATGCCAAACGGAAGGCGCATCGTCGCTTCACGTGCCAAGTACTACTTATAGTTTTCTACTAAAATTAAACCCGAATCAGTAACGTAAAAATACAACGAAAAATTTCCAAGAGATAACGAATATATTACAAATACTATTTATGTAAACAACGTTTGCATCTCCCTCTTCCGACACGTTCTATTTAACAATGTCTTGCACGACACAATAGGACGTTCAGAATGAAGAAATGGTTTGTCTTACAGGTGAGTGGGAACTAAAACGCTGGGAATAATGACTCACCTCCAACCTCTGCCAACTTGGCCAACTGAAGATTCTGGTAGGGCGTCGCCGCTACCCCTAGAACAGGGAAAAGGAAAGTTGTAGGATACTCGAGGATAGGGGGATGAAATAATATCGGGATGATGAATTTGGGTTAGGGATGTGGTTACAGTATCTTCTATGATTACAAATGAGAACTGCGAGAAGCAAGAATAAAATAGAGAGAGAGAGAGAGAGAGAGCGATCAATTGCTCTGTCAAAGCGATATCAAGATTCAAGGATCGTTATGCTCCCCGCGCGTCCAGCAAGAACCACTTTCTTCGCGAAAGGGATCGCGTTACGTCAGACTGAGTAATTACAGAATAAATTACGCTTAGCCTTGTCGAGGGAACGCGGGATTCTTTCGAGCAACGAGCCTTCCACAAATGTGACGCGACGTCGGATCGTGATTCCTTCGTAGATCCTATTGAAGATCGAAAGTCGGACACTGTCGACGTGCGCGTCGGTGAAAAGCTTGGTACCGCGGGTTAATTGGACGACTTCGCGATGTGCATATTAATTGCGGTTTATCTGGTACCGGCTGAAAAAAAAAAAGAATTAATAATAACCGCGTCGCCACGATACGCATCTGGCCGGGTCGGTCGTGGCCAGGTGCAGCGTCTTCCGTGATCCGTGCATATTCCGAAGGATCCTTTTTCACGGCGTCCTTTTGCGCCGGTCACGCCAATTAAGAGGCAACGCCGTTAAAATCACCTTTATGCTACCTCCGCACGAGCTACCGTTCAAGGTTTCAATTTGTCAAGAGAGAAACGTCCCGACGCGATTTTTCTCAAAATTTCACTTTCACTCTTCACGGATAAGATCTCGGAAGAAAACTGCATATCATTATACAAGTATTACGCGTGTCGAGCACCGCGTTCTGCCGCGGCGAGTCTCTCCCGTACGGGGAAATACATTCAACGCGAGTATACACACACACACGCACACGCTCTGATAAATTATACTATTTTCTCATCGGGCTATCATAGAGGACGCGGCGCGAGACGCGGGAATATTCTACGGGTGAATTGAGCGATCAAGACGAACCGCGGTCAATCGCGAGAATCAATTTCCAGTGTCGGGCACGCGAAGTGGCGATAAAAAGCGAATCGGTTCCAGTGGAACAATTCAATATTAAGGCGTCGAGCGTGAACTCGGCCAGACCGGTTCGCGGCAGCTGCATACGGCAGCAAAAATCGCGTCTTTCGCGCGCAACACCGTGTAAGATTTTATGATCGGCTGTTGCACCGCATTTAAAGCGGAACTATCGGCATTTGCGGCACCGAGAAAATGCGCCGAACACACACACACACACACACACACATAGGGGCACGGCGAACAGGGGGCAGAGACCGAAAACAAGGGAGGAGGGGAACGCCGACGGGGGGAGGGTATATAACAATTATTGCACGTCAGCGTACCTCAATTTCGAGATAATTAAGCGAGGCCCTTTACACCTGCGGATTGTGCGAAGTCTGTACACGCGCATACCCGTGTAATTTTCTTTTTTACCGTGACGATCTCTGCTCATCTCTGGATCTACGTCTGATAAGAAATCAGCCCCCGATAAAAACAGACCGCGAGAACAAAACGAAACAGAAGAGAAAACAGACACAACCGTCGCTCGGGGTTTTGTGCTGGGAGGAAAAAAAAAGCGATCGTCACGACGGCATTTTTGCGCGTCCTGACTTAATGTTCTTACGTGCCCTTTCTCTGCATGATTAATAGCTATTAACAAGGAGGAATGACCCTGCAACATTGTTCGCCGCCAGAAAACCTGCAGGATTTAATGAAAGCGTCGTTTACTCGCGAGCAAGCTGTTCCAATTGTGGCGTTACGGTGCGTGTAAAACATTTGTTAGGATGATATATCGGCCGAATTTGTTCCGCGTTAAATGTCAAATTGTCCCGTCCACAATAACGTTTGCAATCTTCATTTGAATTCGTCAAAGACGTTTCGAAGAATAAGCCAAACATAATTTGATGTGTAATAACTTATTATATCATGAAATTAAATGGTGTTGATACTTCAAACGTTGGGAGTTTGGATATTCGAGCTCCTGCTCAAGGAATTGACACATTCAATGAACTCGTTGATCGCGCCTGACGGGAATCATTAACCAGCGAGAGACTTCCGTGAGCCTTTAAACTTATTTCGCCGATGCTCCTTGGGGGTTTGCTTGGTAATCGTGTTTTCGCTACTGCCGCGTTATTTAAGGGCGTAAATTACTTTGCGCGTCTGGCAGCCCGAAGCATCTGATCGGTAATTTTGATTGAAACTGCATGGTTTATGGTTTAAGGATCTTCCACGCCGGTTTCAGTTATTCGCATAGCAAATCACACTGTCTAACTTTCTCCAGAATCCGTGAGTAGCGATTCAATTCGATTCCGTTGAACTGTCCGTGTATTCCACAACTTAAAGCAGAAGCCAGGTGACTATGCAAACGATGACAATGAAACGTCGCGAAATTGTAACAGCACGTATCTTAATTCCGTGCAACAAATGAATTCTCAATTACGTAGTAATACAATGGACCATCCCAGCAACTGTCGAGACGAAGATTTCAGGGACGTTGTAGAACTCGTTCGGTCGCTGACACTCTACATAAAATGGTGGTATTTATGTTAATAGACACGTTAAATTGGCACGAGGACTCGGGCCCAAAAGAAAATGTCAAGATCCTTGAAGAATTAGAATATCAATGAAGAAACTACTATAGCGACCCGTGTCAAAGATGAACCAGGTGTCTATTCGCCAATAGAACTTTCTTGAGAAAGCAACGTCGTGGAACACACGTCCCAGCCACGTGTGTGAACGCAGCTGTACCAGTCTGCCGAGTATCAAGCTCCTTCTCATTAGGATATCGTGTCCCTCGAGGCTCGCCGGAAGATACTTTAAGGAAACATCAGAACGTGTGATCCTGTCGGATGGGTCCCGATGTATCGTTTTTACTTTCGCTTCCTCAACCGAAGACGCTAGGCCTGCTTCTCACAGACAAGAGGATCGCCGGGACCCGAACTAAAAGCAAAGGGTAGCGAACGAGAAAAGCAAAGAGCGCGGATCCAGTTCTCTATTGACCCGAGTCACAGCTATAGATATACGCGTCAATTCACAGAGACTCGTTACACCAGGGGCCACAATTTATGCATAACCTTCACCCATTAAGGCTTGTACATCGTTTTATTTATCTCGACGTTGAGAAACAAATATTTTCTAATCGATAGAGAGAGAGAGAAACGCTATATACAAAACACTTATCCTATACCTCTCTCTCTCTATCTGTAAATAGTATGTAAGATAGTCATAAGTTAGTTAATAAGTTAGAGTTAAGGTTAGAGGTTAAGAGCGAAACAGGGAAAAATGGTGATTTATATAATATTAGAATTGTAACCCTAAGGGGAATCCAATAAATATATATATATATATAATATATATATATATATATATATATATATATATATATTTTCTAATCGAGTTTGTTACTGCGATTCACTGTGATTACTGATTTTTTTTACAGCTTAGAAATTGTTTGAATCCGAACCTTTCATTTTGAAGAACTTTCATTCGAAACAAACACATAAGCTGTTGTTAGTGTAGTTATAATTTGTGTTTTTTAACAAACCTATATTTCAACAAATTGAGGGAGATTTCAAGTTTAAATGGTTTTGAAAAGAATTGGTTTCTTCCAAAATTAATCAACTAGATACTTCTATATTCGAAATAGAAATTGTTCACGTGAATTGTAAGAAACTAAAATGAACATGTGTTTCCTTTTGAAATCGTTTGCAAATATAATATAAAAATATCCTCAGACTCTTCTAATGTTTTGTGTCATTTGTCACCAACCCAAATCGATTTAACAAAACCAGAAGAAAGTGCATAATCATTTCCACGAATTTGTATCAAGTTTGCCAAGAACATGATTAAAGTTTTAATTAAATACATATGTCATACGTTCCCACTTAATAATTCAACCTCCTCGGATTAGTGAGAAACGTATTAGCGTGGCACGCGAAGAAGAGCGCTCCAGAATCTGAATCGTTCCGGAAGCAGGAAAGTGTAGTAGAATTGCAGAGCTATAGCAAGTAAAGATTGAGAGTGCAACGGGCCACGTGCTCCGCATTCCTTGGAAGAAGTCCAAAGGTTTCTCATCCCTACGTCCTGCTAACTACGGAAGATACCGTTTTGTCTCAGAATGTTCATGCTCTCGATAAACCTTATGTGCACGTCGAATTGGAAAGTTGGCAAGAAGCTCTACGGCGATGAAGCACACGAAAGTTTTCGTGCGACCGTTGGCGCGTGCGCGAAAGCGCAGTTGCACGCGGATGCAACAAGTGCAGGCGAAGTGCCATTCATCCTGCACGGTTTTGCACCGAGCTTTAACTTCGACAGAAGAGAGCGTTCAAATTGAGATTAATCGAAGATTTCGAGGACGACACCGAGCCGAGAACAGACCGCACAGGTTGCTTGAAATTCAAGGGAGGAAACGTTGGTTTGATTATGCGTCGAAAAAATGATGTGTCAGGACAACACTTAAGGGAGAGAAGGGATCAGCTGTGCGCGAGAGGATCGCTCATCAATAATGGAGTATTATCAATTGATATGAAAGATTCTTATCGATATTATATAATACGTCGTGAATATATTAGAGCGGAATACAAAAATGTTAATGAAATGGATCCGGTCGGAAGGAAATATCACGCGTAATTACAACATGGCCGGCGCGTTGATACGGATTTCAGATAAACGCTGCCGCGACCCCGTCCGAAGGAAAGGAAAAGTGCATATAGTGCAATTCGTGTGTACACGCGCAACGATACGTCATGCGACAAGTGCTGGTAATCGCGTCGCCTCGGTATCGAATGTCCCCATCCGCTTCGGTGTCAAAGAACGTCCCCTGTAATAATCGTATCGCGTTTGAAACGCGTCGAGCGCACACGTCGTTCCTTTCTTGCTTCCGCTAAAGGGAAAGGAGAAAGAGAAGGATGAGGAGGACGAGGAGGATGAGGAGGAAGAAGAAAAAAGTATCAACAACATTCAGAAATTCGAGTCGCGCCTGCGTGCCGAAGCAGCCGGCTGTGCATTGACGCAACAAGTGCATACAGGATGCACCATGGCAGGAGGAGGTGGCGGCAGGGGGAGGTTGCTGGGAAGGGGTGGAAGGAGGGGAGCGGGGTTGGGCGGGGTGGTCTGGGAAAAGTGGGGAGTCGAAAGGGGTGGAGGACGAGCAGAAGCGGAATTAAATGCAAGAAGAGGGAGGGGACACACACCACCGGTGAAGGGCACGAGGTTGGCACGCGCCGAGTGCAACGATTCACTCGAAGAAAAGAGAGAGAGAGAGAGAGAGAGAGAGAATGAACGGAAAGAATGAGAGGAGGAGAGCAGCCAGCCACGGCCGAACAGAAGAGTGCATCGCAACGAATTGGAAGAGATGCATCTCCGGCGACTTCTCTTCTCTTCTCTGTAGCGGTTTTCGTTTCTTCTTCTTCTTCGTTTTCTTTTATCTTTCTTCGTCCCTTCTCTACTTATTCCTCTTCTGTTCCGCATTTCGTGACACGAACGCTTGTTTGCGATTTATGAATTCAAGGGGACAAGTGATATAGACAAACGAGAGCTCCCGAGTGGTGGAAATGCAAACAAAGTGCATCGGAGTCGGGCGAGTAACTACCAACTGCAGGGGTCTGTCTTACCCCCGCCGTTCCACCCTGCCCGGCATGCAACCTGACTGACCTGATACGAGCCGCTAGGTGCACGACCCTTGTCATGCAAATCAGAAAAGTGCAACCTCTCGTAAATGCAAGTGGAAAATACCATTGCACGCGCGTGCAGTTTACGACAGGGGATGCACCGGCATCGACAATACTGGTTTCATTCACTTCCTACCAATGCTTTAAACCGAACGCGTGCATCGCTCAAGTTGTTGCACTACTTTCTTTCATTGCTTTTTTTATTGTTATTTCTATTCATCTACTTGATCCTGCTTTTATTGACCCTTCAAGAACGACGTCAGCGACTCCGAAGTTCATTCATGCATCGGTTACTTTCTTTCCAGATTTTCAAGACAATTATGAGAACGCATAGAGAGATCGAGAGTCCTTGACACATCACTCGCATGTGACACAATTATTAAAAACAAATTTCATTACAGCTTCTTGAAGAGAAAGGTTTTGCTTTGTAAAATTATTATGAGCACTGAATTGAAAGTACTCATGTAAAGACAAGTGCAGAACAAGTGTCTATAAATTCAAAGTCTAAACTATGTGGTAATATTGCAAAACTATTTTCCGTTCTAACCGTTCTCATAATTTTTCATCAGAAATTGCAAATAAATCTTGAATTTCGCATCTCTCTGGGAGTTGTCCATTAAAATCATCACAAGTTTGATCAACAAATGTGTAACCGCTGATTGCAATCGACAACTAATTCGAGATATCTTGCACAGAAACAAGCTTAAGCGAGAAGCGGAAATTGCACTTATGACTCGACCTAATAATTCGATAACAATTGCATCTTTCACGAGCCGGTTTAACACATGCATGCTCGCAAGGCGACAACGTGCATTGCACGTGCCTGCATTGTCCGAATGCACCGCAAAGTGCACCGCCATTCATCGAACCCAGGACAGGCTTTGCGATCATCTCATTATGCGTGTGCGTAATTTTTGAATTTTGATTTGCGGACCACATCAATAATTCCCGAGAACCAAAGACAGAAAAATCTTCTTCAAAATCCTTTTTTTTTCTAAGGTTGGGGTGATAATTTGTGGTGAATGTTGGCGCGTGTACGATATCTCGTAAAAGTCGTATAGCGTTGAGTATTGAAAAATAGTTTTAGTTGTCACCGGCCAACAATATCATAACTACACTGCGGATGTATATGCAATTCTCAGTTTTTGCTGACGAACTTTAATAAAGTGTAATATAATAGAATAAGAAGCATTTGCAGATCTGAAACGAATAGAAAATTGTACTAAATTCTGTCGAATTTTGTTCGTCTAATCATAACGTTTATTCGAGAAGTGTTTTCCGGTCGGTTCTCACACTCACGGATGAAAGTAAGGTTACACAACTCCGGGATTAACACAAGAAGGCCCGATAGAGCCAGTTAAAGAAGATAGAATCAGAAACACAACGGATCCCATGGAATCATTGTGAAGATTTTCGAAGGGTGAGATCCCCAAGCCCTTAAACTAGTTTCCGCTGGTACCAGTTCGTTTCTCTCGGCCGGCGTCTTCCTTTTTCTTTCATCATTTCATCTCGCCCTTTCATCTTTCACGTCACTGTAGCCGCTGTACCAGTGTGCTTTACATTTGAAACATATCGGCTTATATGGAAATGAATGTTTAACCATGCATCGGCTCTTAAACATCAGAAAACGAAGGCCCAACAACGCTCGCTCCTCGAGGGCTGATACACGCGAATCTCGCCCAGCCTAGAGTCTACTCTTGAAGACCGATCTCTATGAACTGCCAGCTCCTCTCCTATTGTCGAATAACAATCTCCCCGTCTAATCTTTTCACTACGAATCACGGCGGAATCTTCACTCTGACAACGGTTACATTTGTCACACCAATTTTAATGAGCACAAGGGTACCGGCAGGTTTCATCGAATGAATTTTGATACAGTCGCAAGTGCCGGTTACTGCCCTCATTGATACCTGCCTTTGGGCAGCCTTGCTATTCGATCCGTGAGAAAGTGTGTCGATCTTGTGCACGGATAATCAAATCAGTAGGCACCATGATTTCGTTACGTTGTGTAATCGATGGAAATAAAACAAATTGATAGCTGATTAACGCAGAAACATCCACTTGTTTTCCTCTTCGAAGTGTCGCTTTCTAAGACTTTTTTTCTAAACAAGAAAATAGTCGACAAGTTTTTAACTGAATATTTTTAATTCCTTTTTATCTGGTCACTTCAAGAGTCGTTGCAATTACGGCAAATCAATTGTTTCATAATATGCGAGCTGTGTTTGGGTTTTCAGATTTAGAAAATTGATAATGTTGTAGCAATAAAGTAATAATTAACGAGACAGAATAATTGACTGGAAGTTTCGATGACCTTGAAATATGTTGCTGGGAGCATAATTCCGAACAACTCTTTCGTGTACATGTTACCGTCGGACGACTTAACTAAACGATTTCAAGAACCTTGAAATCTGTTATTGAACTATAACTAGGTCATCGGTCCACTATTGCAAATAATTTAGTAATTACCCTTTTAGCTAGTACAAGAAATGTTATCCTGATTTAATGGCATCTTTGCAATCCTTCAGCAAGAAAGTTTAACAACAACAAGTTATTACTTGGAGAAACACATACACGATGAAAATGTGTAGGAAAGAAAATTGAAAGAGCGATGCCATTTATGTGGACTCCGGCATCAGTCAAGCCGTAACAGTAGAAACTGCAGTCGGAGCCCACTAAATTACTAACTCGTTACAGGGAGTGTTGTTGACTGTGCAGAACGATCCTGCGTAATTTCACGTTTTTTTTATAACGACTCCGGCTGAACGACGTGATACCTTCAATTTCGTCCTGGTACCGAACGTTTCGCAACTATCGCTCGGTAGCGGTGCCAGCGGAAAAAGTGTTGGCTCGTGCAGCTCGTTAAACTGTCCGGTCTCTGCATGTTGTCTTTAATTGCTCTTATCTTCGAGCGGGTATCGTTACGGGCAGCAACAAATCCTTGGTTTATACGATTGCAGGTTCGTATCGGCGATAAGGCTTCTTGTGGCAAGAGTGGCCAGTCAGTGGTATGGGTGAAACGCGAAGAGACACAGAGAAAAGGAGCGAGAGTTTGAGGGATGGTGAAATAACAGATTGCAGTTGTGGCACGAGCGAGCAGCCTGGACTCAGAGGCTCCGCGCTCGTAAGGAGAAGGCAGGTGCCACATTTTTTTTTTCGAACGCCTGCCTCACCGTCGAGGAGGAGGCTGCCTCGGTGTGTGCAGAGGCTCCCAAACGTTTCTGTAATTGAACCGAGACGTGGAAAGTTCTCGGTGAGAAAAAAAAAGCATTCGCTCTGTTGGCCGAACGTGCGACGACACAACTCCAACAGTAACTCTTCCTTCCGGCGAAATTAATAACGAAATAAAAAAAAAAACAACTAACCGACATTACCACGGACAAGACGAACGGAACAACTATTGTACATGCCACAGAAAATGATGAATTGTAATACGTACCATCCGATCCGTGATACGAGGGAGCATGCGAAGAATAGAACACACACTTAATGTAGATTCATCGTTCGAAAACTCGCCTAGACTGAATACGACTCGACGTCGATCGAACCTACCACGATTATCTCGCTGTATCCCGCTGTGAAGTTCGTGAAATCGACCGCCGCGAAAACAAACTTGCCGCGGCGAATTTGCATGAGAATCGGTATCGATGTTTTGCTCTTCGGGGGACACTTCGCCGCGTACTCGTCCCGATTTACAATTGAAGTAATTGGCCAGTTTTACTTCGCGGAAACCGACCCCAGCGTGGCGGAGGCCCTTTGACGAGGACCGACGTCTATTCAAAATTCGTCGCCGAGAATGAGTTCCACTGCGGGGTAATCCTCAACGATTTTTGCTTGGACACGTTTCGGCATCGGCCCCGAAACTCGCCCTGCGCGTATACTGACGGCGAGACGGTGCGCGAGCGCGCGCATTTACTCGCGTGCGGCCAATTATGCACCTCGTTATGCCGACATTACGCGTGATCTCTTCTTTTGATCGAGAAACTGCGCCCGGGTTAATAACCCCCTCACGGAAGTTTGTGTAAGCGACTACATAAAATTTTTAGAAGACAAATGGACTGTTGGCACGTGAGAAACAAGTTGCCGGTTCGGAACGGTAGCGGCACCCGTAACGAATCGGAGAACTTCGTTACGATCAATTCGTAATCTATCGCGGAACAAAGCGTAATCCCGAGCTGAGCGTTTCCTGCACGGTTTTCGGCGTTTACGGTCCTTCAACGTGAAACCTACCACGAGGGCTCAAATGACTCATTTCAGATTATTTATTTGACAATTATTCAAACCGTTAAGCTAATTTATTGAATATATTTCTTGACTCCAGTATATATTATTTTTATAACACTATACACATCAGTCTCTTTTCATGGTCGTTAGGTTTAGTGTTACAGAGCGCTAGTTAACAATATCCCCCGAGCCAAACTAAGTCTAATTATAACCCAAGATAACTTCATGGCTAATTTATTTAACGAGCAACCGTTCTCTCAGTTTGTTAACTCGGTATAGATTGAGAATTATCGGCCGACAATGAACGGAACAACAAATACTTTATGAAAGTTATAATCGTACACGTTTGTAATTTATTACGAAATTCTTATGTGAAGTGGATGAATGCGTGTTTTATGCAGAACGCACCACGAAGCGTGATCAGCTTACTCTGTTTTATCTAGTTTACACGGTTCAAGAAGAACTTCAAATTGGTTGTAGCATATTTATTGTCAACCCTCGTTGTCCAGAAATTATCAAGGTTACCCTCAGTTTTTTTGTAGGCAAACCTACAATTTCTGTACACCCATCTTTTAGGGGATATCGTAACTAGACTGCGGATCTTCGTGCATTTATAAAGAAATTGTTTGAGTGAAATAGAAAACAATAAAAGGTTCAAAAAATTCAAGAACGTTGTAATGTTGTTTTTAAAGTAACAAAGTCGTGCTAAGGGATGAAATCAATTCTTACGTTACTTCTGCTTCCCACAAGCAATGCAGAACATTTTTATTTTGCAAAAAGGTCCGCAGTCTAACGATAACAAACATTTCTTCATGGCAGAAAGTCATTTCTTGTATTGCCGTTAGTGGACGCCATTATTTCTCAAATGTTTCTTTGGTTTCGATAGAGAATACATACATTCTATAGTAAAGTATCGCCCAAAGGATGGGTGTAAAGCAATTTTTGAGGTTTATCTATAGAAAGCTGCAGGTGACCTTGACAACTCTGGAGAAATAAGCTAATGTCCTTGAACCATACTATTCTAGCTAAAATATTTCCGATCGAACCACTAACATCAGAATAATCCAAGCTGATCGCGCTTCGTGGTTCTCTCTGTATACATATTGGGACTCGGTTTATCGGAACGTGTTGGCGGACGCGACAGTTTCGATAAAAATATACTTTAGATAATAGACCGTCAACTTTTCACTGTTATGCAAACATTTGCAGCACATTAATCAATTAATCTCTCACTGCAGAGACGTTGTACTTGTTCAGTAATTAGTACTTTACCATTATTCAAAATACTGTGTACATAATAATGTACATTTGATTAAATGTTTTAGCAGCTAAACAATTACTAAACATGTATGTATTGCATGGAGGTATTAAATAAATTTCAATTGACGAATGAAATTATTCTAGGTCGAAAGAAACGTTTGATTTTAAAAGGCTAATATAAAAAGATTTGCCTGCGCAACAGCAGCGTTTTGGATTGCCGTAGTTCGGTTAAACTGAGTCCCAGGTAGCGTAAAAACGTAGCCAATGATAAAACTCACCGTTTCTTCGGTCCACTAGCTACGGACGGCTCGACCACAAGGGATGATCCCAGGTAGGTGTATCCTGAAACAAAGAGGAATGAAAAAAAAATTATTTTCGAACGAGTCCACGAATGATTTATTCATACATGTAGTTGATGAATAAAAAATAGGAAGAGCATTGCATCTATGTAACTGCGTGACAGTTCCGCTGGTGTATTGTCTGTGTGTAGGATTGACGAGGGTAGAGGAATTAGTTCATTGGGTCAGTGCGGACAACCTGTTTGAATCCGCGGTTCGCTTGAACTCTGACCCTGGCCAGAAAGACCGATGGGAGATTTTCCCATGGAAAAGTACAGTGGGCACCGGTTCGAACCTCGGGGAGGAGAAGAAGAAGAACTTGACCGTTGCTTCCGGGTTCTGTTTTGCACGTGAGCAGTGTCCAACGGCGCAACGAACGCTTGCAGTGATCCACAGCTATCGTATGGCTCACTCATATTCTAATCAGGATCAAGAGGTTATGTGAACGTATGTATGGTCATAGTCTCGTGCTGGTGAAATTTTTTCGACATGCTCCGAAGGGTCTCTACGCCGCCTATACGTGTACACACAAGTATTTCCTTTCCTAGGCGCCAGGTGTCTTCTGCCAGTTAGGTCCCATCTAATTTTCCCTAACCAGTTCCTCGCTGAATGTATTGCAAAAAAATATCCACAAAGCTATTAATACCAGCGTAACGAAACGAACGTTTTTGTTCGAACCGTTCGTGGGATCGAAACTTTCGACAAACGACAAATTCAGGCTATCGACGCTCTCGCACGTTTTGCGATTGTCGCGCCTGCGAGTTCCGGGGTAATTATTTTCCGACGATAGCATTGCCCTGTTCAACGATTAATTATAAACTTTGTGACAAAGGACGACCGCTGCTAATGAATTTCAACGTTGCATTATCAATATTTCATGAAACCACTAAATATCACGTAAATGTGATCGCATGCCGTTTAAGGCGATATTATGAAACGTTTTTGAAAACCATAAGGATAATCAAATTGTTTTTTTATTAATTTTTTCTTCGAAATATGTAAAGCATGTTTCTTCGTTTCAGAACAAATAACATTTATTTACTTGTATTTTTATTTAAGATCGCAATCTGTTTGTTAAAGAGAAGTTGTAAGGTTAAAATAATTATTTGTAATGTTGTTTTTGATGCAACAAAGTCGTTAAGGGATGAAACCAATTTCTATGTTATTCCTAGTTCCCACATCAATGCAAAATATTTTCATTTTGCATAAAGTTTTGTGTAAAAAATGGTCAGCGGTCTAATAGTTATGAATTAGTAACATCTAGATGTTCTCCCATTACGAAATAAATTCGAGTGGTTCGTGTCTGTTCTTTCTGTATCGTGTCGCTCAGCTCCGGTTTAAGATTGGGGTTAGTTGTTATGATTCACACGGCGATGCTTGTCACCGTCTCGCGTCCTGATTAAAAAATACGTTATAAACATTAATTCGTTCCAGGAAATGTGATTCAACGGCACGAAACTATTTGGCACGGCATACATTAAGCTCCCTTTCAAGAATGTCAACAATATTCAGTCCTACTGTTATTCCACCATTTTCGTTTTCAACCCCTTTGCTTATAATATTTGTTTGGAACTCGGAGTTTTCATACTTCTCGTTATTATGATATTATATTACTACCCTTATGATACTGATTAATATTTGTCCACATCTGCAAATATCGAATGGATAAAACGGAAGAAATAAATACAAACGTGGTTTTTTATCATTTCAGTCTCATACAAAAATTTACTTAAGGCTCAAGATAAACATTTATCCGTTGCTGTGAAATGTCGAATTTTCTGTGTTGAATTTTTTTTCTGTGACAAACAGTGAAATTATAAATTAACCACAATTTGTTGTTTTAAAGTATTATTAAAAAATGAACGTTGTCGTACGATCTTTTGTGTAATTATTTCTACTGATTGTATAAAGTTAACATACGTATGTGTGATCTTCTTATTTTACTTACGATGTTAATTGAAATTACCCTATTAATAATAAAAGGTTTTCCTTTTGAGGGCTCTGAGTTCACAGACACTAAGGCAAAAGTTCAATAGTAAAAATCTTCATAATCCAGAAAATTGTATTTTAAACGAACCCAAATAGTTCTTGCATTTTTTTCACAGATATGGAATATCCATTAAAAATTTTCTATATCTACTCTTGCTGTTAAAAGATTCGAATTTAAACGGAACGCTAACACTGAGTCAAAATGAACCCACCCTCCGCCAACCAAAGATTATTAGTAGACTGCAAATTTGTATGCATTTATGGCTTCTCTGAAAATGTTTTAAAAATTCGATAATATTAAATTCTATTGAATTGAGTACGACTTTTATTTATTTCATATCTACAAAGGCTATCACCACTGAAAATCAGATTTTATTTGATCCCAATGTGTTAAAATTTGACTACAGAAATTGAAAAATGCATAAATATCCGCAGTCTAGTTATTAATAATTTTCCTGTGCGCACTAAAGTAAACAGTTTCGTTACAATGAGATGAAAATCTTTAGATTTGTCAAGTTCTTTCAGTTAGCGTCGGTAAGCGTACGGTGATTTTCAACGACCGCGATCCGCGATAGATCGATACGAATAGCGGGGCTTCCTCTTTTCTGGTATTGGGACCGTATATTTAAAATTCGTTTTTCTTCCTGGATAAACCAATCAGTGTCTCAGAAAAACCGAGTAAATAACTTAGGTACAATGGCATGTAGTGGAACAGTACTACGAGGAGTCTATTAACCCTTACGTAGCCAACAAAACTATATAAATTACCTAAAACCTTTTGTATTTCACATATTAGCACAAATTCTCAATTTAAGACTACACATCAATATATTAACGAGCAAAGAATGGCATCCAAAGAAATTTTATAACATTTTAGAGAAACAATAATATTATAGATAACGTAAGGGCAACCAAAAAGCATAATCAAACATGAAAAAACACATATTATATGTGTATGGCTAATTTACACATTTTTTATAAAATTCAGCATCTTTGAGTTCGAAAAAACTGTTTTTTTCTATCTGGTCCAGTCTACTGGGCGATATAGCTTGGGAATTCGAATGAATGAAAAATTCGTGTGAAGCGCAAAGCGAAAGAGAGTGAAGAAAGATGGCACGGTGTCTGCCAGCGAGTATGTGCATACTCGAAAGCGAAAGAAGCGAACGCGAAGCCCGGCGAAATAAAAAAAGCTTAGTAGTACCTAAATGGCTACTTAGTATGTCCCGTGTCGAGTCCCCCCTCGAACGATCTCATCTTCCCCTGTAGCAGTAGTAATATTCGAAAGTGTTTCTATGACCGATTGCTCGGCTGAGTGTACAACAGGTTTCATTGGAAAGCCAATTCTTGACAAGGTGTGAAAGAGAGAACGTAAAGAAAGCAAGAAAGAAAGAAACAAGGAAAGAAGGAGATAGGGGGAGGTGGATAGTGGTTTACGAGGATTTAATTTGATTCCGATGTCGCGTCGCATTCGACGTGTGCTTGCATGGCCGATTTCACGTGGTCGGCGTGTCGGAGAGGCTTCCCAGCGAGCAAGTTAGCGGCGGACTATAGAGTTGATCCGGAAAACGCGCGTGCATCCCTTTCGAGAACGGGACACCCGTTATACGTTTAAAATATACCGGCATCTCGTATGGGGCGCGCTGCTAAGAAATGCAGAAACAGCAGTTGCTATGCTAGGTGGTACTCCCTACGAACACAGGCATAGTTTGCGCGCGCTACACGCCGAGCCCTCTACCTCGATCTTTCTAAGCACCGGTGAAATTCATGCATAAGAGGAGAGGCGCGCACACGCACTCTGCCAGCCACTCGGCACGCACACACGCGTGTCCCGGGAACGCGCGCATCTTCTTCTTACCCGGTCACACACGGATTTTCGGGGGTTCGTACGCGCGGGACCGTCGCCGGTGTGTTTGAGTTTGAACGAGGCACGGGCACGCATACACGCCGCGCGCGCACACATCCACACACCGGCACACGGCCGGTTCACGAGGGAGTAGAAAGAGCGAACTAGAAAAAGGACGAGAAAGAGAGCGAGCGAGAGGAAGCGAAACAGCGCCGACACGAGGGGTGTAGCAGTGGTGGTATTAGAACGGCAACGAGAAGGGTACGGAACGGAAAAGAGGGAGTGGAAATAAGATAGGGAAGGCAGTGTACGAGGGACGACAAAGTAAAAGAAAGAAGGATAGCGGTCGGGAGACCGAAAGAGAAAGACCGATCGAGAGGAAGAGAGCGAGCGAGCGAGCGAACGAGCAGCCCGAAAGGGATGGAGCAACGTAGAAAAGGGAGAAGAACGAGCCAGATAGAGGGAGGGAGAGAGAAAGAAGCTGTTTCAGCTAAGCGCAGCCAGGGTCTAGAAGCGAGTTTTCGGATCGAGTCAGTGTATGTGGGCAAGAGAGTAGGTTAGCAGGCTCTCCCGAGGGAGAGGGTAATACTAGATTGTCCTGCTGAACGAGCAGGATGGCAAGTGCCTTTATAGTGGGTCAGTACTAGCCGGCACCCGGCTAGCAAGCCTTCAAGGTCTCCTTAGTGCTCCTACCTCCTTCCTCCTCCCTCCTCCCTCCTCCAGGGCCCACCATCTTCCCTCCTTTTAGTCTACAACGAAAACTGCCAGGTAGGTGAGGGCCAGCGAGCGAGAGCAAGCTTAGGAGAGCTATCCGGAGGTCGTCGCGCAACCCACCTAATATATATTCATTCTTTCTCTCTCTCTCTCTCTCGCTCTTTCTCTCTCTCTCTCTCGCTCTCCTTCCTTCTCCCTCTTTCTCCCGCTTCTCCTCTTTGTTCTTCTCTCTCTCGATACGTTTTACTGGTTTTCTAACTTAAATCTACTGAAGCCGTGTGCGCTCTGTGGCTCGATCGTTGACTCACGATCCCGGTTGAAACACATTTCACCGATAGCATTGATCGACAATTATCGAATGCCCGGCGTTTGATAAGACGTCGGTGCAAGGGCAGCTGGGTTAACGAGGAAGATTACGGGAAGAGTTATTTCCACGCGGCGCTATGGACGTTTATTTATAACGCGATATTAATAGATGTACCGTTCATTACGATATAACTGATACAGCCCTGCCATGGGGAAGGTAGCCAGCGGTTTGTACATCTGACTCGCTGCCGATGCAGCAGTTCTCGTATCGCGACGGTTGATACCACGCGGGACGGTTATTCGATGCAGGGCCGCTTGCATTCGAACAGACGAATTTCGTTGTGAATTTACCGATTCGAAATACATACGTTCCGGATTCGGCGTGTCGAATGATCGATCGGACTGGCGGGAACCGGGATGTAACCAGCCGTTTCAGAAATGCTGTTACAGCGATAAGGCGGGCTGTACAGGATGACATAACAGCGAAGAGTTTCTTGTGCTGGTCGAAGAGCGACGGAGACCGGACTAGAAGGACGAGCAGTGGAGATAAGGAGAAGTGGAGAGAGAAAGACGGATAGAGAGAGAGAGAGAGAAAGGAGCAGAGAGAGAGAGAGAGAGAGAGAGAGACACGGGCTCCACGGGGAAGTAATAAAATATTTGGGTAGCGCTGAGCGGGAATGGGAATGAGAACAGGTTCCTGTTGCGCATTCCAGGCCGATGCTGAATACCGATGCCTTGGACACAGCGGTTGGCACGGCTAGGTACATAAATTACTATTGAGTTACAACTCGCTAGTTCAGTCCCACGGAAATCCTTTGCATCGGTGAGTCACGGGTGAAAATTGCCCGAATTCAACAGGCGATCTCCACCGATCCTGTACGTTCCGAACGAGCCGTTCGTCTTCGATCCCATAACCGCGAGAGAGAAAGAGAGAGAGAGAGCTATGTTGTTCCGTTAATTGTCAAGAAGTTGAGCCGATTCATCTGTTTCGCAACGTTCTCCAAGGGAGGTGTGCGCAATGGTTTTCGTCAGCGACGCGCCGAAACGGTCGAACTTCCGCCAAAGGATCGCGTGCTTCCACGAGCAACGCTGTAATTATTTCACTGGCTCCTCAGCGAGGAATTCCAGGACCGAGGAAACGTGGGCAGACCTCAAAGCGATCATGAACGTTGCCCCGCGGTCTAAAGGACGATTATTTGGGGATAAACTTACACGGCCGGTCGCGTGATTAAAGGCGATTCGTCACGTGAAAGTCGCGTGTATGGGTGTATAATATACATATGTATGTATATTACACTCTCGTGTGTATATCAATAATTAACGAGCGGGTAATATTGAAGATATCGGTGAAACTTCCCGTGGTGCTAGAACCTCGGATAACGAGACAACTGCGAGATGCGAATCATAAAAGTACAGATGGTCGAACCGTGTATTACATGCTCGCCGGGTAAATACTACGATCCGGTAATGAAGTTACCGGAGAATGTTTGTTGCTTGAACGGACAACGTACACTCCATCCTAATGTAACGCAATTAACCACGATGTACGACGGTTGATATTCATCTGGACAACGCGTCACCGAAAAAAACGAAGAAGGAGCAGACGCGTGCAACTGAAGAAGCATAGATGCCGAAACACTTTCTTTCCGAGAAACCCAAGAAATTGATATTGCCCTCGCTAATAGCCCGATGGATGTTATTTCAGCAGATAAAGATAAAAATATCGCCGTGGAAGACGTGCGATCTGTTTTCTTGGAAACTTGTTTACGACTCGAGAAATGCAACCTATAGTTACCGCACGCAGAAACAAGTTTATTAATTTCAATTAAATGTAGATAATTCGATGACCGATTATCAAGGTGATTCAAGGTCACTCGAAGGCAGCTGCAGTGGAAAATAAATACTTTCGTTTTCCCTCTGATTCAACACTTGCAATGCCAGTTGCATGTAAGCCCTATCTTCCATTACCGTTGCCCTCGATTCACCATCGTAATAGGTCATTGATTCGCGTGAAAAAGACTTTCGCCCACCCACCAGATAACTTTCTCCGCAAATATTTTCTTGTATCTGTATAAATTACGTAGTCGTTGGAAGCGGCGGAGTTGAACGAGACACCCTGTATATCTCATGGTTTGACGAGGCACATTTTACAATGCAAACAGGAAGAAATGAAAGATTCTGCGATATCGAAATACAGGAAGCGGCTGAATTTTCAACCCTAACGACCATAGAAGGGTTACAGCAACACGACCAGAATATCTAACAAAACTATAATGACTAAACTACAAGTTTTAAGAGAAATACTCGATTCTCGACAGTGGTCCGTTAGCAAAAGAATACGGTAAAATTTTGTTTCCTCATCTAAAATTGTCTGCTTTTTCATTTTCGCATGGAGTTGATTGAAATCATTATTGTACTGTGTTTCACTGTCGAAGAAGTGCGCTCCGATCGCGGTGCTCGTTCGAGTCAGCGGCTCGACCTAATGCATGCCGTTCCGTCAGGGGCCAATGGTTTCTGAAAATTTCTCGCCGGGTTTCGTGCGTCGCCGCAGCACGCGACAGCCTCGAAGAATTAGAAAAATTTTCGAAATATGGTC
This sequence comes from Lasioglossum morio, assembly GCA_916610235.2. NCBI lineage: Eukaryota > Metazoa > Arthropoda > Insecta > Hymenoptera > Halictidae > Lasioglossum > Lasioglossum morio. Next base: position 5,596,943 of record OU744328.1, on the reverse strand, counting down.
GCGCGTGCCCGCTCGGAAATTGCATCGCGGGGGCTATCGACAGGGCTTGACGCGTCGGTAAATAAAATTGGAGCATTTAGTTGGCCGGAGCCACGCTCGTTTTCGGTCTGGCAAAAAAAGAGTACAGCAAAAATTGCTTCAGACTCTCGGTTGGCCTTGTGGCATACTTCTCCCTCTCTTTCATCCTCCGTTCCACCCTCTGGTCCCGTCCTGCTCGCTCCCCCGGGCCGTCTCTCTTCTCTCCTGCTCCTTCTCGCACACCCTTCTGCCGCGCTCTCAGCGTAAGAGCGGCCACACAAAGAGAGCACGAGGAGCACAATGGATTACTTAGACGGGTAGGTTAGTTTGCCGAATGAAGCGAATGGGCCCACGCACGTTAAGATAGGTCCTGACTGAGAATCCGCAGAAAGCGCGCGAAACGCAAAATATCATTTCTCCGATCCTCCACCCTCCGACCGGAAATCGATATCGATACGGACCGATTCGAGAGAAAAAAAAATGAACGCGGTACGAGTATGCAGCAGCTATTAACGTAAACGAGGAGTGTCCGACATGCTTCCGAAAAGTAATCTTGACGGACATCACGTAAATTTTATATTCATGTTGCGTTCATGTATATATAGATAATGATTCTTCGTTGCATTCGCTGGTTTGGTTTGCACAGCTGTCTTGCTGCTGTTTTTGTATCCGTCACGAACATGTAAAATAGAGGACTCAGAACATGTTTGTAAAAGATGGAAAAATCTAACTATAAGTAATTCTTTCAATAATTTTGTGCATTTTAGAAAACAGTTAAAAATCTTCGTTTCAAGTCGTTATCCTTGATTTTTAATTTTCGTTTGGATTTCAATCTTCCCATTCAATAATGAGTATTGTAAACATGGATACCACGTTTAACAATATTCTTTGTAACAAGTAGCAAGTACAAAGGAACTTTTGTGGAAGATTATCATTAGAGAACGAACATTTATGCAATTTATTTTCTTTCTTAATATGTTTAATACATTGGGAAAATAATACAACATTGTTTGAGAATTCTTCTAATGTTTTAAATGCCACCTACTCATTTTTGTCATAAGTGCATCGAACCCGCTGTACAATTTTATAGAAAACATTTTTATAGAAAAATATTGAATCGACCGTAAAGTAAAATAAAGAAAGTATCAATCGAGCCACACCGTCTTGCCGGTCAGTTGCGTCGAATGGAAACAGTTGGCTCGTAAATCTCGATTAACCGGCGTACAATACAATTTTGTCCGAGGCAATGCATAATAAATGAATCGCGAACGTCTCTTCCTGGACGCGTAGAACCCGCGCGAACGGAAGAAGACGAGGACGCGAAGAGTTCCTCCACGATACCATGGAAATAATTCAATTATTACGTGGTGGTCTCGATGTACAATTATACGGGTAATCTTATCGGAGCCGTAAAATATTACAGTCGGCCGGGCAAGTTCATGTTCCGACTTTCCATGGTCAAACAAAACCGAAGACGCTGTGTTGCATCATGCGGCAAACGACCGCGAATCACGGAATGCATCGCGCGCGCTCGAGACCCGAGGTTTGTCGACGCGTTTCCATCGGAAAAATTAGTTCTACGTGCCGCTAATTAGCGGCGTTAACCGAGCAAAGAGATGTTCTTTAATAGTTTATCAGCGCGAGTTTATACGGTTATTTAGCGGTTAATTGTGCGTACGCGAGAAGCCACGACCTCCATTTTCAGCCCGTGAATGAAACGTACGAAATTACGAGGCACGCGAGTCCCGATAACGCGGCCTTTATCGAACAACGGGCAAAGTTCACGGTTTCACGTTTGTACAAAGTGGACGGTTAGGATCCCCGTGCAAGATGAAAGAGACACACGCTCGACGGTCCTATCTCTCGGCGCCTCTGTCGTACAGTAAAGCCGGAGCCAACCTTTCGAAGCATGCATGTTGATACCCGTTATCGGACGGGAAGATCGAAGTATCGGTATCCCAGACATTTAGTGGTGTAATCAGGAACGAATTCTTCGATAAGAACCTATCTACGAAATGATCCTCAACGGAACGGACACTAGGCTTGCCAACTTTTTCCGAGATAATTTCGGGTCGTATTGCCCAAAACTGAAATATATACAGGGCGAACTATGGGAAAAACCGATGAAATCTGTGTCAAAATCAAAGAACTTTCAATACAAATTAGATGGAGCGATGAAATTTCTTTTAAATTAAAGCTGAAACTTTACAGAATATTGGATAATTATGGAGATTGTGGTACGAACGATTTTTTAATATTGAAAAAGGAAACTGTAAATTTTTAACAGTAATTCCGGAGGTTCTAGAGAAATTTTCAGACCAGATTTGAAATCAGCGTGAAAAAATCTACGGGAAATGATGGTATTGCAAAAACCACGATATTCTTGAAATTGTGCAAGTGTCACGAATTTTTTCAAGGTTAAAAAACAGCTTTAATTTCAAAGAAATTTCATCGCTCAGGTTCTACCCGCTAAGGTTTGTCCGGTAGTGCAATTCAAAAATGTTTGGCTCAAAATTGTATCAGTACTTAGTGGGCTGCATGTTCGCATACTCTTAGCAATTAGTCACCTTGAGTTTTTAAATGACGGCATATGTTCTGCACATCGTATTATACTACGACCTTGGAGTGACCTTTAACTCTTATCATTTTATGCAAACGAAATTTTAATGAAAAATTATTTCTCACAAAATAAATCAGGTTCGAACTGCCATGCATCTTCTACGATAAAGAGCTGTGCTCTTTGCATTGGATCTTTCGTTCTCCCCATAATTAGTCGCTTCCCTTTTACGTTTGTATTTATCACGTATGCTCCAGAATCATTATATTAGCAAATAAAAATGTTTAAGAACATTCGATAGAATTTAGTACGATTTATTATATACTTTGGATGTGTAAAGGCTATTCCCCCTGAACATAAGATTTCATGCGATCCCTTTAAAAGCGTCCACTTTATTGGTGTAGAAGGAATTAGTTTCTGTCTGAATTCGAAACACGTCTGAACCTCGTTTCCGGAAACTAAGAGACAGCCGAGCAATGTTGGAGTAGCTTTGAGTCCCGAACCTGGTGCCGGATTTTCCATGGGCGAGGCTGACGGTGCGAGCCGTTGGATTCGGCCACAGTTTCGGCGGGGCAAAAAAGGAATGCGCGCCAATGGAAAGAAGAAAAGAAAAGGCGCAGGAAACGGCGAGCAGCAGAAAGAGTCCGGGGCTTCTCGTTCGTTCATAGATTAAATCACTCGGTCACTTTTCTTTCGGATAGCCGGCCGGGACAAAGAACGCCGTTTCTCGGAACAAACTCGGTCCAAGACTCGAGAATTAAAATAATATCCGCTCGTTCGGAGATTAATGGCGCCACGCCGATGCAATTTTTCTGCGATGAGTGGCCGCGCCCTCCCACCGCCCTTCATTTCGGTGCTGTTTCGGCTTCGCCACATGTCCTATCGAAGAATCGTGTCGTATCGTCGGTTTACACGTGTTATCGTGTTCGTATGATTCGAGTTATCTTGAGATAATCTCGATACCGTTCACTATAGGAACGATCACCCGAACCCACGTCGAAGTTGAAAACTGTCGGCCGCTCAACTTACAAATTCAATAGCCGAAACTGTTCATACTAATCTCTTGTTTTTGTATACGAAAGGTCAGGGTTTTGCGTCGAAAATATCAGAGAGGCAAACGAAAGATGCGATGCTGGGCGAAGCGAGTTACTTCGCCGAAGAAATATATCCATACTTGAAATCTGTGTATCTGCCAACAGTTCATTTGATTAATCTTTGCTAAGTGAAACTATTAATTAACTCTCAGTGAACCACGAAATATCTGTCTACGTTAACCGGGGCTGTTGGAACTTCCAGTTTCCACAACAAAATGGCCACCACCACTGATAAACCTAGGAATGTGGCGTTCAAACACAGCACTTGCCGATAAAGCTAAGCAGACGCTCACCTTGGAAACTGAGTATTAGCAATAGTGCTTGATTTATTGTGCAGCTAACAATTAAATGGAGATCGATATAACTATGGAGTACTGTGATTTGTAAATATTCAAGGAAACGACGATTCTATTCGGAGAAACTTCCGTGTACACGGATTCGAAGACACTGTAGCCCGCACAAGGTCCAGATGAAAGATCGCTCCAGATTCGCGGTGGAAAAAATCAGTTTCGCAACTTCGCATTGAAGAAATGCGAAATCACCGTGAGCTCCGTTTAGTATACGACAGAGGCAGGTGCGAATGGGCTGTTCATGCCTCCTTTTTGCACTCTCGGCCTACCGCGATCATCATTCTGTTCTGTCTTTCTCGGTTATCCTTCGATGGATACGTCGTTGTCCGGTTCATTGACACCTGTCGAAAGATTCGGGTTTCTCTCTTCGTACCTGACAATTACGCGCACGTGGGGCCAGCCGAGCAGATTCGCTGCCGCCGCAACTGGCGGACGTAGCTCATCTCTTTCTCTCTCTCTCTCTCTCTCCCTTCCTCTCTTTCATTTTTTTTTTCTCCATCGCTGTGTCATAAAGATTTCGAGCGAGCCGAGGGGAAACGTGGAAGGATGAAAATCATTTCGTTGGTAATTTATTGAACGCAACACGCTCCCCGGAAAGCTTCTTGGCGCGGTTCACCATGGCTGACGAAATTCTTTTCGGAATCGACCTCGGCTTCATCCTCGCGAACGTGCTTATATCTATCGCCGGGCGTTATCGCGCCACTGAGAAATTCACGGGCGTAGATTTTCTTTATTTCGACTTCTCGAGAAATTCAAACTTTATTTACGAAAGTAATATTTATACACGCGAGGAGTGACTTGAAAAACTGTAGACCGAAGCATAGCGTTACTTAACTCTTCCTATTCCTCCTATGTACAATTTATCTCTTTCCGAAATAAAGCTTGAAGAAACTAGACTAAATTCTTCATTGTACGAATACATTGGGAATAGTTCAGATTAAAACCATCCATAAACAATTCATCGCACAGTAAATAAAAAATCTAGCACTGTAGTTAGGTTCTATATAGAGGTTCTAATCCATAAGAGTCACTAAGATGGTTAGTGGAATGCAACTAATTTTCTTACTGCGAAATTACTGTTTGTCAAAGAAGGAATTAGAATAATTTTCTAAGATGCGTTGGGTGCTATTGTGAAAACATTAGGTACGACGGTGAACGGTCGAAGGTGCAGGTTATCTACGAGCATACTGAAAAATCATTACAAGGGACGGTTCACCGTGTAGTTTGGAAGCTGATAACTGACGCAAACGGATAAGGAAGCTTTCCGATAACATGCAGTCGGCCTCGTTCAATCGAAATCTAGCCACGGCGACAGTTATTTGCTTGCAAGTCAACGGCCGGATATCTAAAACAAACACGTGGCTTCAAAGGTTCCTCGAACGAACAGAGGCCACGGCAGACGAAGACAATGTCGATTCGACAGAGAAAAAAGCTCGGGCCGCGTGGGAGGCCCGGAGGAAATAGAGAATCGTCGACGGAGCCAATATAGAAACACTCGAAATAGACTCTTTAGTTAATTTCCCGCGCGTATGCGCCTTACGTCTTACTGCGATACACTTTCTTTCTAACTCTTAACCCTCTGCACGCGAAAATTAAACATTTCTTTCGACCTAGAATAATCCGATTCTACATAATTCCTGTCTTCTCATGGATATGAAATCGACATAATACCTCGCACGATACTTAAATCTAATTTAAGTCCCTTTCCATACTTTAACGAGTCACACTCGCGTCACGAAGATTTTAAGCCTAATAATTTATTTTCAAACGAAACAAAATTCGATTTGTGAAAATAAATGTGGCCAAATAAATAAATCCTCTTCTACGACATTTTTGGGGACAAAGATGTTCTAATCGCTGTAACTGTAAAGAAAATGACACGACAAGGGGTTAAAGGATTTCTACTAATGAATTACTTTTAAACTAAAAATTCGAGGAAGATTTTAAACTAATTTTTAAATGTTTAGTAATTGATCAGATACCAACATAATTCATAATGTAAGCAATACTTTGAATAATAGTAGTTTTTAGTATATTCTAAGGGTTGAATTTTAAGGCAATGAACGTATATGTTTTATTTGCAATATTCGTGAGATCAACGTGTCGAGAATATTGTTCGTGATGGGCGATGACTTGTGATCGTCGTAGAGGATATTCGCGCGCAAGAATACGCAAAGGCGTTACATTTCATTCATTTAGTTAGCGTATCGAGTGTGCTCGTTGCTCACAATAGCCTGCTCGCTCCTGGTCCCAAGAGCGTGCATTCAGTTAATGAAAGCGGATGGCTATAACGAAAAAGAAGACGAGGAAAGAGACACCGCGCACTCTCTTTTCGCCGCTCTAAAGATAGCACTTCCTTCCTTCGCGCAAGCACTTTTTGCGCTTAAACTGTACATTTATGTCGGCGCGAGACCAACTTCTTTTCGTCGCTGTTCTCAACCTATCGTCCGGCTAACCGAATTTCACTCCGCCGATCTGCGTCTCGAAAACAAACAAGAAACAACTAATCTATTACCGACCGGAACCGTGACTATGATAACCGTCCACCTGATCAAAGAGAGACCGTACACTACCGCTCAAAAATAGTTTTATTGCTCGCTTGTCCTTTATACGTTTCTGTTCGATATTACCATTTCCGAGCGACCACGTCACTCTACACGAATTTCTTTATGCAAATTTATATTCATACAGATTCTACAACAGATTGCTACAGTAAAAATAAAATTAATATATTTATGTAAATAGTACACGTTTCCTAAAAATATCGTTCGCATAGTGAGAATTTACGTGTTTCGTTCGTAGTTATAAAAAATCGTAAGAGAGAGTTAGAATTTCAAAAAAATTATGAAAAATAACATTTCTACATATACAAAGCACGTGTCGGAAAGTCGTCTCGATTCGCGAGCGTGTCGCACGATTTTTCGCGTGATTCGCGCGTTGACTGTATTTTTGTGTGATAGCGTAAACGGCGGAGAGAGAGAGAGAGACCGTGGTTATATCGTGTTATGAAGCAACAAGTAGTAAGCCTCGTCCTACTTTATCCATTTTAACGGACGCGATAAAGTTTTGGAGCTGGCGTTCGATAGAGGCAAACACCGATAAAGCGAGATACGAAGTTCGTTGCATCGCGGGCTTCGAAATATGCGTTTATTGATCGAACACGATCGATCGGGGTGTGTAGGTACACGTTGTATAATTAACTCGGTGATCATTTCCGTTAAACGCGTGCTCCTCGTACGTAGCCGTGTGCGAGAAACGCGGAGACCGATAAGACGAGATTTTAATGGAGATAACAGTAGTAATAACGAGTGGCACGATCTATCCGAGTACTCATTATCGTAACGGCATCGCGCATGTAAACATAGGATTATTTTCCTCGAATTCGAACCGGTATTTTTATCGAGTCTCGCGATGCCCGTGGAGAAACCGAATCGTGAAGTTCCATCAGTATCGCCGGTTACCGGTGCACTGTTAACAGGTAACTTTTTTTCGAGGACAGGTGGTCCCGCACAGGCACGCGACAAATCAAGCCGACCGAACCATGGACAACTGCGAAACCACGATTAAAAATACACATCCTCTCAACCGCTCTGATCCACATTCGATAGAATCTATTCGTTGCGAGTTGAAGCAGAAAGAAAACCACGAAATTACTCGGTTCTCCATGTCGGAGAGTTCTAAATTTCCTTCAGCAATCGTACAACAGAAGTTATATATATGAATATTCTCGACTGGCACAAGGCGGTAGCCATGATTAAACGGCGAATAGCTAAGGCAAACGAATGCAATGGTTCTGCTCTCATGTCGTCTAACCGCGACTAGCCTTAGTTTAGTCGATCTAAAACGTAACACGACCCACCAAACTAGTTCTGTACACGGCGGTAACGTTCTTCGCGCACGGCATTGTATCCAAAGATCGACCCTGCATACATATGTACCCCTGCTGCAGGAGCAACGACTGAGCCTTCTGTATTGTTAACGAAATAGAGGGAGAAAAACTATTCCCTATGAACCGCTCCAATGTTCGTACCGCGCCTCTTTCTTGCAACCCGGCTTCTAAGCAAACCGACCGTTCCTTCGCTTAGTATTCTTTTGCTACATTTTACATGCCATCTACTTATATTTGCAACTGTCTCGTTGCCTGCAGCTTGGGACCGTCGAATCAGCGTTGAATATTTTGTCAGAAGTATAACTATTCCAAGTAGACAGTGTACACACGATTCTCGTGAACGATTCATTCGGAGGAACAGCCATTATATGCTGAAAAGGTAACACGAAAGAAAGAATGTAAACCCACCCCATCAACGAGAGGCATTATCCGGCGATTGGCATCTCGCACGACAGGGATTGTCACGAACGACGAACGCGACAGTGGTTTGTCTTGCGGCCGTTCAGCACGAAACCAATCGCTTTGCAATTACATGCACAAATGGCCTTGTTATCCAGTGTCGGCGAGATGCTTCCAGCGCTCCCGAAGAATGTCCACACAACTTACCTTCCTGCACGAACCGCGCAATCTACCCCTCTTCGAAATAATTAGCGGATCGCATATTGCAGCCGTTGAGCTCGTCGAAGCGTGTACAAAGTTTTTCGACACACTTGTCGCTTAATCTTAATTTACTAATTAAATACCTACTCCCGTACGTTCCTCCGGATTCAAATACAACCATTTTCTGTTTCTAGATAATCGAGAGACTTCCTTTCTGTCAACCATGTGGTTATAGATCAAATATAATTTATTGATTTCAAGCTTTTTCATGAAGAGTATATTATTCTAGGATTTTTTGCGTAACTATTTTATTTTGCGAATGGAATAGCTACTCTCGTACGTTCCTCCAGATTCAAATTCAACCATTTTCTGTTTCTAGATAATAGAGAGACTTTCTTTCTGTCAACCACGTGGTTATAGACCAAATATAATTTATTGACTTCATGCTTTTTCATGAAGAGTATATTATTCTAGGATCTTTTGTGCAATTATTTTAATTTACGATTGGAATAGCTACTCCCGTACGTTCCTCCGGATTCAAATTCAACCATTTTCTGTTTCTACATAATAGAGAGACTTTCTTTCTGTCAACCACGTGGTTATAGACCAAATATAATTTACTGATTTCAAGCTTTTTCAAGAAGAGTATATTATTCTAGGATCTTTTGCGTAACTATTTTATTTTGCGAATGGAATAGTTACTCGCATACGTTCCTCCGGATTCAAATTCAACCATTTTCTGTTTCTAGATAATAGAGAGACTTTTTTTCTGTCAACCACGTGGTTATAGACCAAATATAATTTATTGATTTCAAGCTTTTCAATGAAGAGTATATTATTCCGGGGCCTTTTGTGCAACTATTTTAATTTACGATTGGAATAGCTACTCTCGTACGTTCCTCCGGATTCAAATTCAACCATTTTCTGTTTCTAGATAATAGAGAGACTTTCTTTCTGTCAACCACGTGGTTATAGACCAAATATAATTTACTGATTTCAAGCTTAAATTTCATGAAGAGTATATTATTCTAGGATCTTTTGTGCAACTATTTTAATTTACGAATGGAATAACTACTCTCATACGTTCTTCCGGATTCAAATTCAACCATTTTCTATTTCTAGATAATAGAGAAACTTTCTTTCTGTCAACCACGTGGTTATAGATCAAATATAATTTACTGATTTCAAGCTTAAATTTCATGAAGAGTATATTATTCTACGATCTTTTGCGCAACTATTTTAATTCACTAATGAAATAGCTACTCTCATACGTTCTTCCGGATTCAAATTCAAGCATTTTCTGTTTCTAGATAACGAAGAGACATTCTTTCTGTCAACCACGTGGTTATAGACCAAATATAATTTACCGATTTCAAGCTTTTTCATGAAGAGTATATTATTCTAGGATTTTTTGTGCAACTATATTAATTCACTAATGGAATAGCATTTTCTGTTTCTAAATAACGAAGAGACATTCTTTCTGTGAGCCGTGGGGTTATAGACCAAATATAATTTACTGATTTCCTAAATTTGAATAAGGCAACATTATCCTAGGGCCTATTGACAACTATTTCGAATCTATTTAAACGACACGATAAAAAAACCAAGTACACGTAATATAAATACGACTAACCGGCGAATCCTAGACGCGCAATCGAGTAAGATACGCACAGTCGACGGAATTTACGATCTGAATTTACTCGATTAGCATGGCCGTCCAATGTGACGAGTGTGACTAACCGATTTCGACGAGCACGTTGAGATGAGGTTGGCGGTATTTCATGATGTAAATTTTAACCTCGACACGAAGGCAGTGGGGAACCATACGTCACGCGTACAGACGCGACCTTGACCACGTTTTTTGGACAGGAGGATTCGACAACGCGCAAGAGAGCGTGAATCGTTCCTAGCCGATCCAATTTCCCAGGGCAAAGTTGCGATTCATTTGACGGGGATAAAAAAAAACGGTTCCATTCCCGTGCTTCTACAATGCAACCGTGCCGCAACTTATGTCCGTTAAATTGATTTTATGGAGAGATTTTTAATTAGCTCGCCATTCTACGAAGCGTCCGGCACACGCAATCGTGGATTCGTTACATTACATTTTTCCTTTGACCGGATAATTGAATTCTAAACGACATTGATTCTACAATAGCAATCACGTGTGAGGCATCTCTAAGCATTACTCACGGAAACCTATGCTCAACATCTGATTCGTTTCCATTGTCACTTCGATCGATCAGACCCACGTTTCTCCTAGATGATATTTTTCTAGCCCTGAAGAGGAATTTATATCTTCATTTATGATATAATATGGAGCTTGTTATTCTGACAAAGTAGAGAACTGTGCAACATCTGATTCGTTTACATTGTCACGTCGACCAATCGGACACACGATTTTCCTAGGTGATATTTTTCTAGCCGTGAAAAGGAATTTATATCTTCATTTATCATATAATATGGAGCTTATTATTCTGACAAAGCAAAGAACTGTGCAACATCTGATTCGTTTACATTGTCACGTCGACTAATAGAAAAACCGACGACCAATCGGACTCACGATTTTCCTAGGTGATATTTTTCTAGCCGTGAAGAGGAATTTATATCTTCATTTATGATATAATATGGAGCTTATTATTCTGACAAAGCAAAGAACTGTGCAACATCTGATTCATTTACATTGTCACGTCGACCAATAGCAAAACCGACGACCAATCGGACTCACGATTTTCCTAGATGATATTTTTCTAGCCGTGAAGAGGAATTTATATCTTCATTTATGATATAATATGGAGCTTATTATTCTGACAAAGCAAAGAACTGTGCAACATCTGATTCGTTTACATTGTCACGTCGACCAATAGCAAAACCGACGACCAATCGGACCCACGTTTTTCCTATGTGGTATTTTTCTAGCCGTGAAGAGGAACGTATATCTTCGTTTATGATATAATATATACAACTAAAACTGAATTAAAAATACTCGAATTTAATCTGCACGTCTGGCAGGGAAACGTTATCTATCGCACGATCCCATCGTAACACGCGATTCGGGTACACGAATTACTATTGTCGCGTATAAAATAAAACCCGGGCAATCGTATCGATCGGCGACAGCACACGTCGCTCGTCGTGAACGATTATCAGAAAGTTATCTCTAAGGCGAACCCACATGCGTGACCTTGCCGGTATAACCGGCTTCGCCATCTTGCCGATGCGTGCGCCTCTCTCACCACGTGGATGAGTTTTTCACACGACACGAGCATTCGTAGAGAAGAGTCGATCTTTCTCGACGACGTGAAACGAATATATGAAAAGCTCAATGAAATATCTCGTTCGCGATCACAGTGGCACAGAGATCCGGCGAATGTTCACGATCCCGAGGATCGTTTACTGTCAAAAAATCTTTCGTTACGCGAGAGACATTGAATGAAAACCCGAGGATTTTTCGGCGGAAGCATTTTTCGAGGTCGCGCGCAGCGGTTCTCAAAGCGATAGACACCGAGCAGCGGTTCTTCCCGAGAGGCATTCGTTCACAACGATCTTTTCATTCAAGAACCCGGCCGAGCGTCCGCCACTGTAATCGAAACGACCATGAAAATCGGACAGTCAACGATATCGAGCGATTGTCCTTTCATGGAAAAATACAATTGACGATTGACACGTTCGATGACAGAAAAACGCTGTCAATCGTGTACAGGTTATAAAATATATATGGTATATATATATACAACACATTACGAAATCTAAACATTGTAATACGATAAGTAATTTGTAGATAGGAAAGGATGATTTATATACAGGAGGCAGAGATGGGGATGATGAAATAATTATATACAAGAAATGATGAAAAAAAGCATAATATGTACAAGCGTGCAGAATACGTATATTTCTACTAGAAAAAAAATCTCTTACACACTAGTTGAAGGGCGTGTAACGAGAAGCAGCGTGATTTTACCGTATGCTAGACAAAGATATTATGTATATGTGAAGCGGTAAAAGCGTTTGAAAATGATCAAGCCTTGTAAAATCCGTGGTGTCTGGCCAGGCCCAACGTCCCCAGATTCTCGTCGTTTAGTCAGCGTACGCGACACACCAGTGAACCCTGTGGAATAGCAACAGCAGCGAGCAGTAAAATGCGGCGATATATACAGAGGAGCGAACATAGTGAAAAAAGCATACTGTTCGATGAGGCCGGGTATCAGCTAAGCAAGAAAGCGTCGATAGAGAAGAGTGAACGCGTGAACAGCGATCTTAATCGATCGTTTTTATCTCGTCCGTTTGCGTTGGTTCTGAACTCACCGTTAAGCTTGTCGATCGCACGATCCGCCACGGATTGATCTATGCAGTCTATAAATGCGTAGCCCCCACGTTTCACCAGGATCGTGGTGCACGACAAATTGTGGTCCTGGAAGAGCTGCCGGAGGGCGCTCTCGTTACAATCCGACGGTAGATTGCCGACGTACAGCTTCGACATGGTTGTAGGCTCGTTCTTGGATGCTATAGTGACCGCTTTTCCGAGATAAGTCTCGGTCACGTGGCTTCAGAAATTTGCAACCTCAGTGTGTCACGCGTCCAAACGTAGTAGGATCGCTGCTGATGCGATGCGATGCGATGCGATGCGATTCGATGCGATGCGATACGACACGACGCGGTGCACACGATGCCAGCCAACGAGAATGCGATCGCGACGCGAGGAAAAAAGAGGAAAAAAAGAGAAAACGATCGAGTATCCCGCAACGAGACTAGGAAATGCGAGGGCGGGTGGGGTGGGGGGGGTTGATTCACCTAAAACGGAGTGTAGGCGAATTTACGACGACGGACACGAGCAGCACCGCACGCCTCGAGCACCGCGGGGACCGTTTCAAACTGTTTGTCCGTGCAGAGTCGGAACACGTACCGCGAAAACTAGCAGCGACAACGACAACGTTGGTGTTCTTGATATCACGCGAGAGACGTAACGTACACGGGGCACCGCGTGTTCTCGGTCGTTCTTCGTGGCTTCTTTCCTCAAGTTGTTTCAGGGTGATTACAGACGATGCTCGGCGTCGACGAACACGATTGTCCTTCTCGCGTGGTAATACTCGGCGTAATTTTCGCGTCTCGCACACCGAAAACGTATGTAAAGAGGCACAGGAAGTATTTAGCGACGTTCTTCGACGATCTTCTGAGCGTTTCTGCCTGTACTGTCTTTTGTTTCTTCGTTTCTTCCTTTCCTTTTCGTACGGCCGTCTATTTCCCGCTCGCTCCGAGATGCAACAACCGACTCGCTCTCTCTCGCTCCCTTTCCTTTCGTTTCTCTCTCTCGCTCTCTGTCTCGCTGTCTCGCTCTCTGTCTGTCTGTCTGTCACTAAGCTCGGCACCGGTAGTACACACAGACTCGGCGTGGTTTCCGGTGGTAGTGGATGATGACGATGATGCCCCTCGAGCCAGCTCGATCACACAAACCGACGAAGATGACTGTGACCAACGATCGGACAGAGCCCACGACGAAGAGACCGTGTCTTCCCAGAAACGACTCTTGAACTTTTTTAAGGTTAAGGGACGCGCGTTTGATCGTTCTCTCGACGATTCACCGTCTACTCAGTGACTCCTCTTTCTCTCTCTCTCTTTTTCTCCTTGTTTCCTCTCCTCTCTCCTTGCGACCACGACGACGCACCTTCCTACCAAGCTCTTCTCTCTTTGGCTAGATCACGATACCACGTCCGAGGAGCTCTCTCATTCGGCGACCTCTTTCTCCCTCTTTTTCGCTAGTACTTCACCCTTTCTCTCTCGCACCTCCGTCATTTCGCGTGTCCCAGAAGAAGAAGGGAGGGAGGGAGGGCGGCAATGCGATGCAAACTCGTCACTCTTCTCTCCTCTTCCTTTTTTTTTTCCCTCCTCCTTCTTCTTCGCTCCTTTTTATCCGGCATATAGCCTATCCGTCTCTCCTTGCCGCTCTCGTGCGTGCACTTTCTCACTCTTTTTTTTTCCCTCCTGTTGTCCGTCCTGTTCTAGCGACTAGAACCTCCGAGCGTTTAGCGGGAAACCGACTCGAAATTCGCGAGTGGCTCGCACCCGATTGGCCGGTTCGGTACCACGTGGCTGCCCCACCAACTCCCGCCTCTGCTCACCATTGGACGATTTTCGCACGCCGGTTTTCGCAGCCGGCAACGCGCCTGTCTGCGTGCGTGCATGCTTGGTTTTGCGTACATGCGTGTTCTCGCGCGCCTGGGCTAGGGTCCTGCGTGCGAGCGCAAGTACGTGCACGCACCGTGTACACGAACACGCGCGCGCGCGCGCGCACGCACGCCCGTATACGTGTACGCGATTAGGAAACGTACAAGATGCTCCACGCGAGTATTGGCGGATGAGAACGCGCGAGCGCAACCTTTCTTCTTTTTCTCGTCCATTCTCTCCACCGTTTACTCGCTCCTCCTCTTCGTTGCTCGCTCGGTCCCTGCAAAAATCTACCGGGTGTTTTCGGCGAACGGTAGCACGGTTAACGAGTTCCTTGCTCCTGTGCACCGCACCGCTCCTATGCATATTGAGAGAATGTTGCAAGAATCTATCGGTCGCTTTTCTTTCTCTTTTCTTCTCTTTCCTTTTGTGTGCGAAACTCCACGCTCTCTCTCTCTCTCTCTCTTTCTCTCTCTCTTTTTCTCTCCTGGGAAGATGCGCGCGCGTCCACGAAGATGTGTATCTTCGCCTCGTATTTGCATTTATATAGTGACACGGCAATTTCTTAAGCATAATTTTTCGAGCATCGATGAGCTCCTCGTGTAACACTATGTTGCCAGTGTAGCGCGCCGCTCGCTGAGATACTTTGTTATGTATATGTATAATGAACCGGTGACTCGAAAGTATCTTTTCTATTTGCGACACTTGAAAACCTAAGCTTTTCCGTAGAATCCCCTACCGTGGGATCGGTTGACGATAATTGTTCCTGCCCTTTTCATATTTTCATTCTTAGCTTTTTAGATTTCTTTTCACAGCCAAATTTTGTTACTACACACACTCGATACAGCTAGAATTGAATTTGAATTTCGATATAACTATTTAATATTTTATGTGACCGTTTGAATGTAAATGTAACACACCGACTGATTAAAAATTGTATTAAAATACGATTCAATTGAAATAAACTATATGAATTTTAAACATTCGTGGAATAACCGCAGTCAAGTAGCCAAAGAGCCGCAGTTTGCCGACCTCTGCGACATTAACTCTTTGAGGCACACGATTTCAAAGAAAATAAAAACCCATGTTGCACAGAATTTGTTTTTTTTATATCAATTTAACTTCAATTTTTCGAGGTGGTTTAAAATATATCCCACTATGCATAAAAAGCTAAGCAAAAGGTGAGACAGTTTTTAACCCACCTAACCCCAAAGAGTTAAAGTGATCGCTTATTGTTTGATCATCGTATTTATTATAAATTAAACGGTTTCGTGCAGACGAATTTTAAAGGCTTGCGACATTGCCGCACGCTGTGCAGGGATAAACAAATTCGCTCTTACGTTAGAGCAGAACTGCAGCCGTAAAGGGGTGGAGTGAGACAGCTGCCCGTGTGCCCAGGGTCAGGGTGCTCAGGGTAAGAGGTTGAAAAAGGAAGAAACTGCGTCCATGTTGCCTCTATTCACCTGCCCTGCTTTAGCGGCTACGTAAGACACGGCTAATAAATGACGATTAATTAGCCGAAGGTGTGGTCCCGACCATAACCGATGCTTGATTAGTCAAGAGCGGAGACGTTTACGTACCAATATTAAACGAATAATGACTCTTATCAACGTGTCTTAACAAATAAACTATCAGTTCGTTCGTAATCTAAATATCATTGATCAAGCTAACAATAAATTTACTAAATACAAGTTTCGTTGGTAATCATTCGACTGCGGATCTTTTATAAATTTTATCAATTTAAATTCATTAACACTGAAGCTATCACGAGAGGTCAAATGACCCATTTTAGATTTTTTATTTGACGATTATTGAAATTGTAATGGTGTTTTCATGGGAATTTATTGAATATATTTTTTTGACTCCAGTATATATTATAGTAAAAATCGCACAAAATATAAATAAATCTAATCTTTGTATTTTCATAATACTACACACTTTTGACGGTCAGTAGGTTTAGCGTTAAGGGAAGAAATAACATGCAATTTATATTGTATTTATTTGCGATCGACGCAGACAATTTTTATTTTGCATAAAGATCCGCAGTCAATCATTTTTATCGCCGAATATAATGTGTATATCAATTTTTAAATAATGTACGCTTCCGGTTATTGTAAGTGAACACGTGTACAGACTTTATGGAGTAACATAGTTCGGTGGTTGATTTTTTGAATTATTTCGTTGCGATCAAATTGGAAAGTAATGTACTGGCGAAATAAAAATTATGTTTGGAAATGGAGGAGCGATTGAGAATATAGTCGACTACAATTCGGTGTGCCATCCGGTTTTCGTGTTCCCCTACATACCCCTCCCAATTTTAGAACGCCTATTCCGACCCTCCGGTAGCTTAGAACTATTCGATTACCCCTGTCCACCGTTTAATGGGGGCGTCCTTAGAAACGTATGGAAAGGAAATTTAGCTACAGGATATTATACACGCTCTTCTAGCTTGCACAGAAAAAGCAAATATGCAAAGAGAATTCGCTGATGTCTTGATCAACGGTATTATAATTTATTTCACACCTGCACCAGCAAAATCTGCAAAAATATTTTCTTCCATTTGCCAACCTAGTTGACACGTTGAATTTCAAATCACAACCCCCAGAACATCCAACAAAAGAAAAGTAATTTATTTAATTGAACCGAAGCTACATAGATAAAATTTATCATAGTTCTTTAACACTGGACCTACCAAGCATTAAAAGTATCTGGTAAATATTGCCTTATAAAAATGGCAACGCTAAATTTATTGAGATCGTCTGTAATTTTGTGATATAACAGATGCTTGGACTAGGAAATTTATCCCATTATTTAACATAAATGGATTTTTATTGTTTCGATAATTGGAAGATATTAAACCGGCCATTTGACCGTGGTAGGTTTAGCGTTAACCTTTCTGCAATCTTCAGTTCTAATAAACATTAATCTGCTGATATGTTATAATTTATTTTACAGCCGTGACAATAATATTTACCCAAAAATATTTTATACAGCACTTTTTTAATAATCGTATGACTCCAACGCAATCATTTTTTCGAGTGATTTTAAATTAAAAGAAATAATTATGCGTATCTACACAAATAATGTTGAATCGATGGATATAATTTAATGACTTTCATCATTCACAAATATTCTTTTAGCGAATACAAAACAATAATTATTATACATTGTCAAATTTTCTTGATATTCCTATTGAAGAAGTGGCTTTGAAAATATTTTCTTTCAATTATACAATTTTCTATGGTTGAAATCAACAAAGGTACCGATAAATACTATGCATAAATTTTTAAATTATTCTGACTAGGAAATAGCAATGTTGATACTATTTATAGTTCTTGTAATTTGTCTCATATAAACTTTCTTTTATCCTCAAATGTGTGCTCGCTAATGATCTTTACCAATAAATACATAAATGAAAAATATGACAAGAGAGAATAATTCTAAGAATTCGTGTTAGTGATCCGACGTAACAGGAACTGCGCAGAAGATGCGCGATGGTGGAAATTTCTCCTCCATAGAAAATCGAGCAATAGTGCCTGACATCCAGAGGGTGAAACATCGACTTGCACAGATCCAGCTGTGAAAAACAGTCTACTTTGTTCATGTGTTATTCTGTAAATAATAATTTAAGTAAGTATGCGAACGTCAAGTAATTATATATCTTTACACATCGTTAGGTACATCGAGCTCTATAGATACTGTTAATTGACAGTATATTTCTATAATTACAGTGCATGAAACAATGACAATCATTTCACGATAGGTATGCTAGCCACATTTTTTCTGAATCGATTCTCCATCTTTGCGGTAGAACTGCTAATTATTTCAATTGTTTAATGTATTTTTTTCATGTCATCAACGAATTCAAGAGTTATAGCGCTTTTTCATTTATTACACAAACGCTTACTAAATTTAGAAATTCACTTAAATGATGATTCGTTATCTTTATTTTGAATTTGTTGTATTCATAATATGTTACATATATGGAACGCTCATATTGATGCAGGTGCATAATTTTGCAATTATTTGCAGAAAAATTGCATGTTTAATACATTTTGTCACGAAACATATTCCTTGCATACGTTTATTGCATATTTTTATTTGAGAAACGAAAATCTATCACTTCTTTTTGTATTCGATGATTTCTAACAGGATTTAAATGTGACTTGTTTTTTACTAGAGTAAATTAACGCAGTGAATGTACACGATTTAGATGTATTTTCTAGTGCATATAAGTTTACATTTTCAAATAATTGAGTGAAAGTTGAGAAGCTGTATGTCTTCAGAAAATAGACAAATTATTTATAATATATAATACATGTACTGTTTAATAATAGCAAAATGTATAATTATTTTTATATTATTTTACAAAATAATTGTGCTTTATTGAACTATTTTAAATTATTTAACAAGTTTAAACGAATACAATGTTTTATCTTTTATCGCGTGCATTAGACTGACAATAAAATGGTCCCAAAAAACCATTCTTTTGGGAACTATAAACAGTTTTTTTAAAGATAAAATTGGACAATCTGTCGATAACGGAAACGAAAGAATTTTAACGTCAACTTAGTATAGTGAAAGCAATCCACAGTTTTAAATTAGCTG
Source organism: Lasioglossum morio (assembly GCA_916610235.2). Taxonomy (NCBI): domain Eukaryota; kingdom Metazoa; phylum Arthropoda; class Insecta; order Hymenoptera; family Halictidae; genus Lasioglossum; species Lasioglossum morio. The sequence continues at coordinate 5,577,668 of OU744328.1, read as the reverse complement.
AACACCTTTTCTTTCCGAGTACTTTTTCAATTAGTGTAATAAATTAAATACAACAACGAATGTTTATTATTTCCAAGTAATTTCTAGAGTTAAATTTTTCGATCATTCATTTTGTTGCCGTTTGTGATTCTCTAACGGCTAACATATTTTGTTTACTTTGCCGGTCCCCCATGGATAAAGGAAAAGGGATTAGGGAAAATCCATGAAATGGGAAATAAAATGGAGAGCTGCATAGTCTTCAGGGTTCGCAGCTGCCGTGCAGTATATTATGTGATTTTGGTTCGACTGAGTCGAAAGTGTAATCTGCATCTGTGAACTGCCGGCTGTTTCTGCACAGACACCGGAATGAATGGGTTTTACAAATGGAATTTTAAAATTGGAGAAAGTAATACAGTCCTTGATTTACTGGAAACATATTTCAATCTCAAGTTGAAACTATTTTCTTGTCAACTATACGAAGTGCAAGCGTTGATATTTTCTATATAGCATTTGGAACGAGTGGAATTATTTAGATCAAAGATTGTGTATATTCGTAACCATTAATATGTAAATTACATTCATTGCAAAACGTAAGAATTGTTATTTCAGAGACATGTCAAGTAAAATACGTAATTTCCATAATTACCGTGTTATGTTTAGCTTCTTGGTTTCAAAATAATTTCTATTAATTATTATATAGATTAACTATTCATACAACTTTCTAAATTTTCATGTTATAACAATAATATATTCTTTGTATCTTAATTAAATGTTTCACATATTTTCTCAGCTTGCTAAAACTATTTCGAATATTCATTCCATTTATTGATTAGTATGTATGTTTGAAAGATTTTTAGTGATTTTAATTTCAAAATACAAAGATTTAATACCATGTGTATGCTCGAACACGGTTTAAAAGTAGTGATATGGAATTAAATATACTTGACAGAATATTGTTACCTTAATTAAATAGCAATTATGCTATTGTATTGCAAATAGCATGGATACAGATGATTGTATTAGGAAAACAAGTAGACTAACGTATTGTTAAGCCATATGGAGCCATACTATTAGATATGTTTCGTCATTGTTCGAAGTTGTAGCAATATGTGCGCATTGTAATTGAACCAAATGTGTTGTATTTCCATTATTGATATATTTTTCTTGTTTAATTAGAAAGGGTTACCAACGTGTCACGACTGTCGATAAGTTAGGATTTAGGAGATTTCTAACTTGCCTACGCAGCAGCAACCAGTGAACAAAACTTTACCCCATATTTGTCGCTAGAGGGGTTTTGAGCGTCGCCATGAATTTGCAAGGTTCCGTTATTTGTTATTATTACTCCATTTTGATCTTTCAAATTCAAATCAAGTCTCCAAACCCTGAAACAGTATCTTTACTTCTGATTGTGATTGTTAACAAATTTGACAATTACAATGAGAAGTGAAGATACTATTTCTATTTCTCCAAACTCCGAAATAGTATCTTCACTTCTGAGTGTAATTGTTAACGAATTTGACAATTACAAACAGAAGTGAAGATACTATTTCAGAGTTTAGAAACTGGATTGAAATTTTAAAGATCAAAATGGAGTAATAATAGCAATTAAAGGAACCTTGCAAATTCATGGCGACGCTCAAAAAACGCTCCAGCGACAAATATGGGGTAAAGTTTAATATTTCTATTATTTGAAAAGATTGTTGTTGCCTCACATTATGAAACACAAGAAAATATTTCACGTAAGTTCTTACTCTTAAAATCAAATTTAGGTTAATAAAATTTCTTCTAGTACTTACATTGCTGTAGAAATCAATGCTGTATTTAATCATTTCTAGCGGAAGCATCTTGGTAATTTAAATAATGTCAAAACAAAAAAGTTAAATTGTAAACCAAGAATGGGTAAAATATTCTCCGAGATTTCCCGATGCATCCGAGAAAAATTATCTCCTTTACGCAACTATTTCTGGGAAGCGTATAAAAGTTAAATGAAAGCTAATTGATTGCAATTTTCTACGCTGTTAACCTGTGTGACTTTTCAATAATGAATATTTAAAGACACGTGCATAAGACAGTTGAAATCGACATAACAAAAATTTCGCCGCAATCAACATAAGTACGACGTAATTTACACCAATATGTAGACTGCGGAATGACTGTGAAGACATTAACAAAAATTCTGAATATTGTTACACAATATTCGAGTTATCAAAATGATAAAATCGAAGAATACCTGTTCGATGAATGTATACTTCTGGCGATCGACTCACAAAATTTTTATTTAAAGATCCGCAGTTTCTAATACGGATATTGCGACACGATAAAGTGAAAGAATCATTTGTTGAATTCAAAGAAAATAACCGCACGAATTTGTGCCGAGACCCAGTAGAATAAATCTATCATTTCCTTTTCTTTCAGCAAATGATTAAAGACGTTTTACATGCATAGTGTAAAAATCACACGACAAGAGGTTCTCGCTTTCATTTTGTTTCGCGTATGGTGTAGATTCGAAGAATAATATCGGGGGTCATTGGCAGTTTCTCTGCTGAAGATCTAATCTCCGAGAGATCGCTACACCCTCGCTGTCAGTCTTCTTCGTAGACAATTTGAAACAGCCTGTACCAACAGACTAATGAACAGTTGGTTCCTATTGGTCGAAGGCGCCTGCGTTTAGGCCTCGTTATGTTACGGTAGCGCAGCTGGCATTGCTCCGGATGGCCTGCCTCACCCCCTCCCCACCTCGTCCCTCATCCTTTTCCTTCCCCGTCCTTCCCCTCCCCCCCCACCCTTTTTCGAAACGATCCTCATGCCCCTACCTATTTCTCTAGCGACTCTAGTTTGTTGGCCTAGAAAACTGTTCCCCGAGTAATAAATCGCCCTGCGCGCGTACGAATAATCGAATGAAATACGAGCTCTACGCGGTCATTATATGCGTTTCGTGGCCGAATTCGTAAGCCCCGGGTTCCCCGCCCTTTTCGCTCCACCATGTTTTTCGAAAATCTCTCTGGACCGCGAAGAAAGCGGATTTATTATTTGATCACCGGGAAACAAGCGTAGGAAAATTTAGGACCCAGCGCAATTCGTCGGGAATGATGTATAACGAAGACCGCGGAGACCCCTCGAACAATGTCGCCAGTTTTCCCCAGCTGGTTCTCGTGGAATCGGCGTCGTTGATTGAAGCGAAAATGCTAAACGCTAATGAAAATGTTTGTAGAAGTTTCTCCCAGTTTGTTTCCTCTTCTGAACTTTTTTCTTCGGCCCGCGATGTTTGTCGTTCAAGTTCTCACTTGCCTCAGTTTTTCCTTCTCTAGCCACTCGGCTCACTGAATTCACCACTGTTGCTTGCAGACACTTGCTATGATAGTTTCATGATGGTGAGCCGCGGTTTGTTTATGAATAGTTCGTTCGACGTAGAAAGAGCGAATTTTGAATGGCTTATTGTGAGTGCAACTGTTGTCATATACTCTGCTATGTATTGTTGATTTCATTCTTCTTGTTGCGAATCGATCCGTGAAAATTGAAATCGTGTATCGGATGGATACATAACTAGACTGCTGATCTGTAAAAGTAAAAATTATCTGCGTGGATTGCAAGAAATAGAAACTAAATTGAATGTTATTTCTTCCTGTAATGATTTTAATAGAGGAGAAATTATATATTGACATCTATTTAAACAATTTTTCGACAATATTGAATTTCATGTACTCAATTTTGCTATAAATGCATAAAGATCCGCGATCTATATATAACTAATTAAAAGAATGTGGATCTTTATGCATTTATAGCGAAATTGAGTAGATGAAATTCAAAATTTTGTTGGATAATTAAAAAAATTGAAGATGTTAATATATGATTACTCCTCTATTAAAATGGTCAAGTGAAGAAGTAACATCCAATTTGTTAGAGAATGTATTCTATTAATTTATTAATGTTACTTTATTATTTTTACTAGTATTTTTTTTAGAAGGATTTTTTATTCAACCATTAATTAAATAGCAAAGCAGATCAATCTTTCAAAGCAACCATCTGTAATTGAAACAGTGGTCTAATTAGAGTCCGGATCTTTATGCAAAATCAATTTATCTCTCTCTTTAATCGTTTTAATTCGTTTGCTTTAATCGTCTGCTCTATCGCGTAGTGTAATTCGATTTTCCACTGGAACCTTGTTTTTTTATATAAATTGAAAAATATCCTCAAAAATGTATGCAAAAGTGGTGTGTCTCCGTCTTTAATGATTGTTTAAACATGTTTAATGTTTGCACATCACTAGATTCGGGAATGTCTAGAGAATCTTTTGCTGTAAAGAACAATACAATATCTTATATAATAACATCACAATATTTGTTCAAAGTCGAAAAATATATCTTTTTTTCAAACTCAAGTTTCTCAAAAACTGTGCGTGTAGGAGAAAAATTACGGCGAGATTCGGAATCAGCGCGAAAAACTCTATAAGATCCACCCAACAGTTATATGGAAACATGAAAAAAGTTGAAATTTGTTGGACAGTGTACTTAATCATTAGGTGATTATTTAAATGATTGATTTGAATAAAACTTATTTGACTATTATGTAATAGAAATAGATACGATTATAGAAGTGTCATAGTTAAAAGTCAGCTAGGCGAATAAACATTGGAAAATAAATTGTAGGTACCTAATAATTCTCTAATGAAGCATTCGTTCAGACACTTGAAACATAATTAGTTTTTCGTGACTTGTAAACAATACGTGAGACCTATTTTCGACTAGAGTTGCATTATGCAACTCAGAGTGTTCAACTAGTCGAACAACAATTTTCTGTGACACAACTGGTGGACAACAGTATTTGGGGAATAAATATTTCATATATTATTTGTTTAGATTTAATTCACATAAAAGAATAGTATTCTAAATAGGATATAAACCTAAATCGTCAAAATATTTTTATTTCAAGAATCTGAAATATGCATTAAATTATTTCCGTTTTATAATATAATAATATTGAACAAAAATAGAACATACATATATACATAATTCTATCAACACACTATCAATATTCTTGAAATAAAATACTATTTTCAAATACTACCTTGAAAACTCATTGCATATAAAAATTTAATTTTCAAAATTGTGCGCATACTTTATAATAAATATTTACTATTAGTAGATTATTTACTATTTACTATTACTAGATTATTTACTATTACTAGATTGGTTCGTATGTATTATATTAGGTAGTAGATTGTGTGTGTTTACTATTTACTATTACTATAATAGATTGATTGCTATTTATTATATTACTAGATTATTTGCTATTCAGCATAACCAGTCGTGTTTGCAACTTAGTAGTTCAGGAAATAGAATAGTGTACTTCCGCCTTCTAACCCGCATGTACTACATATTTTCCTACCGATTTCCGTGGTCTGCTATTAGGTAAGATTTTCTACTCTATCATTCAGTACGGCAGCTGCAGCCGTTACGAATTCCGTGGTAACGAGCGCATCCAAAGGATCGAGGAATCCATTATCCCGCCGTGAAATCGAAAGAAAAAAGTTGGCGGTTCACAAAGGAAAGGAAAGGATCTCACGGGTGGATCCCGCGATGACAATATATATAGGGGTTGCAATGATTCCTCTGACGAACGTCTTTCTCTGTATTTTTTTCTTGACACGATCCTTCAAGTTTTTTCAATACGCTTCTCTTCTTTTGCGATCGACGTAATGCACACGAGTCGTTATAAAATTATTTTTATGCATTTATGATAAAAATGAGTAGATGTAATTTAAAACAGTGAAGTAATTGGAACAATTGAAAAATCTCGTTGTATTATTTGCAGCCTACTAAATGTATTAAAGAAGAAAATAATATTCTGTTTTACTCCAGTTTGTCGCAATTCAGGTAGAAAATTTTGATTTTGCATAAAGATCCGCAGTTTAGTAATTAGACTGCTGATCGGTATGCAGAATAAAAATTGTCTGCATCAATTGCATGACGTAGGGGAGTCGTATACACATTTAATTCTTCTTTAAATAATTTGAACACATTCGAATAGCATATTCTTTTATTACAAAATTCATAGACTAGTTGCAATTAATATTGTTCATATTCTCTGAAACGTATTTTTCATGTTAACACTTTAACCATAGATACCTTCCGCCTTCAGACAATTTTTATTTGGCATAAAAATTTGCGCTATCGCGAACTGCAGCCCAGGTTCAGCCAAAAGGTCCTTTTCGTGTTAAAAAAAATATGTAGAAACAATTTAAATAAAGAACTTTTTTATATTATAGAAAATCTCATATGAGTAGACTGCGGATGTTTATGCAATTATTAATTTTTGCAGGCAAATTTCAAGAAAGTGGGAACAAATAAGATCTTATTTTCAGTGGTAGTAGCCTTTATAGATTAGAAATAAATAAAAATCGTATTAAATTCTGTGGGATTTTATCTTCCTGAATTTTTAAAAAATTTTGGAAGTCATAAGTGCACAAAGATACGCAGTCTACATATGAGGTTTATTTCGACATAATAGAGAGTACAAAGATGACAATACAAAAATTACAAACAATGGAAAATATTGACAGAATATAAGATACATAAACATTATAATGAACACCCCTGGAAATATTCCATGTGCCATCTGATACTGTGGTGTCCAAGGTGGTTCGGAACCCACCTTAATAAACTGTAGGTCCCGTCGCGAAATAACCTTGGCAAAAAGTACAAAGCGACGTTAAATAAATATAACAAAAAAACATTATAATGAAATCATGAATATTATACACAGTGTAGACCAACCGCTTATACACTAAGGCCGCAACTTTTAAAAAATGACAAAATTGATATTGGGTTTGGCTATTATCAGTGAAATATCCATGGGAAGCTAAAAGTTGATTATACGGAGCTTTTGAACTAATTTTAGTCTTTCCTCATTGTACAAGTTGCATTGCCATAAAACGTGATTCAAAGTCTCATCTCCCTCCTTGCAACTGCATTCTGGATTATCGATGAAACCTATGCGAGCTAGAGAAACAGCTAGGTGATAGTGGTCTGTTCTACACTTGTTGATAGTGACAACAGTCGAACGGGGTAAATTTAACTGAGAGAACCATGGAAGTCGGTTTTCACTACAAAATTGCTGGAAGTATGTTTCGCCCTTGAAAAGTCCTTCGGATTTTATGAATAAGAAACTTAAAATAAAATCAATTATAGAAAAATGGTTAGCACTCTAGGAACCTCAGGAATTACCCCCTTCAAGGAAGTACAGCATTCATGTGATACCTAAATTATCAAGTAATTAGACCTAAGTACAACGAAACAAACCTGTAATCAGACGTAAGAATTAGTTCCAAATGCGTCTATTGAATCTTAATCTTCGCAAGGTAATGTGGGGTCTCAGAGAACCCAGCTTTAGATATTTTAAAAAAATTTTTATATAAATAAAATTAAATCTGTTTGTTTACTTTTTATCCTGTATTATTCTTTATCACGAGTTTATTAATAACGAGGCTTTTTCTGAAATTCATTTGTCGGGGTCTAAGAGCCATCACCTTGTGTGTTGTTAGACCTTACCTTGCGAGAGTTAAACAATGGTAAAAGCCTATTTGTTAAAAAGAGGCCTTAATTTGGTAGGACCGCTAACAGTGTTCCCCAGGGCCCCAAAATTACAAAAAAAGGTTTCTTTGAAAATGCGTTAGGACTTTGTCCCAGGCAAGGGACCAGGGTGTTTATTGCCTTGGTACAAAGGTCTCGCGAATTTTATTGCATCGTAACGATACAGTCCTAAACGGCTGCTGGTCTTTCCGATTAGCATGCGTTTCTTACACCAGATGGAGAATAGGAAAGGATAGTAAGAATGTCTCTTGCGGTCGCAGCACATCAAAATAGGAGACTCGAACGATCAATTCGAATTCGTATTATAAGGGTTCTAGACAACTACCCCTTTTGCAGTAGACGTTTCACGCGAATGCAACGTGCGGAGGACAGAGTCAACGTCCTAAACCGCATCTAGCCCTCTATAATTTTGCTATTATGCAGTCTAAACATTTGTTGCAACGGTCTTCTTCGTGACTATGAACGATTCAACCCTCCGCTATTGTTCGGCTCATTTCACCCAAAGTGGACGTACGATTTCTAACATCGTTTCTATCAAAATTTGGCGATTCACTAAGAAATTCTACTTTCTCAGTACATTTCAATTTTTCATCGAATTCAACTCCATGGATTTGCGAGGATGAAGCTGTCAAATATTTGCTAAAGTTTAACACTTTTTTAGAAAAGAAATTTTAAATTCTGATAAGTTCTAATCAGACAGCAGTTTTTTTGCATTTATAACAAAAATGAGTAAGTGCAATTCAAAACGATGAAAACATTAGAAGAATTTTAAAATACGATTATATTATTTTCAACGTATTGAACACATTAAGAAGAAGAGAAATTCCTGCTTCACTTCAGCTTGTTGCAGTTCAGGTAGAAGATTTTTATTTTGCATGAAGATCTGCTGTTTAATTCTAATATCGCAAGTGCATCATATCTAATAATGTATCCAATGATTATAATGAGATATAAAACACTGAAATGAAAATGTTGCAGCACTACCGTGGATTGGTATGGATTCTCAAAAATCTATTATATTGTTAATAATAGTAAAGTAATAGTAATCTTGTAATATACGTTACAGAAATAGTTCAGAATATCTTATTGTTGTGATAAACGGGTAAATAAATGTATAAGGGAGAATTGCCAATATTATATTACTACAATATTTGAGAAAATATACTTCTTCGGGGTATGCTTCTTTAAATAGTAGGTCTAATGATTAGGTGACATCTTGTTCTAATATTCCAAAAGATAATTCTTGGTAAGAAGACATATGCTATTCACTTACTAATTGCTATCATTTTAATTGGAATTGTAAATTTAACTCTCTTAGATACACTTAAAGAGTGTGATAAATTCCAAATATTCCTAATAATCCAAAAGATAATTCTTGGTAAGAAGCATATGTTATTCACTTATTAATTGCTATTATTTTAATAGGAATTGTAAATTTAACTCTCTTAGATACACCTAAAGAGTGTGATAAATTCCAAATATTCCTAATATTCCAAAAGATAATTCTTGGTAAGAAACATATGTTATTCACTTAATAATTGCTATTATTTTAATAGGAATTGTAAAAACTCTCTTAGATACACTTAAAGAGTGTGATACATTCCAAATATTCCTAATAATCCAAAAGATAATTCTTGGTAAGAAGCATATGTTATTCACTTAATAATTGCTATTATTTTAATAGGAATTGTAAATTTAACTCTCTTCGATACACTTAAAGAGTGTGATAAATTCCAAATATTCCTAATATTCCAAAAGATAATTCTTGGTAAGAAGACATATGTTATTCACTTACTAATTGCTATTATTTTAATAGGAATTGTAAATTTAACTCTCTTAGATGCACTTAAGGAGTGTGATAAATTCCAAATATTCCTAATATTCCAAAAGATAATTCTGGGTAAGAAGACATATGTTATTCACTTACTAATTGCTATTATTTTAATAGGAATTGTAAATTTAACTCTCTTAGATACACTTAAGGAGTGTGATACATTGATATCACATACGTATATATTTTTCATTTCATTGAAACGCAAACTCTTAAATATCTCAATTTAAACTTAAATGGACTTAGGCCACTTTTAAAATAAACGACTCATTTGTTTAATTTGGTGGAGTCAGTGCAAAAATGGCGTACACCATGAAGACGCAGATTCAACTGCGTGACTCATGCATATGCGTATCTATATGTAGGTACACACGTACGTATGTACATACATGCACATATGTTAGCTGTAGGGACAAGTTGGAGCACCAGCCTTAGCAAAAGAGTCCAGCGTAAAAATGGCGGATGAAAATTCGCGAACTCTACATGGCATTATCTTGAACTGTTTTATTTATTATGCATTAAATTATTCCACGTTTTCTCCTAGAGCTTCGACAACAAATATTACTTTTGTGTACGTTGCATTGAGCAATGAAAACTTGTGAAAATGATTCCGGAATGGAGATCGAAAAATCAATTGGAAACATATTATTCTGTATGAATCTGTAACGAAACATAATAAATAGGTATATGCTTATTTTTCTCTTTGATAGTTTCAAACAGTTTAGGCAACTGCATCGATATTCATGAATTCCTTTAATTATTATTTCCATGTTTGCCATTTTACTCATCGATTTTTGAATTTTGTTGATCATAAGTAGACAGCAGATCTGCACGCAATATAAACGAAAAGGTTGTCACAAAAGTTGCTTTCTTCTCTTAATAATTTAATAGGTTGAAAATAATGTACCTGTAATATTAAATTCATTTGATGCTCTTTCTATTTCATGTGCCACCTACTCGTTTTTTTAAAATCATAAAATCCGCAGACTAATCATACCATAAGTATATAAAATTATACATAACTTCGTTGTCAAGTGTTGCAAAATCTTATCGTGTTTTTATTCTCATTATTTGTGTTTTTAATAATACTTTTGTTTACTTTGTGAAACACATTCCCTTATATTTCGATCTTTTTGAGATATTTTAAGAACCTAAGAACTAATTTCTTGGAGGAAATGTATTGTTACAATTTCAAATGTTAAATTATTCTGTTGGAATGAGGATGGATTACTAATGAACTTCTAAAGTTTTTCCGAGAACTTAATAATGGGGAAAATTTAGGTTTTGGGATGTATTATATTTATCGTTCTTTGCTTCTCGTTTACGATATTAACATTCGACAGAATATTTCGTGCATTTAAAAGTACATCCAAATAGTTGTGCTGACGTTTCAGGTTTCACAAGTTCTGGCTACCTTTATTTTGAAACTTCTGGTGAAAATTTAACCTGGGTCCCTTTTCCATTCAATTGAAAAGAGGCAACGCATTTTCAGGCAGGTCAATGGTCGTATATTCGTAAGCTTCGAGCTGTTTCTGTATTTCTTCCATCCTATTTCTACGTTTCTAAAAATAGAAGTTATATTGTTTTGTTGAGCCATTGGAGATACTCATCGTATTCGTGAGTAATTGCTATACCACTTTTATTATGTTTAAATATGTATTTACTAGGGGTCGAACAAAATAACGACTTAGAATGCAATTTATTTTAGTGCGTTCGTTAAAAAAGGTTTCATAAAAGAAACACAAACAACCCTTGATCTGGGAATTCTCCACGTAAATATTATAAATAAATATTATAAATAAAGAATATTAATTTAATTGCAATAACTATTAATAATATTATTGTTGCACTGCTATTCATTCAATTTGTTGCATTTTTTTAATATCAATGCATAAAATATCGCTTCTATTTAAACTAAAAATATTTACCCTTAAGAACTGTTTTTTTATCTGTACTTGTTACACACTGTCATGAAAATTTGTTTACAAACTTCTTCGTAATTTTCAAACTTTTCATCTCCAAGCCATTGTAAAACATGTTTTAAAAAAAAGGAACGACTTTTCAAACTGTCAGAGCAGAAAACTATTCAACAATTATAATTCCTTTTCATATTAACATTATAGTATCTATTCATTACTATAGTATTTATTATTACGTTACTACAATTATTTTTTCTTTCTTCCATTTCCACATAAAAAAGAAAATTTGAATTTTAAAGTTATTAGAAGAATGACTATAATTAATAATACTAAATTCTAAAAAAACTGAAGATTCTATCTAAACTACGGATTTTTAAGAGGAATAAAAATTGCCTGGATTTTTTGCATGATTCCCTTAATAATCGTAATGAAATAATCTTAATAAAATTCTTTAAACATTTTTTACTGTTTTGCATTCGATCTACATTCGAACTAACTATAATCAACAATTGATAAAGTCTACAGTTATTGCGAACACCTAACAGGTAGATATTAAATATAACCAAGCTATCATTCTTTAGGATGTCATTATATTTTATAATTAATTAGTCATTGTTTCGTTTCATCGGCTAGTTTAACCAAGCTTTCGTAAAAATGACGAACATTGGTATCTTGCGACGTGAAATTAATAATAAAATATTTCTATTGCTAAATAAAAAGCGTTATATCAAAGTTTTAAAAAACATTTCCATTCTATTTGATTTTGTTCATTTTATGGATATGAAATTGATATATTATCTCATACAATACTGAAATGTTTAGTAATTAGTAGACTGCGGACTTTTACACATTTATAGCAAAATTGAGTGGACGAAATTCAAAATTGTAGGAAAATTTTGAAGATGTCAATGTATGATGTCTCATCTATTAAAATTATTAAGGGAGGAAATAACATTAAATTTGGATTCTATTTCTTGCAATCGACGCAGACAATTTTTATTTTGCATAAAGAACCGCGATATAGTAATTGGATACCAACATAATTAGAAATGTAAACAATATTCTGAATGGCACAGTAATTTTCAGTGGTGACTCCGAGTGACTGGGTGTTAAGGGATTAGAACGTAGTAAAGAGTATGGAAATTATCAGATTTTTAAATAGTACAGAAAAAAGTGAATGATCGATTAATATAAGATTTTGTATTTCAGTTTACTATATTATGAACTATAAAGAAATGCTTGTAATATTTAAAAACTTATTTATTCTTATGCCTTTCGACATCTTTGCTCGGAATATCTTTTCTTCCAGATGGCCAACTGGTGTACAGGATTCCTACAAATCGAATTAACTATATCAAACATCGCAAAAATGTCATAAACTGTGACATATTACTCTAAGCATTGACGATCCACATTTCAATGTTTGTGAAAATTAACAAAATGGCAGATATTTTTAATTCAATGACTGAATTTCGGTAGAAAATTTGTTAATTTTTTATTTATACTTACCAAAATAATGGGAAATAGATATTATATAGATATTAGTGTAATAGATATTATAACTGAGAAGATAACTGTAAATTTTTTAATGTAATTGCCAAGGTAGACTTGGAGCGAACAAATATAATAAAGATAACTGAAAAATTTTAATATAATTGCTAAGGGAGAACTCGAAATATATATATACCTTGTACACCGTTTGTAAAAACGCAACTCTGCTAAAAACGCGATTAAAATTAACAAATATAATTTTTTTAAAAGAAATTTTCGATTTTTTCAAAATATTACTGCGTTCTAACCCCTTAAGGGTTAAACATATTTTCTGCGATTCCTAACATATATAACTCGGTTGCATCGCGTTCAGGCATCACGGTTTTCTGAAATATTGACTGCGTGGCTGTTTGGCAAAAGTTTCCAGCGGTTGACCTGCGATATCCGTTCGTCGTCCCCTTCGGGACGAAGGACAATGATTTTCCCGAACGACCAATGGCGGTAAGTTCGAAAGCAGGACTTCATGTTGTCGCATGCAACGCGTGCGGTGTATCAGACCCGGTGCACTCACACATATCGAAGGCCTATCGAATTATTGCGTGTTGCGTATCGCGGGATTGGTCGAAACCACAGAAGAAATGGACGCAATGTCCCCCTGTCCCATTCAGTTCCCCCTTCGACACGCTGATTCCCCGGAAGCGGGGAGAGATGCTCCTATCGTTGCCATCCCCCTCTGCCATTCTCGAATCGCCGCTATGCATCGTTGCATCACTGTATTGTATGCAACTCGTCGCTGGTACGAGTGCAGCCAACAAGAGACATCCTCGCTATGCTGATTTCCCCTCGTGGAAGGGATACATCCGTGGAGGGGCGATGCATGACGCGAGAGGGGGGCAATGCACTTTGCACACTCTTGAACTGCAGCTTATAACGCACCGACATTTGTACGGCGCGTTTTTGCCGCACGCCCTTTTCTCTACAGATAATATCCTAACTTGCTTTTTGGCAGAGTTGGGCATTAATCAATTAAAATTTTAACCAGGATTGATTGAACAATGTGTACGGTTAAAAAAGGTAATCATTGAAGAATGAACGATTGATTAAATCGATTGATGAAGTTGATCGTCAATCGTTGATTAAAAAAGAAATTATCGAAAATTCGGAGACTGATTTAATCAATTGTTGATCTTAATCGCAACACGGTCTATTCATAAACTATAATAAGGAGGGAGAGAGAGACAGAGAACGGAGATGGAGAATTGACAGAAATACTTCTCAACAAAAACTCAGTTTCAATTTTTTTCAGTATGCATACGGTATTGATTCCGTATTTCATTTGTAAATTTCAGCAATTAATTATTAATCAATTATCCGATTGACAATTGGAAAGAATGTAATCGTTAACCGCAATCAACGACTAAAGTAGGAGTTCAATTGTTAATTGCGATTAATGAGGTAGAAATGTATTCGTCAATCGTTGATTAAATTTTTGCCCAACTCTGTTTTTTGGGGGTGTCTAGGACAAATTTTAGTACTTGTGTTACTAATAGACTGCGGATTTCATTTGTTCATGGAAAAATAAAACGCGATGAAAATAACCATGAAACGATTAAATGAATTCAAGGATATTAATATAGTGGTATTTCTAATTTATCAAAACCATTAAAGAAAGAAGAAATGTACTTCTTCTTTTTTGGAATTCGTGCAGACAATTTTAATTCTGCATGGAGACCTGCTAAGTAAATTTATTTCATACAGAGTATATTTTAGTATCTGAAGAATGGAAAAAATTGCAGTAGTAAAAGTTTGATACCACTTTTTACACAGTTTTTGTTCTTTGAATTAGACTACATAGGGGTAGTTTTGCAATGGATATCATTATTGTGTGATTAATGTATAATCAAGAGGCAGTGCTGTAAATTTATGTTTCATCATGTCATTAGAACATTATTACTTTTATAGATATTGTGCATTATATTATTGATTACAATAAAATAAACTTTCTTTTTCAATATTTTTAATAGGTTCGTTAACAACGTCTCAGATACATGACATCCAAAATTTCGCAGTTTAATTAAAGATAGTCGAATTAATCTTATAGGTGTACTTTGTTGTTTAAACTCATAGTAACTATTTTTTCTGGTAAATTGTTTATTAATTGGTCCTAAGTTGAATTTGATAAAATATTTTAACAATGAAGGTGAGCAACTTCTTTTTATCTCGTTGAAATTAGATTTATTGAAACAATAATGAAGGATATAGATTTCATATTCATCGTGAATTTTTATTACACGACTAATAAGTTGATTATGTTCTTATTTAATGCATATTTGACTTCAATTGCTTTTTATTGGTTTACTTACACATTACCTGAAGATAATATTATATGAAGAATGATAATATTTAAAAATAAATAAAATAAGAAAAATAATATTTAGAATGGAGAGTAGTAAGAGAGCAGCTTTACGAATAGGACTCCTGAAAATTCTATATTTTATATCACAATTTGACTTTAAAATAATTGCACTCTCTGAAGAATACAGCGTGCTACATACAATGGCACGAATAATTTGACTGAACATGCAACCAGTGCAATGTTATCCTACTTTTTGTAACTTGTATTCTCGAAAACATAATAACGAGCAACACAATCAACATAAAAATTAATGAAATTCAACTGTTTTAACCAGTTTTAACCCTTTGCACTCCTTTGTCGAGTGTGACTCGACATTGGAGAAAGAAGAATGTAACTAAAACGGGTTCTTAAATGTATTTGGTACTTCCTTTATTTACTTAATTGTCTTGTCTTTTAGTTAAAAACAAATATAAGTTCCACAAGTATAAATTACAACGAAGTCTGAGAGCTATATTTAATGTAATTAGCAAACAAAATTGTTTAAAATAAATAGCGGTCAAGGGACTGTCCCTTGAAGTAAATTTCAATTAAAATACTTAAAATAGTAGGGAATTGTTGGCAACAAAATTGAAAAATAGTTCGGAGTGCAAAGGGTTAAGAATCGATAGCATACATATTTCAATTGTAAGGCGTCACGATACAGGTAATAAATAATAATAAACATTAGTGGTAAACATTGAAAGACATTTCAGAGAATGGAGATCAGCTCTGATCGTGGACTTCATTACTGATCCGTAGCCGTGCTCCATTGGCGGACACTGGCTTATGGTGGGGCAATGGCAATGCACATTTACGCGTGCGGCACGCGAGGCCTTGCACATTGCACAGTGCATCGCATGTCTGAGACCGTGTGGGAGAGAAACTGCACCGTGGTGGGGCACATGCCGCGTTAAGCGAGGGATAATGCATTTTGCCAGCGATGCACGAGAACTGCAGCGGACATTGGTACGCAGCCCCTTTTCACGTTCATGCTAAGAGCTCTTTCCACTTTAGACGGTCGGACAAAATATTGCATTCTCCGCCACACTTGAAATATTCAGTATGCATTCAGAAACGAGAGCAGCTATTGAAAAATTTATCAAATTGTCAATGTTACGTACTTCTACTTCAACCCTTTTGCACTCGAAGCTATTTCAACTCGAAAATTAAACATTTCTTCTGACCTAGAATTATTCCACTCTATATCATTTCTTTTTTTTCATTTTATGGATATGAAATTGATATAACACCTTATACAATACTTAACTCTTTGCAATATGGAGGAATAACATAAATTCTATGTTTACGTTTACTGCCACGTCTCGGTAGACAAGTTAGATTATTTTGCACTCGAAGCTATTTCAACTCGAAAATTAAACATTTCTTCTGACCTAGAATTATTCCACTCTATATCATTTCTTTTTTTTCATTTTATGGATATGAAATTGATATACTACCTCATACAATACCTAACTCTTTGCAATCTGCAGGAATAACATAAATTCTATGTTTACGTTTACTGCCACATCTCGGTGGACAAGTTAGATTATTTTCTTGTTAATAGGTCAACTGAAAATTTGTTGATCAGTACATAACATTGTTTAAAGAAAGCTTTAAAGAAATATTAGTAAGTTCTTTAGTAACTATAGTTTCTCACAGTTCTCAAGGTTAACTTCGGTATTTCCTAGATATAACTATTTGACATCTATCAGAAGAATAATATAATATAAATATTTTGCATCTATCATATAAAAATAATATAACATAATAGAAATATTTGACATCGATCATAGAAACACAGGTGTACATATAAAAATAATAGACTGAAGGTGAGCTTGAATAATGTGAAACAGTTGTTGAAAGTGAACTATATAATAATTTTAGAGTTCTCTTTGAAGTAGATTTCACCAGACACAGGAATTTGATATTGCTGCTAATAACAAAATAATCTAAGCTGATTATACTAGACGGCGGATCTTTATGCAAAATAAAAATATTCAGCAGCGATTGTGGGCAGCAGAAGTTAAATACAAATTCGTTTCATCCCCGAATAGTTTTTTTTACATCTGAAAACAACATAACACTATTTTCACATTTTTCTCATTTTTCACTGTTTTATATTTCACCTAACTAATTTCTTCATAAATGCATATTGTGTAACAATTTAACAATCCGCAGTCTACTGATTATATTCGTGGTTAACCCTTTGCACTCGGAGCTATTTTAACTCGAAAATTAAACGTTTCTTCTGACCTACAATATTTCCATACTGTATGATTTTTTAAATTTGATAAATATGAAATTGATATAATACCTCATACAATACTTAAATGTGTAGTAATTGGTTAGGTACCGACATATCTGATAGTGTAAACAATTATTTAAATAATAGTACAGCAATTTTTAGTGGCGCCTCGGAGGCGCCACTCGAGTGCTAAGGGTTAATCATTATCATCCACTATTGCACAGTGGTCCAGGAACGCGATTTTAGTGGCCAAAAGTCAAAATGTCACTGGTTCTTTCTAAAAGTTGGTAATCAGATGTTTTTGAGGTCACTGATAACGAATCCAACATCAAAAATGAAAAATTCAAAATGGTGGATTCAACACCAAGCACATATGGTCTGAAAACTCGTTTTTCGTGGCAAAAATGAAAGAGACACACATATATCAGACACACAAATACTTTAACATCGGTCATTCGAATTTCTCTTCATCTGACTCTTCTTCATCATCAATTTATTCCGTATCACACCAAAATATCGCGAGCTTTTATTTCTTAATTATCGTATAAACTACAGGGCTGCAGCTGGCTGCATTTACTTTCATATAAAACAAGCCTGATGCTTGCCACTCTTAGACATTTTTTTAAAGCCTTCCCAAAGTTGGAATAATTAGTTTCACGTTGAATTTCAGAATTTTGTCTTTAGAACGTTACCCTCATCGGTTACACAATTATCTGAAATAGATAATATTTTGGATTTTGACGGTTTGAAGTATTGTTACTTTATAGCCAAAATTTTTTTAAGATGTTGAACTTCGAAAATTGACTTTTGGCCAGTAAAATCGCGTTCCTGGAACACTGTGCACTGGGAAGAAAAGTTCATTTGACTACACATTCTATTTTTGTTAACATGAAAGCAGAGTTTGATTGATCGAAGAAAAGTGAGATTGATCGATTAATGTATATATGATTAAAAGAGGTAATCATTGAAAAATGGACGATTGATTCAATCGATTGACGAGGTCAATCGTCAATCGTTGATTAAGAAAAGAAATCATCAAAAAATCGAAGACAGATTTAATCAATTATTGAAGTTAATTGCTACACGGTCTATCTAAAATTGTAATAAAGAGGGAGAGACGTATTTCCAATTTTTGTATTTCATTTCGAAATTTCAACAGTTAATCATTAATCAATTATAATCATATTGAAGATTACAATTTAAAAGAATGTAATCGTTAACCGCAATCGAAGACTAATGTAGAAGTTTAATTGTTAATTGCGATGAACGATTGAAGTAGAAATTTATTCGTCAATCGTTGATTAAATTTTTGCTCAAATCTGCCGAAAAGTTGATGGACTTCATAGTGTGAATTATTGTTTCAATGTGCACACATATTTTACAGTCCGTAATCGAATTTAGTGTTTCGAGAAACAATTCTGTTACCAAAATATGGATGGCGTGGCGGTCACCAGCCTGTTAAATATACGAGATCTGTATACCTGTTCGATATTTAGTGTGTCCGTCGACGGAGAGGTGGGTCGTTGGATTATTTCACGAGGAGCCCGAGGAGAATGGCTGGCTGCAATTTGAGAAACAGAGGTAAGGAAAACGGTGAAAGTAAAACTCGTCCTCTCTTCGAGGTCGCGTTGTCCGTTGAACGGCACGTTCGCGGCGCATCGTCTCTTTATCCCTCTCTCTCTCTCTCTTTTATTCTTTCGTTGGCTGGTCGAGGATTATCGGCTCGGTATTTCGCCTAAACTTTTGTCCCCGTGTACGCTGTAAACCTGGAAAAGGAAAGTTGTTCCGGGTATCATCTGCCTTCGAGGACCTTGCGACCGATCGGCGGGGGTAGGATGGCAGCATCGTAAAGTTTGAAGAGGGTGAGTCAGGAAAGCGTCGAAGGGGAGAGATATCGGGCGTAAATATAGAAAAGGACGTGCGTATATACGCAGGTACGAGGGAAAGAGTGGGAAAATCCCGGTTCGAACGGGGTGGGAGAGGGAGAGGAAGAGAAACCCGAAGAGAGGTCGGGAAAGGGAAAGGGAAAGAAAGGGGGGAGGTAGACAGGGAAATTGACGAGGTGGAAGAGGAGCGGTGGGACGCCGGGGCTGGAAGATATAGAGAAAGTACGTGACAGAGGAGAAAGGGGAAGAGAAAGAAAAACCGTATACATGAGAAGGCCGGCAAGAGAAAGCATTTTCGTACGGGGGGGAAAGAGAAGGATGAACACGGTGGGGGCACGAAGGGAAGTTAAGGGAGAGGGTTAGCGGACGGGAGGCATAGGCTTTCCGGTTGGCAGGGGTGACTCACCCTGTATTAACGAGCGGCTACGCCCATTTAAAAGATGGCTGTTTCCCGATTGACCAATTAGATCTCGCGATTTCGCCCGTATCGAAAAAGCGCGGCAAACGTGACCCTTCTGGCCACCCTGTCACAAGGGTTCCGCCGGGGGAGAAGCTTTTATTTATATCTCCTTTTCCCTTCTCCCCATTTCGACGCCGCGAAAAAAAATTTCCCCACCGCGCCCGCTCCCAATGCACCCTTACAATTTCTCCCTTTCTTTTTGCGCCACTGAAAATCCGAAGCGGAAAACGATGATCCCGATTCCGGTAGCGCGTATCTCATTGGCAACCCAGTGAATTTTAGGAACCACCAACGAAGCGCCGTACGTTGCATAGTTGTCGTCAGCAGTAAATACAATTTTCCAAGTCTTGGACCGATCGTGAAATTATCAATTCTTCCTTTTAATTCCTTGCCGTATCATTTTCTTTACAGTTGCAGTAATTGAAACGTCTTTATCCTTAACAACGTCGTAGAAGAAAAAAATATTTATATTTCATGTACGGCTACATTTATGTTAATTCTTAAATATTGATTATCAATTATAAATATTAATTTCCATTTCCTATTTCCTTTTAAATTTGATGGATATTGGCACAATACCGCGTACAATACTTAAATTTTAGTAATTGATTAGTAGAATCCGGATTTTATGCATCTGTGACCAAAATGGGTACGTACAATATAAAGCAGTGAACATATTAGAAGGATTTAAGGACATCAGTGTATTAGTTTCAGCTTAATAAGATAATTAAACCAAGTTAAATGTTTCTATTTGGCTGCTGTGTCTTGCAATATATGCAAACAATTTTTACTTTGCTTAATGATCCGCAGTCTATTGATCAGATACCGATATATTTAATAATGTAAACAATGTCTTGAAGAACGTACAGCAATTCTTATGAATTTTCTTTTCTCTCCTATGACAGTTTTTAGGATAAAGACGTTTTAATCACGGCGACAATAAAGAAAATGGTACGGCAAGGGGTTAACCTTGGTTGCAGGTGGTTGCAAAATACTTCGGCAATTAAGGTGAAATGCCCTAAGCCTGGACAGCATTTTTTGCTACCTTTAATTTTATCAGTTTAGATAAACAAAAATAATTTTTTTAAGAGTTTTGACATACAATTCAGATTTTGTAAAGTAATTTGAAATCCTGAAATCATTGTTTAGATTAATACTTTATTTGTACTAACAAGAATGATTGTAACCTACAGTTGAACATATTAAATCCAATCTAAACTAGTACCTGGACAGAAGTAATTATATCTATAGTATCGAACTTTATTAAATCTTTAATGATTTATACATCAAAATATTATTATATTAAATTCTACCCTGTTGATTAAGTGCATAATTTGGCTTTCTCTTCTTTAATTACATCTTTATTTTCAATAATTGCTTTAGACCTTATTTTTTAGATTTATCATTGATTTTTAAATTAATGTCTGTCATTTGTTGTGTAATTATCTTCCTTCTTTCGTGTAAATTTTTATTAATTTCTTGTTCTTTTTCTTTTTCAATTTTGTTTCTCTCTTTTTCCTGCTTTTTGACAAATGTTCTTTCTCTAGCATTTTTTTCCTTGCTTGTTCTTTCAAGAGCTTTAATTAAATCTCCTACAACGGAATCTCGAATTGAACCACTTTCATTATTTTTCTTAGATATTTTAAATTTAGGGACAGTAAAATTTTCTACATGCATTATACAAGCTAATAGAAGACTAATTATACGTGCATTTAATTAAATACGGTGTATGTGTGTGTGTGTGTATATCGAGTATAAGCTTTAGATTATATAGATGGATAGCTACTGCCATCGCGTCTTAGTATGGAGTACTTATATTTCATAGGACATCTAATATTTGAATTAACGCTAAAACTACCGAGCACAAAAAGCGATTAAACCAACGTTATTTAGATTATAAAAATGATAAGGCTCTATCTACTTCTATTTTGTGCAATTTTTATTACAATATGACTTGGACAAATCAATTTATTGGATCAATTTCCATGTAAGCAGCCTCGTAATGTCAATAATTGTAAAATGAGAAATATATAAAAGATCATTTGAGCGGCAGTGGTAGGTTTAGTGTTAATAATTATTATTTAAGTTACGTCTGATTGCCAATTTATTTTAAAATATCAATATTTTAAATGATATCTATTTTCTAATAAAAGTTCAAACTATAAATGCACATGATTCGCACGAAAGTAGACTATTTGGTTTTCAGATAAACTTTAATTTTATTTTTAAATTTCAATCGATATCTTAATCAAAACAGTAACTTCCCTATGAATCGGGAAGTTAATAATATTCACACCTACTTGTAGCTACGGTCTCAGAATATATAAAATAATTATTTAATCTCTTAGTTATTGGTTTTACTATAAAAACTGAATTGTCCAGATTTAAGCATCAGTTTTGGCTTGTCCACAGTTAGGGCGTTTCACCGTAGCAGCGTTGAAAATGCAAATAAATTTCGTTCGATCGTTTCTAGTTTCTGCAAATTCGTCATAGACCAGAACTCGACTAGGCGAGCTAATCCTACGCCTATGGATTCCTAGAAGCCGGCAAGCACAGGGCTCGCTGGGCGTGTATAGACGCTGCTGCGTTTGTACGGGTATCCGACCTAACAGCACTCTAGGGTGGTGTTGTAGGTATACGTTGGCCTGGTACAGAATTTTTAAACCTTCGGTTGCCTGTCGAAGAATTTTCCGGCTGAACTTTACTTTGCAGCAGGAAACACTTCGGCCTGGAATTCTTCTACTTGCAGCTGCTACTCCCACCGGGAAAGTGCCCACCAGTGCAGTTTCCGCTTGAAAGGTTCTTTTTCTCGTAAATCGCGCCGGGATGCTTTGGCTTCACCACTGAAAATCGGTTCGAAAACAATTTATTTTTACCCGGCTCAATTGTACAAGTAGGTACTTAACAGCGTTCCGTAGCAGAGGTGGACCATATTTAGCGGAACGAATATTTTAAGTTTAATATTTTACATTTAGTTGGCGGAAAAAGGATAGTATTTTAAGTTTTAACCCTTAGCACTCGAATGAAAGTCACCATTAAAAATTGCTCTATCATTACTTAAAATATTATTTACATTATTAAATATCTTGGCATCTAATCAATAGACTGCGGATCGTTATACATTTATGAAGACTTAGTTGTGTGATATATAAAACAGTAAAAGATTTGAAGAGTAATAAGAATGTTATAATGTAGCTTTTAATGTAACAAACTCGTTAAGGGATGAAATCAATGTTTATGTTATTCCTGCTTCCCATAATCAATGTGAAACATTTTTATTTTCCATAAAGATCTGCAGTCTACTAATCGATAGACTGCTGATGTTTATGCATTTATGATTTATGAAAATTTCAAACAATGCTATAGTATAAAGTTCGATAGAATTTAGTAGGATTTTTATTTGCTTTAGATGTACAGAGGCTGTTCTCATGAAAAATAAGATTCTATTCCATTCCAGTTTCTTTAAATTTGTCTATAAAAATTGGAAATTGCATAAATATCCGCAGCCTAATTGTATGAGAGGTATTAAATCAATTTCGTATCCATAAATTGAAAAAAATCATATAGAATGGTATTATTCTAGATCGCAAGAAATGTTTAATCTTCTTGGTTGAAAGAAACGTTTAATCTTCTATGTTGAATAGTATATGTCAATTTGATAATAAAATATTTTTATTTTGACATTTTTAACCGATTTATTGAAATACATTAAAAGATACGTTTTCTCGCTTTAATTTGTTCAGATCCTTGCAAAGATCTACATATAACCAGTGTAATAAGTACATAATAGTATGTATATGTACATGTACGTAAGAACAGCGTTTTTTAATCACGTAAGATAATTTCTCAATGGAAGACCCTATACATATAACTGTGCATAACTAAATGATGATTCAAAGACACTGCCGGCAAAAACAAAATTGTATTTATTCAATAAATATTTATTCGCCTATGCAAAGTAAATAGTTTACATGTATATCAAATAAACGTGGCAATTTCATTACATAGAACGGTGAAGTAAGTAAACCAAAATAAAAACTTTCCAAGTTAATTTTCGGGAACAGAAGTGAAATGAAAATGTATTCCTTCTTCTGATAATTTTAAACAATAACTTGACAACATGATTTGTTTAATATCTTCGAAATTTTGTTCTTTTTTTTGTTCATTTCTGCCACAAATTCTTGAAATCCACTGTCCAACAATGAGGATTTTCGAGAAGCTCGATAACACATCGAAGGAATATTTATAACCGAGGTTGAACCACGCACACGTAGAAAGTGTTAAAGAGTTATTCATCGGCCGAAATGGTTCGACAAGTTAGTTTCCACCCGGAAGTAGTCTTTATAGTCGACGAAGAATTTCTTTCCTGTGGTATTGGTAAGAGGGTTGAATGTACGTGCGAGGCACAGCTGAATGGCTAACGAGATCTTCTCTCGTTTCATAGGTATTAGGTACTTGCACGTGTATGCCACCATTCATACGATAGAAACGCTCTAATGCATGCATCTTTTTCAACCTATCAGGGCCGTAATGATAGTAGGTCCGGAAACTTTTTCGTGAACTTTTTACTTGAATCTCGACCGCAGAAACACCATTTCGCTTTCGCTATTATTTTTAAACAGTCCGTAGTTGAATCCTAATAGTTGTTGTTTCGTAATAGAAGGTTAATGGATATTGCTGGTGGGAGAATTAAAAGAAGCTTTGTATTTGTGTTCCATCTTCAATCTACATTCTATGCTGTGAATCTATTTTTATTTTCAAACAATCCGTGGTTGAATCTTAATAGTTGTTGTTTCGCAATACAAGATTAATGGAAAATTCCCAAATTCTCTTCACAACGATCCAGATTTTCCATTGAAAATGACCTCAAGTCAAATCTAGGCGATGACAACATTGGAAACGTCCTCCTTTTTTTTAAATCTATCGACATTTATGAATTACTATAATTTGTTTGTTAATATTAACCGTAACTCTTTCAGTAACATGTAATATATATTTGTTTATAAACCATGTGGTCGCTAATGACCTAGATGTTAATGCGACCACATTAAAAAAATAAAACATTAATAAATAAATAAATAAGATTAATGGAAATTGCTGGTGGGAGAATTAAAAGTAACTTTCTCTTTGTGTTCAATCTCCAATGTTCAATCTACATTCTATGCTGTGAATCTATTATTATTTTTAAACAGACCGTAGTTGAATCTTAATAGTTGTTGTTTCGCAATAGAAGATTAATGGAAATTGCTAATGGGAAAATTGAAAGTAACTTTGTCTTTGTGTTCAATTTTCAATCTACATTCTATGCAATGAATCTATGATACGATTTTCATAATGTACAGTTACTCGCATGATTGATTACATGATTATAAAGGATGTTTCTGTTTATTTGTTTCTGTATATTACGTTAACAATGTCGTATCTGACTCGTAATGAATATTCTGAACAAAGTGTAATATATATATATATATATATATATATATATATATATATATATATATATATATATATGTTATTAATTTCCTTTAAATCGAAATAGAATCTTATTTTGATTCTGTTAATGTACAGTTATTGCAGAACATATAGGCATACAATCGATATAAATGTTCTCCTTTTTTACTACGAGAATGTTGTAATCACTGAAACCGTAAATTAAATCGTTGTGCAAAGGGTAAAATTTGTATTGAATAAATTGCTAAACGTATTTAATATTTTAATAAACAACTAAAAGTATCGTACGAGGTATTATATCAGTTTTATATCGATAAAACGAAGAAAACCATATAAAATGGAAATATTGCTTCTCGAGACATTACAGCGCTAATGTTTATGTTTAACTTCCTCAAAAAATATAAGATTAGAATTTAGTGCCTACAGTTTATATTAATTTCACTTTATATTACGTTATATACTTCATTTGTTTTTAGTGTTACACTAATGTATGCTATATAAACCAAACAAGGTTTACAACATAAATAAATAAATAAATAATAAAATGGAAATATTTCAGGCCGGAAGAAAAATTCGGTTTTCGAATTTAGCTCCGAGTGCAAAGGGTTAATTAGCTTACGGCCCTGGGTATACTTCTTGGGACACATATCGCAGGTAAAAAGCACGTCGGAAGATGGAATAGAGAAGGTTGCATGTGCCTCCGTTGATCGGGAGAGGTTGATGTATGTGTACACGGGTTCGCAAGGACAACTGCCTGTTCGCCATTGGCCGCATGGAGACACGCATAGAGAGCTGAAATTCAAAGAGCGGCCCGCCATTTGCAATCGAAAACAAAAAAAGGAGAGAGAGAGAGAGAGAGAGAGAGAGCGGGGAATGGCGAACAAACGGATTCGACTAGGGGGCGATTCCCTGTTCGGGGTCGTTACCCCCTTTCGGATTTGGGTCATCGCTCGAAGGGAGCTTTGATTCGGCATCGATGAGAGAATTCATTTGGCCGCGCCCATAGAAGCTTGTTTCGGCTTTCGACGAAATTTCTCGGGACACGCATCTCGTGAGAAAAGATATCGAAAGCGCCGGCGATTGTCAACCCATATTTCCGTCGTGAGAACATCCGAGAGGATCATGAATTATTTACGAGCCTCGCGAGCATCTTATGAAAACGAAGTTACGGAATTTTCCAGTTTTCCTTGCGCAGCCTGTTGCATATAAATATCTCTGACCGCCGTGTTCAGCATTATCCGAATAATATCTTATTCGAGTAACGAATTAATAATTATTCGTTATCCGGTTGACAGAATTTATTCGTTATTTTTGTCATTTCTTATTTGCGATTACAGCCGAGCTGTAATGTGGTTTATAATAGGTAAACTTTTAGTTGCTAAACAAAAAGTTTCTGTATCAATTCCAGATAAAATCAAATTGAATTCCTCTAATAATGCTAATAGATACTGAACAACTGATAATTAGACTGCGGATTTTTATGCAAAATAAAAAATGTTTGCATTGATTGCAAGACGCAGGAGCCAAATAAAATTTCATTCTTCTTTTGATGATCTTATTAAGGTGAAACTAATACACTGGTGGTCTTAAATCTTTTTAAAAACCCCACTGTTTTAAATTGTGCGTACCCAGTTTTGTCATAATGTACGGAAATTCCAAATTATAATAGAGCTATACTTATTTTGTCGTGTACAATTTATTTAATATTACCTATATTATTGAGAAAAATATGAAGCAGTTTTACCTATTTGTTTCTGCTATTTTTTTTAATAAATATGTACATGAGAAGGATGGAATCGTATTCAGAGAGAATAATTAGGAGTGACCATAAATCAGAATGGAATTGTTGATTTATGGTCTTCTTTCTCGCATTCACTATTTCATTAATGAAAGCCTCTCCATTTTGTTTTATAACGCACGTCATAGATTATATTTTGTTGCATCTTAGAGTACGAAGTCTATTAATCATAATTATATATTAATAGCCGATTAACAACGGTAGCCATATTGGGTTTTTACGATGAAATGATACATCAGAAAACAATGAGAGTACTTTTACTTGAAGAAAGATTAAAGCTGTTTTGAATTTATGGTTCCTCGTATTTATTAATGAAATAAGATTAATTCAGATATATATTGGTTGTTGCGATGAAATTTTAAACATTTTAATAAGATTTGACTTTCTCAACGAGTAAAAAGTAATTTCTCGAAAATGAAAATTATGTTGATTTTCTCTATAAACATAATTATACAGTATTCAAATTCAACACTATCGAATTTTCAAGGTGTAAACGAACAAGTCAATTTTTATTATTTACTTTCGTTAAGGTAGTTCTATATTTCTGCAATAAGTATATAATATCCGTTAATGTTTAAATACCAAGAATTTGATAAGTGAACAATGGTAAATTGTTGGACTGATACTATTCAATACAATTAATAAATTCAATTATCTATTGTTCACGAATAACAAATAAATTGTACTTGGGATAAATAAAAAAAAATAATTATTCGATGATTGCAGAAGTTCATACCCTAGTTATATTAAAAAATAACAGTCTTATTAATCAATTCTATAGTTACCACCGTTTTCTACAATTGTCTTCGAACAATTTATGACATGATTTCCGTTTTCGTAGGAGTTACATCTTTATTTCCAAAAAAGTTGACGAGGTAAATAGATTACAAACCCATTATTGCATTTATGGTTCATAAAATTTTGAAAAAAATTCTGGATTGTCAAATTGGATAGGATTAAGTAATATATATACTTTATTTTGGATCTACAATTGCTATTGTCAATGAAAATAGAATTTTATTCGGTCCCACTTTCTTTAAATTTGTCTGAAAAAATTGAAAAATTGCATAAACGTCATACAGTACTATATACACATACAATACAATATTATATTGGGTCACGAGGTAAATTGGGTACGAACTTTTGCAATTATCCAATATACGTATACGAATTTTGGAGAAAACTAATAATATCACATTGACAGAGGAAGTTGTGTATGGAACAGCAAGCTGATAATTCGCGGTAGGGCTTATACAATTTTAATTTCCTAACGTTGTAACGTATCGACGTTCTCGATTTTCATGGCGGCGTCGTGCCTCCTGGAAAACTCATGGAGCGCATTAGGGCTTTTCGGGGGTCGTTCTCCCCTTTTCTCGTTCCTCGTGTTCTCAATATCGACCCCGCTTATATTTTCTCGACCCAATGCGAAGGGTCGTTGGCCCCCCTCCTTTTCGCTCCCGGAAATCGTGGCCCATGTCTCTCAAAAGCGGCCTCCAACAATAGATTTTATTTCCATTGCAGTTTGTGACCTTCTTTATCTCGTTTTGCAGCTAGCTTCCTTACGTATACACATCGCCAATTCATTTCGCATTTCTTGCATTTTTATTTTAATTCGATACAATACGTACTCTGATTACGAACAAGGGGCAATTCCGTAATAAATTAATAAATTATCCTCTCTAAATCCGTCAACCCCTCACTACGCAAACACGGGATGCTCTTTCAAATGATTTCAATAACTAACTCTGGTAAAAGCATCATTCTTATTCTTCATACTTTTATGTATTGTAGATTATTTTTATCTGTTGCGTATCACCTGCAGTAACCATTTAATTCGGGGATATATTCCAAGTAAAATTAGTTTTAATTATTTGTGTGTACAGTTAATTAGGAATAAGATAGTATTAGACTGTTAAGGTGTATGAAAGTAATAAAATAACATTTTTATCTGTTGCGTATCATCTGCTGTAATCACTTAATTCGAGGAAATATTTCAGATAAAATTAGTTTTAATTGTTTGTTGATCAGTTAATTAGGAGTAAGATAGCGCTAGATTGATTAGCATTTAAACAACCAAGAACTACAAGCAACTGGCTTCTATTATCATATGATAATAATAAAGTAACATTTTTTTCCGTTGTGTATCATCTACTGTAATCATTTAATTCGAGGAAATATTTCAGATAAAATTAGTTTTAGTTATTTGTTGATCAGTTAATTAGGAATATGATACTGCTAGACTGTTCAACATTGAAACAATCGAGAACTACAAGCAACTGGCTTCTATTTAATAATTTCTGTTTGTATCATTTCAGTCATTGCAAAATGAAAACTCTAAAATCATGTTATGAGGTCTTTTTTCTGGAACCGTTGTGTAGTTTTAGTATTAATTAATAATGTTCATGGTAACTAATAAATTTTGATCTAAATTCATTGATCTTCATTTCGTTTATATCGTTCATTAATCTTACATTTCACAAGGTCAGAGTATTGTGATAGTCTTATATTTCTAATAAATACTAGTACATTGTGATAATTCTAACAATAATATATTATATGATTGCATAAATTAGTGCCCGAAAACGATGATACTATAGTCATCATTCTTTCCATTAGAAAATGATTATATTTTAATATCGGGCAAGAACTTATGGAATCATCTGATAATAATATAATTTCTACAATACACTACGTGTATTAATAAAAGAAATAACAATATTAGTATGAGTAGTATGGTGGGATGTGGTAAACCTCACTATACATATTGCAAGCTGCGAGGAAGTATGTATGCATTAATGTAGATCTTGCATTACGAACAATTTCAATATAATTCTCTGTAATATTATTATTCTGTTGATTAAAAACAGTACCTTTCATTACTTAATTTCACACATTTCTCACCAGAGTAACGAAGAATTGATGTGTGATTGTATATATATATTTTTAAAACTGTATTCTTGAGAAAGGATAACAGAATATGATGGAATTGCTACCTTACCTTACCTTAGTCGTCGTTTGACAGAGATATGGGATAAACAATCCTTCGCCAATTTCTATTGATCGTTTGCAAAAGTTCGTTTCCGGAGACCCGAAGCCATGGCATCCGCCATCTTGTAAACTATTGGGAGACAATTGTAGAGAATGGCGATGACTGCAGAATTGATTAATAAAATTGTTATTTTAAAATGTAATAGCTTGTGTTTCGATATTAAATCGGAACATTTGCAATCGTCACTTACAAATACTTCACGACAACATTTTATTAATATTATACTTAGCGATCCAGCGGTAGATCAACAAGTTCACTCCATTAGGATGACCAAGAGGGATCTCTCGATTCCTCGTAGCCGTGGATTTCGAAAATCCAGGCCTGGGCAATAAAGGAACCGATAACTTTCCACAACGCTTGTGTCGGTAGTTCTAGTTGAAAAGCATGGACGATTTATGACCGGCACTTGGGCGGCGGAGTGGTTATATCGACGTTTTCTTTCTTTTTGAAGAAGGTTCGGCGACCGTTTCAATACCACGATTTCACCTAATAAGCTGGACGAATAGTTCAGGGGACCCGCAAAAATTCCGGCCAATATTTCCACGAAAGAGGATCAACAAGGTCTTCTACAATTTTATCTGTTGGAAGTGGTAAAGATTTCAATCTACGCCGGAAGCTTGCCCTTACTTTCTTCAAAGTGCTAATCCTTTACGGAGGATTTTCAAAAGTGTACAGAAGAACCTCGGTAAAAAGAGGAACCTCTTCCGCTCAGCTGTAAAAACATTACTCTAGAAATAACCCTTTGCACTCGGAGCAATTTTCACCTGAAAATTAACCCTTTGCACTCGGAGCAATTTTCACCTGAAAAATTAACCCTTTGCACTCGGAGCTATCGTGACTCGAAAATTAAACATTTCTTCCGACCTACAATATTTCCATTCCTTATTTTCTTTTAAAGTTTATGGATATGAAATTGGTACAATACCTCATACAATAACTACTTAAATGTTTAGTGATTGATTAGGTACCGACATATTTAATAATGTAATCAATATTTTCAGTAATCGTACCGCAATTTTTAGTTGGTGCTAAGGGTTTTAAATCTTCCTCGAATCATTTCGCAGCCCTGCAAGAATTGTGACATAGAAAAATTCTTATAATAACGATTTTTAGAAAATTATAAAATTTCCATCAAAATAGAGGACGCTAATCTTTCAGAAAAATATTTTTGATAGTAAATTGAGTTGCCAGATGATGTAAGAGAGCACGAATCGAGGGGAAAAAGTTGCCCCATCTCTACCAGTAGCGGATACGTGACCAGATCACGAGACAGGTCCCGTTAACGTTGGAATTGGTCGAACCGAATGGCTATAATACTTAAATTTTTAAATTTTACGCGGAGGAAGATTATCGCAATAAAGACAGTAAGATTAAAGACTACGATCAGTGTAATATATTGGGTTGGCAAGAAAGTAATGTCGGTACTTTAAGGTGAAACAGAGCTCAATCTTTTTATTCAAGCAATGAACTTTAATGAATAAGTTATTTTCCCTTTTGTTTGATGATCTTTTAGCAAAAAAGAATAAATAAAAAAATATTTCGCCTTAAAATACCGCAATTACTTTCTTGGCAACACAATAGTTTCAAAGAATAATTGTAATCAGTAGACTGCCGATCTCTATGCAAAATAAAAATTTTCTTCCTGAATTGCATCAAACTGGAGGAAATAGAAATTTATTGGGTTAGCAAGAAAGTCATTTTTCGGTATTTTAAGGTGAAATAAAGTCCATTTTTTTAATTCAAACAATGAATTTTAATGAATAAGATATTTTTTCCCGTTTGTTTAATGATCTTTTAGCCAAAAAGAATAAATAAAAAATATTTCACCTTAAAATACCGCAATTACTTTCTTGGTAACATAATAGTTTCAAAGAATAATTGTAATCAGTAAACTGCCAATCTCTATGCAAAATAAAAATTTTCTTCCTGAATTGCATCAAACTGGAGTGAAATAGAAATTTATTGGGTTAGCAAGAAACTAATTTTTCGGTATTTTAAGGTGAAATAAAGTCCATTTTTTTATTCAAACAATGAATTTTAATGAATAAGATATTTTTTCCCTTTTGTTTGATGATCTTTTAGCCAAAAAGAATAAATAAGAAAATATTTGATTGATTAATGTTCATCGGTTGAAAGAGAAATGCGGTTTTATTTCACCTTAAAATACCGAAATTACTTTCTTGCCAACTCAATATTTTCTTTTTTAATATATTGAATAGGTTGATAATAACATAACGGTACTTTTAAATTTGTCTAATTTTTTTTACTGTTATAAATGACACCTACTAATTTTTGTCATAAAATCCGCTGTCTAGTTATCAATTATTTAGCGTGTATGCAAAAATTTAATGTATACCCTACCATTCGCGTTAAGCTTCCCGAAATTTGGATGTGTACAATACATATAATGAATTGAGCATTAAGTATAACGATGCTCTACTTACATCCAGACGAAACCAGAAGTTTTGGTAGAGGAATTGTGGCGTGTTGCTTAACACAGCTTAGTAATTGAAGGTTACGAACCCTTAGTTAACCTTCATTACCGGTGAAACTCTATTATTTCTTTGAATCGATGATTGATACTCTGTGTACAGTATTTCTAATAAATTTATATGGTGTACATGGAAAGATTATGTCATCTGTGAAATATAATAAAGTATTACAGAAAAGTTTTAGATTGGTGAAATTCGTAAGCAAGTACAGAATAATCTACATTCGAATAATTTTTTGTTCTGTTATTTATAAAATACCTATTCGAATATTTTGATTTTCTTTTTAAGGACCAATAAAATGTCTAATTATATTCAGTAAAATAGAATAATATTTAAAAATCGTTATTTTATAAATATGTGATATTAAGATTATATATATAATATAATTATAGATCGTTATAATTTATAAAATATATTATTATTATTATAGTTTGTGAATATAATATTCTAGTAATTATTCTATATTATCTTTTTCTTTTGTACTCGAAGCATAGAAATGTAACATTAAAAATTGCATAAGTACTGTGATTTCAAAATATATTTCGTCATTAACGTTACAAACGATGTTTTTCTATGATAATACTGCATTTTTATTATTTTATTTCGCCATTATAATTTAGGAATAAACAGTACCGTTACAGAGAAGTTAATCCACCAAATAAATTATGAAATTGTGTGTAAAAATCGTACATATTTTTACGAAATTTGTTGACATTACCGCTAAATTATTTTGCTTAACCCTTTCGGTCATGGCGTCTTCATATAAGGACATACGAAATAAATGCTTGGTGTATCTAAATTCGGTAAATTTTATTATTTGTAAACGTTGTCCTCATATTGAAAAAAATAATTCGTGACCGAAAGGATTAAAGAACGCATTCTTCTAATAAATTTAATGTTTATAAGTATTTAGTTAGGATTTAATTAAAATGTGATATTTACACTTTCGTAATTACTATTCAGTTGAATATTAGTAAGATTTGTTACAATAAACATTGTTGTTTTTAGTTTCTATTGCAAATAAATACAGTTTATGATAAAACTTTTGCGCTGTAATGCAATAAAAAAAAATAGCAAGCTGTCGAATTTAGTTTCGTTGCGACTGTACGAGAAGAAAATTTTTCGCGTTAGGAAATAAAATGGAGGTACAGAAATCGCATTTGCAAAGTTGCGTACTGTAGACGGCGCCACTAGGTGGGACGATGAAATGTGCAGATCAAATTTGCGATTTAGTTATTTTCTATTAATTGATAACTGAAATGTAAATATTTCCGATTGATTTATATTTAATGGACGTTATTTGAAATGGAAAGTGACATCGTCGCAAATTATGTTTATCAATTAATTATTTCATCTAGGTTTATACAATTCGCAAATCGCCATTTTAACTTTTCATTTATCATCAGCGTGAATTACATATTTTATATTGTATGATTATATTTATTATGTAATAGCATTAGATCAACCGAAAAGCGATGGAAAAATCTATTCAATTCGCTTAGATAAAGCAAGATTACAATGTTGACGATAACGAAACACTATAACTGTCGACAATAATAGTACATACATCGGAACGACGATTATATAAGCAAGTTTCTGAAAAAAAAATATTCATTGTATCGATAAAGAGATTTCAATTTGTCTTGCATCATCAAAAATACGATTAAAAGCATTGAAAATTAATTATTCTTTTATATCTAATTTTTCAAACTATTTTATATGTTTCATTCGTCGGCTATAGATCGTATTCTTTTGAAAATGCTTAGTGAAAAAGAATAGTATTATTCATGGTCCCTGTTGAGTATGTTTTTTTATGTTCGTTTGTGCGCATAAAAAAATATTCTGTAAGTGAATAATGTCTTCCATGTTTAAAACTTGTTTGCGAAATATTTGAGAAATCCACACATGCGTTTTTCAACAATATTCAATACTTTTCAATAACAGTCGGGATATCTGATATTGCCATTCAAAGAGTAAAAATTGCAACAAATTTGTGAACTGTGTCATAAATGTAATAAAACCAGTATACGATCAAAAAGCTAACACGTGCATACCAACTGTAGCTTTGAAATTGCGATTTCTTAATTAACTTGTTGTTTTTATTAAATTTTCAGATCAAATATAAGAAAACGTCAATCAAACGGTTACGCTTGTATAATATCGCTGAGATATTTGCACCGAGGTAATGAATCTTAAAATCAGATCTCTTCGAATAGTTCTGTTTCGTTTTTAAAAAGATTCTGAGTTTCGAGAAAATATCTGTAGAATTTTTATTTTCTCACGAGACACAAACATTTTAGAATTTGTAGAATAAAAGTTCCATGGAAACAACTAATTCTAGCACGTGTACTACAAACAAATAACATATACAACATATTAATTTAAATATAGGAATTATTTAATATATAATTGTACAATACATGTTGAATAGTTATTTAGTATTATTAATTAAACCGTTTACTCTTTCAGTAGTTTTTCTTACGTGTTCTCGCTATAATGTGAAGAGGCTTTTTAGAACAATTTTACGTTTTAAATAGAATAGTCAACGTTCCAGAAACGATTAAAAATTTCATAACTTTCCCGGTCTCTTTTCGGAAGTATGTATTGTCTTAACTCTATTACGGAAATGTATCGTTACCCTATTTTAATTATTAGATTGCGGATCTTTATGCAAAATACAAATCGTCTGCATCGATTGCAAGAAATAGAAACTAACTTGAATGTTATTTCTTCCCGTAATGATTTTAATAGAGGAGAAATCATATTTTACATCATCATTTTTTAAGTTTTCCTACAATTTTGAATTTTATGTATTCAATTATCCTATAAATGCGTAAAATCAGCAGTCTATTACTTATTACAAAAATATATTCAATAGAATTTTTTAACAGCATATGTGAACAGCATGTTTTGTTGTTTCTCGAGAAGTCGAAAATTTTCATCGCGTCCTCTTGGACCTTTGATTTACAAAATGGCGCATCAAAGCCTGGACGGCATTGTGGTTTTCCCCATCCTGTAGTGTAGAGAGAGAGAGCTTCGTTCCTCAAAGCTGCTCTTTGTGAGCAGTGAATTCTAGATTCCTCTCGCGTTGTATTCGGAAGAAAGGACAGGGTGGGGATGCACGGACAAGGGTGTTCAAACAAGTCTCCCGGGAAATTCTCGGAAAATGATCTTCACAGAATAGAATAATATTCGTTCATAGCACCATCTACGAGTACAGTCGTGAAGTCACCGACGAGATATCACGTCGGTAAGTCGGTGACCAGACCTCAGTAAAAAATATTTCTACTAACAAATACAAATATTTGCAAATACTATTTCTCACAACTGTGTTAAATATGTATGTTTCATTTGAAACTATTACTAAATTACTCTTTTCAAACTAAGAAATACAAATATTTGAAAATATTATTTCTCACAACTGTGTTACATACGTTTCATTTAAAACTATTACTAAATTACTGTTTCAAATGAAACATGTGTAACACAGTTGTGAGAAATAGTATTTGCAAATATTTGTATTTCTTAGTAGAAATATTTTTTACCGAGGTCTGTCGGTGACACAGACTTAGGGTGACCGAACGCCGATAAGGTAGAGTGACAAAGAAACCGACAAAATTAAGTGAAAATATGATATGACTCCTCATATGAGAAGCATAATGTTTCGTTGACTTTCTAGCGTCAGAACTTATGATATCGATACTATAGAACAAAAAATGTGACAAGTGTAGTTCGACTGTTGGATAAAACTTCGAGGACTCCCCCTTTTTTTCGACACGTGACATACGTCATTATATTCGTTTCAACATGCTGAGCGCGAAATGTAATTCTCATTTTTGGCGCAAATGAGTAGTTCTCAAGATATTCGTGACCGTTCGCATTCCCTATAATTGTTAAGTAATACATTGGTATTTTTTAGAAGGGTGATGTAAGAAAAATTTGTAACCCCAAGGGGATCGAATTAAAAGCTATACTACTACATTGGTATTTTGTAAAACTTTATACATAACATATACAGTGACTTCCACTAAAATTCGGACAATCTTAAAAACACGTTAACGTAGAAAACTAATATGTAGCTCTAGCCTCTCAAAAACAGTTCAATGTGTATAGTACAATATTAAAAAAGTTATCATCATTTTCAGAACGTCCGAATATTAATTCGTTTCACTGTATGTTAGACAAAACCTGTAAATATGGACAGGCTGCGTCTTTTATGTCCTGTTACTTTTCTCGTAAAATAAACCGTACAATTTAGAGGGCTTTCCAAAACGTAGCTCTCTCTCTACAAGACCTTTACCCTTGTTAAAGTGGAACCAGAAAATTTTTTGACTTTTAATAAAAGAATCAGAAAAGGGTCTCGCTTCACACCTCGAGTGCTTGTCCAGCGTTACAACCCCTACATCTGTAAGCCATTTGCTGGGTCATCAACACTTGGACTGAACTGAAGGTCGTTGCTATTGAATTGGAAGTCGGGGCATACTTGTCAAATGTGCAGTAATAAAGTTATATTTAACTTTCTCGAATGGGTAAAACGTTAGATCTAAAAAACAGCTCGTCCAGGTTCCAGAAAATGAACAGTGAATTACTATATTGCAAACATTGTATAGTAAAGCCGAAACAGATTTCTTTCGAGGTCGAGGGTCTTGGAAAGTGCGTTACCAGCTTGCACGCAGTTGGCAAGCACGTGCATATCCATGGTCCTAGTCTTGGAGTAATAAACTGATGAACGTCAGGCTACCTGTAGTGCCTAGCGGTGGTCGTTAATGAGCTTCCCGAAACCTCCAGGAAAAACGAGCTTGTAAATAGTATAAACGTGTAAACATGTGGCCCGAGGGCCGCGTACGGCCCGTCGACAAGTTATCTGCGGCCTGGTCAAAAACTTTGAAAATGTTGAAGACAATTTCACCCGTTTACAAATCAAATTTAATCTTTTGCAAGAATGCACTTTTCTAAAGAGACATCTTTGGCATCTCCTAGATTCTAGAAGAAGCATGGAGAATTATCAAATAAGAAACATTCTTCAGTCGACAAGTTATCTGCGGCCTGGCCAAAAACTTTGAAAGTGTGGATGACAATTTATAGGTTTCAATATGTTTCAATTTCACCCGTTTGCAAATCAAATTTAATCTTTTGCAAGAATGCATTTTTCTAAAGGCACATCTTTGGCAACTGCTAGATTCTAGAAGAAGGATGGAGAAATATCAAATTAGAAACATTCTTCAGTCGACAAGTTATCTGCGGCCTGGCCCAAACTTTGAAAATGTTAATGACAATTTATAGGTTTCAATATGTTTCAATTTCACCCTTCTGCAAATCAATTTCACCCGTTTACAAATCAAATTTAATCTTTTGCAAGAATGCATTTTTCTAAAGGCACATCTTTGGCAACTGCTAGATTCTAGAAGAAGCATGGAGAATTATCAAATAAGAAACATTCTTCAGTCGACAACTTATCTGCGGCCTGGCCAAAAACTTTGAAAATGTTGATGACAATTTATAGGTATCAATATGTTTCAATTTCACCCCTTTTCAAATCAATGTCACCCTTCTGCAAATTAATTTCATCCTTTTACAAATCAAATTCAACCTGTTGCAAATCAATTTCACCCATTAACCCGTTGCCCTACAATATCGTATTAGACTCCTGATAATGATTCTGAATAGAGTCTATAAATATGTATGTTATTAAATTCCTTTAAATCGAGACGAAATTCTGTTTTGGTTTCGTTATTGTATAATTATTAAAGAATTCTCTACAAATTTTCTCCTTTCTTATAAAACTACGAACTACAAAGAAAGTTGTAATTACTGAAACCGTAAAATAAATCGTAGGGCAAGGGGTTAATAATATTTAAAATTAATTATTTATTTATTTCGATTAAATTATATATTTATTTACACACATGTGAACGATGTAATTATTGCGAGGGAAGACTCAAGACGATTCAATAAAAACATGTATTTCTAAAATTAATTAATCAGAAAATGGCTACAATGAATATACAATGAACCAGGAAAGTATTTAAACACACTTTAAGAGGGTAACGTACCCCTGAATATTACTAGATTTAAGGGTAAAAACAGTGTTTCATCAACGAAACAGTGTTTGCGGGCAACAATTGTTTGTTCTTATACGACCATACTTGGAGCTGCACAAAGGTTCTTTTGATAGAGGAAGGTTGATCGTAGGGCACTCAGCTCATGATTTAAGTAACAAAAATCGTTTTGTATTAGAAAAAATCAATTCCAAAATTTGCCACCGAACAAACAAACAAGAAAGCGAGCTAATAAAAACGTAGTAAAATACATGGGAACCTGAGAGTGGTTGTCCCGATTTTTTCCCCTACTTTGGATGCTCATATTATTAGATACAAACATAATCTCGTTAAATCATCAGCTGAGCGCCCTACGATCAACCTTCCTCTTTAGAATGAGCCCTCACACAGCTCGTAACATGCTCGTATAAGGACAAACAGTTGTTTCCCGCAAACACTGTTTTTACCCTTAAATCTAGTAATATTCAGGGGTTACGTTACCCCCTTAAAACAGTATAACTTTTTTATGATCGGACCTAACGGCTTCACTTTTTTTGAACTATTAGAAGAATTAATTTGCCAAATGACATGCAAAAAAGATTTTTAAAAAATTGCATTTGCTAAGAATTACATGAGAAAGTAAAAGAGGCGCCATTTATAATTTTTTTATTAGACAGACCTTAATGAAAATTTAAGATATGAGTTTTGTAAATGTATGTTAGTTATACACATGCTGAAAATTGCATCGAAATCGGTTGCCACAGAAAAACACGACGCGCATGGAAAGATGTAAGGAGATCTATGGATTTTAATCAGAAACTGACCAAAAGTCGCGAAAAACTATGATTTCCAACACATTTAACCACTTGTAGCTCTTAGGTATGTTAATTGATTTTTATGAAATCTTCAGCATGTGTATAACTAACATAAATATAAAAAACATATATTTTAAATTTTCATTAAGGGCCCAAATAAAAAAGTTTTTGGAAAATCTTTTTTGCATATCATTTAGTAAACGAATGCTTGTAATTGCGACATACCTCGTTCGTGATAAGAGACTAAAAGTATAGTGTAATATATGTGGTTGTAAGGAGGAACGCCGCATTATTTTTTAGATCCTTTCGAATTTGTTTTCATGACCTTTTTTCTGGTAAATACATAAATTCCATACTCTAAAGGCAGTTGTGTTGGCGGGAATGAACCGAAATAAACTGTTCCGGACAAAAAAAACTCCAGGGCGTGTCCTACGAGTTACAAAATATACACATATATATTATACATTCAGTTTTCAGAATCAAATCGTACCAATTTTTTAAAATTCTGTGGGGTGCTCAAGGTACCCCATTTTATTGAGAATCTTACTTTGCTGAGGCTGAAATAGCCGTGCATGCCCGTGAAATCTTGAACTACATAATATTTCTGCTGTGCAGAGTTGGCAAACAATTAATCGCCGATTGACGACTAAATTTCTACTTCAATCGTTAATCGCAATTAACAATTAATCTCCTACTTTAGTCGGTAATTGCAATTAACGATTAAATTTCTACTTCAGTCGTTAATTGCGATTAACGATTATTAATCGTCAATCGGATAATTGATTAATGATTAACTGTCAATTCTCCATCCGCTCTCTACACCCTCTCTCTGTCTCCCTCTCCCTCCATATTACAATTTATGGATAGACCGTATGGTGATTAACTTCAACAATTGATTAAATCAGGTTCCGATTTTTCGACGATTTCTTCGTTTAATCAATGATTAACGATTAATTTCATCAATCGATTGAATCAATCGCCGATTTTTCCGATTCAATCAATCATGATTAAAATTTTAATCGATTATTGGCAAAGTGAGGCGAAGCGCGGAGATCCGCGGGTGATCGCGGGGTGAAGGGATCCGACTTGGGGTGGCGTACAGTCCTCGACAAAATAATAAGACACTTAACATATTTTTAAATTTCTTATATTTAAAGGTGGAAAGTGTACACTCTGTTATATCCTGAATACTACATACTATCTCCAAAGTAAACACGCAAAATCTTAGGATTGTATCGCATACCATACCAAAATTAGAGAAAGATGTGTAAACACGGACTGACATTGCTTCGACAAAAGTATAAGACACTAACACAAAAATGTTTGATTAAGCAAATAAAAATACAAAATTAATACTCTGTGATACCTCCCTTGAATTGTATTACGTCTAGTAATCGTTTTCGAATAGATTTATATAACTTTTTGATTCGTTTTTGTTCTAAATATGTCCAATTGTGATTTATCCTTTCTTTTAATTCATTTACGTTATTATATTGTCTCCCATTCGTGTAGACTCGCCTTGATAAATCTCCCCACACATTTTCTATAATATTTAAGTCGGGAGAACGAGCGGGCCATTCCAAAATATTAGTATTTTTTGAAGAAAAGAATTGTTTCACTGATTTTGCAGTATGGATTGCTGCATTATCCTGTTGAAAAATGTAATTACCGCGCGTGATACGGGCTGCATGCTTGTTTAACAGATCTGCTATTAGCTCAATATATTTATTACTATTTATCCGGTCTGATAAAAAGTTTATTTCAATTTTTCCATAATAACCAATACCGGCCCATACCATAACACTGCCACCACCCATTTGACGACGACTCAAATGAAGTTCTTCCTTTCTGCAATCATGAAAGTAGTAGGCCCAGCCGTCAGGGCCATCTAAATTGAATTTTTTCTCGTCACTAAAAATGACTTTTTTCCATTTTTTCATCCAGTGGACGTGTTCACGAGCGAACTTTAGTCGTGCTGCTTTGTGTTTCTTCATTAAGGGTGGCCGATGTTTTAATTTCTTCCGTTTAATGTGTTTATTTCCCTGTAAAATGCGATGTACATTTCTTAAATTTGTTTGCACACCTGCTTCTTCGGCTATTTGCCTTGCTGGGACCTTAAAATTCGACGCAACACGCAAAATTGCACGTTTATTACGTTCGGAAGTAACGCTAGGTCTTCCACTTCTTTTCGTTTTTCCATAAGCACTTGGATTTTTTAACACATTATATATCGCACACCTACTTCTGTTTAATAATTTCGCAATTTTATCAATACTGTACTTTTCGGAGCGCAACAGAACAATACGATCGACCTCACTCTTATCTAACTGCTTTAGCCGACCCATTATTTATTTTGCATTTTAATAAATGTACTTATACTGTAAGAAAATCACAAGATTCAACGTCTGAATACGTTCGCAGTTGAACACTTAATGGTACAAGTCATATGAGTGGAAAATGAACCAAATGTCTTATACTTTCGTCGAAGCAATGTCAGTCCGTGTTTACACATCTTTCTCTAATTTTGGTATGGTATGCGATACAATCCTAAGATTTTGCGTGTTTACTTTGGAGATAGTATGTAGTATTCAGGATTTAACAGAGTGTACACTTTCCACCTTTAAATATAAGAAATTTAAAAATATGTTAAGTGTCTTATTATTTTGTCGAGGACTGTATCATGCTAAAACCGCCTTCTTCACGTCGCGAGTCGCTTGTCGCTTCAAACATCTCCAATCCATAGTATATATGTATATCAGTGGATGATATATCACAGTGATATACATATGTGGGTGGTATATCACTGTAACCTAGTGCTTCCACGTTATAATGTAAACGGGTTGCAAGACTCTCCTCCTTTTCCCCTTCCACTATCCTATTCTACAACCACGAGCACACTCCAACGTAGACTGATCGCGCAACGTGGAGAGGGGTTATCCGTATTCCCCTCAATTTTCTCGATCCGGCAGCAATGCTCTACCCTAAGAGTTCTCCCACTACTGCAGCTCCTCGCTACATGCAACTCCCACCACTGACCACGAGAAACGGAGGAACGGAGCAGTGGCTACTCAGCTCGTCATTCTGATCTTGACCGTGAACACACAAAGTGAGTACTCACCAAACCGCTCTCCGTTATAATTCCAATCCAAAATATCTAGACTACAGTTTTCTTCGTTTTTCATTATTTTTCTATGGGACTTTCACCATCATATTCGTGACATTATTTAGATTTATTTATCTCCTTTTATAATCTTTTTAGCCTCCAGTGTATATTATTACTAGCCAGATATTTTGGACATTCATCGAGTCTGTGATAGTGTTTTAATTCATTTGTTTTTTTTTTCCAATGTAGATGGAGAAATTAGGACCGCTAACAAGATTGTTGTCCCCATCACAACCCCTTCCGCCAGTGGGAGTGTCGGCGGCAGCGGACGCAGCACGATGGAAAACGGCGGTCCTCGAAGTGGCCCGAGAGGACGATGGCAACTTTAAGTCCCTGATAGCGGCCGAAGAGGAGCATGTCCGCGAACTCGCGGTCCGGACCGCGGCCCTGGTCAAGGCCGAAGAGGAAGCCCGCGAGTCCGCGGCCCGGCTAGAGGCCCAAATGAAGGAGTTCCACGATTTCATGACCCTACGGATTGCGGCAAAAGAGAAGGAGAACCGCGAATTCGCGGCCCGACGAGCATCCCTGACAGCGGCCCCAGCCAAAATCGGCCACGTTCCACCACTGCCCACCTCGGCAGCATACGCGCGATTGGTGAGTAACGAAAATTATAGTAATTGTGCATAAAAGGTTACATCTCGCCGAATTTCAATGCAATTAAATATGTTGTAAAACTCACAAGGGAACATATTTAGTTGATACAAGCCGATTTTGATGAAACTTGTGTGAGATATAGTTCTCCGAAAAATATTTTACTCGTGTTTGTTTTTATCGGCAACCATCTATTCTGAAGGGGTGAAAACAGCCCTCAAAGTTGCGGATGAAAACCATATTTTTTGAGATATCTCGGCAGCCAGTGGTCGAAAAAGTTCGATTTTTTTTTTAATTTTGTGTTTTTTAATGGCAAATGTAGTCGCACAAAAAGATTTTAACAAACATTTTTTGTTTAAACAATATATTAAAAATTTGATGTTTTTTTGCAGTTTTTCGTATTTATTGTTAGTTAATTTTAATGTCACTTTGTGTGTGTGATCTTCGATCCAAAATAGGGGGTACGTGTTTCAGGATTTTTTTTTTGCCATTTCACAATAATTATGCATAATGAAAGATAGTCCTGCACCTGGCGTGCGGAGGAAGGAATTCTGGCGGTAATTATTTAGAAGTTGGGCTTGAACTATATCTCACACAAGTGAATATGTTCCCTTGTCAGTACAGTAATGTCTCTATTAGAGCAACAGCCTCGGGGGGATTTGGTTGCAGAAACTATACGCAGACACTATTTTTTTATTTACAAAGAGCAAGCCGAACATAGAGAAGGATGGCGCGTGTAAATAGAGACCACGCGCGGGTCTTTGAACTGTGCAGGTGACTGCAACTGTCCGCATCTTTCTTTTCTATGCGCTATCCTTTCTTGGGCCCAAAGGGTTTCTAGTAGTTCACATCGATATACTGAGTCAAGATAAAATTACACAGTTAGGGGGAGGGATAACTTTGTTGCAACAATCGTGCGCAGCATTGTTGCTCTAATCGAGACATTACTGTATTCTGAACAACATCGGTGAGGTGCACCGAAATCACATATGTATGTTCCAACCTGGGACTGAAACGGTTCTAAAAGTAACTGTTTCAAACTG
The DNA here is from genome assembly GCA_916610235.2 of Lasioglossum morio. NCBI lineage: Eukaryota > Metazoa > Arthropoda > Insecta > Hymenoptera > Halictidae > Lasioglossum > Lasioglossum morio. Next base: position 5,533,433 of record OU744328.1, on the reverse strand, counting down.
TTGTATATCTAAATGATGTTATATTATAACTGTTACGCGAATATCGGTTCTGGCTTGTATACAGTGAGTCGCGAAAGTATTCGAACGCTTTGAAATGAAAAGTTTCACGCAAAAAAATATGAGTCTTATTACGAATTGCAAAACATTTTTATTTTTATAGTAATGTACAAGTATCATGATTATACATGTTAAATTTAAAGTGTCTTTGATAACATAAACAATACTTATAAAACATTTCTTAGTTAGTAACATAGGTTAAATGAACGCCACAAAAGTATTCGAAGGACTAAATAACAGTATACATTTAAACAAATTACAGTGTTTTAATATTTTGTTGAACCACCGTGAGCACTTATTACGTCTTGCAAACGTCGTTGCATGCTGTCTATCACAGTAATATCTTTATTTATACTGTTCCAAACTTTAAAAATTTTGGTTTTCAACACTACTTCGGAATTAGTATTATATTTGCTAAGTTGTCTGCCGATTTCTGCATATAAATGCTCTATCGGGTTGATGTCTGAACTTGTGGGGGTGTTTCTAAAACGTGGGCTACATTGTATATAATCCATTGTTTAACGATATGTGCAGTACGTTTCGGTTCATTGTCCTGTTGAAAATGAATATTCTCTACCACCTCTAATTTTTCCGCACTGCGTTTCAAATTATCTTTTAATATTTGGAGATATTTACATCTATCTAATATTCCTTTGATAATAACGAGGTTGATTGCTGTACACCCCCACACCATTATCGATTCACCCCCATGCTTCACGGTTGAACATAGGTTTTTAAGATCCATTTCTCTACTTGCTAATCTTCAAATTTTGTGACATCCATCTGGCCCAAATATGTTAAATTTGCTTTCGTCAGAGAATATTACGCGTTTACAAATATCTTTGTCTTTATTGACAATTTTTTAGCGAAATTTAGTGTCTTCTGCTTATTAAGTTTGCTAATAAACGGCTTCTTTCGAGGAATGAGACCATGAAAATCATTTTCACGAAGGATTTTTTGACATTGGTCAGGATGCACTTGTTTTTTTAAAACAATTGGCGACTAGTGTGGCAAGTTTTGGACCAGAAATTGTAGGGTCTTTTTTTTATTTCACGCACAATTGTATTTTCTGTCATCTTCTTAATTTCTTGGGCCCGCCAGAACATACTTTATCCTGGAGGATTTCAGTGGTTTTTAACTTTTTCACTATGCAATAACCGGTAGATTTACTTCTTTCTAATAATTGGGCTATTTCACTATAGCTTTTGCCTCCATTTAGCCATTTAATTGTCAATTTCCTATCAGTGATGCTTGTTTCTGATTTTTTTGTGTTCATTATTAATATAATTTTTACAATCTTATTAATACTCGCAGCACTGAACGCGGAAAGTGTATAATGCCAACTGAGAAAGCCAATGTTTACAGTTTGTCATATTCAAGGTTTTTTTCTATATTACAAGTTTCAGCGTTCGAATACTTTTGTGGCGGTCATTTAGCCGATTTCTCTAAGAAATGTTTTATAAGTATTGTTTATGGTGTCGAAGACACTTTAAATTTAACATGTATAAATATGATACTTATATGTTACTATAGGATTAAAAGTATTTTATAATTCGTAACGTGACTTATATTTTTTAAGCGTGAAACTTTTCATTTCAGAATGTTTGAATCCTTTCGTGACTCATTGTATATCGATTACGGTAACGATTTTGGAAAACCGATATTATTTCAGTTCTATAATTGTCATTTTTCGGTTCTGTATTGTGTATTGTGTTCAGTCTTATATATTCATTATTGAAGTAGTTCTTTATTGTTATTCACAATTTAAACAATTTGTAAATGAATAATTTTTTATAATTTGTCTGTACATGCAGTATTTGAATTATCATCTCAATTACAATTTATTATTGAAATAATTATTTAAAGAAATAAATTTTCATAATGTATAGAAATTTGTTTTTACATTCATTGTCATTTCCATAATAATGTTTATTTAAGTAGTGAATGTAGAAACAAATGATAAAAATGTATATAAAAATTGTTCAAATTATAAATAATAATAAATAACTTCTTAAATAATAATTATATAAGACCAAACACAATACAGAATACAGAACCGCAACCGGAACCGAAATTCAGAAGCGAAAAATAACAGTTATATGTATATAGAACCGAAATAATATCGGTTCTCCAGAACAGATAATCTCGTATCAGTTACATCGTTTTGATTCTTTGTAACTGTTTCTAGAACTGGAACCGATATCACAACAGTTCAATCCCTGATCCCAACTAAACCTCCTATGTTATTTTTATTATCATTAATTTTTTTTTTATATGTTGCAGCACAAAACGAGAAAAATAGGAAAACAAAGATACTGGTGGCGTGAACGAGTTAGCCCAGGAAAACAGTGTTTATTCAGCTAAATAAAAAGACATAAATTATAAAATTTTAATTACCCACGCTTCCCATTTCGTTCCCTTGCTATTCCTCTGCGCGCGTACAAACAACATGTATTTAAATATATTATTATTATTAAATAAATCAATTTTTATAATAATGTATAAGCCACTTATTCAATAAACCTATGAAATATCTTATTTTTATATTTGAATTTTGATTTAAATGCGCTACGAATTTTACAATATACAGGGTGTTTCGTCTAAAACAGGCTACCTGAATAACGCGGCTGTATTGCTGTTAGGAAGAAATAAATCAGATGGAACTTGCATGGTTTCGAGGCGGCAGTAATCTGATGTTAGTAGCTTTTTTGTAGGTGGACGCGTAAAAGACATATGAAGGTCAACTTTATTTTTTTTTAATGAAATGAGTATTTTTTAATACATCAATCGATGCAGCTGGACATTCGCTATAAAAAAAAGTACTAACCTATGTATGTCGATAAGTTAGTAGTTCAGGAGATATTTCAATTTAAATAACTCAAAAATACCATTGCAATCGTACTAAGACGTCAGCGTTTACTTACTAGTGTAACGTCTTAGTATTTTGTGCTCCAAGCGCGGAGCCCCCAGAACCATTCGGGGTCCTAAGAAGTCGATTAGTGCGTTTACCACCTATAATCCGCCCCTATATTTAATAGAAACGCCTAAAAAATCAAATAAGAACGCAGTCAGTTTTGAAAGAGGATTCCGCTGTTTAATTAATTAGTTCTGAGAATATACAGTAGGTAACGAAAGTATACGAACATCCTTTAAAACAAAATTACTTTTTTATAATTGTGCCAAATGACCTGATTTCTTATAATCAATTAGAAGCATTGGTTTACGAAATGATATGAAAAAAGATTTACCAAAATTTATAATTTACATATGCTCTATATGATATCGGTGCTACAGGTTCGATCACAAATACAAAAATTAGCAATTTTGCAGAATCATAATTTCGAAGTTTCGGTTTTGTTTTGAACCATTTTTATGAAAAGTCCGCGTCTGTGAAAATTAAAGTAATAAAATTTGTTATTCATTAAACTGACTATTTAATAGTTATGAAAATTAGGCGTTTATACATACATGCTAATTGTGAAAAAAAACCAGAATGAAATCAAATTCAATGTAATGTTACTAGTCACTAAGCCGGTTGGAACTGTACTAAACTGTTACTGTTGTGGCAAAGTCAACACGAAAAACAAAAGAATATCGGAAATATATCTAGCCAATCGTATATACAAAATTTACGATCGTTAAAAATAGAGAATACTTATAATTTACCCTTGGTACGGTGGAACCAGAAAATTTGTTGACTTTTAATAAAAGGAAAAGACAACATTTTCACATTCTGAAGGAAACTAATATGTAGCCCTAGCTTATCAGAAAAGTTCAATTCGTATAGTACAATATTAAAAAAGTTATCGTCATTTCTAGAACGTCCGAATATTAATTCGTTTCACTGTATGTTAGACAAAACCTGTAGATCTGGACAGGCTGCGTCTTTTATGTCCTGTTACTTTTGTTCCTAAAATAAACCGTACAATTTAGAGGGCTTTCCAAAACGTAGCTCTCTCTCTCTACAAGACCCTTGTTTACCCTTGTTAAAGTGGAACCAGAAAATTTTTTGACTTTTAATAAAAGAAGCAAGAAAGGGCCTCGCTTCACACCTCGAGTGCTTGTCCAGCGTTACAACCCCTACATCTGTAAGCCATTTGCAAGGTCATCAAAGCTTGGACTGAACGGTCCCGTCGCTCGCTATGCTGCATACGAGGCTTTACAACAGGTCGTTGCTATTGAATTGGAAGTCGGGGCATACTTTTCAAATGTGCAATAATAAAGTAATTTTTAACTTTCTCAATTCGGTAAAACGTTAATCCGGATGATCTAAAAAACCAGCTCGCCCTGGTTGCAGACCATTAACAGTGAATTACTTTATTGCAAACATTGTATAGTAAAGCCGAAACAGATTTTTTTCAGGGGAGAGGGCCTTGTAAAGTGAAACACGTGCATATCCAAGGTCCTAGTCTTCGAGTAATAAACCGATAAAGCATAAGAGCGTCAGGTCACCTCTAGTACCTGGCCGTGCTCGTTAATGAGCTCCCGAAGCCTCCAGGAAAAATGAGCTTGTAATACAAGCATGTCAAACGCATGGTCCGTCGACATGTAATATGCGGTCCGACCAAAAACATTGAAACTGTTGATGACAATTTATAGATTTTACACTCCAAATTCACCCTTTTGCAAGTGAATTTCGCTTCTCTGTAAATCAATTTCACCCTTTTGCAAATCAGTTTCACCCTTCTGCAAACTAATTTCACCCTTTGGCAAATCAAATTCAACCTCAACGAAAAAATTATTTTAACAAAAGGTTGGTAATATTTAAACGTGTGATACTTTATAAATATTTTATATTGTATTTAGAAGTGTATGTATAGAATAGAATAATATAAGATAACGTATACATAGGTACAATCAATACTACTCTTAACTCGATTCTTCAGATAACAAACATGACTGGATACAAAATATATAGAACGCTTCTTGCCAATTAGTTCTGTGATTCGATCCTTAATTCTGAGATTATTTGTTATTCTTTGGAGACAAGAGGAGCGTTTGGGTCCGCTCGCATTAGTGCGGCTTACTGACGTCTGATTTTTCTTTTCTATGCACTGTAATTTTTTTCTATAGCAGCAGGGACTTCTGGATATTAAATGTTAATGTATAAACGGCAATAAATAATTTTTTAAGAAGTTTATCCCAAGCAAAATAGTCGTAATTTAAATTTTTTCAACCTGTGGGCTCGAGGAGGGTTTTCAGGTTTTCTCCTGGCTGTACGATTATTATATCCAGAAATTCTTATAACATTTGGCATAGTCTCTGACACTACTTTTACATTATGGTCATTTCCTATCGTACTGGCCAATTTTGGTACACTCGTTTGTGGGTCACAACGAATAGTTCGTAGAATTGCATGTTTATGATTACATAGTATCTAATTTTTGTGGTTGACCTGTACGTTGTACATTTTCAATAGATTTAGTTTTTGCTTATTTCTCACGAATATATTGTACTGAAGAATACGTCTTTTTTACTATTTCACCTATTTTTCCAATGGTTAATCCATCTTCTCTTGAATTCATAATTAAATCTCGATCGCAAGTGGTATTTCCATTTCGGACACAGGCGGATTAAACCAGCGCGGAGCCTGTAGCAAATGTTACCAGCAGGCCCTAGGTTTTTTGTGATAATAAAATAAAACAAAACTTTTACAAAACAGAAGGGCCTCCAGAAACGAGGGAGCCCATAGCATTTGCTACTTCTGCTATATACAGTGACTCCCACTAATATTCGGACACTCTTAAAAAAACGATGACTTTTTTAATATTGTACTATACGATTTGAACTTTTTTTGGGAAGCTAGAGCAATTAGTTTACTACAGGATGTGAAAAAATTTTTTGTCAGAATTTGCAATGAATCGGAATTGTAGAAAAAATAACTTCCCTATAAATCGGGAAGTTAATATTAAAAGTTACATTTTACAACTTTTTTATGTGGGCCTGTATTGAAAATTTAAAAACTACGTTTTGTAGATCTGTGTCAATTAAACATATTCTGAAAATTTCGTCAAAATCGGGCGACGTTGCAATGAACTACAAACGTTTAAAGATATTAAAAATTGCAGATTTTCACGATTTTCGGCCTATAACTGCAGTAAATCTAAGGATTCTTACATCTTTCAATGCCTGTCGTTTTTTTCCACATCAACCGATTTCGTTGAAACTTTCGCAGTGCATATAATTGACACAGATCTACAAAACGTAGTTTTTAAATTTTCAATATAGGCCCGTATACAAAAGTTGTAAAATGCATCTTTTAGTATTTTTACTACAATTCCGATCAATTGCAATTTTTGACCAAATTTATTTTCATATCCTGTAGCAAACTAATGACTCTAGTTTCCTAAAAATGTTCAAATCGTATAGTACAATAATAAGAAAAGTTATCGTTTATTTAAAAGTGTTCGAATATTAGTGGGAGTCACTGTAGCTAATTCGGCCCTGGCTTTACAAGACTTTTGATCATTTTCTGCTTAAAAATCCACAGAATCGTACATCTTTCGATGCGTGTCGTTTCTACTTGCGTCAACCGATGTCAATGAAATTTTCTGCAAAACATATATGTTAAGAGCACAAATAGAAAAGTATTAAAAAATGCCTTGTTTATTTTATGCATGTAACCTTGTAAATTATAATTTTTGGAAATTCTTGTTTGCAGATCATTTAGTAAACCAATGCTTCTAATTGCTTACAAAACATCAGGTCGTTTGCTACAATTATAAAAAAGTCATTCTGTTTTCAAAGACGTTCGAATACTTTCATTGCTCAATGTATGTTATTTTGTATGTGTCACAGAGCAATGTTAATACGAAAAAGTGCGTTTCTTTTTTATTTCGAGTCTGCTTTTTTCTATCACGGCCCTCGAATTAATTTATAATAATAAATGGGGCCCTTGGTAGTAAATGTTAACATATATAAAGTTGACATGCCTGGTGTAGTGGGTGGCGACTGTTCCATGAGAGACGGCACTGTCCAAAGACAACTCTATTGGCTACTCGCGGCCCCCCTCTCCTACCTTCACATTTTCTATATAAGCGCCGGCAATTGACGGGATTCGGCATTCGTTTATTATGTACGACGACTCTGGTTACGAGAGTAGAACAAGTGACACTTCAGAAATCGAAGGATCGTGCAAATCTGGTGAGTTATTACATTTTGTGCACAATTACCGATAAAATTAACACTTTGCAGTCGGAACTATTTTAACTTGAGCTTTGAATATTTCTTTCGACATAGAATAATTTCATTCTATTATAATTCTTTTCATTTTATAGAAATTGATTACATACCAATATATTCAATAATGAAAACAATATTGTGAATAATGGTACAGCATCTGTGCGATTGAGACGCGGTGCGGTTGAGATTCAGTGCGATTGAGACGCGGTGCGGTTGAGATTCAGTGCGATTGAGATTCAGTGCGATTGAGATTCGGTACGATTGAGATTCGGTACGATTGAGATTCGGTACGATTGAGATTCGGTACGATTGAGATTCGGTACGATTGAGATTCGGTACGATTGAGATTCGGTACGATTGAGATTCGGTACGATTGATATTCGGTGCGATTGAGACGCGGTGCGATTGAGACGCGGTGCGATTCAGATTCAGTACGATTGAGACGCGGTGCGATTCAGATTCTATTCGGTTGAGAGGCGGTGCGAGTGAGATTCTGTTCGGTTGAGAGGCGGTGCGAGTGAGATTCTGTTCGGTTGAGACGCGGTGCGATTGATATTCGGTGTGATTGAAATTCGGTGTGATTGAGACGCGGTGCGATTCAGATTCAGTACGATTGAGATTCGGTGCGAGTGAGATTATGTTCGGTTGAGACGCGGTGCGATTGAGATTCGGTGCGAGTGAGATTATGTTCGGTTGAGACGCGGTGCGAGTGAGATTCTGTTCGGTTGAGACGCGATGCGATTGAGATTCGATGCGATTGAGATTCGATGCGATTGAGATTTGATGCGATTGAGATTCGATGCGATTGAGATTCGGTGAGTTTGGCGACGACCGAGCAACGCAGCGCGGCGATATGATTGAGATGTTTCGTTTGAAGGGATGAAATCAAAGGTATTTAAAGAGGTCTCAAAATGAGTTTCGTATGTGCTACCCTGATTTGAATTTTGAAGTAGAGCATTTACTACAGCGAATTTCGAGTGTACTAGCGTGGGTTTTTTTACCAACGGACATATTGGAAAATAAATACATTGTATGTAGATCGTCAATTCGAATGCCGATCGTCATTTCAACTGGCGACGCGTACTACATATGTATTGGGTTGGCAAGAATGTAATTTTGTTATTTTAAAGTGAAATAAAACCAAATTTCGCTTTGGTAATTGTTTATAAAGAGGTATTCCTCTTCGGTTTTGATAAACTTTAAATATGTTATAGATATTGACATTTTGAACAACTTTTTCCTTTTCCGTACGCACTTTAAAACACATTAAAATTGTACCAAACGACTTGACGTTTTGTAAACAATTCGAAGCATTCGTTTACTAAATGATGTGCAAAATAGAATTTTAAAAAATTACAATTTACAAGGTTGCATGCAAAAATGAAGAAGGCATTTTTTAAAACATTCATTTGGGGGCCCCATTTCGCCTCTGTTGCAACTATCTTAATCCTACTTTTCAATTTGAATTTCAATATCCTACGAACTTTCATTCCTATCCAATATTATATAATAATGTGTATGTTGTTTTGTATGTGTCCCATAGGAAACCTGGAAATTACTAATTACTCGGCGGCGATAGCAATGACGACCATGATGGCGCAAACGACAACGACCATAGTGGCGCCAAGGGATGCCGCTAACGTGACGTTAACTGCGCAAGAGGAAGAGCAGTTGATTTTGTCTAAGATTCGAGAATTGGTGAGTTACTGAAACTAAATATGTTTATACTAAATAATTAAAAATCTGTTATTTTTAGTCTGTTTTATTAATTTGCTTTTTATATGTTACAGAACAATCTTAAACGCGAATATATCCGCTTACTTCGTTCGCGGCGAAGTCGCAGCAGACGATACAGACGAGGGAACCGATGGGGCCAAAGAGACGAAGACAACGAATGGGACGAAGACGACGAATGGGACGAAGACGACGAAGGGGACGAAGACGACGAATGGTACGAAGACGACGAATGGAACCAAGGGAACCGATGGGATCATAGGAATCGATGGGACCGAGGGAACCGACGGGATCGTAGGAATCGATGGGACCGAAGGAACCGTGGCATGAATGTATATAGACGTGGACTCGTTCAAATATTTCATTTTCGTTGAAGTAATCTGAAAAAATAAAATTATATCTGTTTTATATTTCTTTATTTATTTGAATTCTCTGCGTTCTCCAAAATAATTATATTTATTTATTTGTATTTCCCTCAAAATGCTCCTCGCTCTACCAACTGTGGCTGAATTTACGTGGATGCGTGACGTCTCCTCTATCGTGCAGAAAATCGTAAAAGAGAAATCTTGACGAAGAAGAAAGCGTATGGCTAAAAGATCTCTGTATCATTTCTATCTTGCGGCAAGTGTCCCGAAGTACCTACGTTGTGTTCCATTATAATTCAGAGAAATTTTAGTTTTGATAACTTCCTATCGAATAAGTTTGGGGTATAAGTATGTAGTACTTACTTTCATGTAGAGCACAAGAAACTGCATCGGTTGGTGCAGTCAAAAACATAGGCTTCTATTTAAACAAAGAGTGCAGTTGCATTTCTCTGATGTACTTTTCACAAAAGTACATAAAATTAGTTGCGTATTATGCACCGTCTGATACCATTCAACTTTTTCTTATTGTAACATCTTCTATTCTCAGCAGTGTTCCGATTGAAGCCACAGTTTTTCGCGCATACGCGGCAATTTCAGTCTCAGTAACGTAACCTTTTCGATGAAATCGGGTAGCTTGAGCACCCGCAGACTCTTAAAAAATTATTAGTGTATATTCCAATTGCGGAGGACATGTATATGTTCTTACTATTCTTTTTGTTAAACAAAATAAGTTTTGAGGAAATACATAGACTTCGTACGATTCACATAAAAAAATTCACAGTAAAATTTAACTTTTTCAAAGTATAATCGACAAAATGAGTTAGCCATACATACAATGATAAGAATAAAATAAAAATGAACGAGTGATAAAATAAAATATGTATTACACAGCAATTCTAACGCTTCCGTAGTCCCAATGTTCACACCTGACGTCACATATGGTACATAGTAAAATGTATGAGCGTTCTAGCCGAATACATATTTCGGTTAGAGACGGAAATGCGCGTTGAGCAAGGCACCCCCATTCCATTGTGATTCAATCGGCTGCGAATTCATACCTACGTCACCACAATCCTTCTGGGGTCCTTTTTCTCATCTGAACATGATACAAGTCGAAAGCTCGGGAGCAATTGGTGGTTCAATAAATATATATACGCAGATAGACTTTGTTATTACATTGTCTTTATTTATTCATTGCAGATTCATACATAAAATGTTTGTATCATTCGTGTACATAACTTATATTCTAATAAGCTCAGAGAGACTCGGCACACCCGTCAGACTTTTAGTGTAATACTGCAGTGCAGGAGGTACATACATATTATTACGGGTCTGCCGATACACTTGTTGTATAGAATCGATAATCGGTGATATATTTAAGTTGGTTACAGCGTTGTTATGAAAACGGCGCTGGAACGAAAGAGAGTCTGAAGACAGACGTGGTTGAGGACGGACGTCCTTTTCGATTAAAGACGATAAAGAGAAAGAGATAAGTCTCCTTCCTCCGACGACTAAAAGGCTATTGTTGTTTGAAGAGTGTTTATTTATTTAGAGAGAGCGATACTTCCTTATAATATATTAAATGATCATCAATTCACTGCTATACTGCTATACCTCGATGGTGCTGCGAAAGCAGATTGATAAATCTGCTAGCACCATTGCTGCAAATGCTCCAGACACTATATGTATGTATGTTTTGTTGTCGATCCTCTTCACGACTTCGTGCGGACTGGTGTAAGGTGGGTCCAGAGGTTTCCAAATGGAGTTTACCTTCTTGAAAACATGGGAACAAGTGCTTAATTCCTTATGTACGAAGGAACGAACATTTCTGTGCCTGGACACAGGAACAGGCCTGATCTCCCTCATGAACTCAGAGACAAAAAGAGGAGGCTCCAAGAGGATGTCACTCTGGATGAAGAATTCCACAGAAATTCGAAGGTTGCACCAGAAGAGCATCTCAGCTGGTGACACCTGTAGATACTCCTTGAAAGCGTTACGTAAACCAAGCAACACATTAAGACAGCTTTTAGAGTGGTGAAACCTTTCCACCATGCCATTGGACTGAGGATGGTATGGAGTGGTGTGAGTTCGCTCCGAGCCAAGCAGATGAATCAGTGCAGCGAAAAGGGCTGATTCGAATTGGACCATAGGTCGATAGAATATCGCAAACTAATAACTGCATTTATGGGCACAGATAAATGTGGTTGTTTACATTTATGAGGAGCGGAAATGGGTCTGCTTACGTTCAAAACAGTCCTTAATAAGAGATTACAAATAAGATTACTTAAATAATAAGAAATAAGAGTACTTCACTGTAGTACAGAAATGATTATTCAACTCAGAGTTGAATACAGAGAATTGTAATATATAATATTTCATTTTACAAAACGCTTTACTAGATAGTACATAGAAAAGTATACCATTTTACTCGAAAAAACGGAGCTGACCTAGGTATAGGAATAATAGAAGCTGCACGAAGTCTAAATAAAATCAATTCCAGTTTCTTATAAGGCTAGGTAGGTTTAGTGTTAACATGGGATTATACCACCCTCGAAACCACAAGTTTCGTCGGACACATTTTTTCTATAAACAATGGCAACCAAGTTATTCTGGTGGCCTGTTTTAGGTGCCTCACCCTTGTATACTACCAGTAAATGTAACATTCGATTTTGTGTATTAGTACACAGAAAATTGAAATATCATTCATAGTCAACAAAATGAAGAAAATAAAAGTTTAAGAATTTGATTTACTGTAAAATCGCTAGTAATAAAACGATAAAGTTATATTGAATTATTTTCATTATTATAAGCTAACCATAAAGCATAATTCTTATTGGTACTTGTATAGATATACAAGTCCATATTATTTAGCAATACTAATTGTCTATAACAAAAGATATTAAAATGCAATGTAACCCTTTCTGGTCGAAGTCTGGGATCTAGTAGCAAAATACCCTGTATTTGAAACACTACGACTGGTAAAGTATAATTTTTCATTAAAATAAAAGGCAGTATATGACTTACATATATTTTTATTAATATGTAATATTATAAAAATTTAATTATGTGTTACTTAATGATGAGCAGCTGCTTTCCTCATCTGGACAAGGATGTTTCCAAGTTCCTCACGTTTCCTCTTGGCTCTAATGTGTGTGCCCAGCTGTGAAATCAAATATAAGAATGTATTAAACATGTTCTTTGTCTACATTAAATTTCACTATTGAAATTTCTTTATGAACTTACCCTCCTCTTCAGGAATTTCAATGCACGCTTGTCCTTAGAAACTTTCAACAATTCCATAGCACGTTTCTCGTACGGAGCATGACCGGTTACTTCACGAATTAAATCTCTGACAAACTTACTGTGTTTGGTTTGTCTCTAAAACGATAAAATTGGAGAAACTTATTATATTTTTCATTATTTCTCAGAATGATATTAGAATTCGAGAAAGAGAAATACAAATAAACAAAAAGTAAAATGAAATTCTTTTAGATACAACAAATCGAATATTGTAAACAGAAATCATGAACTACATGTAATCATTATAAATTTTTAATATTCTTACGAAGAGAGTAGATGCAATATATAATGAAAAGACAAGTAATTTGTAAAATACTGACCCCCTTAAATCTGGCTGGCAAGACACACACAGTCTTTTTCTTTTCGTTAGCATTTTTCGCCACACGAATTTTTGTGGTCTTGTGACCTTTGTTGAGACCAACAGCTAATTCGTACCTTGGTGCCATCCTGGAAAAATAACACTGAAAGGTTTAGAGGTTAGAACACAAAAATGCACCGAATCATAAAAACTTCATATTGCATGACAATATTATATATTTTACGTAGCAATGGCATGTAAGAGTATGCGTCACTATGAAGATTTTATTATTTCGTGAAGATCACAAGAATATTTATCGATATAATTTGACACAAACCTTCACGGCTCGAATACACGTACAGAAGGAAATACAATCTTATTTTCAATAGAAATCTGTCGCTCGCACTTCATGCGCGTGCGCCACAAACCAACGTGTCTGATTTACAAAGTATGCGACAAATTTCGTATAATTCTCGTGTATAATTACCAATAATATGATTTAGATCCTAATAAAATTTAATGAAACTGTTATAAAATTATAACTATTAAAAGGCAATCTCAAAGCTACTAATTATTCAGCCGAGCACTGATTGGTCCGTGTTTTTTGTTACTGCAAATGATCTTGTGAATCGCCCCTTTCAACTTCAGTGGATTTCGTGATGAAGAAAAATTTCCTAGCTGCTTTGTGTAAAAGATATTTGTAGACTTTGATATTAGTAATTAGATAAAATAGAATTATAAAATTATAATTCAAGTATTATTAAACGTAGTACGACTGTAATTTATTTTGTTCGTAGAATTCAGTAGAATTTGAACTTTCATATTTCGTACTTGTCGGTGGTCAGATTGCGTTACGATATTCAAATCTCATAACTTCATGGTTATGGTTCATAATTGCTGCGGTGTCAGTTTTTTTTAAGCAAATTTTTAACTTATATTGCAAAGCGGCATGTTTATAGTATATACTGTTCTATCACTTTTCTCAAAAGTGTCCGTTTTATAACGGCTATTCCTGCTGACAAAAAATCATGTCCACTATGAAAAGCATTTCGAATAACTTAACCAAATGGGACCTGTCAGAGGATCCACTGGCACCGTTAACCGAACATCAAAGGGATTGTTTATTAAGTTTAGAAGAAGAATTCTCTTCCACGGTTACGCTGGACAGCGATGAAGTAAATGACACTTCAAACGCAAGCGAAAAAGATAAGAAGTCAGTGGAGATAGAACGGTATCAGGACCTTTTAGAACATTATAGTTCGTTAGAGAAAGAATGCATGGATAAAAAAGATATAAAGTACATGTTGTATCTTAACGAACTTCAAAATCGACGACACGAGTGCCATGAACTTTGCCTCCAGATTGAAGAGGCGATGGAAGACTTCACAACATTGTATAAACAATATTCAGAGGTCTCCGATAAAACAACTTCCCTCTATAATGCCAGTGAACAACTCGACTCTGATCAGAGGAAATTAAATTCTACTATAGAGAACATCGCTGAGTACGTGAAATACTTCAAAGATATCGATATGATGATGGAGAAATTAGAGGCGCCGACGTTATCGGTGAACAGCGAGATGTTCTTCAATATACTGGATAAAATAGATATAAATATTGACTTTGTGCAAAGCAATCCGTCATTTAAGGAGAGTAACACATACTTGATTAAGTATAAACATTGTCAGTCCAAGGCGATATCTATGATACAAAATTATATATTTCATCTGTTTAGTAAAACTACAGAGAGCATCTTGAATTTGAGGGATAGCAACGACTCCCATGATAGCGCTGACGCAGCGTTAGCACTTTTCTATGGAAGATTTCAAACGATCTTGTCGAAAGTTAGGCCTGTTATAGAACAGATAGAAGTAAAGTCGTACAAACGACAAGAATACGACAGTTTATTGACAGAGTGTCATCAGTATTATTGGAGCCAAAGAGGACTAGTATTAGGCTCTAGCGTACAGAAATCCCTAATGTCTGTAAAAGAAAAGTACAATGGCGATCATTGTAGCCTAGTACGGAATTCGTGTGCGCTATTATTACACGCGTCGATGGACGAATATAAATTATTTTACGAATTCTTCTCCAAGCCGTCCAGTGGATTAACAGCATACCTAGAAAGCTTGTGTACATCTTTGTACGACACGCTGAGACCATTTATTATTCATATCAATCATTTAGAAACGTTGGCTGAGATTTGTTGTATTCTGAGAATCGAAATGTTGGATGAGCATGTACAAAATAATTTTGAACCTTTGGACGGATTTGGAAATATTTGTTTGCAATTGTTGCACGACGTGCAGGAGAGACTTGTTTTTCGTGCGCACCTTTACTTACAATCCGATGTTTTGAACTACAATCCGTCGCCAGGTGATTTAGCATACCCGGAGAAATTAAAAATGATGGAGGACATAGCAGAATCGATACGAGAAGAAACACGGCAAACGAAAATGAAAAGGATATCGGTGTCGTCCAATGATGAGAATTTCATTGAACCTGTTTCTAGGAATCATATTATAATGGACTCTATTTATCAGAAAACACATATGGGCAATTCACCAGCAGATCTTCACGGGATGTGGTATCCCACAGTCCGTAGGACGTTAGTTTGCTTATCCAGATTATACAGATGCGTGGATAGATCTGTTTTCCAGTCTTTGAGTCAAGAAGCAATATCCCTTTGTGTTCAAAGTATAGAGAACGCGAGGCACGAAATTGAAAAACGAGCGTCAACGTTAGACGCAGAACTTTTTCAAATCAAACACTTGTTAATATTACGCGAACAAATTGCACCATTTCAAGTGGACTTCACTATAAAGGAGTACAGTCTAGACTTCTCTAAAGTTAAGACTGCAGCGTTTGGTTTACTGGAAAAAAGTTCTAGACTGTTTACACTGTCGAATAATGCATTGTTAGAGTTTTTATTAGAAGGAGCACCACAAATGAAGGAACAGCTAATAGACTCCAGGAAACATGTAGATAGTAGATTGAAATGTACTTGTCAACGCCTTATACAGCATGCAACATTTCTGTTGATAGATGTAATTATAAGATTGTTAGATAAAGAAAAGTTGTTCGCTAATACTAAGAGTTCAGATAAACCTCAGGAACATATTTTCGGAAGTCCACAAGAGCTTGCTGCAATAATCAGTTCGGTGTTAAGAGTAATTAAATCTAAATGTCCCGAAATTCAACAATCGATGCAATTATATCTGTCCAATAAGGAAACTGAGTTCATTCTGTTTAGACCAATAAAAAATAATGTATGTGCAGCATTTACACAATTATACCAGATATTGAGTAAATATTATAACGCGGAGGAGCTTCTTTTAATTGCTTGCCCACTACCAGAACAAATTTCTGTTATATTGAGCTCGTCGAGTCTTGTTCATGGTAAAGGCACACCAAATGTAAAGAAAACGTAGTCAACAT
The DNA here is from genome assembly GCA_916610235.2 of Lasioglossum morio. Lineage (NCBI taxonomy): Eukaryota > Metazoa > Arthropoda > Insecta > Hymenoptera > Halictidae > Lasioglossum > Lasioglossum morio. The sequence goes on along the minus strand of OU744328.1, from coordinate 5,517,059 downwards.
GAATAATCTAACTTTTCGTAATAATAGCTCAAGTGTTAATATATAATTATAATGTTAATATATAATGCAAATATCGTATTCTATTGTAATTACATAGAATTGTACATAATGATGTCACAATTTCATAGACCATTGTAATTTATGCTGTTCTGTGTTTCGAGAAAACACTATGCAATGTTTTATTTCTTTGTATTTTACGAACATGTAATTTCTATGTTATAAAGGTGTATATAACTAATGATATTAAATTACCTTAAACACAATAAAATTTGTACTACTCTGAAATTGGTATTTACTTTCTCAAATTAACTTCGTAAATGAAAACTGACTCAACATAAGCAAATTAATATGTATTAGCAAATATTTCCTTGAGTATTTATCATTGCCTTGAAAATCCACGGTGATCCTATAATAGGATTGCTATCGTTCCCGTGGAAAATTGTTTCAAAAGTCATACCGCGATTACATAAAATTACAGATAACATTTTAACAGACTAATCGCGATACAGTTTTCGCCAAGTTTTCACGACAAAGTCTATTCCTGTTTCGTTAGTAACTTAATTATTGCAATTTGTGTTGCAATATGATACCTGGAATAATTTTCTGTTTCAACTTTATTAATTCACGAAATAATTCTATTAAATCTAGAGACCTTGATGTACGATTTTTTTATATTATTCATACTCGGTATATATAGTTTTCCATTGATGGAATGGAAACCACGAAAATTTTTACTGCCATGATCGCTAAAACACTGTCAGCACTGTTACTCTTATAATGTCGTACATGCAGCGGCTGATTGTTAGTCGAGAAACGGAAACGCAAAACAGAATGGGAGCCAGATCTCTTATTAAGCGTGGGTATGATGATAAACGAATACAAGTCAAGTATAATGACTGTCATAAATTTTCCATTTCTTTCGAATCATGGTGAACGTTGAATACAGGAGTAAGACCTGATTTCAAAATGCCACAATGTAATTAATTCCTGATGTTGTCCGCTTCCACAACAGGATAAGTTCTATAAAACTGATAAACCGAAATTGATTAGAATTAATTTTTAAATTTATTACAGATTTCATCTCGTACAATAATCACATCAATTCGTGTAATTGCTAATTGTGCAGAGTATGACAAAATATTCAAAAATGTATAAAATCGTAATCTCATTAGAATGTTCCATGTTTCTTGCATATCTAAAAGTGTATGAATCAACACTTCTATCTTACGTTATACAGCGCGGACTACAGGATTTAAATAATTAGAAACTGGCGTGTATTCTTGCCGCCAATCATTCTCGCCGGATCCCAAAGGGAAAATCCTGTTAAATTCTTCCGTAATGTTGTTAACTGGTGGATGCAAATAGTCTCTCACATTGATGTACTTTGGCCCGCCAAAAGTATCCAAAACCGCGATCGTCGTTATTTTTAGTTTGGCAAAATAGAAGTGGTGATCTGAAATTGTTTAATACAATTGTAAAATAATTCGCATAGTATTATTATAAATTATATTATGTAGAAAATAAATGTTTACTCGGCGGCATGTTGACTAATTTCGGATGACGATTGAAGAATACCCGTTTGGCTACATCAAGTTCCGATGTATCATTCCTCAACTGTGAACAAAGCACAACCATTAAACAATGAAGAACTTTATTGACCGTATTACTGAAATAAATATCTTGCGGTTACTGACTGTTTTAATTTTCCCGCTCAGAAGTATTCTGGCGCAACGAGGATCCATCGGGTCCCATTGTTTCGATTTACAATAGTTTCCCTGGGCCAATGTCATCATCAGCGATGCTCGATTGTCTTTCTACGATTAGAAAATTATTATCAGATCGACACATATACTAATCTAAAGAAGGAAGAAATTTGATATAGGATCGATTAGAATTTATATCTGCTTTCTCATTGTACGTGACGAAAACAACGTTTAGACATCGATTAAAATAATGTTGGTTGATTTGTAACGATAGTCGCTATCTTATCCGAGGGAGGGTAACGCCAATTACGATCTGATGTTTTGAAAACGTATGAATTATGTGGATAGATTGCTACTTACCGCAAGATCTTGAGCAGTGAAGTCCAAGGGAGTGAGGTAAAGATATGGAATTCCCGATCCATTTCCTAATTCACCGTCGCTATACGAGACTAAGGTTACCGCAGGAAACGACTCGATTTCCTTACGCGTGCTTATGGTTGCCACGGACACCCAATCTGAGTAATAAAGTATGTATATGTACATAGATGGTTACAATTGTTAAGTTTGATTATCAAATTATAACACAAAGATTGGCATTCATGATGTCAACAATAAAGCGATAGAGATAACCGTTATCTTTTCATTGTTCCTCTTATTACTCATTTCAGGGAAAATTATTGTACTGTACGTTTATTATACAAACGTACATCATGTATGTTTGTGCGAGTGACGCTCAAGGAAATTGCAAATTAAATAATGCATGTCTGTCTATTTATATATACTGACATTGAAAATGATTTCTTCTATTCATTTGATCGTTATCCTGGAATATCCATCGTTTTTATCGATTTTAGAGGCGGGAATATTTAGGATCAAATGTCACTTATTATCAATTTTGCTAATAGAATTGTATAAATTGCTTTAAGATTTTAAAAATTAATTGCCAGAAAACAAGAAATTAGAGTTAATTTTTACCTGGATTGCAACAGACTGGAGTGAAATAAATATTTAATTTTTTGTTGAATATGTATAATAGATTGAAAATAATATAATAGCATATTTAACTTCTTAAAATTTTTTTACTGTTAGACATTAGACCTACTCATTTTTAATTTTGTATTGATTGTGGAGAGCAGGAATAATATAAAAATTGATTTCATCCCTTAACGACTTTGTTACGCTAAAAACAACATTACAGGATTTTTTAATTTTTTAAATCTTTTCCCGTTTTGTATTTCAGCCAACCAATTTCTTCATAAATGCATAAAGACCCAAGTCTATTTAATAGTTATAAGTGTGAACTAATCGAGTGTGTTGAACAGTCATTAGAACAGTCATTAGAATAGTTATTAGGATATTTCAGATATTCTATTTCAAAACAGTAGGCTATAGTAATCGCGAAGAAAAAATGAAAAATTTACATGGAAAAAAATTGATTATATTGAGAATTCATAAAAAGTAGTTTATAACAAGGTCTGAATTTTTCCAACCCTTTTCCAGTTGTAGCTGTATTAATACAGCTATTATAAATATAATAGTGGAAAAAGAAAACGACATGGAAACGATATCCCAATATATGAATTAAAGAATGAAATAAATTGTTATATATTCAACCATTTCAATGTTCATACGAAGTAAACGAAATTCGATAACCGAAAATACTGTTTATATTTTAAGTTATTATTTGTGTAAGAGTTACAACGAATTTTCGTTTAAATTTAAAACAAAAATGTCCCTGGCATGATAATATTGCTGAATATTAAACAATATTTTATTTCGAAACATAGGATGTGCGTAAGATGTGTCTTTGTACTTCAAGAATTTAATGTTTTGAATTCTCTTTCTTTCTTTCTGCATGATGTATGAAGTTAATACATATAAAATTATACATACATTATACCACGAACATATACTGAGGAAATTAAGTCACATATGTATATATGTATGCAACACGTGTATGACAATATGTAAAAGATTCTCTTGTGAAAAGCAACTTCTATACTATTTTTTTTCGTAATTCAGGCTAAATGCAATTTTCTAAAATTTTCATTACTAGACCGCGGATCGTTATGCAATTATGGCTTTCGAAAATGTACAAAATATACTAAGATATAAAATACGACAGAATTTCATACGATTTTCATTTGTCTCAGATCTACGAAGGCTATTACCGCGGAAAATAAGTTTTTATTTGATTCGAGTTTTTTAAAATTCGTCTACAATAATTGAAAATTGCATAAACATCCGCAGTCTATTCATTAGACGTATATGTATAGTAATAAATTAATCCATCTAGCTTGGCAGAAAAACTGAAGTCTTTAGCCCATTTATAAAACAAGTTATTCAAATTTAAAATGTGTGCCATTAATTATGAGACTGTCTATACATGCTGCTAAAGTCAATTATTGTATATAACTTGTATTTCGGGGTAATTATTTACATAGAAAAACTTGTTTAGATCACGGTGTGAAAGGGCGAATTTCAAAACATAACAATGAGTTTTTTATTCACGTCTATGTCGCAAATGATTTGAATGTATAAGTACTTTCGTAAAATGATAATTAAATGTAATTATAATCTAATTATAATGATAAGACCTGTATTGCCAACTTTTTTTTTATTGCCGTTTGTGTTATCTTTTCGATAAGTGCACATACTTATCGAGACGAATGGGAAAACACAATTAAAAAAAAGCAATGGAGGACGTTGTGCTCGAAATCGAAAATTTGGATTGTTGCCAAAGTGGTGCACACGAATCCAATATTAATTTTAGAGTACCGTGAAGTATATCAAATGTGTAGATAGCCTGTGTACTGTACGTTTCGGAAACATGTGCATATCTACATTTGCACGTACGTGGGCATTTATGCAATTCATGCACACTCTCCGATTTTCACATTTTAGAAATATCCATGAGTCACAACAGTCTCTTTTTATTTTCTACGTTATTTAATGAATTGTTTCAGATAGGTGGATGCATACGAGACTAATAACAATTCCGATGGTGAATTAATATTTAATATAATTGCGTTTTTCTTACCAGCTTGATTGACAATGTATCTTGCCATTAGAGCAGCCTGATCGACTGGTGGTGGGTTAGCGTTGGCTTGCTCGTTGTTTTCGTAAACTTTATCCACATTACGGTTTTCATAGTATGGTTTCTTGTATTTCTTTTCATGTGATCGAATTTCGCCAAGTTGTCTCGCTTTCTTCCACTCGAGGAATTCTTCGAACTCTTTCCATTGTTCTTGCTCGTCCAAAGTTTGCGGATACTTTTGCGCCTCGATCGCCAAGATCGCCAGAGCGAAGAGGATTGTGAATCGCAAAATCATGACTCCGGCTCGTGTTCAAGACTGTTCACTCCGCGGATAAATGCTCACTCGTTACGTCGAACAACCTCCCGTGTGGCGTCCCGAATTTGTTGCACTTGCGATCTGCTTTTGAATTTGGACGCTCCATCTCTTATATAGGCGCGTATCTGCGGGAAGTAATACAAAGACGGACAACGAGCTCCAATGACGATTGAGCTAGTCGACTTGAGGTCAATATATCGAACATCGAATTGGAATATGAGATATGCTTGGTAGGAATGAATGTTCTCTTATCATCGTCGAACCTAACCTAACATTTGCACACTGTCTTGCTATAGGATTGTAACACAATGTAAACATTTAGTTCCACATGAAATTTAACGATGTCATTATAGAATCTTTCGTAAAAGTTGTCGATGGACAATTGTACGACTTTGTAATGCGATGGTTCAGTATTTCTAAGTGCAGTCAAACCTCAATAACTCGAACCTCTATTCGAAAACGCACTGTATAAATGTCATAAATTTCTATGTAATAGTAATGTAACTCATCTCCAAACATTGAACTTTTCTTTCTTTAAAATTATTATAATCAGTAAATTATTAACTCTTATACAAACGAGATTTGAGTTATCGAGGTTGGACTGTATTTACAATAAACAATGAATTCAATGATCAAGTTCATTTTAAATAGTTGCAGGAATTACAACAGGACACACAAATTGCACAATTTCTCACGAAGTTTCAATAAACGCGGTAAAAGTTTATTCTATGCTCTGTTCAGTAAGGTTGGGTTATACCGAATCACGTTATACACTTTTTATGTTGTATCGATCTGTTGCATTATAAAAATATGTCGTGTTTGGTACATATCATTGTACTTTTACTAGGAACGAGAAATATTTTTTATTGTTTTCACTCATATTGAAAGTAATAGCACCTTGTGTACATCGAGAAGATTGTTCAACGATTTCGTTATGATTTTAATAGCATATCTAAGAGAATAATCTTTTATAATTCAACAAGTAATGAAGTGTGCGTCAATTATCAACCGTCTGATTTTCGACGTGAAGTTTTCGACTTCAATGGCAGAGTGCGCTGCACACATGTGAATGTGTACGATAGGTATGCATACAGTCAGGGGCAAATTTAAAGGGTAGACTCGTTTCCAGAATTGCAAGGGTACGGGATGTGCCTTCCCATTTCTCGATAATGTAAAGATGGGGGTTTCAATAGTCAAAAGCGCTAGATAAAAGATCAATCTAGGCCGCAATCACCCTCGAAAGTCCTATTTTTACGTTTACGTGGCGGAATTTGCATTATCGGCAGCATTCGGTAGCTGTCGCAGCTTTATGTTTCTGGATAATGCATATTGCGGTGTTGAATACTGCGGATCTTTATGCAAAATAGAAATGATTGTATAGCATTGATTGTGAAAAGCAAATTACGCCTAGTAAATGTCAAAATAGAACTTCTGAGGGCAATCGCAGCCTAGAGTGATCTTTTATCTGGTGCTTTTGACTACTGAAAAACCCCGTCTTCCATTATCGATTAAACAATCCTGGAAACGAGTGGACACCCTGCAAAAACAAATAATCTTTTTAATATCGGACCAAACCAAACAACTTGAGAGTTTTTTGAGATGCTGGAAGGATTAGTTTACTGGTCTGTTACAAAAATTATTACTACACTACTATTGTTAATTTATGAATAATATGCTTTATGATGTGTGCTATATAAACCAAACAAGGGTTACGGCATTAAAAAAAAAAAATAAATAAAATGCTTTACAATAGAGTGATGCATTTTAAATTAGGTAACCGGAATCGAGAGGCTCATAATCTGATGTTGCTAATTTTTTTATAGATGGACGGGTCAAGAAGATATGACGATCAACTCTGTTTTTTTTTTTAAGTGGAACGGAATGTATCTTATTTACACTTTCATAGTGTCTTTAAAAACGAATACAATTACCTATTATAAACATCACTCAAAGACAATCAAGATCAACTTGCAATAGAAAATAAATTGTATTAATAAATTGTGCAGTCTTCGAATACTTTTGTGTCTTGTATGGTAGTTGGCACACCGCTCTTGTAATTATTGATAAGGGTTACAGAACATAAATAAGTTTCGTAATATTCTGACACGTCTAGATTTCTATTCGTGGGGGAAATTAAAGGACGAAGAGTACAGCGGAAACCAATAATCAAAATGGACACTGAAAAGCATGCTTAAAAAAGAGCTCGCTCTGTAATAGATGCAAATGAAATTCATCAGACAGTGTCGTCAGTACTGTAACGTTTTAGACGACTATGTATCTATGGTCAAAGTCGTCATTTTCAATGCTTATACTAGCAGTCCGTACGTCAGTAACTTGTTACATGTAAATTGTCGATGTATTCGAAGAGTGCTTTAAGACAATTTATTTTCTATTGCAGTTGACCTTGAGTGACCTTGAATAACCTTCATAATTGGTCATTGTATTCGTCTTGAAGCACACTAACACCTTGACATCTCCACCTATTAAATAATTAGTAAGTTTGGCCTGACGTATTTTCTTCTATTTTCAAAATCAAGCGAGGTATTCGGGTGGCCTGTTTTAAATGCCTGATCCTGTATATTCAGATTAGACGTAACAGAACAACGCAGAGTAATAGAATGATTAATAATGTCCAACTTTGTCAAAGATTCAGGTGTATTGTTTTATTTTTTTACATTACATCATGGTCTTTTAAATGAAGAATAATGGGATGCGAACATCTATGGGTATACCTATGCACTTTGATTCGAGTTCGCTGTTCGCTCGAACAATGAAGTAGAAGAAGCAGATGTTATAATCAGTCTTGTAATCGTTACACCTGAACTCACTTTTTTATGTACATGTTTCTGAAGAACAATTTTGTAAGGCAAATGTCTGCACGCGCCGCGTTTCACGGTTTTTCGAATTCTCGTTGACTCGTGGAATTTTATTGATTTTTTTTGTTGTTGTTAATGTATTTATAGGCAGAACATTGCCATTTGGCAAACGCTGATTCTCACCTATTCGAAGTGCTTCGGAGTCTATTATTAGAAATTGTTGATATCGGTCCAAATCGCGCGATTAATCGAAATCGCCAAAAATAAAAATACAGTACACGAAGCGAATTGAAATGAGTCTTTCGTATATTTCGTCATTGAAAAATATCTTTTGATTTTTTATTATAGAATCTACCGATGTAAGAAGAGATGATTGTGTATCGATGATTAATCGAATAAACTGATCGTCTGCAACAAGCTGTCTAGGGTGAATTGCAGGAATCACAAAGTTGTCTTTTTATCAAGATGAAGATGTTATGCGTATATTTTAGTGTTTAAGTCACTGCCTTACAATGTCCTTTCAACGAAAATAAACTTCGTAGAAACTTCCGAAAAATTATGAATAGAAATATTCAACAGGTGGATCTTACAGCACATAAATTGTATTTACACGTGTACTCGTCAAAAAACAATTCATCAATTTACAACAAAACATAATAATCTCTTTGAAAGAACTCGCTATCTCTAGTCAATAGTTCTTACTATTCCTTCTAAACTGTCCGTTTAAAAGCTGCCTATGCGCTCGTCTAATCTAAACAAAAGGAGAATTCATTTTCTAAAGCGATTGCACGTTGGCGAGATAAGAGCCGACCGTCTCTCCGTGTTCTCTTGTTGATCATTGCAAGTCGATTTCACTCCGCAAAAGGTAGTGATACCATTTGTTACCAAACGAAACTGTCTGATATGTATTAACAGTGACAGCAAACGATACCGATTCCTAATGAAACAGAGAGCTATCAACGAGCAACGATCAGCACGCGAAATGATAAGCGGCGAAATAAGTTAACAACTCCAAACAACATACTCCAATATTAGTAGAGATAGCGATTCCCTTCGATAATGTTACATATTCTCGCGCAGAGAAACAATCGTTCCTCGACCTTTTTTTCTCTCTTTCTCTCACTTTCTCTCTCTCTCTCTCTCTCTCTCTTTCATTCTCATTTTCATTCTCGTATAAAGCAAGATAAACATCATCCTTTTTTTGCCTGTTATCTCTAATTCGATCCTCTTAAATTAACGCATAAAACTCGTAACGATTGCACTGTCGACTTCACTAAAGTCATTCCGTATTCCACGCAACAAAATGTTACAGTATAAAAAATTACGACAAGTACGGCTTCTCGAGTAATTATCGCTAAACAACCACGCTGGCTCAGCAATAACGCTGATAAAGTGTCTTTTGTTCTCCTTGTGTTTCTTTTGTTTATTTTCCCCCTTTCGTTACCCCATGCCGCGTGACTGACCACGCCACGCGAGCCGCAACTATACTAAATAGTCATTCCTCGTTTCAACGTTTCATTCTCATTGAGCGTCACAAATCACCGGCGTCGTCGTCGACGTCGACGTTGTTTCTGTCGCTTTCCTCGTTTTCGAACACGCACGGCGGTCATCGGTAAACACCTATCTCTCTCTCTCTCTCTCTCTCTCTCTCTCTCTTTCTCTCTCTCTTTCTCTCTCTCTCTTTCTCTCTCTCCACGTTCACGCGAATATCTCCGAATTGTCAACATACATAATAATTTATTTTGTTATATTACAATAAGTCGTTCTACATAGTCGAGATAGAGAGCAGCGATTTCGTAGATTTTTTTACAGTCCGGTTGGCACATTGGATGCGCGTGTACAATCGCTGAGTTCGATGAAGAAGAAATGGAGGAGCGAGAGGAACAAGACAAAATGGAGTAAGGGGATGGGAATACAGGGGATGGATAACGAACATGTAGCGGCCAAGGGGAAATCGTAATTTAGGCGAGCGCTTATTGGGCGAAATTAGACTTAAAGTCGAAGGGAATGATTACAGAGATAACGGAGAACAGCGAATGAAAAGATATACATATTACTTGAGATTCATCACGCAGCCTGATTACTATAACGGTTAACACTAAACACACACCAAGATCAAACGACCGGGTTTTGGTTCGACAATTATTACTAGACTGCGGGTCTTAATGCACTTATAGCAAAATCGAGTAGATAAAATTCAAAATTGTCAAACACTTTCAAATACTTAAAGATGTCAATATATTAAGGGAGGAAATAACATTAAATTTGAATTCTATTTCTTGCAACCGACGCAGACAATTTTTATTTTGCATAACGATCCGCAGTCTAATTATTATAGTTGCAGAAACACGTTCGTATGAAATAATGAATTAAATGATGAATTTAATTATTAAATTTTTCGTCATTTTCGTAAGGTAACACTTACCTTACATCGAGTGCTTGGTAAGTTTAGTGTTAAAAGTATTTATTAACATGTCGATCAGAAGATGCCTTTTTATATTGTATGTATCGCAACGCACCTGCAATTTAACACGTCTCATAATTTCTGAGAATGTACAAGTGCAGTCATCATATGACTACAACATGAGAGCATCATTCCCTTTCGTTCGTCAAAATAAAATGTACCATCATCGAAAATGTTCGTGTCGACATGTTAAAAATGTGATTCTCGCTGCTTCGTATTATCAAACGCGTTCTGACCATCGCCCAAGAGGCACTCGCGAGCTCCCTTCGCGACCAGCACGCAGAAAGGAGAAAAGATGAATATAGACAAAAACAAAAAAAAAAGAAAAGATACGGGTAAAGGGGAAACAATGGGAGACAGGGATGGACACAGAGACGTCGAGGTGAATACGATATCACTGATATGCATGTGAGGGCTTTGGGCTCGATTTCAGTTACTTAAGTACACGAGTGTCGCGCACGGGATTACGCCACTAGGACGTCGAACTATACCAGCCGTTCGTCGTCGATTTGTTAGTCGGATGGTAGATGTGGAAGCCGGCTCCGGCCGCTGGATGATGATAAAACTGAGTTTGCTCGGTCAGTCCTGCGGAAGCGTATGCCGCGGCTGCGTCCAACGCGCTCGGATGAACGGCAGCTGAATACACTTGTGGTTTCAATGGCAACGGTTGCGCCGGCTCGTACTGATGGCGTAGCACGGGGTCGGTGTAAGCAGAGGTGCCTTCGTAATTGCTGATCACGTTCACGGGATGTAGCTGTTGCTGCTGTTGTTGCTGTTGCTGTTTATCCCGTGGCGACACGGATGATGGCGGTGTCATCGCGGAATGATAGTCGACCGTGTAACCGCTTGCGGTGGAGTAGGAGGACACCAAACTGGTGAAGGCATCGGCGCAACTCGTTCCGGTTGCACCTTTCTGATTGTGCGTTCCTAGGACAAATTGATGTTCGCCGTAGGTGCTGGACCCTTCTGAACCTGGCGGAGTGGGCAAAGGTCCGCTAGGTGTTGCGTCACCGGTGTAATATGTTCCACCGGACGAAGGGGTGCGAGTGCTGCCACTGGATGTGATTCCGTGAACGTTCGCCCGTATCACGCTCTCCCTATTGGCGTACAGTTGCCGTAGCAGAGCCGAGGCTGGCAACGGGGCAGTGGCTGATTGCTGAGGACTCAGGTGTCCTAAATGATGATGCGCGCCAATCCACTGTATCGTGCTCCTCTGTTGCTGCTGCTTCAGCAGCGCGTCCGTGCTGAAGTCTGTCGGCTGATGAAGCGTCGGCGAATGCGCCTTGTTCAGGTTTGTAACCGGAAGATGCTTCGACATTGCTTGCTCAAGGTCTTTCACAGAGGTGCCCGTACTGTCCGCGTTGGTCGTTCTGTCCTCTACGCGCCTCGATTTCGGGCTGGATGAACAGAGCGCTTGGTCACCACCCGAAATCGAGTGATTCGAGGGGGCTGGACTAAGAGCATGGTTCCTCTCGTTGTTCGTTACCTTCGCCGTCGAGTCCTCGTCGTCTTCTTCGTCTTCATTCGAGCTGCTATCCTCTTCGTGCAACTTCCGCTTGTGACCCCGTAATTTTACTACCAAGGTGTTGATGTTTCCTGCGTTTGTTTGAGAGTCTTGCTGCAGCTGCGCCATGTCGTGGTGTCTGCTGCCTCGTTTGTCGCTTTCGGAGCCGCGGGTGTCTTCTCGATCTTCCGGTGGAGACCTGTGCGAGTGCTCTTGATGCTGGTTCGGTGGCCCGCCACGACTTCTGCCTTCTGCAACGCAACATATTGGTCTATGAATATTATAGAGTAGTGTTGAACCGTTCGGATAGGCATTAGTGAACTATGCTTGTACAGAATGTTTGCGAAAGATTATCTTAACACGTTCGCAGTCATGAAGACTTGGAATGAAGATTTGATATGTCATACGAGTGTGTGTTTGTGTCTCAAGACAACAAGTTTTGAAAATAAAATTGACTTCAAAGTTTGTCTAACATTTTTAGAAATACACGATATAAACTTGATAAAGACTTGGTTGTGTAAGATATAATATGTGTACAAATGTAAATACGAGTGTGAATGTGTGCGTATACGTGTGAATTGGTTGTGAAACATATACGTAAGAAAAACATGAATTTACAATATCGATTTTACCGTCGTATGTTATTGATTTATGTAACAAGATGAATGCGATCAGGGGCAATCCACAAATTGTATAATTATAAATACATTATTATTAACCATTCTTACATGTTATTATTGCTTTTAAAAAAACTATTACCTTTCTTTGTATTCGAGCTTAGATTCTTGGACTGTGAACGTGCTAAGAGAGAGGAGAAGTATATACATATATGAGAAACAATTTTGTTACAATATTTCTTCCAACATAAACAAATTTTTTTAGGAAATGAAAACACAAAAAGTGGAATTCCTTAAAAAAGCTGGGAACAGTTTAATGAGGTTCAAGTAATGAACACGTGATTAGACTGAAAAAATCCTGAGTGACATTGAACAATGACGAACCTTAGAATTACTTCCTTAAAAATGTAACTATATTAATTTGATAAAAAGTACCGACTTCAATCACTTACAAGCTAGAGTGTTTTCTTATTGTATTTATTAGTTCTGCGTTAAATTGATAGAGACATGACAATTTTGATCGAACGCGAAGTTTTAGAGGAGGCTAATGGAAACCGTTGTTTTTCCATGGAAGAAAACTTCGTTTTCTATTTACATTCTTAAATTTCCTGATTTCAAATTTGTCACTGTGAAGTTTTATTGAAATGCTCAGTTCCAAGACACATACCTCCTCTGTCGGCATCCGGTGATCCATTCTCTGGATCGTTCCCAGCGGCGTCCTCGCGCTTGACACCCATCACACCGTCTTCCAATTGGCAACAGTCCATAATTAAATTCTCATATTCGCGACCACTGAAAAAAAAGGAGAATATTACGTTAAGATCTTGTAGGGAAGTGCTAATGCTTGATCGTTTCTCGATAGACAATTTTACAAAGCAGAATTTCTATTGAAATTACTGAAGAATGTAGTTGGAGATTTACTTCAGACTTTTCAGAACTTTGAGATTGATATCTACTTCAGATTTTAATAAACAGTTAGTGCAAAATAATTACTTAAGACTACACGACTACATTATTAGCCATAGCAGTCTGAGTTATGATTCTATAAACGACTTATAATTAATAAATAAATGGCTCTAGTTTCCTTTAATCGAAATGAATAACAATAATCCACGAAGTTAACAAATGATAACATATGATAATTTCTTAGAAAATATAAGAATATACATAAAGATGAATGTGTACACTGTCCTCTTCAACAATTTATTATCGCGCACAGAAACGTAATGAAATAACAAATGAATTTCGTTAAAGAATTAGTCAGCTACCTTATGACATAATTGACACAGATGATATTTTGCTCTTCTGCATTTTTCGTATTGCACACAACCGTGGCACAGGTTTGCAACCACGTGTATCCTCCACTTTTGTTCATCAGCCTATAGTAATGTGTCAACACCTGCCCCTTGTGAATTACTGTAACAAAACAAATTCTCACTGTAGAATTCGTGCATTATACAAAATAACAGGCGAACAAGGCTATTATGAAATATTGTACTTTGCATGTTTTGTAATATGTTGGAAATTGTATACTTTAGAATGATTTCAGTGTCACTAAAATGAACAGTTAGAATAATTATTTTTCTAGTTACTAAGGTTACCAAAGGATCACACCATAATAACAGAATTTTGAAACAGTATTTTTTCTTGCTTGTGAAAAGTTCCAAAATAAGAATAACCAAATGGAAACTTACAATCGATGTGCGATTTCCGAAGACGGTTCGCATCTTCTCCATGGCACAATGTATACAGATTCTTCCCTGTTAATTCGTCAGCAGTATAGTCTAATAATTCAGACACTCTGCAAGACAACGTACAAGAACATTTTATGAAAATGTCACTGGAATAATGGGATATAAGCAGTTATTAATCATTAGACTGCAGATGTCTATGTATTTAGTATTTATACTATTTTCTGAAATCCATGGTACACGGAATAAAATTGTTTCCACTCTCTCATTTCGTTTATCGAGTGTCTAAAATTTGGAATTTCTCTAAACATTCACAGTCTGTTAATCGCCATCACAAGAAAGGGTATCTAGTATAATTATCGTCGTTATACTCACTTAGGTTCGCAATGTGCTATCCGAAAATCGAAATTAATTCGAGTGACGAACATGTCGGTTTCAAGACGAATTTCATGCACACTCGGCGGAGGAAGTGCGATTGCCAGTCCAACCATGCCCATCAATGGCGGCGCAGACTTTCTTGTATGGCTAAACGTATACTGTGGTCTCAAACGGCACAGTAACAGTACGACCTGAATGTATAATAGTCAATTAAGAACCAGGCCTTCGTTAATTGGACGTAATTGATTGCAAAAGGTTTTATTCAAGAAGAAAAATTGCACGAGGGAATCAGAACGCAGTTCCATTTAAAAGATCAACAAGGAAAGCTTCTCGTGTATTATTCTTTTTTTTTCGAAATCTCTATCTTAAACACGAGATTGTAGAATAATCTGCAGAAGTTCCACGTATGGTAATTCCAACATTACAATATTACTTGCATAAATGTATTTTAATGTATATTAACCCCTTGCACTACGATTACCGCGATTAGAACTTCTTTATCGATCATAATCTCCTAGAGAAAGAATAAATCTATGTCAATTGCATGCCTATATGTTCTTTATGTTTTTTATTTAAATAAAATTGTTGCCCAACTCTGACTGACAATAAAATAGAATTTTATTTTGGTCTAAAAGAAATGAATAATATTTATATCTAAAAGCTACTGTTCGAAACATTACGGGTCTGACACGATATTATTGTGCAAGGGGTTAAATTAATTATGTACAACTAACTTGTATAAGAAATATAATATTTTACCAACGAGAGTTTAATATTTAAACACATGAAGTTGAATCTTGTCAATATAAATCTAAAAATTGTTAATTAAAGTGGAAACTTCGAATAGGACTATCTTCTACATTTAAGAATATTCTACAACATTATGTTACCATTGCTGTATTTACACGTTTAGAGTTAAACCAAAGTTGACTAGAAATGTGTTGCATATGAAATAATCAATTCAATTGAAAATAAAAATGAATAATACATTCTCCTCTTAAATTGTTGCAAAATTCTTTGAATGTTGCGAGCTTACCCTATATCCAGAAGACTTAAAATGGCACCCTCTTTTCGTTAAAGTAGATTTCATCCGTACGCAGAACGCTCGGTCGTATCCTTTGTAAAGACCGCTGGCCGATAAGGACATTACCGAGGACACTGCAGTCAAAGAAAAAAGGGCTACTGTAAATAAGATCATTCGATCTGATCATCCTATATGAATTTATAATTTAAAGTAAAACCGTGTTCTTCTTTCAACGATGTTTCTTGTAAACACGAAAGTACAAGAAAGAATACGAGCATAGGAAAAGAAATGAATGATTAAAGTTAGAAACTAATTACTACTTAACTATAGAATATGTCTTTCAACGTTTCTTGTAAATAAACTCTTGTCTTGAAGAAACCGGTGTTATATTGGTAAAAAGTTGTAATAGGTTAACAATATTTTCTTCTCCTAAATAGTAATTTTTATAAATACTTCAATAATCTATTTATACTTGTATATAAATTGAATGTATGAAAAAATTTAGAACGTAAATATATGTTCATTTGAGTCGGCAGACATTTTCAACTCTATAATTCGAATAAGTGTCACAGTTGCATTGTAAATGTCACATGTAACAATAAAAATAAAAATCACAAAAGATTAAGTGAAACCTTCACATATTTTAATACTTCATAACTTCTATTTGTAAAAGATTAGTAACAATGATATCAATATCGAGAGTATAAAATAGAAATTACAAAAGACTAAGTGAAATATTTTGGTATTGACATATTTTAATATTTTATAATTTCTATTTCTAAAAGATTAAAGATAAAGGATTAACTTGACATATTTCAATACTGATTGTCATACAGTATAAAATTAATTGTTGTAATGTAATTAATTATTGTCTATGTAATACAGTATTGAAATATGTCAAGTTAATCCTGTATCTTTAATTTTTTAGAAATAGAAATTAGAAAATATTAAAATATTTATCTATTTCTAGAAGATAATAGATAAAATATTAACTAAACCCTTGACATATTTCAATGCTCCATTTGTCATTTTTATAGAAATTCATGAGAAGAGAAGAGCCGCTTCAAGCTGCAGACGGCGGCCATCTTTGTTTCTCAGTGTATTTCCACGTCTTTTCCTCAAAAAGATTCGAGACTCGTAATCATTTTGAATTTATCAGCCGATAATCTCAGCTGTGACGGCGTAGTTAGAAAACGACATGAACAGTTACCGTCGGGATTCGCAGTGGAAGATGAACCGTGTTCTTCAGACGCCGCGCTGCTCGGCGACGCCAATCCGGAGCTCGACGAGTGCGGACCGGAAGAACTGGTCGACGATGTTAAACCGAGGCCTAACTGCTCGGCGACTTCCGCGTGGTCTTGCTGATGAACATAATCGAAAACGCTTGATCCCGTCATCTCTACCTGAAATCCAAAGCACACGCGCTGTTTTAATGTAGGCACCAGAAACTGTCCAAAACGTAATTCTCAAGTTTTCATTGTTAGATTAAAAGGAATTGGGTTTTCGAAATTGGGACGGGATCTTGAAACTTTCGGAGTTTCTGAGAATGTTCGGGTTTCCTAAAAATGTTCGGGTTTCCCGAAAATGTTTGGAATTTCTTACTAAAAAACAATATTAAAAGATTCCGTACAGTATTAAAAATCCCGAAGATTCACACGAGAAACCCGAACATTTTAAGAATCCCGTCCCAAGTATTGGGTTTCGGGACTTCCCGGGATCTCGCAAACCACTACTAATTATATAATTAATAATTATAGATCGTTATATCATATGATTGTATATTAGATGATCATTGTTTTGTAATTGTAAAGAAGAATGGTGACTATATAATTCATTAATAAAGCTGTATTCTTTAAGATTTAACCACTGAATTTTATTTTCAAATCGGGCACGAAAAATTATCTAATATAATTTATCTTTATCACTTAGAACTTTCTGTCCTCAATAATTTATAGGTGAAGAGTAGACTGCGGATTTTTATACAGTTACAGCAAAATTGAATAGACGAAATACAAAATTGTTGGGAAATATTGAACATTGAAGATGTCAATATATAATTTCTCCTGTATTAATTCATTAACCCTTTGCACTTCGAATGATTTTCAATTTTTGTGGCCCACAACTCCTTACTATTTAATAAGTGTTTCATTTGAAATTTATACTTCAAAGGATAGTTTCTTGACTGCTACTTATTTTAAGCAGTTTTGTTTACTAATCATGTTAAATATAGCTATCAAACTTTGTTGTAATTTATATTTGTGGAACTTATATTTGTTTTTAACTAAACAATGCGACTCAAATAAATAAAGGAAGAACCAAATAAATATAAACACAGGTTTATTTAAACACATGTTCTTTTCTCCGATGTCGAATCACACTCGACAAAGTAGTGCAAAGAGTAAGGGGAAGAAATAACATTCTATTTAGTTTCTATTACTAGCAATCGATGCAGGCAATTTTTATTTTGCATAAAGATTCGCAGTCTACTAATAACCAGCGAAAGGATATTTGTGAATCTTCTGCAATTATGAACCGAAAGCCACACCAACTGTTTGAGAAAAGTTCAGAATGATAAATCGAAGAAACACGCGATAAATATCGCACTTTTTACAATCAGATACTTAACAAGCGGTGTACACGTGTTTGACAGCAACTTATTTATGGAGGTCTAATTAAATCGCAATCTTTGAGATTTCCGACATGATCTATTATAGTAAATATTTCAACGTGATCGAAACGATTACACGTGGTTTTTGGCACACAATGTTTACTTTAGATTAACTTGATAACCGTCACAAGTGTTTGATAAACAGATTATCATGAACATTCGTTAACTGATGCTTTGATACATTTTTGGAATAGGATTAATTCATATAATGTACAAAGGTATCAACAGAATTGATCAATTACACTTTTCAAGTGTCAAATAATTAAATTGCATAAAGATATAGCTGCACTAATTTTGGAACTGACTGAAAAGATAAAAATAGTATTACTATTAAAGTTATCTGTGCTCTACCCTACCATTTTCACGAGGTTTATGATAAGGAATGAAATGAACTATACCAACTTCGGTGCTTGACATCTAACCGATATCTTTATGATAATCCTAACTTTTCTCTTAGGAATTGAATTGAAAGAAGTTTTTTTACTGGGGTTAACCTTTTATACTTCCGATGGGGCATACGTGAACAAACTTAAATACCTTCCGAAAGGGGACAACATGTTCTTTGAATAGTTATCTACCATACAGGCCTTTGTAATACTGCAATATGTGTGTGTGGGAAATGATTAATGAAAATTTTATGCCTTCGATAAGGGAATTCTGTATTTTCACGTTATTGACACAAGAGCCTTTGTATATTTTTCATTTTCGTAAATATGTAAAGACAGTGGTCCTGAATATAAATATCGTATTAACAAACAAATTTCAAAATATTTGTACAGTTATTGAATAGAATTCAGAGAAAATTGTCTCATAAAGGAACTGTAAAGCAGTGGGAACAGAATATAATTAAATTTACAACATAAGGAAGAGAAATGTAAAACTTTCTCTTCACTATAACGACGTTCCCACCACTATAATAGTTTGCAAATGTTTGACCACATCATGTCATTGGTACTCATAATTCGATAGATAAAATAGCGGCACAGAAAATACGCGTAAACATTCATAAAAGATACCTAGAAAATACTTTTCATATTAATTAATGATTATAACATCATATACTATATAAAATTATATACCGCGAACGTTTGCAGTTAAACACGTTAGTTTATCGCCTATTAAACGCGAGTAACGTTTACGGAACAATAAAGTCTCTTCTAAAATTTAACGACATCGTCGTCGCCGACATTTTTAAAATAAACAAACTCGAATCCACCATTACGTGCGTCGCATAGATGGATCCTCTGATCAGAATTTCCCGAACGGCTCAAAGACAAGGTATGTAAATCCTGCGGAGTAGATTACCGACGGCGGCGGCGGCGGCGGCGGCGGCGTGGAGGTGCACGGTTCCCGCCCGGGGAACGAAACTCTTAATTCCGACGGAAGTCAATTTCATCAGCTTGGAAACTTTAATTTCAATCGAACTTGCCCGCGGAATAATAAAACCTCCGCGTTGGTGCCCGCGGTACCGTCCCCCGGTCTAAGCCCGCGACCTATTAAAAAGCTTGCAATTAAAGATCGTCGTCGAAGAGGAAACGGAAGTTGGGGAGGGGTCGGTGGTTCTTGGGGAGTTCGTACAGCAGATGAAAGGAGGTCTCTGTTCTGGAAAGAGTGTCTCTTTTCTGTGGATGGAAAGCGTCGGAGTTCGGAATGTTTCGCGCATTCCGGTCCCCGGTTCTGGCATGTAGAGGAATACCTATGGAACGCAGGGGCTGCCGGCGGCCATGTTTGTGGCAACGTCGGCGCCGGTTTCCCGAATCCCCGAAACACCCTATTGATTGCTCCACGAGTCTCGCAGAACCGAGCTGGTACACCGGTCACCTCCCGTACACCTCCTGTTCCTCCCGCTATCGCGTCCCTCTATCTATCTTTCTCTCCCCCACCTCTCTCGTTCTGTCTCTCTCTCTCTCTCTCTCTCTCTTTCTCTGTCTATTCCCCTCTGTATCCCTCTGCCCCCTCCCCCCCTCTCTCTCTTTTCTCCATCTACCTTCACGGGCAGCATTAGGAATGGCGAACACGCCGCCGTGCAGAGGCTACGTGAGCCGCATGCGACCACCCCCGCCTCCAACCACCCATCCTTCCCTCGTCTATGTCATGCTTGGTGCCAGCCAGTATGGCCGCCAACTCATACAACCTTCTCCTCTTTTCCTCCCTTGACCTCTCCCGTCCTTATCCACCTCTTTCTCCGTCTCTCCGTACCAACCGCGCTCCTTCTCTTCTCGTCTTCCTTCCCTTTCGCTTCCCTTTCTCTTCGCTTCTTTTCGTTCCCAGCGGCAGCAGCCACCTACTCCGCCGTCCACTCTTCTTCGTTCTCTCCGTTCCCTCTTCATTTAGCTTCTCCTTTTTCCGCCGACCGTCTTCCCTCGCCACTATCTTTGCCCTTCCGGCTCGCATACGTGCCAGCTTCGCGTGCATGCTTGTGTCTTATATGTCTTCCGCTTCATTTCACCCTCTCCTCCACGTTCCCACCATCACCTATCTCTCTGCTCCCGGCCTCTCTACCGCCCCCGCGTTCCTCCATGTTCCCAGTCCCGACCGACCTTCCATCAACATCCCCGCGAACGAGTCACGCTTACAACGACGCCCCGTACCCGACGCTACACAACACGCTGTGCGCTACACACTCACCTGTGAGAGTCCAAGGTAAATCGAGACGGTCTCGGATATGTACAGGAACCGTCCATCAGCGGCGACCGCCATCGCGAAGCCGTCCAGCGACTGAAACGAAAAATATTGAAGCTATCGTAGCCAGAACTAATGCTATCCTCTTTTCAGCCGGAACCACCGCCCGGTTGCGACCTCGACGCCGACGCTCTTGGTATCGCTTTTGCTTCCGGGACGCTGGCTCGAGGCTTCACTGGACCTCCCTCGGTCGCTCGCTATTCTCGGGATTCTTCCAGTTTGACAGTCTTTTTTTTTCGTTTCTATCTAATCTTCCGGAACCAGTCGTGTTTCGTTCGTAACGCTGTAAAGCTTGAGCGGTAACTGGTCCGAGAGTTAACGCCGAGGGAGTTCCAACCAACGGGGACATGAAATTTTTATTAAGTTTATTGGGATTTCTTCCTCGACTTATTACCTGGGACATTCGAAGCCAGAGTTTACAGTTTCTGCTTGCTTTCTATCGTGGGACTGGATTGTTTAACAGGTTTGCTACCACCGAATGCTTCGCTGTTTACCTTCTCCATTGAAATGTTTTATTAACCCCTTACTGTACTTTCACGAGCCAGACTCGTGATGAAGGTTTTTAACAAAGTCCAACGAATGTGAATGTTACGCGTTTTAGTTTAGATGAAATGAAGTTTGATTGGTTTGGAATCAATAGACAGCGGATTTTATGCATTTATAAGAAAAATGTGTAGGTGTAATTTGAAACAGTAAAAACATTCGAAGAATTTAAAAATATAATTATTTTCAACCTATTCAAAATATCAAGGCAATGAATTTCTATTTCACTCCAGTTTGTTGCAATTCGGATAGAAAATTTTTATTTTGGATAAAGATCCGCTGTCTGGTAATCAATGTTCAAGCATTAAAATGTAGCCATACAAAAAATATACATTTTCCTTTCCCTTCTACGACATTTTTATGCTGAAAGACGTTCTAATCGATGTAACTGTAAGAAGGAAGGGTACGGCACCTCGTTTGCGAGATAAGAAATCATTTGACAGTGGTAAGGCACGGGGTCGTTCAATATTATGCACGCTATATGTATGCATTAGGAGTTTAAATAACGAAGGGTGTAAAGTCAATTTGAGTATCTTTAAGTAAATTGCGAGTTTATGAACATTAGCGCAATGATGGTAGTAAACGTGTTAAATCTTGCTGTTGAATTTATGTATTGTTTGTAGTCGAGCAGCCGAAATTTTAACTTGTGGTTTCCCTTTTTGATACGGATTAATCCTTTGCGCTCAAAACAATCTTTTTAAAAACGTTCTCGAAAATTTCGTGCAGAATAATATTATGTATCAGCATACGTTTAATAGCTTTCATGAATTAATTATAAATTACATTTATTGTTCGGGCACAAACGATTAATACGAATTAAATTTAGCGTTCTTGAAGTAGTTGATGGAATTGTAAGCTTACTTGAAGTATATGGGTGCCTTGATGTACTTCGAAGTGGTCCACCGCGGCAGATGCTGGAGACCTTCCTCGATTCGCACCTGAAATCACAACAACGTGCAAATTTAATAAAATATATGAGTTTGTATCCTAGTTTATGTACTAGTTACAGCAAAATTTATAATATGTGTGTTAATGTACACATAATAAATATTGCAGGTATTTAATTGTAATTAACAGAAGTAGCTTTGTAAAAGTAGCACGATTGAATTTATTTAGATCTTTTGTTCATTTCAACACGTGTTTGAAGAAAGAAATGTGTACAATCATCTTCAATAGAAGCATATTTATAATTTTAATAATTTCAGCCATTTAGCCTTAGTTTATGTAGCTTCAGAATCTTGTACCTAATAATTAATAATTGTTATTTTGCATAAATAGCAACAGTCATTACGTTCATTATTAGACAGCGGATTTTAATCAGTTATGATAAAAATGAGTAAGTATAACTTACAACATTAAAAACGTTAGACGAATTTAAAAATACTTTCACATCGTTTTCTACTTATTGAACACATTAAGAGAGAAAATAAATTTCTGTGTCACTCAGGTTTGTTGCAATTCAGGTGGCAAATGTTTATTTTACATAAAGATCCGTCGTCTATTCATTATGGTACAGCATTCTGCGAGGATGAGAAGTTCACAAAAATCACTGTTATGATAAACTTTGTCTTTTCAATTCTGGTATTATCAACCCTTCGCACTCGGAGCTATTCTAGCTTGATAATTAAACATTTCTTCTTCGCTAGAATAATTCCATCTTATATCATTCTTTTCATTTTATAGATATAAAATTGATATAACACCTCATACAATACTTAAACTTTAGTAATTGAATAGTTACCAATATATTTAATAATGTAAATAATACTTTCAATAATAGTATCGCAAATTTCAGCCTTGACTCACTGACTCATTACTCGAGTGTTAAGGGTAAATCAGTTGGTTTACTTTTGTGCTACTGTTATGGGAACTGGCGTGACACTAAACGTGTTAATTTTTCGGTTCACACTAAAATGTTTAGTACAATGTCGTAACTGTGGAGGCTACTGCTGAAATAAACATTGCTAGGCAACGTGTTAAATGTTCTTATGGTAAACGATTGTTTCGCAATCCGCCACAGAAGTCTTCTGCCGTGCAACTACACTGTGACTTTGACTCACCACTCGAGTACTAAGGGTTAAATCAGTTGGTTTAATTTTGTGTTACTGTTATGAGAACTAGCGTGACACTAAACGTGTTAATTTTTCGGTTCACACTAAAATGGTTAGTACAATGTCGTAACTGTGGAGGCTATTGCTGAAATAAACGTTGCTAGGGAACGTGTTAAATGTTCTTATGGTAAACGATTGTTTCGCAATCCGTAACAGAAGTCTTCCGCTGTGCAACCACACTGTGACTCTGACTCACCACTCGAGTACTAAGGGTTAAATCAGTTGGTTTAATTTTGTGCTACTGTTATGGGAATTGGCGTGACACTAAACGTGTTAATTTTTCGGTTCACACTAAAATGTTTAGTACAATGTCGTAACTGTGGAGGCTATTGCTGAAATAAACGTTGCTAGGCAACGTGTTAAATGTTCTTATGGTAAACGATCGTTTCGCAATCCGCCACTGAAGTCTTCCGCCGTGCAACCCTCGCGGAGACATTTTGTCGCGAGAGCGATGGACTGCGTTTCTCGGAACGGTGGGTGAAGGGGAAGGGAGGACGTGTTGATCGGTAAAAGTTGAATCGGTATTCATGCACCGTGCTCGACGAAACAAACGACGATGGTGTCGTTGTAGGAGGACCCACGCGTCGGACAGGCGAAAGTCCGACTGGATTATTCGGGGATCCGGGTCCGAAATATCAGAATGAACTCGTTGACCGAACAGCGAAAGGTAGGCAGAGGCAAAGGCTCATCAATCCGGCAAGTTAGCCTCGGCACTTCGGGCTCGTTTCTACGTGGGGCTTACCAGATTAAGCGGTTCGCGTCGAGTTTGATCGAGTCTTCTAAGTCTTTCATTACGGGAGCGAAGACCGAGGGTGGGTTTATTATTACGGTAAGAAGACGGCCGACTTGTTTGTTAAACGAGGGGAGAAAGAGGACGCGAAGGGGTCACCGGGGGCATGGTCAGCAGCCTATTTCCCGGGGTGAATAGTGTGACTCACTTGGTTGGTCAAAATAAACTGAAGGTAGCCCCCGATCATTGGCCGTCAATCAATTCTACCCATCGGGCCTTTATTAACTCTTTGCCGATCTGTCGGCTTGGATTCCTCCGTGGCCGCGGGCGTAGTGGTCTTTACTGTCGAAATTTACTTTATTAGAGGAATTAACTTACTGTATGGTCTTAGTGTATGAATGAATATCTTTTAATTAAAGATGAATAAACTTGAATTATAACTTATAACTTCTTGTCACACAGGTCTTAAGATCCCGTTTGCATCTTATAATATTTTTAAATAGATGTTTTTTACTCGTAGTTATCCGCTCGAATGTATGACAGTTTGATAAGTACACTACTGTGCAAAAGAAAGAAGCATTCAGTATAATTATAATTCTATTCATGTAGAAATATATAAATAATTATATTCGTGTAGAAATTGTATTGTACAATGAACAATTCATTTATTGTATTTAAAGTATTAGATAATCCGCAACAACAGATATTCTCAGAACTATTCAATTAAACAGCGGAATCCTTCTTTAAAAAATACTCTGTTCTTACTTGATTTTTTATGCGTTCCTATTAAATATGGCCGGTTCTTCTTTCTTTTGCACAGTAGCGGAACTTCATAAATTATTTTCATATAATATAAACTACTTTTTGTTCTCTCATGTTTTTTAATTTAGTATAATAATAGTAAATAGTACATCTGCAGTGGGACATATGTTAATTTTCACGAAACACTAAATTTCAGTTTATTCGACAATGAACAATAAAGAACATTGCACAACGGCCGGTATAAAAATCAATTTCGAGAAAAGCGAAGCATTGGTGTCACGTTTGTCCGTCGGTTGCCGTAATATTTTGATAAATAACTAAGGGGTCGTTTTACCGAAATGTGTAGGACTGTAGCCGGTGGATATTTCCTTGGGGAAGATGGAAAAATATCTGCGCTATAGCCGCGATCAATTTAGGAAAGATCGAACGTGCTAATGTGTCTCCTTGGCTGTCTTGAACAGACTAATCTACTTTTGTATTTTCTTAGCCACTTTTTCGCTATCTTCACTTAATACCTATCCACATTTATGCATTTCAAATGTTTAGAAATAGTTACATAAATGCTTTCGATGCTAAACCATCTTCACGTAAATCAAATATATATATATTTTCAACGAATGGGTAATTATCAGAAACACTTTAACAGTCTCTGTATAAAAATTTGCAAAAGAGAAATACGTGTTTCTTGTAAAAGAATGTATAAAACTATTATTAAATGTAAATCCGAGTGTTGTTAAGTAATACCTGTGGAAAGTATCATTTCAGTCATATGTTAAAGTACTACTACATAAAATGAGTGAATGAATGTACGGAAATTCTATGTCGCGACTATCAAAATTAACTTTGATCTTGAATTTCAATGCAAATGCAAAAGGAATCATCGCTCGAAACTCGTTCGTTCTCTTAAAAAATTATGGCAAAATGTATTCATTATCAAACTTACTGTATTTATATTACACTTTCGATATATTTCATGTGCAAAGAAATCATTTCGAATAGCTTCATCAATAGCACGCTATACATATATACATTTCATCCGACTGAGGAATAAAAATATAATTTAAATAAAATCATTTTGATAATGAAAAAACCTTACCATATTTTTTCAAGAGAACGGTTAAGTTTTGACCTAAGGTCTCCGTTGCACTTTCTAACAAAAAATTGTTGACCTTTTGACCTAGAAATTAATTTATACGGATGTGTTTATGTGTTGAAATAACTTTATACCAAAGTCGCAATGAATTTTTCGTCGATACTGATTCTACTTTGAAGTTATCTATGAAATTAGGTAACAAAAATGGAGAAGTATAGTGGCAGAATTGCGATAGGAGACATAAAAAATCAATTTGATATTACGTGAGGCATTCCGCGCAATCTAGTGTCCCTAAGATGCACAGTTTGGAAGCCGCTCCGTCGTTTCCGGTTGCTTTGCCAATTTCCATGCGACTTCAGCGGAAACGGCAGACCTCTAGGGGTGAGTTGCTAAGTGAAATTACCATTCGAAGGTTCTTTCACTTTCGCATAATTGTTTCGTGCCCGCGATGTTATGGTATTCTGCATTATTTAATACTGCGATGGGAACTAACAGTAATTTGCTTCTAAGATTCTCTCTGTTCTTGGTGAATTGCTTTACTAAAATAAGTATGAATTGTCGAAATTACACAAACACGATATATTTCCTTTAGAGATACAAAAGATGTCAATTGATGTACAACTTCGTAAAATGTAGTTTATCCGTTTCCTTATCCGGTGTCTGATAGTATTAAGTGTTTACTAGTAAAAGATGATCAAGCTGTCATTCAGTGTACTGCGTAGATTGTTATAATTGTTAGTCATATTTCTATACAGAATGAAATATTAAAAATAAGAGAAGTGTTGATACATTACTGAGTCAGAACAATTTATCCATTGTCGTTATGCTATTAAAAACGACAATTTTTACATAAAACTTATCATGACGATATTAAATGTGCCAATACTTCTATGTATGTTTATTAAATGTGAGAATCACGATATAATTTGTACAGCTAATACATTGTATTGACCTTAATGCAGTATTGGAGATTTTGACATATTAACTCATATGCACACTGAAGTATATCTGCATATTTAAAAACACATTAATAAATGAAATTTAATGTTAAGCTGTATTTAATAAAGATTATTAAATATTTGTTATTAAATCTTGGTGTCTCCTATTGGATTGGCAAGAAAGTAATTTCGGTATTTTAAGGTAAAGTAAATTGCAATTTTTTTATTCAAACGATGGACTTTAATCAATAAAATATTTTTATTGATTAACTAACCCCACAACCGGGGTTTGTTGACTTATTGTTCTCACTAATCTAAATTTCATTACAACTACAACTACGTTCAATCAAAGCGATTTTCAAAATGAAATCTGTATACCCAAGTCAGTGTGCAAACTTTTGGTGTACAACAAGTCAGCAAAATACTTCATTGGTAAAAATTAAATATGTTAAAAGTTAATGAACTAGCCCCGGACTCCCCAGCTTTCCAGTAGGATACTTTCTCAAAAGTCGATTTTTTCCAATCCGAAGGAGTGTAACGTCCCCTTAAGATTCAAGAGACACGCGGCTCAAGTGTTCATTCATTGGACGGGTCACCCTATCAGTAAAAGTTTACAAGTGTCAAAATATGAGTTGTGCATAATCTCTCGCGTCTCCGAACGGAACAAATTGAAACAAAGGATCGGGAGAAAGAGGACAGAGTACGATGTCAGTTTCTGTCAAGAGCACCGGAAAGAAAAATAAATGAACCGACGTGTCTGGAAACCTTTAACGCATTTTACTTCGTTAAGTCGAGAGGTCTCGTTCCGCTTGTGGTACTGACATGCGGCGAGGGTGAACCAGCGCGGCGCGTCGGTACTGGATTCAGTTTGACGAGGAGCTGCGGCGGCGATGTGCGGACGGTGCCTAACTCAATTTCGTTAGTTTAGTTACATTGGCGGTTGGTAACGCGAGGCCCAACGCAGGGGTTGCTGTGATTAGATTTCCATGTAGGTAGCGGTGGTGCAGCCACCTAAGCCTTTATGTGTGCCGCTTTATATGTACGCGTCGAATTCTCTGTGCCCCTCTCCTTTTTCTCTCTCTCTTTCTCTCGGTCGCCCTCGCTCCTCTTTTCCACCCCAATTCACCACCCGCGCCACGACAAATATTAACTCAACCAACCACCCCCGATTCCGAAAGTAGTGCCGATGAATAAGTGAATTCTTTCAACGTCGCCTTATTCTCCCTCCTCCTCTCCACTGGAAGATCACATGCCTCAATCTCAGACTTTCGTATACAGGGTCGTCAAAATAAATAAGGAAAATGTCCAATGTGTACTGTTTCGCCAGTTTGTACACTATTGTTTGAATGATGAAAAGAATGGAATTACTCGAGTTAGCCTCCACTAGCTGCCACGATCTTCTCGAGCTTGGACCCTGTGACCATGTGTCACAATTAGTGATGGGCATTCAATTCTCTGTTTTGCAAGTTTTCAAACAAATCAATCACTATAAGAGTTCGATTCAATTCGATATTCATTTGAAGTCAGAAATTCTTGAAACTCTTGGAAGTTTTGATCAAGACTCCAAATTTCTAAGACTTTCGAATTTGTCGATGACACCTCCTCTCCGATTTCAATGGCCTTAAAATTTGTTGTCAAGGACCCCATTCTGAACAACATTTCCCTTTAAAGTTCTCGACGGACGGCTTTAGTTTACGAGATAATTGCAAAAAACTTTACGTGTGAATGCATGGATTAGGTCTGGATTAGATTTGGATTTCAAATTTTTTAAGACCTTCAAGAGTTCCAAGCTCCGAACTATGTTAGAAGTGATTCGAGTTTTTCGTCCTAAACATTGGATCGAAGCGATTCGAAGAAGAATGTACAAATAAAACATATTACCAGAATTAACATGGCTGAAGGGTAAATATGTTGTATCGTATCATGGCATATGTGTAGTAATTAGACAGCGGATCTTTAAAATAAAATTTTTCTACCTGAATTGCAACAACCTGAAGTGAAATAGAAATTTATTGTTTCTCTTAATATATTTAATAGGTTGATAATAACATAAATATTTATTTACTGTTTCAAATTACACTTACTCTCAATTACATTAATTGTCTAGTAGTAATATGTCAACACATCAAAAGTAATAATTAGTCTGCGGATCTTTATGCAAAATAAAAATTGTCTTCATCAATTGCAAGACTTAGAAGCCATATAACACTATCTATTTTCAACAATTTTGATAAGTCGAGAATGACATATGGGCGTTCTTAAATTGTCTTAATGATTTTACTGTTTTAAATTACATCCACCAATTTTTAGTCTAGTAATACTATTTGGTATTACCGGTGGCGATTATGTTCAGCTAATAGCAAGACCTGCTAAATAAGCCAGTTCGATTGTGAAGCTTCTTGGGGGTGCACAGATCTTTGAACGTTCCAGTGTCCACCAGTTAGGCAAGAGAAGATGATTTCGCCCGAATGGACCGTCGCCTCCCATTTTCGTTAAATGAACCACGAAAATGAAGAAAGCCAATGGCGATGCTATCGCTCGATCATAGCCGACAATTCTCTATTACTATGTATCTGGGAATCTCGTGCCGGCTGCCTGGTCACCCGAGTTATAAAGGGTATCGCGAAGCTCGATCTATTGCCGGGTTGCTTACGCGAATTCTTAAGAACGTTTGCCGGACAACCATTGTTCAGTTAATTCGATACCGGTGTACCGTGAATTTCCATTGAAATTCAGAACCCACCCTTCGTATCTCGATGAATCAACGATACGGCTGATTCAGGACGTTTGTTTCTATCGTTTGGCCATTAAGTCGCGACACTCTGGAAATTGCCTTACCCTTTCCCTTTTTATTAAATTACCTTACACTCCCGGGGCTGTTCGATTGTTTGATTGGAATAGAGCTGGGCGATTGTTACTATGATTATCAGGAGACAGAGGACTTTATGCACGTTCGGGTGTTCCTCAGCATGGTGATCACGATTGGAAGGAAATGGTCAATACATTTTTATGTTTCTTCTTGGTGCTCGACATTTGCAACAAAAGATTTTTATAGTTAATATTTCTCGATCGTAAATTTTTAAAATATATAATTCATATATGTTCTCGGCGCACAGATTCGATCAATGATATAATATATTTATCATTGATCGAATCTGTGCGCCGAGAACATATATTAATTATATATTTTAAAAGATTTTTATCTCGTCTCTTCGATTTTGTAAAATAATTTCGAAAATATTGCAGTTTACAAGTATTACTGTTAACTACTAGTATTATTAATTACTAGTATTACTGTTAAATAGTTTGAAGAAATTCATATTTTTATGGATCGGTCTATTTATAGGAGGATCAAAATTTATTTCCAATCTAATATGTATAGTATTATTCTATTGAATCTTTAGTTGACCTTAGTATTTTACGTAAACATTATCGACTTGAGTTGTTAAATTTAAAACACATTTATAACACAATTTAATTTACTGGGTGACACATCATCTGTTCCTTACTTTTCAGAATAAGTTCAAACATGGTAGAAAATAATAAATAATTATTTTGAAATATGCTAGACCTGACAAATATCGTGTTTGAAATATTTTCTACTTAATAGGATTAGATCTGTGAGCTTTTAACTAAGTTTTCTAATTAAAACGAACATATATTTGCAACAGTTAGCTAATTTACATGCTGGTAATCACACTATTTGCGACGCGTTTTAATGACAGTTTCGTTTTGCAATAAACTTGACTTTCTCCGATGCTTTCACCCCGACGACACGTTTCGCCAGGCAAGTACACGGTCGTCGATCTTCAACAGCGAATCGACTCCCCTACCGGGGTTAAATACTGATCCATCAGAAGATATCACCAGCAGATACACTTTCTAATAAACAGGGATCCAATCATCTGTGCAGTTTCCACGCTGCTGCAACCGTGAGCGATTCGCGAACTCAAGATATACAATACCGGTCAAAAGTTTGGAAATAGAAGGTTTATAAGAAGAATCCGTTTAGAACAACCAAGGAAGATTAAAAGATTAACTTGTCAACAAACTTACGAGCGTTATGTTTTACATTTTGTATTATTATTTTTCTTCAAATTGCTCTTTCATTTAAAAACCCGACTTTATTTTTAACTAGCTGACCGGACAGACGTTGTCCTTCCAAATTGCAATTTGGCAAATAAATTTGTTTGTGATCGTTTTGCGAATTTGTGAAAAGCTATTGGAAATGTGTAAATAAGGAAAAATGAGAAAAAAACGTATTTCCGAGTGATTATTGTATCTATTAACAATTATGGTCATGGATATTCAATTTGAAGAGGAAAAAGCACTTTCATTTTTTCTTTCTCTTAAAAGTGATGCGCTTACCATGAACAGCATTTAATTTTTATTTATATAGAAGAGAAGAAGATAGATAGACTATTAATAGTAGACTTAATGGTAGTATTACTATATAATAGTAGACTTAAAATAGAAAAAAAATATTTGGAGAATTTAAAAATACTGTTTTATTATTTTCAACCTATTCAAGACATTCACACTAAGTTTACGGGGTGAAAATGACGGTTCTAATATTCTTAATTTACGATTACTAAGATTATAAAGATGCTTCCCTGAGGAATTATTTACCAAATTTCTTTCTTTGCGTATATATTATTGAAAAAACAGCTAAAAATTTGGATAGACATATTCTCGTTATGTTTATAAAATAATGTAAAATAGTTACTTCGAGAGGTCCGTAGACCTAGTGTTAAAAAAGAAAATGGATTCTTTTCTCATAAGCTTTTTGGTTATCCTACAGGTCAGTTTAGGAAACATAATTTCTAGAAACGTGCGTATCTTACAATAACTAATAACAAGAATTGAACTAAAAAATATTGTCAATAATTACTCTGAAAACAATTTCTTAAAAACCAGTTGTTTTCACTGCCGTTACACGAGAAGCCCCCGTTAGCAGACTAAAAAACTTTCGAAAATGATTCGGAAGCTACTTGGAGCACGATCTCAATAGGTTAACGAAGCTGAACCGCTTACCTTTGACAGGTTTATTTGGCGGAGGCCCATCTCGATTCCATGGTGGGTCTCCGTGACCCGAGAACTCTCGAAGTTTGAGGTACGAGATGGTTAGCCTTATTATGGAGGCTTTGTCCAACTGGGAGGTAATAGCCGCCGGTAATGGCAGCATTTTCGCTAACTCGTAGAACTCGAAGTTCTCCTTCCCTCGCCGAGACCTGGCAGCATCTCTGCTCTTCTCCTTGCGCAACTCCAGAATACTGTAATAAAAGAGGAACGAACGAATGTTAGACGGGTAAAAGTCGCGGGGTTCGGAGAAATCTAATTTTTTTTCGGTTATTTATTCAATCATGTCTTAAGCGATTTTCTGGACAGCTCGAGCAAAAGGGTCTTTGTACTAACATACTAATTGGCAATTAGTCAACCACAAAGGGGGCGCAAGAAATTAGGTATCGAGAAAATAAATTTGTCTTGTTGTTCGAGACGTTTATTTATTTACATGAGAGTTTCATTCAGACAAACTTTTGAATGAATTTTCCTTATTTAAAAGCAACATGCAACATAAAACTGGTCTGTAATTGCAAAGAACAGTAGCCATATTAAAATTTCTTTCTTTAACACTGTGCACTCGGTTGTCCCCTCTGAGGAACCACTAAAAATTGCTGCACCATTATTCAAAATATTATTTGCATTAATCTAATCAATTACTAAACATTTCGGTATTGTATGACGTACTAAACCAATTTCGAAAATCATAGGGAATGGAAATATTCTAGATCGGAAGAAATGTTTAATCTTCCAGTTAAAATAGCTCCGAGTGCAAAGGGTTAATGGTCTTAATAAGTTCAAAATAATGTAATAACAGTCTTAAATGCTTTTAAGTTCTCTACTATTTTAAATTGCACGTTAACTAATGTTTACAACAAGTGCATCAAATCGGCAGGCTACTAACTGCAGCATTTCAAGTCTGTACAATACGTATAGATAGCAATATATTTTATAAAAACCAACAACTTCGACAACTGCAAGAATTGTTGTCTCAATTGTAATTGTTTTTCGTTACGAATGAAATGTCACCCAGTTGAAAGGTTAAGGAGTGACCCAATCTCCGATATAGGTCATCGATGACTTCGAGCGAGTCACGAAGAAACTCCGTACAAGATTCCTTTTTCGAGGTCGAAGCCTTTACACGTTTACGACAAATTGAAACATGTTGCCGTTGCCGCGCACGGAATAGAAATACAATTCGGTTCCTGCCCGAAATTCAATTATATTCGTTGGTTCCTTAAGGTATTCGTTTCGCGTAATCCTTCTGCAAGGACTCCCGGCACTTGATATGCCGGCAGCGAATTAGCTGCTCTGCTGGAATCGTGTTACAGCTATTGACCTAGAGTACGCAGCACCCCTGGCCGATTCTTCCTCTTCGTTCCCGCGGGCTAACAGTTCATGTAGGTTAATCGATTCCAAATGTAGATTTATTCGACTCGAAATTCAACAAACTCTTCTGTCTACAACCGGGAAACGATTGGAACTCGAATTTCATTCGTTAAAGAATGTTACTTGTAATATTATTCGCGATGTCGGATATTAAGTAACCGTAAAATGTCTATAAGGTAGGATTACTTTAAGATACCCGTACTGCGAAATCTGTATAAATAATTGCTAAACAATGGATCTTTGCGCAAAATAGAAGTTTTTTTTTTATCAAAATTACAACAAACTGGAGTGCAATGGAATTGTATTTTCTTCCTTAAGACGGGAGACTCGTTTCCAGGATTGCAAGGGTGCGGGATTCGCGTTCTCATTTCTCGATAATACAAAAATGGAGGTTTTTAGTCGTCAAAAACGTTAGACAAAAGAGTGTAACTATTTTCATAGCCACATGCTGACGAATAATGGAAATTACAAGCGGTGTGCGGGTACCCGAGCCTCGGGTCGAGTCGGAATGGGTCGGGATCCCGAAAGTTTACAATATTCGGGTACTCAAAGTTAAAGTTGGGACGTTTTTGCGATCAAATCAGTGTTTACTACAAATCAAAATATTATTACAACCGTCGATTGGACATTTCAATATGCACAGAGTTATTCATCGCTGACTTGATCGCAGACTTGCCCCAAAATCATTAATCAATTATCCGATTGACGATTACAATTGAAAAGAATGTAATCGTTAACCCCAATTAACGACTAAAGTAGCAGTGCTATTGTTAATTACGATTAACGAGTGAAGTAGAAATTTATTCGTGAATCGTTCAATTTTTGCCCAACTCTGCTTCCGGTAGGGAAAACATAATTTGTAATCAGCGGCTGATAGAAGGAAATATCTTTTCGCACTGGGGTCAGAAATTGTGGGGCCGGTTACGAGGTGTGCGCATAGATATATACGTTCCATTTAATATCGAATGTTTCATGATTTGACGTGGCACGATTCGCGGGAACGAGAGGCGTGGCGGTGCGATCCGCGAGAGCAAACGCGCGGCAAAAGCGGCCGCCACCGCTTCGAAGACATACATTATTCAAACGCTATCATGCCTGTGTTTGCTGACAAGCCAGCGAATGTATCTGGGTGAATGTCGACGTAACATTAACCACGCCCCGTGGACGGCCCCTCGATTCCGGTTTTACATTTTAAACATTAAACGCTGACCAATGGCGAACGTAATCCGCATTATTCGAAACCCGTTCCCCCCCCCCCCCCCTCCAACGGTGGCCGGTTCCCCGGTCATTAACCTTTTGTTAACCAGCGAATCGGCCCCCATCACGCAGCGATACATCGACTGACGCGCCGCCGCTCTATCGAAATTTCAATCGTTGCGATTTCCCGCCACCGCCACCGCCTCCCGTCCCCTCCGTACAATCCTTTCGACAAGGAGGAAGGGGCGCGACCATGCAAATGCGTTTTCCATTGAACAGGATGGGATCATCGTCGAAATAATATGTTAATTCTGACATTGTAAACGAAGTACGCTTCACAGAGGTTCGTTCAACGTTTTACCTTGCACGGGAAGCTAGTAGAGCGTCATTTAATTATCGATACCATTCCAATTAATTGGGACGAGGTGGTTCGAATAATGAATCACCTTTCTTAGTTACGATGGAAGTTAACGAACCCGTAACTTCAAAAATTTATGATACTCTCAAAAGAGCACGCGAAATTCTCGAATCAAAAATGCATTTGAAAAAATTTGTTCTTTGCACAGTTTGGCATACACTGTAATATACCATGTAACTTTCGTTTCGATTTAATACCACTTGTTGTTCTACAGATAATTCACGAAAGTGTTGAAATTTTTTAAGTAAACATCGCTTGCTCTACTTGTATGCAAAGTTTCATAATATTGTTGACAGCGTCTCATGAAGATTAGTATTATTTCTGTATGTGTAGTTTGTAATTTGATTTCAAGTTATATATTTGCAGCACCTCGAGTTTTATTTTATTTCATAAATATGTTCCGAGTTATCAAATTCGGAGTTAATAGTTCTTTGTACATTCATTGTTTGTTTAATAATAACGCCACAAGCTTCAATGAATTCTGTTTATAGCAATAATAAAACTTATGTTGAGAAAAAAGGTTAAGAATGACTCTCTAATTTAGATTATTTTTTGTAATATCGACATTCCTTTCGAATAATGAATTAGTAATTTATGGTTTCAGTATTAATAATTAATAGTAGAGAGTACTGTTATCTTTAAGAATCAATGCTTCTTACTTTATAATAAATAGATAAATTACAAAATTTAGATTAAATATAATGGAGATCAGTGTATAAAAAATTACAAAATTATTATTTTACAAGTAAATACGTAAATCAGTTCTGTATGGCATTGTATATGGAGTTGTAAGTCCATTTAGAACCTTGAAGTGTTCAGCCAACGCCTTGGCACACATAAAACAGAATATTTTCACGTCTAGTTCGTCACTGATTTGCGTTACGTAATTTATCGTGACCATACGAAATATTGCAATGTAAGACAATCAATAAAATCAAGTATATTTATTGTAGGATTCCAATATTCTAGTAATTATTGTTAAATGTAACCAGAAATCGATTAGTTAAGAATGATAATATTATACGCCCAATTTCGTTTCGAATTAACCTTATCGAAAAATAAATGTACCACCCTTTATTGCCAATAGATATCTTAAATTTAAAAGGTTTGAATTTATTCTTTATTTCAGATTTAGATTTAGATTAGAAACCAGCAGAAAACGTATAATCCAACTGTAAATATTTTTTACAACCGTTACGACATTCAGGGTAAAAAAGAGTATCAAAGGAAGTGGCTATTAATGTAATTGATTGCAATGAACCATTAAAAATTGTTGCACTATTATTAAAAATATTATTCACATTATTAAATATTTAATATTTAAATAACAATTTGATATCCATAAGATTTCAAAGAAAATAGCGAATGGAAATATTCTAGTTAGGAAGAAATGTTTAATTCTCGTGTTAAAATAGCTTGAAGTGCAAAGGGTTAATTAGTTAACAACTGTATTACTAACACCTTCGCTACCACCCATATATGTAACATCCCCGCGCGATGTTGTAGTTTACTGAAAACTTAAATAACTATAAATAAGATTAAATAATAAAGGATTAAATAAAATAGAAAGATTAAATAAAATATTTTAACAATAAGAGGAGGTAGTGATGGTAGCGAACGTGTAAATATGTCGTTGCCTGATCAATAACTAAATTTTGAAATAATGTACGAGATAATATACCAGTTTCATATCCATAAAATTTAAGAGAAAATAGGGAATAGAAATATTCTAGCCAGGACGTGCGTTGGAGAAAATAAAATATTTTAACAACAAGAGTAGAATAAAAAGATTAGATTATTTTGCCTTTTAATTCGTTCAGAATTCGGATGGATGGTTAATTGCATCATCTCGCCGTGAAAGTGGTGCTCTGAAGTAGCAACAGGACATAAAGGGTTAACAAAGCTGCGCGAGGCCACGGAAAAACGAGGCTCGGGGGCAATTAAGTGCGTCATTAGTCGGTCGAAAGGGTTGAAAACAAGATGGGACTTTTATTAGGCAGCTATCGCGCTTAACGGCTGTAAAACGACGCTGCTCCCGCTGTTCATCCCTTTCGTTGATCGGCGGGGAGCCTGATCCGGAACGACGACGTCGACCTATTATTATACATCGCTGCGGGAGTCAAAAGTCGTAAAAACTGGAGGAAAAGAAGTGGGGGTGGGGTAAAGCTGGCTGAGGATGATCCGGTATCCGGCTACCGTCTTGTTTTCGCGTTTTACAAGGGTCCCGGTGACTTTCGAGCCTCCTCCCGCCAACGACCGTCTCGGTTACAGCCGGCTCTTCTCTGGTCCCACTGGGACAATCACAGACGCTTCTTCCCCCTTCCGGTGGCTCGTTGAACGCCCCGATGACGAGAGTGCCACCGGGAACTGAACTCGAAAACACACCGGGATGCCCCGAACGAAATTTCATTTGACACCGATGCCGGCCGCGCGATTCTTTCTCTCGTTAAAGTAATCCCGAGGAGCAATTTAAAGTTCGACTGGCTGGGATAGCCCGAACTTCCCGTGCGCCTTCGGATAGGGGATTCGCGTCACGGATGTCTCGCGTGGTAACTACGTAGCGGGGCGAAATAGCGGATTGCACAGTTCCTGTTGCGAGTTTAGTTTCTTACGCTCTGCTATCATTTGAATGAATTCTTGCTTGTTCCTAGTTGCTAATCCCCTGAACGGAACTTATTTTATATGGCTGGCTAGCCTGATGCACACTACTCATCAACTGTTTGGAATCATCTCCATTCTTAATATTTCCTGATCTGATATCATTTAAACGAATTATTGCAAGTTCTTAGTTGCTAAATCCACTGAATGGTACTTATTTTAGATGAGTGTCTATGGGGGTCTATCTTGATTCATGCTATTGGTCTCCTGTTTAGATGAATATCTGTATTCTCAATATTTCCTGATCTGATAATATTGCAACGAATTCTTGCTAATCCCTGGTTGTTAAATCCTCCTGAGCGATACCTATTTTATATGAGTAGCTAGCCTGATGAAGGCTACTGCTCAACTGATTTGAATCATCTCCATTCTTAACATTTCCTGATCTGATGTCATTTGATCGAATTATTGCTAGTTCCTAGTTGCTAAATCCCCTGAATGGTACTTATTTTAGATAAGTGTCTATGAGGGTCTATGTTGATCTATGTTATTCGTCACCTGTTTAGATGAATATCTCCATTCTCAATATTTCCTGATCTGATAATATTGCGACGAATTCTTGCTAATCCCTGGTTGTTAAATCCTCCTGAACGTTACTTATTTTATATAAATGGCTAGCCTGATGAATGCTACGTATGATTCTCGGGTTAGGGGGGCAATTTGATTGTTAAGGGGGGCAATTCAACAATTTCCTAGTGATTTCTTCTTAAAACCTGTCATTTAACTCTTAGCACTCGAATGGTAACTCTGAGACACCGCTAAAAATTGCTGCACCATTACGCAAAATATTGTTTACATTACTAAACATATGGGTATCTAATCAATTTCGAAACATTTAGGTATGGAAAAAGAGGGTGGTTGTCTTATATTCTTATTTGCAAATAGCGAAACTAGTACCCTCATCTATTTCTACTCTTTGATTATCACAGTGAACCACAGAAATATTCGGACACTTTTAAAAAAAACTTTATACTATGAGTATACAGATAACTTTTTTACTATCAGATCATACAACTTGGCTATTGTTTGAGAAATTAGAGCAATTAGTTTACTACGAGATGTGAAAAAAGTTTTGGAAAAAATTGCAATTTGTCAATTTGTAAACAATGTTATTGTTTACTACTTTTTTGTGGGGTCTATAATGAAAAATGAAACTATACATTCAGATTCTTCATAAAAAAACAAGTAAAAAATGTAAAAAGAAAATTTGTTTACGAGGCTTTGTTTTTGAGAAAATCATGTTTGGCTATTGCCTGGGTATAGTGTTGACGCGTCTGGTCATGATCAGCCGGTTCTACTTCTTACAAAGGCTATTTTCTCGAAGACATAGCCTCGTGAACAAATTTTCTTTCTACGTTTTCGTCTTATTTTATTATGAAGAGTCACCCCACGAATTACCGATCATCCTGTACACATGGTTTAGAAACTGTTTTACAATAGCAATAGAGAACGACAATAACACTAATTTTAAATATTTCCTTATATCGATCGCAGAGTTGTTAATAACAAATATATTAATGCTATAGGCACACTGGAGTTAATGTGATAACAATAACATTAATATGTTTGTATTAACACTCATTTTGTTCGAATATTCCAGACCAGTGGTCGGCAAACTCATTAGTCAAAACAGCCAAATATGAAGAACCATTTTTAGAAGTCGGTTAAAACTAGGTACACTGAATAAAACTAGAATTAAATTTGAATTTAGATACAACTGTTTAATATTTTATGTGTGATTATTTGAATTTAGATATAACACACTGACTGATTGATAATTGTATTAAAATACTATTGAATTAAAATAAAATAGATTAATTTTAAACACGTCATTCGTGGAAGAGCCGCACTCAAGTAGCCAAAGAGCCGCAGTTCCCCCACCACTATTCTAGACGATAGAAAAACATATGTTTAATATTTTATAACTAATGAACAATATAAGCCTTCTTCTTTGAAAAGTTTCATGACAGAATCGGCGTTAAACGCTTTGGGAACAATATTCATTAGCGACGAAGTAGGCAGAACTGTTCGATGACTATTCCACCGTGGCGGACTTTCAAGTTTCAACAACGACAAGTCCGATCCGTCGACGAGCCACCATTTGACGTAACTCATGACAAAGTGCCCGCATTTTAGTAAGCATCGTTGCATATGGTCCCACATGCGACGCACGTACCGTCATGCTTGTTTCTGCATTCGCCATTGTAAAAAAGTCCGCGCGCGACCGTCTATCCGTATCCGAAATTCCAACGGAATCCCTTGAACCGATACGAGCAATAAAAAAAGGAATCGTACGTTTGTTTATTGCTCGTCGGACAAGTTTATCCTGCACTGACACGATGTCCCGTACCGTGACACGCTTTGTACTTGACAAACGGTGAATTGAACATCTTCGACGAGCGTCTCTCGGGACTGAACATTTGTTTCACAAGATTATAGAGTTACACTTTATGTATTTCAGACGGCGAAGCGGTAGAAACATGTTCAGTGGACTTTATTAATTTTTTTTCGAAAACACCGAGTTGTTGAGTTGTTGACACCACCCATGTCAAAGTTCTCCGATATTTTTGGGACACCCTTTATATTTGCTTGAGCCACTGACACAATCTATTTTTCTTCTCCTAATATTCTTATTCCAAAGTTATTTGAAAATTACAGGATTAAATTAATTATAAGGATTAATTATAAAATTAATAAAATATAAGGATTAAATTAATTCTTCTTTAAGATGATCGGTAATTAATAGCAGTTACTGATATTTTTATTGATACTAGTA
Source organism: Lasioglossum morio (assembly GCA_916610235.2). Taxonomy (NCBI): domain Eukaryota; kingdom Metazoa; phylum Arthropoda; class Insecta; order Hymenoptera; family Halictidae; genus Lasioglossum; species Lasioglossum morio. Next base: position 5,476,483 of record OU744328.1, on the reverse strand, counting down.
AATAATATTTTCCATTCATTTTACAATTGCTCACGAGATGTAGTTATTTTTTAAAATTTTAGTTATTGATATATTTATTAATACTAGTAACGAATATTTTCCATTAATTTTATAACTGCTCACCTCATCTAGTTTACTGAAATAATATATTTGTCTTACTTATTGTCTCAATTCCAAAGTGCACAATTTAAAAACATTTTAACTGTCGCACAAGTCCTATTCCTTTTTCACCCCTATCCTTGGGGCTGTTTTCACCCTTTCAATGTGTACAATAACCAATAAAAAAGAGCATGATATATTGAATATTTTCTTAAGAACTATCCGCCACATGAGTTTCATCAAAATCGTGTTGTGTAACTTGAACATATTCCCTTCTTAGTGAAGCTAAACTTGAAGATTAGGAAAAATTGAAAATCGAGATGATTCATCTAAACAGATGACCAATAGCATAGATCAAGATAGATCTAAAATAAGTACCATTCAAGGGATTTAGCAACTAGGAACTAGCAACAATTCGTTCAAATGACATCAGATCAGTAAATGTAAAGAATGGAGATGATTCAAATCAGTTGAGCAGTATGTGATCCACCCTTGTCTTCGCCGACATTAATAATTCTCCACCAGGTAGAAGTTACCGATCACTATGTATGTATATTAATAACGATGATCGATACCTATGAGGGCACAGATACGCGCCTTCGTTGTCCAAGAGGATTAATTATTATTTCTTAATAATGCGTCAACATCTATCTAGAGACTCTAACCACGAGTCTCCTGTGTTCGAAATCAAAACAACAAAATGAGAGTGCTAGCCGCCTCAGATCCTCGGTTTAACCCGGGAGTCGGGAACCACCCTTTTCTTCGCCGACATTAATAATTCTCCACCAGGTAGAAGTTACCGATCACTATGTATGTATATTAACAATGATGATCGATACCTATGAGGGCGTAGATACGCGCCTTCGTTGTCCAAGAGGATTAATTATTATTTCTTAATAATGTGTCAACATCTATCTAGAGACTCTAACCACGAGTCTCCGGTGTTCGAAATCAAAACAACAAAATGAGAGTGCTAGCCGTCTCAGATCCTCGGTTTAACCGGGGAGTCGGGAACCACCCTTTTCTTCGCCGACATTAATAATTCCCCATCAGGTGGAAGTTGCCGGATGAAAAATCCAGGGACGCGCGGGCACCGATCGAAAGGAACGCCGGTAACCTCGTCAGGGTCCGCTGCTGAATTATTGATGGCCGGCACTTAGCACGGCGAGCACGAGGATCCTTATGTGTCCAAGGCGTGTTGCCACCCTTCAACGATATGGCTCTGCAGATATAGCCATACCGACAGTTGCGCGAGGGACCTCTTCCATCCCGTGTCCCGTGGGAGCCGCGAGAGCCCTTGCCCTGCCCCACTTGCCACGCTGCCGCCCAATTTCAACAAATTTGACCGAAAGTTGGGCGTAATTTTATTTTCGCACGTCTGCAGACGGCCCGGTCTGCCTTTCTCTTCCCGAGACCGACCTCTTGGGAAAAACGGACCCGAAACGAACGTGGAGGCCCCTCCTTCTTTGTCCTACCGCCTTCCGCAACCACCCACGCGCCCCTCTACACCCCCTGTTTCCTTTATCTTTGCACAATCAGCAGCGGAAGACACTCTAATCGCACTTTGGCCCGCGTTCCGTGACCGAACTTCGTCGACCGCACCAGATCTCTCCGTCATCGAGACGATCGTTTTCGGAATTTCGTGGTGGGGCTAATTGTTTTGATCCTGCCGCGTTTGTTCGGAACGTTTGAAAATATCGTCTGTGGAACATGGTGGAGGAGGCCCCCTTGTCAGTTTTCATATTACAAACATTTTTCGCAGAACGGTATAATTTGTTGAGTCTACTGGATTTATATCTAATAATACCTAATGAAAAGCATAAATAAGATAACCTGAAGAGCAAAAGTTCTTCGTTGACCCATAAAGGAATAGCTGGAGAAAATTTGAAATAATTTGATGTGATATAGTAAACATTTCAATAGTTGTACAAGTAAATACTATTTCTTAAATGTTTAGGTTATGAAAAAATACTATTTCTTATTTACACTCGGTTTTAAATATACAAGATTGTGGACCGACGAAAAAAATGACGAAACTCATTAAAAGATAGTATGCTCGAAAAGTGTGTTTTGTTTAAAGTGAACCAAGTGGATCGATGTAACTTATACATATAAATTACTGTCCTATAATGTTTCCTTATAATCCAGTTTATTCTAATTCAGGTAGAAAATGTTTATTTTGTATAATGATCCACCGTCTAGTAACTACTATTTCAAAAAAAAGTTTATTTGCCACATTCTGTCTCCAAATGGTCCAGTGACATACATTTCGAAGCAGTAAGTACACTTACCGCTGAATAAGTGAGTTTTAATTGAATCAATTTCTGCTCCTTCTCTTGTTGACACGCCGCGGTGTGTCTCCTACGCTACGCTCAGTGGAATCTGCCGCCGAACCAGACTCTATCCGCCGCCGTGGCTACGCTCTCATTCGTCCACGTTTTTCGTTAACCATTACACGTGTGTTGACTCAGAGAGCCACCACTAAAAATTGCTGTGCCATTATTCACACTATTGTTTAGATGATTACTAAACATTTAATTGTAACTCATGTATGAGATATTATAACAATTTCATATCAATAAAGGAAAAAGAAATCATATAGAATTAAATTATTGTAGGTTGGAAGAACTGTTAAATTTTATAATTAAAATAGTACCGAGTGCAAGGGGTTAATAACTTTTTAATAAAGTCGAGACGGAAATTTTTCCAAAGGGAATTAACGTAGGATCAGCCCCTTCTTATCTCAATTACTTATTGTTGAAAGTTTTAATTCTTTATTGTTTGTTTATTTGTACCTGCTGTGTATTCTCCACGTATGTTTAAAAAGCATTACTGTTTGTGTAAACGAGGTCCAACAAATGAAGTAGGACCGGAAGAGTTTAATAGTTTACATGTAATGTTATTGTATTTTAATAGACATTTATTTTTCTCATGTACGAATACACATGTTTTTGCACTTTTGTTTATAAATATTGCCATCTTTGGCAAGTGTCGTTATTTATTATAGTAATAATAAATTCATATTTGCTATCCCTGATCGTTCTCTATTTTAAGGCGAGTTTCACACTTACGCGTGCCTCGTTCTTTTAAAAGGTATCATTCGATTCGTCACATTAGCACACAACGTCCTCGCGAATAAGGATTAAGATTTTTGCAATTCGAATGCATCGGAAAATTGCATTCACCTTACCAGAACCAAACTATGTCAAAGTAAATTTCAGATAGAATATACACACAATTATTATTATCGAGGATGCATAATTCTACGTTTTTGAATCAATATAAATTCGAAACTTGATAGAACAGAAGTGGATTAGGTTAGAAATAAATTACTGATTAAACATGAAGGGTGATAAACAAGTTTTTAATTAGTCTTCTGGATTTAACTGGTTTTTGTGTTTGTTTGAACAACGAAGTTAATGTAAGCTTACAATTATTAGAATTTACTGGTACCAATGAATTTCAAAAATGTTGAATCCCGGATACTGCGTCATTAATAAATTGTTAAAATTTTTATATTCCGAGTCTGCACTATGGTTCGTGAAAATAAATTTCCCAGACGATGTGAAAGCCACACGTTTAAGGTTCTGTGTCAAGTTCTTCGATAAATGATTCATCATTAGTATCACGGCGTTCGTCGAACCTGGTGATGTGTTTTCAGCGTCTGATTAATGATCGCCTTTTCTACTGAAATATGCAGTTATGTGCAGGGTGCATAAAAAGTAATGCTCATTCATCGTAGGGATGAATCTACACCTCTGTATTGACGGACATTTGTAAAAGAAACTTGCCGCAAAATTGTTTATAACAAATACAATTGTTGTTAACACTAGATTTGCGGGAGTCGCCAAAATGACGGCTTCAAATATTCTTAATCTGTGATTATTAAGATTGTAAAAATACTCTGTTACTTTTTATTGAAAAAATGACCAAAAATGTGGACAGATAAATTCTTGTTACCTTTATAAAATAATGTAAAATAGTTACTTCTGGAGTTCCGTAAACCTAGTGTTAACAGTAAATTATCAAATAAAGATTTATGCAAGAGGAATTCGCGATAATATTTACATTTTCATATAGAACATAAAACTTTTAAATAAATACCGGATACCCGAACATTATAAATAAACTGCGGACCTTTATGTAAAATAAAAATATTCTTCATCGATCTGCAGAGGAAGCAGTAGTTCAATAAAAATTCATTTCATAATTCGTTTCATTTTAGATGAAATAAAAGTTGATTCGTTTCTAATCAATATTTAAACTTTAAAATAAATGTAGCCATTCAAAGGATATACATCACTGTAACTGCAAAGAAAATGGTACGTCAAAGAGTTAATAGTCTTTTTACGTTGAAAACAACGTGACAATATACTTAGATTTTTTATATTTTCCACTGTTTTATATTTTACCCAGTTAATTTCTTCACAAATGCATAAAAATCTGCAGTCTAATTATAAATTTGCCCGAGCTCGACTTAGGGTACTTGGAATTTTCTGTTACCCGGGTATCACGAATTTTCATCAGCCGTCCTGGTTGTACAGGAAGCAAAGAGTACCTAATGACATTCGATGCCGATGGCAATTGCTTCCGTCGATGGTTGCGGCCCCGAAAGCGTTTCCCGTACTGTGGAAGCGGTTCGATACATAATAATCGCGAGAAAGAGGCGGCAATTAGCAGGCATCGGGGGAATTATGATGGCCGCGGTAGGCCGAGTAAGTACGCCGGCTAATTCAATTAAACAATTCATTTGCTGGTCCAAAGCACCACCTGAGGGCACGTCCCATTCCGTCCGCGCCTCTCGCCTCGTGTCCGTGTGTTCGATTACAAGTGTGCACCGATATGGAGGAGAAAACGTGAGCTGGAGAAGGACCAAACGGCCGAGAGCTCCCTGCCTATTCCCCGGAGAGCCGTAGCCTCCTGCTACAATACAATGCTCCTAATGTTACGGCTCCAGTTTCGACATAATTTTCTTCCGCGGCCCTTTCGGCTATCGGATGCCTAAGCTTTTGTAGCAGTTCGACAAAGAAAATGTCATTTCCGGTGGCCGCTCGATAACGAGCCCCCGGAGGAGCCACCGCGATGGAAACCATGGACATGTTCCTGCGAGCTCGGTGATATCGTCGCCGTGTTCCACTTTGACGAACCTAATCATTACACTGCGGACATTATGCAAAATAAAAATGTTCCATTAAGGGGGTACCGTAGCCACTAATATCACTAGAATATTACTAGAATCTTACTAGAAAATCAGGCGCAAACAGGGTTTGCGGGAAACAATTTTTTGTCCTTATAGGTACGAGCATGTTGCGAGCTGTGTGAGGGCTCATTCTAAAGAGGAAGGTTGATCGTAGGGCGCTCTGGTCATGCGGAAACGAGATTATGTTTATATTTAATAATATGAGCGTCCAAAGTTGGGGAAAAAATCGACACAACCACCTTCAGGTTCCCATCTATTTTAAAAATACAAAACGATTTTTCTGACTTGCCTCATGACCAGAGCGCCCTACGATCAACCTTCCTCTATCAAACGAGCCCTCACACAGCTCGTAACATGCTCGTATAAGGACAAACAATTGTTTCCCGTGATTGCATTCAACTTCTCCATATTTCGTTCATACAGGCAGAGTCTAGAGCAAGGCTAGAACCAATTTTAGTTCAGCTACTTGGACGCGATGGCGCTTGTCAGGAGAATTGTCAGCGTAGATTCGTAACAACAAAAGTGTAAAGGGCATGAAGCCACTCGGATCCATTAATAGCAAAAAAGATATTGATGAAAAGAAAAAAACCTGTAATGATAGCGAAATTGAAGCGTTAGATTGATACAAATGTATGTTCATCACTGTTACCAAACTGTGTTTCAGCGTGTAGGTTGGTTACCCTGATAAATACACTAGAATCCATGGGTAGGGTACCCCCTTTTAAGTGTAGAAATTAATTCGGTGCCATGATATTCAATTATTTGTAACTGTTGAAATATGTCAAAATGAATCTATTGTTTCACACAAGGAAGATCGATTCGATATCAGTATATTTCAGTTTATTTATGAAACCGTTAGTTATTTGTTCGATGTTCAACGCTTTCTAGCCCGAATAATCCTCACTTGATGTGTGATATTTAAATCAAATAGACGTGTTTTCTTCGTGCTCATAGTTGTGTTAATAAAACTTCGTTAAGTTAATTTTGTTTAATTAATTACGTAATCTAATAATAACTCTGGTTTGAAAGACAACAATCGCTCCCCATTTTGTAATGTTTAAGTGACACTTACAGTTATGAAACATTTGAGATCTAGTCGAAACCAAAATTATTATTAAGCAAGATGGCGGTGTCTGACAAGGCTCACATGCAGCACTGTATAGTGTTTGCCTTTCAATTAAAGAAAAATGCTTCCGAAGCTGCTGAAACGATATGTTTTGCTTTGGGTGAAGGCGCGATAACACATGAAACCTGTAAAAATTGGTAGCAAAGATTTCGATGCGGCGACTTTGATTTTTCTGATCGAGAACGTATCGGACAGCCAAGAAAAGTCTAATAATTAGACAGCGGATCTTTATGCAAAATGAAAATTTTCTACTTGATTTGCTACAAACTGGAGTGAAATAGAAATTTATTGTTTTCATTAACCCTTCACTGCATGATTGTTTTAATTGGGATGAAAAAATTGAAAGCAGGTCAGTTTTTGTATTTTATTTAAGGGAAAGATATTAAGAAAAATTAAAACAACATTTTCAGAAAAGTAAACATAATTTAGAATAGTAAGAAAACACATTCTTAGTTTACTATATACTAGATTTGTTAACTTTATCAGATATGATACACTATGTAACGAAGAATGATTACGTTTAACAGGCTGGAAGTAATTGAATAGTATTTTAAAATTCTTCTAACGTTTTAACTGTTTCAAATATCACCTACCGAGTTTTGTCATAAATGCACAAAATCCGCTGTCTTTTTATAATAAATGCAATAAATCTGAAAACTTTGCCGTCTACAGCAACCGCGTCTACCGAATCTTAAATAAGGTTACCTTAATAAATTTCGTAAGCGATTACACGAAGTTAGCAAAAGCAACTTTAGTAGCTCAGTAAGGAAGCACTTTTATCAATGGCTATATTTCAGAATAGCTTGATTCGTTTAAAAATTCGTTCTCCGAAACTGGAGTGTCGTTCTCGGTATTGTAATATTATTCCGACATTCCGAGAACTCGGTGGGCTTTCGTCATTTTTCCAGATCATTCACGAAAGTCTAGCGTAGTCGTTCTGATCCAGGAGGGGAACGTGAACCGGAGTTCCCCTAAGCCAGAGAGGCTCGGGCTTGTTCACGTAAACGACGAGCACAAAGGAGCCCGCTTTCGGAAAAATATTTTGTACACGAGGCGGTGTCTCAATGAAACCCTTCCACCGGCGACGAAAGAAGAAAGCGAGCGGGAGGTGGTAGCGAAGAGAGGGGCAGGAAGGGGCGGGGGGGAGGGAAAAAGAGACAATACGATAACCACTAAATTATCCCAGCACATCCGGCGATGTAAATCACGAGGAACTCGCGCATGTGTACTTCGTGCACCGGTGGAGAGTAGCAGGAAGATGGAAAGGAGAGAATGAGAGGGAGAGAGAGAGAGAGAGAAATAAAAAGAAATCGAGAAGAGACGGCAAAGATAGAAAAAGCGTGGAGCGTAGGCAAAGGAGGAGGGAATCGGAGGAAAAAAGACAGAGGAGTCGGATAGAGAGACAGAGGGAAGTTGGTTCTTGATGACGCGCAGATAAGGGAGGGCTTAAAGTCTACGTGACGTGCTTCCCGATGTGTCCGAGCGGAGGTCGAGCCTGAGAACTTTCGGTAAACGTACCCGGAGACTCGGACGAAACGTAGCTTCCCTCAGCCGGAAGAACCCCCTTTGCATTTTCGATGGTACAACAGTCGGGACACGCTCGATACTTAATCGTTCGGCACTGACCTCCGAAAACTCACCACCGGTGGCGCGGCTGCTTTCAACCCCCTGCATCCCCATGTCCGGTTTTGTTTCAACGTTCAAAGACAGAGATCTTTCTAATCAACAATGACCAATATGTAGGTACACGTTGAACCTCTACAAGGTGTTCCAAAAATATATTTCCTTGAAAAGAGCGATACCTATAAGACCATTTGAAACAACTATTTCGTTTACGAAAATGTTCTTCGCGGCTTTGTTCGGGAGTTGTTCACGAAACCACCGGCCAATTAGAGCGCGGCTACATTGGACGGACTCTGCTTCTGCCAATGGCAACGCGACGCTTAGCGGGCCTGTCGTCAGGTGGAATCCGTTCAATTATTGCGCTTTTTGTTAATGTCTCCTCTATATAATAAAAATGAAATGCTGTTCGTTGGTCACGACATCACGCGAGAACGGCTGGACCGATTCGGCTAATTTTTCTTTCTCAATGTTCGTTGTAGTTCGAATCAGGTTTTTCAGGAAAGAAAAATTGGAAAAGTTGCCCAGAAAAATGGAAAATTCGGGAAAAAATTAAAGTGTTTTTTTCTATGAGATTTTTGTATGAACTCAAGACCATAACACACGATTCGAACGATGGATATGCATAATTCTTTTTTTGTTTTGTTCGTTATAGTTCTGGAAAAGCTTTGAGAAAAAAATTCGAGACAATCGCAAAGGAAAGTAGGAAAATTCGGACAAACTGCAAAATTCATCTTCTAAATGTAGTCCTTCTTAAATTGAATATCCATGGCCACAATTGTTGATAGATACAATGATCACTCAGAAATACGTTTTTTTCTCATTTATACTTCGTTTACACATTTCCAATAGCTTTTCACAAATTCACAAAACGATCACAAAGAAATTTATTGAAATTTGGACAGGACAACGCCTGTCGGGGCAGCTAGTTAATAATAAAAAAGTTACTTCGAGTGATCTAAGCTACCACCCCTTTCAAGGTACGCCGACATTTTTGGGACACCCTGTATATTTCTTATAAAAATTGTTGTTATTTTTCTGTTACTTCGCGGACTTGGATTGTTGCGTTCATGAACCATAGAAATTATTATTACCGAGATTAATAAAATTATTACAAGAGTTTCACTCGAAGGTGACAAATGACTTTGAATTACCAGACCGCGGATTTTGATGCATTTATGAAAAATCCAGCGGGTGAAATATAAAACGGAGAAAAATATAAAAAATCTAAGGACATTGTCATGTTGTTTTCAACGTGACAAAACCACTAAGGGGTGAAATGAATTTTCATTTAACTACTGCTTTCCGCAATCGATGCAGAATATTTTTATTTTGCATAAAGATCCGCAGTCTATTATTTAACAAATTTGGTGAAAGGTCGGTAATAATACGAATGTAATGGCATGAATGTTATAACTTGTAGCAGATTGGTTTCCACCTGTCAAGTGGTTCAGCTATGAGGACATGTCGATCCTGCTCGAGAAATCATGATTGCGTCTCATGTTCACGGTAAGTATGCACTAGACAAAACTCCTCGTGTTTCAGTGTATATTTTATAGTCGAATAAATGTTTGTCTCCTCCCTGTTTACGACACCATACGTACTATAAAATGTGCCGTCGGGTAACAAGGCACGCTTTCAGCAGAAATTCGCAAGCAGCGAGTGTATTCGGAAATACAGAATATGTTCGAAGTACTCGCTTAGACATACACATTATTTTAACTTTTGTTACTAGTGATGTACATTGATGTCCGTACTCAAAGTGTTTATTTTCTCAGCATGCAATAAAAAGCATGTATCGCAGTGAATTGAAACATTGTTAGAAATTCAACGTGTTTCGCGATGTCCAATGCGAAGCGAACGCGACAGCAACGAACGTCTTAATGGATTAACTATGTTATCTTCAAGGAAAGGAAAATCCGATGACGTGGTTGCTTCGTCGCCTTTGCATGTCACTTTAAACATAGAAATCACCAACGACGCAGCTCAGAAGACTTAGTAATCTCTTTAACAAAGTGACTATTAACTTCGACGTTTAAGAACCTATAAATTTCTCAAGCGACAACAAAATTTCTTAAATTAACACTAGATTTACAGATCACTAAAAGTGACTGTTTTATACATTGTGGAAATAACAAGAATGAATAATTTTTAATGTAATATGTACTCAAAGGAACAAATTTATTAAATAACTCCTTAGTCCTTAGAAATAGTTGCATGGAAGATGCCAGGATAGTATCTCACCCCTTTTTACTTTTCCTTTAAAATATACGAATTATGTTTCATTATAATCTCCACAAATAGGAGGCAATATGTGAAAAATGTAAGTAGGTGCATGTTCCACCCTGAGGATCGTTGATAAGGGTTAATAATCGTGAATTAAAAGATTTAGAATCCGCCATTTTGTCGGGTCCAGTCAATCCAGTGTTACAGTCTTGAACATTTTCTCCACTTCAACGATGAGCTCCTAAATCTACCTCAAAACGTAATTGTTGAAGAGTCATTTTTCGTACACGTAGAGAATAATTGCGATTTAACAGATTGTTGCATTAGTTCATGCCCGATTTTCATAAATATCGCAAACTTTTCGAATTATAGAAAAGAATGATGACAATATGTACAATTAAATTAATAAAGCTGTATTCTTTAACACTAACCGTCAGATTTTACAATTATTGTAATTATGAAGCTGCTTACATGGATTTCGATCCGGTAAATTAATTTGTCCAAACATATATTGAAATAAAAAATTGCATAAAATATAAATATATAGAGCATTGTCATTTTTATAAGGTAAAACATTATAATCGCTTTTTACGCTCAGTAGTTTTAGTGTTGAAATTTAACCATTAAATTTATCTTATATCAACAGAAGAAGAAACTAAATAGAAGGTAAATGTTGATCGTGTTCAAGATTAAAGCTCGAGAAAGAACAAAGGAAATGATACATGCATTCGCAACAGACGAACCGTTTTTCTATTATCCGAGCAAGGAAAAGATGATTCAATCCTCGATCAACAACCTCGGCACGTTCAAACCAAACGACTCGAAGCAATCCGGGAAGAAACTAAATCTATCTGAATGCATTCGAAATAAAGAAAAAAAAAACGAAGAACTCCTGTTTCGCTTCCTGCCTCGAATAATTATCGACAGTTTGACGCACGAGGAACACTGGATAGTTCTAGCCTCCTAAGGGACGCACGTTCTCAACTTGTATCCGGACATTCTCATGTCCTTACTTCCGGGAACGTGAGGTTCGTAACGGCGACACCCTCGCCAAACGCAGACACAACTCGCGGTCACTGCACTTTGTCCCTCCGTGCTTTTGTTTGATAGCGATAAACGTACCTGCTGGATCCTGCAACCTTGATCCGAGCGCAGATAGCACAACGAAAGAAAATGCGGATGCGCAGACGCAAGGATCTTATGCTCGGCTTAAAATTACTAGACAGGTGAAACTTCACTTTGAAACATGCCAGAGGACAGGCACTGCTAAGAAGAATACTTTTGATTTATTTCAATCTTTTTCTTACACATTCTAGAACTCACAAGGGAAGTTATCGAACCCGTAAATTCGATAAATTATGAGACTTCGCACACAAGTTTTTTATGCCTAATACAACCCTGTTTCCTCGTGCTACTACTCGCGTTAAATGGCTCTTGAACAAATTTTCTTTTTCATGAAATATCTCGAGAAATTAAAGTTGCATATAATGTTTACCAAACTCTGTGAAGAAAAATTTTTTAAATACATTTTTAAAACAAAAATGACTGTTCTGCAAATGTTATTGTAAATTATCATTATTGTAAGTATTGTTACGCGATACATATCGCACCCCGGCAAGAAAAAATACAGTATCTCACAATGAAGATTAAAAGAAAAATTATAAAATTTCCATCGAAATAGTGAAGACATCTCTAACCTTTGGAAAAATAGTTTTGGAAATGATTAAGCTCTATAAAACGATATTATAGATGTCTCAATGAGTTTTTGTTGCTATTGTAACATGCGCTGTTCTTGCCACTACAAACATGAACAAGCTCAAAAAGAAATGACGTTATTCTAGCACGTTCGGAAAAATAGTTTTGGAAGTGATTAAGCTCTATAAAACAATATTATAGATGTCTCAATGAGTTTTTCTTGCCACTACAAACGTGAACAAGCTCAAAAAGAAATGACGTTATTCTAGCACGTAGAGGTCAAACTAAACGCATCGATCACTAATCCAATTTCAAAATCGTTATTCTTTGATTCGTGGCACTGTTAGTGCTTGGTAGTTCCGGAATCAACAAAATAATACTAAAACGAACGAAAGCATCAAGATTCTAGTTCCACCTAAGAAAGAACAGCTGTCTGAACCAACAACCAATATTCCAATCAACTTCTTGATCCAGGTATCAAATCACCCCCAGTTCACCTTGAATCCAATCATCCCCGACGGTTTCATTCACCCCCGGACCCGATCAAGCGAACGGGTATCAAGCCGGTTACATCCTGCGGGGACAATCGTTCCTGAGCTACGCATGTCCACGGTGTAACTATGCGCGCGATAATGGGACGGTTTGTCGAGGTGGTCCGAAGTGGACCGAATACTCTGGCCGAAACGAACACGGAGGAATAATGGAAGAAAGGGGAGGCGGGGTTGAAAATACGAAGGTAGTGTTGACGGCTCCCCGGGATGCCCCGTCAGCATCAGCGTTCCTCTAATCGTATCGGGTTTACTGCCGCGGCGTGACGTACTCATCTGCACCATCGGTTTACCACCCTTCAACCCTCTGTACCCACCACCAGCCATCACAATTCCCATTATCCACTCGCTGTGACAGAGCTCTCCTGGGACCTGCTCCTCCCGACGCTACCCCGAAAAGAACCGAGCAGATTCTTCTTGCGACCCACGGTCGTACCTGCTGGACCCTGCCCGCTTTGACGAGGACATGTCAAAATAGAGATTTTTCGTCTACCGTCGTTCCTGGACGGTGATAACGGGATCAAATCGAACTGAAGTCATAGGAGAGAGTTGCCTAATGAGTACTGGTCACCTAAATCGTACCAGCTCATTTTTTTTTTTGGTAACCAATTAATTTTTGTGATTGCTAGGAGTAAAAATATAAAGTGTTTATGGAGTCGGTAATATAAGACACAACTTGTGTTATCTTGATTGATTTCGCGTCAACCTGTACAAGCCGGAAGATTTCAAGTAAGTTTAGTGTAAAGTTTGACCAATTGTTTTAAGACTTTCAATTAAATACTATAATTGATTAATACATTTTGTGTTTTCTTTGAAATATATTTATTATACCATCTTTATAGTAAGTTTATAATATAATTTATATGATCTTTCAGGTTAGATAAATAACATTTCTATCAGTCCGCTTAATTTCCTAAATTGTACCGCAATTGAAACTCTTTAATCGTACCAGTATGATTTAAGAACACATACTGTGCAATTTGATTATTTAGTTTCAAAAGTCTATATATAAAACGTTTGTCTACATATAATTAATAATTAATTCTCTAACTTCTCGAAAGTCTCTAAAAAGGCGATCAAAGACGAATTCAAGAGACCATAAAAAAAATTGAATAATTCAACTATATTGTTACCAGCAATAGCAAAGAATGTGTGAGGTTGTTTTTATCGATAAAGCGGTTTGGGGTTATGTCGATCCATAGATCGATATAAAAGTATTACGAGGTTGGTACGCTTGTAAGCGGCGTGCATGGGTTTGAAGGTTTTTCCCCAGTTCAGTTCAAGAGTTGCATATGCATTGTAAGAGTGTTCATTGTACCATATTTCTTTATGTTTATTAAATAAATATTATTAGTTGTGTTCCATGAGTGTTTCATACTTTGTCGTAATCCATTTCTCGTGTCACCACAGAATGTCTTTGTTAATTCTTGCTTGTAAATAAAGGAATAAATAGTGTTAAACAATATTCATAACTCGTATAGAATATGACCTCTATTACCTGAACCTCCGATCCATATGCAACACTACTTATTATACAAATAAATAAAACTTGATAGTAAAAATTGAAATTATCTATATCAGATTAATTGTTATAACTAGACTTCAGATGTTTATGCAATTTTCAATGTTTGTAGACAAATTTTAGGAAACTCGAATCAAATAAAATTTTATTTTCCGTGGTAGTAGCCTTCGTAGATCTGAAATAAATGAAAGTCGTACTATATTCTGTCGTACTTTGTATCCTAGCATTTTTTGAAAATTTTCAAAAGCCATTATCGCGTAAAGATCCGCAGTCTAATTAAGACTAATGTTTGCCTGTTTAGTTCGGAAAATCGAGGTTCTGCGGTACTTCGACGGCACGTATAAATTGAATCGAACTGTAACGTCGTAAACGTGGCAAATGGGACTTGCAAACTTTCAAATTTAAGGTGTCCATAACATTTTTAAACGTTTCGCGAAGAGAGCAGTCAATTTTCATGCGATTTTTATCCGCACCAGTCGCTGAATTATTGACTTGATAATGGCCCGTGAAAAGAACACAGGGGACGGATATTGCCCTATAAAATCATATCTCGGCTGCGTCGAGAGAGAGAGAGAGAGAGAGAGAGAGAGAGAGAGAAAAAGAAAACGGAACTCACGCGTCCATATTTGCAGCCACTTTACAAGCTCGTAAAACTTCATTACAATCGTTGATACGCGCGGGACACGATCACGATCTGCCCGCCTCCCTTACTTCGTAAAACGTGGTTGATCGCTTAATTTTAATTATCACGGTTCTTATTTCATTGAACTGTCCGCAGCCCTGTAATCTCCAATGTTCAAACACGATGTTCCGTAATCTTTGAAATCTGGTAGCATTGGGGCCGAGTTTCAGTCTTTACGTGGAGAGTGTAATACCAATTAGCGGGGAAGAAAAATGACTCATCCGGGCGTAATAACTGGCCAATTATGTAACCACGTTTATAAGCGCGCCGTGTATCACTGTAATATATCGCTGAAATTACGTTAACATCCTTAATGCGGTCCGCTTCCATTCTCGTGTCAACCTGAATGAAATTCGGGCTAAAAGAATTGCGCAAAAGTCGTGGAAGAGTTGTTGCACCGGTTTGTTGAGTATTATCGCAACAATGATAAAATTTACAGGTTCACGAGGTCCGTCAAAATATGGCGAGTTCTAATATGTTTAGTTTACGATTATTGTTAATATGCATTCACAGGGAATCATTCAATTATTTCTTTGAGCACGTTTTGTAATAAACATTGCCGAACATCGAAATAAATAATTGTTGGTTTTATAAAGTTGATCATGTTAGCAGTAAATTTACGTTCTAATATTTCTAGTTTACAATTATTGAGATTTAAAGGTGCATCCATGAGGAATCATTCAAGTAATTTGTTTCTTTGAGCACGTACTATAATAAAAATTACCGAACCACGAAATTAATATATTCTTGTTACTCTTGCAAATTCGATCACATACATTCTAATTGTTTAAATTTACAGTAACCAAATTATATGCGTATACATATAAGCATATAAACAAATGGCTAAAAATTTGGATAGACGCATTCTTTGTTATTTTAATAAAATAATGTAAAATAGTTATTCTTAGTGCTGTCTAAATCTAGTGTTAATGTCATTATGATCCTCTTCAG
Source organism: Lasioglossum morio (assembly GCA_916610235.2). Lineage (NCBI taxonomy): Eukaryota > Metazoa > Arthropoda > Insecta > Hymenoptera > Halictidae > Lasioglossum > Lasioglossum morio. The sequence continues at coordinate 5,460,814 of OU744328.1, read as the reverse complement.
CGAAAGAATCTACAAATATTTATTTTGTATCCTTAATCTGGAATATTGGATGTCTTTTTATAATATTTTAAATTACAGTTCTTATGTTGTGTTTTTACGGCTATAGTGACTACAAAAAGATTTCAAGCATGCAGAAGTTAATAAATATTTTACTAGAAATACAATTAGCATTTATTAAAACCCGTTGTTAAAGTTATTTAGTTATTCAGATTCTGTATTCAAATAATCAGAGTCTGAAACGAAGCCCTTAAATCAACAGTTGTATTGTTCCAATCAGCATTAGTTTTAATATTCAAATATTTAGTTGAAGGAACATTCGATCACAATGGTCCAAGCAATATTCCACATACAGTAATAAAAGTATGAAACTTTTAATGAAACTGTGTGTACAAACGTAAAATTGATAAATTGAAAAATTACAATAAATTCAAAAAGAAATATTAATCGTAACAAGTGGGAAATTTAGAATCCGTACGACAGCAAGGTTATAATGGTCGAACGCCGCCATTATGTTTCTCAACGCAGGTCGCGTGATTTATACGATTTATTGTCTTAACAATAAATAATATAGAGTTCGCAGACGCAACAGCAACTCTTATTGCATCGAATGCTAACTGATGGTCTACATTCGAGCCGGACAATTTATCTGCAGTGCACTAGACAAGTCTAAACGTCACGTTGCGCAACGTTTAATCGAAGTTAAAACAAAGCTGGATTTACCGGTACAACGTCGTGATATTTCTCTGGTGCAACCGGTACCACGGTGTCCACGTACGACTATAAAAGACCGACGATCTGTATGGAAATGCGGGAATGAAGCAACTGAAACCGAGAATATTTAATTCCCGTTGCAAAATTTCCAGATCTCGTTTCATCCCTAAATCGGCCATGATTTCCACTATAAGCAAGCCGACGGAGGTTTTTCCGCGTTCCGCGATTTCGCGAAGACCAGCGCTGATGTTCCGCGTAAAAATTCAAATGCTCCCTATAAAGTTTCCACACTTGGTTCGAGCCCGATAAAAAAGGTGATTGATGGCCTGATAAAAATTCGACATCCTGCACACGAGGAATGATTTACAGTTATAACGTCAGGTTTACGGCGCACTATTTACAGCGACGCTCCGTAACGTCATCGTCGACGGTACGTACGTCACATATTAATGTCTTACTCTTTTTGAATCACAAAATCGAGAGCTGACCGCACCGACAAGAAAAATCGATCGTCAAGAGAAATTGAAGGCTGGAATTAGAAAAGGCTCGCAGTGCCATCTTCTTCGAAAACTGTTTTTCGCAAAGACGAAAATTCTCGGACGATGAGTTTGTTGTTTCTTTTAGAAAAAACAAGTAGACTTTCATTTTCTCCATTTTTCTGATGTTCTAATATTTGTTTGTTATATATTTTTTCTTAAATGTATAAATGAAACAAATTGTATTCTCACAAGTTTTACATGGATTTTCCTCGGAATTTTCATTTTGTCACTTACAGCCTTTTCTACTTCCAGTCTTCAATTATACTCGCCGATTAATACGACATACGATCGAAAAACAATGCTCCCCTTTGTGGTTGTTTCTTTCGTTCTTTCTTTTTTTCTCTGAAATGTATCCGTAAAATATTGTTCTTGTTATTACTGTCCTAAGAATCGTGTTAGTCGGAATGTTTAAATATCTATGATTAAGTGATCGTAAAAATCGTCGCGATCTACCTCGAGAGAGCAGTTTGCTACAGGCCTCTAGCCCTTTCACTGCTGCGAATAAATATACGTCGTCGATTCGTGGACGAAATTGCTGACACATTCTATTTGCACGTAACTCTTAATTTGCCCTTTCCAAGATTATTTATTATACTTTATTTCCCATTTAAATGAATTCAATGTTTTTTACATTCGTGCAAAGAATTATGAATTATAATTACTTCTTGACTTCCCTGTCTGATTAATTCTGTGTAACTCTGAATGCGCCCGTTCAAAAATGATTTATTACATCTTTTTTTTTTAAAACGAATTCGATGTGTCTTACAATTCGATTCAGAGCAAAGATTTATGAATTTCAACAAAATAGACCGCGGCGAGCCGTTCTACCTCGAAAGAACAGCATGCAAATACATCGCAAGACGTCATGAAACGTGATTGCGTATGTTTATACATCTGATGAAATATTACTGGCACGGGATAATAATTCAATCTGGAACTTTCACAAAATTACTTCGGGAAAGTGTTTGGTGTTGCGAGCAACGTGTTTTATTCGATTAAATTGAATTGCATTCACCAGTGCACATATCATTCGTTGATAAAATATGTATTTGAGTACTTTAGGATTAGGCGAGTAATAGAAATTGAAAAAAAAATTAAATTTCCTCAATTAAATCATGACAGTCCACGATGTGTCAATGGTAAAGTGACAAAATATTATTAGTTAGAAAGTATCAACCTAGTCATGTCATCTGAACAGCTAGACTTACACCCTACTAACCCTTTGCGGACCTAATTGCACTAACAGTTCTTAATTTTATTGCTTTCAACTAAATTCGTAAATAATGACACAATTATATGGTACGTATTTAAAATTCTAATGGTTATTATAAGTTTCAAGAATGTTAACGATTCTAAAATTTTAAAGTAAAAAAGACGAACACGTTGGGACCGCGAAGGGTTGAAGCTTAACCCCTTGCCTTACAATATCGTGTTAGAGTCGTGATGAAGATTCGGAACAGAGTCTAATAAATACGAATGCTATTAATTTCCGTTAAATCGAAATAAAATTCTATTTAACAATAAATATAAAGTTTCTCCTTTTTTCAGGAAATTAAGAACTACAAAGAAAGTTATAGTCACTGAAATCGTAAACTAAATTGTAAGGCAAGGGGTTAACAGAGTGAATGGAAGACGCGAAAGATTTTCGTTATTAGCAAAACGCTTATAATTTCTCAAGTGTTTGAAATTATTGCAGGTTCAAGCTGTTCATCGAAACGGGGTTACACCCCATTAAAGCTTAACACGATGAGCGCAAGGTGCGACAAATCAGACAGCAGGTTTCCCTTCCATTAGTCAAATCTTTACCAATGATACGGCACAGCGGAACGGTTCGCCGCGTTCCCTCGCTCCCCTTGGAAAGACGAGAGCGATTGTCCCCTAATGAACGCGTCGTCGCTGCGTAGGGTAGCGGCGCTGACGTTCGTCGAGCAATTCGGAAGCGTCGCGACGACGGTGTCGCAGTGAATGGGCTAGGTAGATCGTAACGCGTTAGGAAAAAAACTGACGAGGCCGTAAGGTAAAAGTAGTAAGAAAAATAAGTATAAGAGAAACAACATGCCCTGGCTCGAGGAGAGGACCCTGACTCTGTTTGTACGGGACACAGAGGTCCGCCGGTACGAACCAGGAGTGCGTGAACGCGGGGTTGATGTTGAGCGCCCCAGCGGCCCCCTGATGGGGTCCGCCGACATCGACGCCGACACCGACACCGACCCCGACCGGGCTTTGTCGTTGAAAGCCCCCATAATCCATGGCCACCTGATACGGCAACATTTCCCTCTCCTTAATTCTCCTCAAAATATCTCTTTTATATTCCTTCTCCCTCAATCCTCCACCCCCTGCGTCGTCCTCTTCGTTCTTCGCCTAGCACTGCCACCACTACTCTCCGCAATAGTTCGTGCACCCGCGTTTCAACACGAAAAGTTCACCTTCCGGCACCAAGGAACAAAGCTAGCGGCACACCACCCCGGAACAGTCATATCATCCCGCGGATCGTCATCGTCCATCGCGCGACACGGCCCGGTCTCGCGTCCCGATCCGACCGTCCCGACATCGGTACCGCAAGGCGGAAGAAGCCAAACGGGAGAACGCGAAAAAACGGAAACGAAAACGAGAGCGACGTCGAACCAGATGGGGAAGATGGGAGACGATAGTTGCAGCAGACGCGTTTCGACGCTATCTATGCCGGTGTGTAGGCGCGTATCGACGGTAGCTCACGCGCGCGCACGTGCGTGTCAACAACTCGGACGGTCTCTCGCGTGGACCAGCTGTTACGGGTCCCTTCGATCGCACGGATCACGCGACCGCGTTGTGCGCGTCGGACGCGGGGGTTGCAGGCAGACAGCTAAACGGCCGGTTCGTGACCGAACGACAGACTAGACCGGACTGTACCGGGTCTGTAACGTGAGCCGTGCGCCGAGATCCGTCGGCGCGAGAGAGACAGCACACCACGGTGGAAAGAGGAGCGAGAAAGAGGGCGCGAGAGCGTGCGCCGAGTCGTGGTTCCACAGTCCCCGCCCACGACACACCGGTTTGGCCAATCGCGCGCCACCGTCGCTGGCCTCGGACACACCCACCATGGGCACCCGCGGGCTACGCGGACCGCGCACACTCTCGTCGTGCTTGCGTCACGCTGCACCCTCCGTTGACGGACAGACGGATCCCGCGACAAGAGAAGCACACCGATGCCGACGCCGCACGACTTCGCCGTCACCCAAGCCCCGCCCACTACTGCTAATGACACTTGCCGGATGGTTAAGAGGTTGGATCATACACCTACGCGGGAGAGGCTACCTTGTCGCGAGCCAAGGGCGACGGTCCCCGGAAGTGGCCTGTAAGCGGCCACGTGCGCGCCCGTCGATTCCTAACCCTAGCGCGGAACACCACACCGCTCCGCCGACGTCTATGGTGTCGCGGCCGACGGATGGCGATGGATTTTTCTGTGTCTAGACCACTGATTCTTAACCGGTGTTCCGCGAAATTCCGCGGAATATATTAAATCCTAGCTGATCTGACAGACGTTGTCCTGACCAAATTTCAATAAATTTCTTTGTGATCGTTTTAATTACGCATATCCATTGTTCGAATCGTGAGTTATGGTCTTGAGTTCATACAAAAATCCTATAGAAAAAAGCACTTTTATTTCTTCCCAAATTTTCCATTTTTCCGGGCAACTTTTCCAATTTTTCTTTCCCGAAAAACCTTATTCGGACTATTACGAACATTTTTTAAAAAAATTAGCCAAATCGGTCCAGCCGTTATCAAGTTTAATTTTTATTTATATGGAAGGAGAAGATAGAAGATGGAAGGTATATCTAATAATATATTTTCTAAAATATATTTATTTCTACGTAGACTGTTTTTGTTTCTTTATTTGAATCATTAATTTTTTGGTGCTTCGCAAATTTTTCATATAATTACAACTGTTTCTTGACTTTAAAAAGGTTAAGAACCACTGGTCTAGACGTACTGTTCAACCCGTTAACCCGACCTGCTATCGGGTTTCGCTTAGAACTGTGACTTATGAAATACCCGAGTACTTGGGTATGCCATGAGATACTCGGGTAAACGAAAATTACCCGAATACCCGGGTCTCTCATGAGATAGTCAGCTACCGGAGTAATTCACGAGATAGTCGGCTACCCGAATATTCGGTTATCTCATGAGACAACCTGAATCTGAACTCAGAACGTGTATTTTCTACGGCGGGAAATATTGTATCTATTGGGACATATTCTAAACGTAGTTCTCGGCCTGGAAATGCAGATTTCCAGTTACGGATTTCATGTTGCTTTCTCTATAATTTTCCCGTATTCATCAACACTTCGGCTTTAACCTCGTCGAAGAATTATCGGGTCAGTTCTATCGAAAGTTCTACGGTTTTAACACACAATCATCGGTTTGGCCCACTGTGCGGTGCGGTCCGCGTCGGCTCGGATATTTGGTAATAGTTCTAGTAGCAAGTTATAAGACCTCGTGTGATACTTGGGTACCCGGGTACACGGCTGTCTCATGAGTAGACTACGGCTTTTATGCATTATGACAAAAATGGGCACACATAATACATATAAAGCAGTGGATATGTTTAAAATATTTAAGAACATCAATGTATTATTATAGTTTCAGGTTGATTAGATGATTAAATAAAAGAAGCATACAATTTCTATTTGGCTCCTGTGTCGTGCAAATAATGCAAAAATTTTTTATTTTTCATAAAGATCTGCAGTCTACTAATGAGATATCGGGTACCCGGGTATCCGGGAACTTGGTTGTCTCATAAGATAGTATCTCATATACTCGGATAGAGGTGATAGCTCTAGTTTCGGTGGATACTCAGTTTCCCGAGTGTCATTACACTCGTTCTTCTTAATTGTTTATTTAACCCTCATCACTCCAGTAAGGATTCAGAGAGGTTTTCCATTAAAAATTGCTGTACCATTCTTAAAAATATAATTTACATTATTTTAAATATGTTGGTATCTAATCAATTACTATACATTCAAGTATTGCATAAGGTTTTACATCAATGTCATATCCATCAATTAAAATAATCATATATGGAATTAATCTAGCGAGGAAGAAATGTTTCATTTTCGAGTTAAAACAGCTCCGACTGCAAAGGGTTAATACTGAATTATTAATGTATATTAAAGAGAAATTAGTTTTCAACTTAAAATAGTCTATTTACATGTACTTCAGGAATATATTTAACCTAACACTTTTTTTTACACAATTCATGGTTGTAATATTTTTAAACATCTAGTAAAATTGTTTTTTATTATCCAATTGTCTAGAAATTTTTATATATATATAGTGGTATATACATTCATAAATATATATAATGCATATTTAACAATATAAATATCATTACTGTACTGTACATCAAATTCACAGTCCATTCACAAGTCAAAAGTTTAATTATGTAGACAGCGGATCTTTATGCATTTATAAAGAAATTGTAGTTATAAAAAATTTGAGAATATTGTAATGTTGTTTTGAAAATAAAAAAATCATTAAGGTATGAAATTGATTTTTATTTTACTCCTGCTTGCCATAAGTAATGTAGAACACTTTTATTTTGCATAAAGATTCGCAATCTAGTAATATGAATGTTGCATGACGCCGGATCGAAAATACTGCGAAATCAAGCTAACTAATAATAATAATAATTATTATTATTTGCTTTATTTCAGCCTTACAGCTAAGAAATGTGACTTGGTTTACATTAACCTATCTGTACAAAACTATCTTATTTCACACATTCGGTCCATACCTTCTCTCATTCTTTTCTATGTCTCACTCATTCCTACCCTGTCCTACTCTTTTAGTAACCTAATTATTATCACTAACCTACTTAATTCCATACTTATTGCTTCCCTCCCCATTCCTTAATTTTTGCATCTTTTATTTTGGTTTGGTATGTTCTTGGTTTATTTATGCTCTCTTTCCTCTCTTTTTCCTCAACTTCTCCAACCATTCTTCAACATTTCTATCTTTTTTCCCGCTCACTACATCCTCGAGCCTGATCATTTCCCCCATTATCCTGCAATCCCTTGTTAACCCTTAGCGATCGAGTGGCGCCTCTGTGGCGCCACTAAAAATTGCTGTACTATTATTTAAATAATTGTTTACACTATCAGATATGTCAGTATTACTACACATTTAAGTATTGTATGAGGTATTATATCAATTTCATATTTATCAAATTTAAAAAATCATACAGAATGGAAATATCGTAGGTCAGAAGAAACGTTTAATTTTCGAGTTAAAATAGCTCCGACCGCAAAGGGTTAAATACTGTAGGCTTCCATACTTGTCCCCAATGATTAATGAAGCTAACTATAAACAAATAAATTGCAGGTACAGTCTCCCAAGTTTCCTTTAGTAAATCGCGCAACTCTTTCGACCGTTCCCCTTCAATTTTTTTTTTTCATTTTGAGCATTTTGAAATCCTACTGGGTTTATTTTACTTTACATGAATAATATAAGTAATGTGGAATACAGGAATAATACAATAAGAATTTTCTAATAATACAAGTGAGTATAACAGTAATGTCCTTTAGCGCTAAATACGATGGTTACAATTTTGGAAAAAGGAATGGATGCTAATACAACCTTTGATATTTGGTTTTGCTATAATTGTGTCTATATTAAGGGGCAGTTGGAGGCCCATACTGAGTAGGGAATTTGTTAGTTTCCGTCTTTGTGAGTTATACATACAATTCGCATTTCCATAGTATGTGATCAAGGGTTTCACAACTCTGATTGCATTTACATTAGCCATTATTGATAATACTTACCCGCTCTAGTGAAGCAGCTAGGTTATAGTGATCGGAACGCATTCTGTTGACTGTGACAATTAAACTTCTCTCTAGTTTTAAATGGGCGAACCAAGATGCTGAGCTTTTGTTAAAGAGGTTTTGAAAGTATTTTTTTCCCTTAAAGAGACCTTGAGTTTTTATAACTCCAAAAGTATGGTCTTTAGCTTGTTTTTTTTTTAAACTTTTCGAACAAATCAGTATAGGGGATCGCAGGAACATTTACAGTATTCATTGACGTTGCCGATTTGGCTGCTCTGTCCGCATTTTCATTGCCTTGGATTCCAAGATGCGATGGTATCCAAAACAGTTTAACACGTTGACTGCCACGCGTGTTTACAACAAAATCCCCGTCAGGCCACCCGTGCCACTGTAAGATGCGTGCTCTGCTATCGCATGTCTGTTTACATTTCTTTTTGTACTCTCACTCCTATACCTGCTACGATTCTCACTTATCACGTAATTACTCTGCACGAGCAGTTGTAATCTTTGCTCCCGATGAGAATTTTTGCTGTCACCCGTATTCGGGTGACATGGCAGTTAACGTGTTAATGAAGCTGTTATGATCATTATTGATCAGTAAATTGTATTTTCTTTTAATTTCAAGAATGTATGGGTTAGTTTTAATGCTTCATTTGGGGCTTTCCAAAGCCAGGAGCGCGCTGAGAGAGCCAGAGAATATAAGAAAACTGAGATGCCCCTTCAATTTGTTGGCGTAGTTTCTAGTTTCGCCGCATTCCAGCGATAGATTCCGAATGAGAATTCACAAGAGCAGACAAAAGAGTTGGCAGTACGGAAAACAGGAAGCGACAGCGGCTAGGAATAATGCTGGTTGTTGTTTCCGTTTACCCCGAGTCATCCGTGAAGTACGAAGCCGATCGTCTCTCATGGATATTCATTGACCACGGACTTTTTCTGTTACTTAATCGGCGATTGATCGTCGATTTATCTCACGCAGCGTCTATATGCAATCACGCGGGCAGAATGCTCAGCAGATGGAAAAAAAAAATAAAAGGAAAAATCATATAAATCGAGGAAGCGAACGAAGAAACGACGAGCATAGCTGCTAGTCTGATATCCACCTGTGAAAATAACGCTACGGTGTTTCGCGTCTCTGCGGCCAGGTGGGAGGAGAACAGGTATCCACACACGCGCGTAATCGACTGCAGGCACCCACGCCCTTACGAGACGCCATGATTCTCTTTGATTAGGTGCGCGATACGTGCAAATGCCCGACGCTGCTCCGTCGTAATAGCGCGCTGTTAGCACATACTGATGCGTGGCACCAGCGCTTTTTCAAAATCAGAGAGCGTTCTTTGCTCTTGTTAACACTATAAATACACCGGCGCCGCAGCGGACATATTAAACGCGGAAGGCCGATCAAATTTTTATGGAAATTAGAATCTGTATTCGATCGTGTCCGAACAATAATGACGTCGTACTACTAGGCTACAAATGTTTCTTGCAGCTACTCGCACGACACAGTTCTCTGTTTAACCCTTGTGTCTGGACTGCGAATTTTACGAAAGACTGAAAGAATTGTTTACGTGGCCCCTCCTTCTTCAAATTAATGCACAAAAGTTTTATTTTGGATAAAGATCCGTACAGTTCTACTTATGTCAATATTCAATAATTACTTAGTCAATGACATTTATGCAAAATAAAAATTGTTTGCTCCCTTCTTCAAATGATTTTAATAAGCTGAAATAAATACGTTGATACGATTTTTGTTCCATCTGTCTACTTCTTCTATATGTGGATTTTCTAGTCGATCGACAACATTTTTAATAAGAATCAATATGTAATATTGACTCGAGCTTATTCCCACCGCTACGGGTCGCGAGTGACATAGGATTAATACTGAACTGCTACAATAAAGTCAAGGTGCTAATGTAGAAACTTTCAATTTTAGAACAGGAAAGATATAAATAATTTATTAAATAACGTGACCAGGCTCCAGGCATGAAGCCCTTAAATCAACAGTTGTATTGTTCCAATCAGCATTAGTTTTAATATTCAAATATTTAGTTGAAGGAACATTTGATCACAATGGTCCAAGCAATCTTCCACATACAGTAATAAAAGTATGAAACTTTTAATGAAACTGTGTGTACAAACGAAAAATTGATAAATTGAAAAATTACAATAAATTCAAAAAGAAATATTAATCGTAACAAGTGGGAAATTTCAAATCCGTACGACAGCAAGGTTATAATGGTCGAACGCCGCCATTATGTTTCTCAACGCAGGTCACGTGATTTATACGATTTATTGTCTTAACAATAAATAATATAGAGTTCGCAGACGCAACAGCGGTGTCCAAATAACGTGACCAGGCTCCAGGCATGTGTCAATCGGATAAGACGAGGCCCAGCATTGGCCGATCATGCGGCGGCTATGTCGCGCGGGAGAGTTCGCTGTCCGATGGATGGACGTTCGAGGGTTGAAGCAGTCAGGGCGTGAATTCATCGAACGACCGGGTTGACGGTGGCATCAGCGTCAAGGAAACGTGGGGCTACGGTGTGTACGAGAAAGAATCGTGGCGAAGAGCGACGCGGGCCGCAGTCGCTGGGTGCAACGAGCGAGCGGTACTTAGCATGCATCCCCCGATACGAAGGATTCCTTATTGTATCGTTGCACGTGAGCGTAATGCACAAATATGAACTTAGCTGCGGGCTCGTTCTTCGCCGAGTCTCTCCCCCCCTCTTTCTCTCTCTATCCCCTTCTCTCTCTCTCTCTCTCTCTCTCTCTTCTATGTATATCTCCCGCTCTTCTCCGTTCGGTGATAACTCCTAACGTCCTCATAATCATACATATGGATGTCCCGTGTTCGTTGGCTGTTGGTCGCTTGACCACGCTGTGTTTACGCGGACGAACGATAGCAGCCATTGTCCGGTAGGCCGCGCGATCGGTAACGAGGCGAAACGGAACGATTTCTAAGCAACGCGGACGACTACTCGTTAATTGGTATGCGCGCGAGATCGATAAACAGGGGCTGTTTCGTCGAAATCCAGGAAGAAACGGGTTCCAGGGAACAAGCAGCGCGCGCGCGCATGGCTTTCTAAATTTTCGATTGCCTACGTGGCTACCGCGTCGTCGCTACCTCGGCCAATTAATCGGCCCGCCGCCATTGTGGTTTAGAGCCGTTTTCATGGCTCTGACACGCTGTCTCTGAGTAATTGGGGATGGCGGCCATCGACACGCGCACCTACCGGAATACCGCTCTGCCTCTTTCGAATATATTCCAATGCTCGGTTGATTCTTACGAGTACGTTCCCGTGGATCTTGCCATACTCTCCTTGTGTGGTTGTACACAATGAAGTGTGGTCGTATTTGAGAAGATACAGCGAGTGTAAAAATTACGCCCTTTAAAGTAGAATAATTTTTTTTATAATTGTACCAAACGACCTGATTTTTAATAATCAATTAGAAGCATTGGTTCGTGAAATGATACGCAGAAAAGATTTTCCAAAAATTATAATTTACAAGTCAACGTGTAAAACATAAAGAGGGTTTCTTTTTAAAACTTTTTTAGTTGGGAGCCTTTATGAAAATTTTATATATATGTTTTGTAGATCTATGTTAGTTATGCACGTACCGAAAATTTCATCGAAATCGGTTGACGCAGGATAAAACGAGACGCATCGAACGATGTACGATTCTGTGGATTTGAAGCAAACACTCGTCACAAAGATTTTCAAACAAAGTCTAACAAATGAAATCAAATTTGATCAATGTGTAGTAGCTGTAGTTTTTCGCAAATATTTCAAAAACTAAAAAATTCCTGAAGTTAAAATTTTATATTTAGGGCACTTCCACATTGTTCATCACATGCTCCAAATTTCATATCGATCGGCCATCGGTGCCTTTCGGAAGTACAGGCTTCACCTCTATCGATATGGTAAATAGCAATGTAGTGAGATAGTAAAATTTAAAAATTACACATTAAATAATTAACAGTATAAATTTTTGTGAAGTCGGCCCCAATAGGTCACGTAAGGGTTGAAGATAGTGAAATAAATTTCATACATCTTGTTGTTTAAAGTATTGATTGAATAAAATTAATTGGAGCGGTTTGCATAATTGACAAGTAAAGTTTTACATTCATTTTAATCAGAAATCGAAATCAATAGTTACTCTATGAGAGAAACACAGACAAGCTTTGAACTGTTAATTATTATATCTACGTGAGTATTAAAAATCAACAACGTATTCAAAATGTACCTATAACAAGTATGAATGAAGTATGCACCACTATAATGAATATATTCACCCTGTCAACTAATTAAAATTTTCTGTATTACAGTAGAAATTGAATTTTTTAATTCGACATTTGCAAGATTCCATTTCGAGATATTCCTATCATCGACGTATAGTGCGTTCATTTACCACCATATTTTGATCAAATATCGCACAATGGTGTCGTCAATTTGTTTATTTTCTCACTCATATAAAAATCACGTTGATGGACATTGAAATAAACTCAACACTCGTACGCACCTCAGAAATAGTTGTGTAAAAGATTCTACGATAATGTAGTAAACTGTACGATTGCTGGCAGTGCAGTAGTTATTGACACTTTTCATTTAAACGGCAAATATTAAAAATTCCTGGTATAGAAAATCACTTTTTTATTGCTTCATCTTTATATTTATAAAGAAGAAATGTATTTCAAAGCAACGTTGTAAGTTTTCATTACAGAGTTCCCCATATGACTGTAGCAAATGTGCGAATGACTACCATTTGTTTCACGATTGTTATTTACTGAATATATCGTATAATAAAAGATTTATGACTCGTAAAACTGTTCGATTCTGCTGAAAAATCTCTATTAGCTTACAATAATAGAAAGTTGAGCTCGTCTGAACGTTTCAGAAAAAGATAAAAATATTTTTACTACGATTTTGGCTGAGGGTGTGAATCATTGTACATTTACCCTATATCTAACAGCTACAATAGTACTAGATATTTAGCAACGTTGAGCATAGACACATTAAATACATATTTGTCGATAACTCTAATTTCTCTGTAGATGTCGGTAAAGCAGAACTGCAATACAATTAGAAGTAACACATGTTATTCTATTATCTTTGACGCACGTCTATATCGCACCAGACGTAAAACTTCCTTCTACCTGTATACACGTACTCAATAAATTGTTCTTTCTGTTCATCATTTATAAACTAAAAATATATTACGCTTCCATACCTAATAACAAGCAACAACCTAAGATTGAATGGAACATTGAAGGATATTTAGCCTCTCTCGAGGCGCTTCCACGACGTGTGAAGAAAATGACAAAGATCGCTTTTATCGTACATAAGAAAGCATCTCTATCCTTGCATCAGGGTTATGAACATCGAACTTATTGTGTTCACCCGTGAGCCACCCGCTCGTTCATTTTATCGAACGATGGTCGCGTAACCGGTCGCTCCTTGGATCGGATAATGTCACTTTTATGTGTATAGCGATCGCAATCTAACCCTTTCGAGGACCATGTATCAGCGCGGACATAAACGTCGTCCGGGGGTTAAAGAAGGGCCCCATAAAATCCGCCCCCGCGGACGCGATAAGAGTTATCTCCGTTCTCTAATTGAAAGTTAATTGGTCCACCGGTTTAGTCTGACGGAGGCCGAGCGTTCGGCTCCCGCGAAAGCGGCGCGACGCGACGGTAACCCCCAAGCCTAGGGCGGCAATTTAGGAGCGGTGGTAGCTACAATAATGAGACCCTATCTTATGGTGTTCCCAGCGACACCAGTAACCACCGGGCTTTCGCCTCGGTACACCACGTATTACCTAGCTACCGTGTTACGTGCCACGCCAAGTCCTCCCACGTGCTCGTAATAAACCGGCCCTCTTCCTTCGCGTAATCGAGAATTTCCGACAAACACGTACCGGGCTGCGGTGTACCGGCATCATCAGAGAGATTGCGATCGGACCATCGGTACAACTCGCTCGACTTACAACCATGCACGTGTCCCTCCGCATCCCTTGCGCTCCTCTGCGTCGCGATGCGAACCGTTCGCTGGGAAAATTCGATCTTTGACTGGAGTTTCACGCTGATCGGGACCCCCAGTCGCTTTATGGCTCCACAATGAAATTAGTTGATTTACTTACCTTCTTCTAAACGCTAGAAGGATTTTCCCTATCGAGATTGGAAAAAGCCATGCTCTGCATGAACCCTGTGGCGATGTTAGGTTCTCGCATTCTAGCCTGTTAGAAGTTAGCCCCCCACTTGTTAAATTAAACAATTTCAACAGTTGTGCTGAATTGTGCTATATTGTGCTCGAATATTATAACTATAATATGAAAAATAAGATGAAAAATTGAAAAAATCGATTTTTTGAGTAGCCCCCCACTTTTCATTTTTATCAATTTTCTCAATTGTGCTAAGTTGTGCTAGGTTGTGCTAAGATTGTGCTAAAGTATTATTTAAAAAAAATTATAAATAAAGAATTTATAGTGAAAAATCGATTTCGACATGTAATTAACGTTAAAGTAAGAAAAAGTTATCCAAACAGCATATAATCGTATATCTGAGTTGTGCTAGCCTAGCACAATTCAGATATGCAATATTACTATGTTCGGATTACCAGAAAGACCAAAAATGATAGAGTACCTTAGCGCGAAGGGCTGCGCACAAGAGTAAAGTGCCCTTTATATCGTTGTGATGGCGAAATTAAAAGTTGTGCTGACTTGTGCTAGGCTAGCACAACTCAGATATACGATTATATGCTGTTTGGATAACTTTTTCTTACTTTAACGTTAATTACATGTCGAAATCGATTTTTCACTATAACTTCTTTATTTATAATTTTTTAAAAATAATACTTTAGCACAATCTTAGCACAACCTAGCACAACTTAGCACAATTGAGAAAATTGAAAAAAATGAAAAGTGGGGGGCTACTCAAAAAATCGATTTTTTCAATTTTTCATCTTATTTTTCATATTATAGTTATAATATTCGAGCACAATATAGCACAAACATAGCACAATTCAGCACAACTGTTGAAATTGTTTAATTTAACAAGTGGGGGGCTAAGTTCTAGCAGGCCGCATTCTACCTTCGACGAACCTGTCAATATGAACAGTGATTCCAGGACCTCAAAGATCTCCAGAGCCTTTGCACTACAAATTATTTTTCAATTTTCTTGCCAACAACTCCCTAATATTTTAATTGTTTCATTTGATATTTACTTCGAAGGATTGTTTCTCGACGCCTACTCATTTTACACAATTTTCTTTACTAGTTATATTAAATATAGCTCTCAAACCAGACCTCGGTAAACAATATTTCAACTAAGAAATACAAATATTTGCAAATACTATTTCTCACAACTGTTACATATGTTTGATTTGAAACTAATACTAAATTACAGTTTGATGAATAAATTAATGATAAAATAATTATAATTATATAATAAATATATAATTCCCGCTACTTATAGAAAATTTGAAAAATTTCCGTTTTTAAAAATTCAAGATGTTCACATATTATTTCTCCTCTATTATAATCATTAATGGCAGAAATAACATTCAATTTGTTTTCTATGTTTTGCAATCGTTGCAGACAATTTTTATTTCGCACCAAGATCCGCAGTCTAATTATAAAGGTGTCAGGTCCCCGGTGTATCGATGGAAAAGTCTCCTAACGTGTCTCGAAGAAAAGGATAATTGTCGGACGGCCGAGATTAAGATGTCTGGGTAACAGCGTGAAGAAAAAACTTTCTCCTAAGGACAGTTCTATCAGCGCATCTGGGACCGTCAGTGGAAGCCAGAGACCAGTCAATTGATTGGTTTTTTTTGTTATTCTGGTTGTTCCTGGAACTAGTTTGCCATCGCTGTTTTAGAGAGCTCCCGTATCGGGAAAGTGCTTAGATTTATGGTGTGCTTCCATGAAGAGTCAAGTAAAAGTTTCGTCGTGCAGTATGATATAGTTTCTTGCTCGGGGGGGAGATTGGACAACGCGATAACAATTGCTACGAAATGTGAAGTGTATCAACAAGGATCTTGCTTGTACCTTAGACCAGCTGGTGGAGGGATCGTTTCGGAAAGGTTGGGCGAAACTTGAAATAAAGACGTCCTAACGAGGAAAACAAACCTGCGCTGTTGTTCACTCGGAAATGCTAATTTTCCGAGATTACGGTAAAACAGTTGCGTTCTTTTTATAATTGTTGACAGACAGTTAGGTCTGTTGTATTTGGTACATCGATTACAGTTTATACTTCGTAAATGTTTTGTGGCCTACAAGTTTGAAAATATGTATGTTGTTGCATTTTTGGCTTACAAAATTACAATCTTATTTTTAATTTATATATTTTCCCATTAAATAAATTATACAATCAAATACATCCATTGAAATAGTATAATGAAATTCTTCAATACTTAGCTAATGCTCTACGCAAAATAATGTCGTACTTCTAATGTATTTGATAAGTGACTAAGCTAGAATAAAAAATATATAAATTAAGAAACTTCTTTGGAATATGTGACACATTTGATTTAAACATTTATTCTCCTCGTATTGATACTCTAACAGAGGTTGTTTTAAAATTGGAATCACTACAAACATTGCGAACGAAATATTTTTAAAGATGGCATCAGATCGGTTCAAGATAAACAGTATATCTTATAATTACGTTCGGAAGAATAATTATTTTTCAGAGTTCTAAATTACCCGCAAAACTAAATTACACATTGAATAATTGATGTCATTTTGGTATATTCTGTCAGCAAATACATTAAGAGACGTATCCGTATAAATTTCGTAAGCTGAAACCGAAAGGGTGCAAGAGTATTCAAACGATGTTGCCAGAAAGATAAACAAGAATCAGAGACACGCGATCCCGTGAAAACAGCCGGGTCGTTGCGTCTTATTCTGCTAACAAATTAATCCGATTAAACGGATTGATTATACGAGGGTTGCTCGGCGTGTTGAGTTGATCGGGGATGGCCCGCAAAATTACAGTAAGGGTACCTCGATGGAGTGTTCCGCAATTAAAGTACCTTTGTGTTAGCTGTCAAATTAGAAATATTGCGCTAAAATATTTCTAATCAATAGCAGAATTATTCTGTTATAACTGCACTGCGGATTTCATGCTGATTATCATGATTAAAATAGTGAACAAATATAGAGAAGTTAGAAACAACATACTATTTTCATCTTACAAATAAAATATCAGTGATCTGTGTGCGAATCTTTATGCAAAATAAACATTTTTTACCTGATATGCAACAAAATAAGAAAAGTTTCTTCTTTAATATCTTTAAATTCTGATAATGTTTTCATTTCACACTTACCAATGTTAGACATAAATGAATAAAATCCGCAGTCTAATCATGACATTATATGTCTAGTATTTCGTGATAATAAAATAAATGTATAACGAAAGCATATTTTTCAGATTTTAATTTTCTTCTCTCATCATCAGGAAATGTATAATGTAAACATGTATTAATTTGCATTGATCTAAAAAATTGTGACTTTATACATAGTTAAAATAATAATAATAAATGATCTTTTTTTAAATTCTTTAATGTTTTTACTGTTATAAACTCCACTTGCTCATTTTTGTAACAAATGCATAATATCGTCTGTCTGGTGATCTCTGATATTAAAGTTGCAAAAATGATCGTTTCATTAAATAAAATGTAACCCTGAAGGTAGAAATTGTTAAACTACGCTCAACGAATCCCAAGATATTTTTCGACGCATAAACTCGGCGCAGTCAATAAACCGAACTTCTCGAATCACTTCAAAATTCCAGATACACTTGTAAGTCTTGGCATAACGGCTCCCTTCCACCGGAAGCAACTATCCCAGCCACGAGCAACCCCCAGGCGCGATTCGGAACAGAAAATCGCCGATTCGCTGTTGAATCGCGATTCAGTCGGTGTTGCGAATCGCGTGCCGTGAGAACGCCTTCCATTTTTGCGGCTCGTTCGCCTCGAGGCTAGGAGCGGCGCGCGCGATCCAGCAGGGGGTGTATCGGGCGGGGGTGCGTCGGCGCCTGTAATTTTTCAAATTGCAACGCAGTCGTTCGCCACCACTCACCCCCGACCTTCTGCCCTGCGGACGGAAACGTCGATCCCCACCTTACTCTCATCCACCCCCCAAATTCTCCCCCAACCCACCCCCTGGTTCTCGCCGGGACATGGGGTGGCAGTCGGCTAAAAAAGAGAACAAGTATATTTAGGAAAAGGAATTCTTAATTATTAAACTGTGGATTTGTATTTATGAAATCGGAGCATATAGAACATATTACTCGTCCAAAAAAGGTTTTTTTAACGGTTTATTCTATAATTAGTTATTTTGTATATAATTTTAATTATCTGGTGATTTTTGAACGTTTATGACCTGTGGCGCTAAGGATTCTTCCTAATAATAATTCCTTCAACAGCAATAGCAACTTCAATAGTGAACCTATGACTCACCCTCAGTAATTCAATAATTTCGTTCTCGATTATTATGTTAAAGATTTTTAAACTTCCTTTTGGGACAATATAATGACTGAAAATCCTATTAATAGGAGTTAACTATTAATAAGTGTTAGAAGGACTTACAATAATTGTACTGTACCAAAAGAAAAACAAAATATTGTTCACATTATTAAATATTTTGACATGTAAACATTAAATGAAATTATTAAATGAAAAAAAGAATATACATAGAATGGATTTGTTCTAGGTCGGAAGAAATGTTTAATTTTCGAGTAATATCTGTTCCGAGTGCAAAGAGGTAAAAATTATTTTTTATATAACAATGCCAAATTATTTGTGTGGTTATGTTACTGGGCGGGACTTGTTGACTCCATGAACAAGCATTCCGTTAAAAAATCCTGAACTATACACTTTTAAAAATTATGAAATAATCGCCGATAAAATTGTTGAATCTTTCGTATAAAATCCGCAGCCGATTAACCACAGTTCACCCCACTGTAGGTGTGCTCACCCAAAGTATCCGGCGAATAATTCGAGTTTAATTCGATTTGCAAACCGCAAATTTGTCGTCGGCTCATCAACCCTCGCGAGCAACACGGGCAACCCCCTCCGACAAATACATTTTCCAACTCTTCTGTCATCTCTCCGTATCCTTTTAACTCCGCGGGCCCGGCTCGCGGCGTTGTTATTATTTATCCGAGCAGGCTCGTTCCATCCCCTTAGGCGAAGAAGGAAGAGCGACGCGACACGACGGTGTACGCCGCTTAATTTCCAAGAGGGTGCCGGGCAATAATCGCCGACAATAAACGCGAATCGCAGTTGATTATTATGATTGTTCGACTCCTTTCTGCAGAACCCTCAAATAACTTCGTTTCTCGTTAGTAGCCGGCTGCCACCCCTTGTCCCGGCGAGAACCAGAAGGGAGGTTCGACGGGGTTTGGGGACGAACGCGGGGGCGGTTGAGGGCAAGGTGGGGATCGACGTTTCCGTCCGCAGGGCAGAAGGTCGGGGGTGAAGGGGGTGGGTGGTGAATAAAAATCAAATTCAATTGTTCTTGCTTTATGCATTAACAATAAAGAATTTCAAGCGTAATCGAACAATAGCTAATCCATTAACCCTTTGCACTCGGAGATATTTTAACTCGAGAATTAAACATTTCTCCCGACCTAGAATACTTCCATTTCCTATGGTTTTCTAAATTTCATAAATATGAAATATATTGATATAATATTGGGTTGGAACGAAAGTTCGTAGAATTTGTAAATTAAAATTGAAAGCTAAAATTCAGATATTTATTCAATAATATATTTTCCGTTCTGTTCTATTACTTTTTGACATTTTCGAGGTAACTACTCGTGTTATTGAATAAACGTACGAATAAATATCTTAATTTGAAATCATTACGAACTTTAAATATATTTAATAATGTAAACAATATTGTGAATAATGGTACAGCAAATTTTAATGATGACTCTGAGTTACTGCTCGAGTTCTAAGGGTTAAGGGGATATTCTGGTCCAGAATTTCTTCTACCTCTTGTAGGATTTTGTTTAGAGGAAAACAAAATACAATATTATATTGTTTTCTTTTAGCACATACTTTCACTACTTTTTGAAGTACAAGATATAGTTTTTTCGATCCAAAATGTTTGAAATTCGGCAAGGTACACTTCCTTGAATGAAATCTTAAATCGATTTCTGATTGTAAGGTAACTTATTCTTTTAATCTCATATCCAGATCATTTTTGTTGACCTCTAACTATGTAATTCCTTAAATTAGACATTTTCATTTAAAAATTATATTTTAAAAATGAAATTGTCTCTTACATTATACATATTCACATATCTTTAGCTTGTACCATAAGCCTTGTGGAGTAAAATTAAAAATTATACAACCCTACGCAACACACTGAAAGCACAGGACTGGATTCTATTAGATGCCAGGATTATACCGTAGATTTAATGTTGTACTATCGCCGAGATAGGTCATGCTATTAGCATGCTTCCTCACGCATCCCTTCTACATTTACATTTTCCAGGCATCATCCAATGTAATTGTACAAACTGAATTTGTACCGGCAAAGGCGAGTTGCTATGTTTTCGAGCTTCCGTGAAGTTTAGTTAAGCAAAATTAATAACAGACTTCTAAATAAATTTATAAGTAGAATGGGCATTATTATGCAAAAGAAAAATTGTCTGTATCGATTGCAAGGAATAGATACCA
The DNA here is from genome assembly GCA_916610235.2 of Lasioglossum morio. Classification (NCBI taxonomy): domain Eukaryota; kingdom Metazoa; phylum Arthropoda; class Insecta; order Hymenoptera; family Halictidae; genus Lasioglossum; species Lasioglossum morio. The sequence continues at coordinate 5,440,084 of OU744328.1, read as the reverse complement.
AATTGAATGTTTTTTCTTCCCTTAAAGATATTAATAGAGGTATCGGCATTTTTCATTTTTTCAATAATCCAACAATTTTTAATTTTATTTACTTAATTTTGCTATAAATGCATAAAAATCTGCAGTCTATTTATAAGTAATATATGTATAATTCATTTATAAACAATCGTTAAATATGATTGAAGCATTAACCCTTAGTATTCTAAAAATTGCTGTGCCATTATTCATAATATCGTTTACACTATTAAATATACTCGTGTTTAATCAATTACTACATATTTAAGTATTGTATTACGTATTACATAAATTTCATACCCATAAAATGGAAAAATATATATATTGGAATTATCGGACGGACGAAATGGTTAATTTTTAAGTTCAAGTAGCTCCGACTGCAAAGGGTTAAGACTGAATTATTAATTTATATTAAAGGGAAATTTTAAAATAGTCTATTTAACACAACAACTTTTTTTACACAATTCATAGTATACATTCATAATTATGTATAATGTATATTTAAAGGGACATTATACTTTCTCGGTCGAAAATTTGAATAATTTTCATGAGGCTGATAAAGTAATGAAAAAAATTTCTTAAGTCCGTAATTTTTTTGATGTATATCTCAAGTCTTCAAATACAAGGAAAATTTTTTATATAATTATGTAAATGATTTTTTATAGGGGTTTTTCGCAGGCTAATGTAAGTCTTATATTTTATTATATATTAATGGAAGAATTATAAGTATTTCGAATATTCCTTTGAAATTTTCAGAGAATATTATTGAAATATAATACTTTCTAAAAAGTCGATTTTTCCGACCCGAGAAATTGTAATGTCTCCTTAACGATAATTAATATCGTTACTGTAGTGTACATAAAATTCACAGTCGACTCACAAGTCAAACAAAAGTTGAAGGCTGACTGACAAGTGGTCGATATTGCTTTGACCAATGACAAATCGATGGATGATTCCAGTAAAAAACCAAGAGATTTATCACAGCGATCCATCGGACACGTTGTTCTGCCATGTAGGGCTCGTAATCGTCTTCTTTTTTCAATTATGCCTGTCGTCGAAACAGATTAGCAAAATGAATTCTCGCTCCCTTCTGGTCGCCCCGTTATACATACATATCGCGTAATATTTTTTCCCGTGTCGGCAGGAAAAAGTACCCTGCACCTTTTCGGGGGTAGGAGTGTCTCGTGGTCGCGTCTCACGACCATCCAAACGAGCCACCCCTCTGCGTTACTTAATTATCCTTCCTTGACTCTGCTCGCCCCGCAAGGAGCCGATCGGTCTAACTTCGTTTCGCAGGACGACGACCCCTACGTCGAAATTCTCCTCGGCCCGTTATTTGTCTAGGATCAGGATTTTGTTAACGTCGACGTTGCCAGAAGAAACTGACGCGCGAATTTCATTTCCTTTTGTTGCTCGTCATTTTATCCCGCGTTCCCCAACGGCCTGCCATGTATCTTTCACAAAGAAATTAAATAGAAAACATCCACAGTACGCGTTTTTTAAATTTCCGATACATTGCCCAAGTAACTATGTACTTTTCGTAATTTAGAGCAACACTAAATCCACCGTGCCTTAAAAGTAACTGGTTCCCTTATAAAAATGACAAGATTCATTTTATTTAGACTCTGTGCAATTCCTATTGTAATATGTGCTCCACTAAAGATATCTATATAATCATTTCTTATGAAATTATTATTATTATATCAATAATCGTAAAATAAGAAATCTGGAATTTTTACAATATTTGCATGGCATGTCATATAGCAAACTTGGCAGAAAAACTGAAGTCGTTTGGTCCATTTATAAAAATGTTATTCTGGGTTCAATTGTGTGCCATCAATGATGAGTAGTCACACTTGTTCTATTTATTGTATTCCTTTTTTAACCAAGGAGCATACTTATTAACTTCCCGATTTATTTCACACACGAATTAAAATTTTAATACTATGGGTCCATTTTTAATTTGTACCTAGAGGATGATATTTGATCTTTTCACGTTACAGATACTTTTTTACATGCATAACAGAAAATCTGGCTACAGAGGGTTTACTTCTTTGTAGATCTTTATGAAAGATGAAAATATTCTACATCATTTGAAATGAACAGGAACTAAATAAAAATTTCCTTTTAGCTTTAATAATTCTTGTAAGCTTAACACAATGAATCAATAATCTAAGAGTAGAATTGAGGATCTTTATGCAAGAGAGTTAAATAAGAATGTTTTTTTACTTTTAAGAATTTTAGCAGGTCGAGGATAATATAACAGTATTTTTAAATTCTTCTAATAATATTATTTATATAACAGTATTTTTAAATTCTTCTAATAATATTATTTATATAACAGTATTTTTAAATTCTTCTAATAATATTATTTATATAACAGTATTTTTAAATTTTTCTAATAATATTATTTATATAACAGCATTTTTAAATTCTTCTAATAATATTATTTATATAACAGTATTTTTAAAATTTTCTAATAATATTATTTATATAACAGCATTTTTAAATTCTTCTAATAATATTATTTATATAACAGTATTTTTAAATTCTTCTAATAATATTGTTTATATAACAGTATTTTTAAATTGTTCTAATATTTTTGCTCTATTTAAAATTGTCTAGTGATCAATGCAGTTTTACCTTGCAGAAAAATCCGTAGCCTAGTTACCGGAAATATTTGTTACAAATTGCGCTGGCTCTTCGAAAAATAAAATTGGAGATCGGAAAAGAAAGAGAAAGCTCGTCTGTACCGTTATTTAACGAAGTAGGTGCAGTTGAAATACCAGCGCGTGGAGTGTACGAGTGTGGTACAATGGGGCCATTTTAGGTCGAAATCTGGCCGATCGGCCAAGACCCGCAGTTGATTAGACTCTATTTACTGGAGGCGAGTTTAGCGGCTCAACCCCTCTTCCCTTTAGTCTATTTCGTCCCCTTTGTGGCAAATCAACCGGCATACAGAGGCGCACGGTCCTTTCGGGCAGATTTTTCCTAGCACACCGCTAATTCTGACCGAGACTGCGCCTGATCGACCGAAATGCTTTCGATCAAATATTGTGGAAGGGAAAACGTTAATATTCTGCGAACATTAAATTTTATATGTACCATCAGTCTCATAATTAAATAAATAAATTGATCAAACGTCAGTTTTCCTGTCAAGCTACATTACAAAACAAAAAAAAAATAGAAGTCTCTGTTAACAACTTTTTTATTTGGGCTTGTAACAAAAGTTTAAAAAATATGTTTTGTAGACTCATACAAGCTATGTTCGTGCTGAAAGTTTCATGGAAATTGCTCAATCGGTTTACGAGTTATAAATTATTAAATGTGGTGAAGGTTGTCAATTAATAGGATAAAATGGCAAAAATAATGGCAAGTACATTGAGGAATGAGGCAGAAATAATTCAAAGAAACTTAAAAGTAAAATTTGAAGACATTCGTCAGCCATCTTATTGTGTTCACCTTGTTGTGAACGTTATTTATTGTTACATAACACAAATTCTAATTAAATGTACTTAGTTTGCTTGTTGTGTAATTAATTTGTAAATAAAGAAATAAATGAATAAAATAAACAAGCTTGTTTAAGTGTTGCTTATCCCTAATATTTTTAATGGTTTATTTGCAGGCATAAACCCACACATTGCGGGTGAGGAGCAAGCTGAACGTCGCGTTCACTGAAAAGTAGTTTGCTGGTAGATTTTATATTAAACAATTATTTTTCAGAAAAGCTGAACTATTAAGTAGAACTTATAGTCTTTTTATTAAGTTGATTAATAATAAGACCCATTACCCTAAAAGCAGTAGGTTTTCTTTGCTACGGTAACTGGACTTGGAAAATGATGTGCGTGTTCCTAGTGGAAAGGAACGCGAGGCCAGGAAAGAAAGTCCCCCCTCGTTCGGTAGTTTTGGTCGTCGACGTAGCTTCCCGCGGGATAAAGGAAAAGTAGCTGTTTCTGAATGTGCGAATGCGTGTCCTGCGTCCACGGGCTCCTGTGTAGGCCTCCGCGTCGCTAAGAAATAGGGATTGGAGAACGAAATAATAGGGTCCGACCCTATCGGCGGAGCAATCAAATCCCCCTTCAAGAACACACTGGCATTCACTGAACTTTAAAATCAAATAATGCCTATTAAAATAACAATACGCATCCTCGTCGACCAGGTTAAACATTCTCTCGCCTACGTTAACCCGGTTTCGACGCACAGCGCATTACCATACGGGATCGGGTTACGAAAATCGAGTTACGTGCCGACGAACGCGACTTTCATGCGTATCCGGAGCGACGACCGTCGAAACCCTTTAATATCCGAATCCGAGGTGCTCGATAATTGAATTCAACCGGCAGAATAACGTTCGCCGCTTTTCATTTGCCAGCGGACTCGGATTCTCGCTGCAATCTAGGCATTGGTTACAAGCTGGCCACGACCAATTCACCATTTGGGGATCAACCATAACATTTCATGAGAAAGCTTTTTCGGAAAAAAGTCGATTTCGGTTTGAATATAAGCTATGATTTGTGGGGACGTTAATATTTCATATTTTCTGCCGAATTATTAGGTGTAGAAATTAATTCGGTGCCTTGATATTAAATTATTTATAACTCTGGTCTGAACGACAATAATCACCCCCTCCCATTTTTTAATGTTTAAGTACCAACACTTACAGTTATGAAACATTTGAGATCTAGTCAAAACAAACGTTATTAGTAAGCAAGATGGCGGCGTCTGGCAAGGTTCACATATGGCACTGTATTCTGTTTGCCTTTCAATTAATGAAAAATGCTTTCGAAGCCGCTGAAACTATTTGTTCTGCTTTGGATAAAGGTGCGGTAACACATAAAACTTGTAAAAAGTGGTATCAAAGATTTCAAAGCGGCGACTTTGATCTTTCTGATCGAGAACGTAACGGACAGCCAAGAAAAATTAAAGACGAATAACTTGAGCAGCTGATCTCTGAAAATTCCGCACTAATACAAAATGAGCTAGTAGTGTAATTAGGGGTGTCACAAATAGTAATTTCCCATCGACTGAATAAGTTAGGATTGATCCAGAAACAAAGTCAGTGGATACCGCACTAGCTCAGTTCTGAGAACAGAGAATAACGATGCGAAAGCAACAAAGGATGCCATTTGTTCTTTGGGGTGGGAAATCCTCCCACATGCAGCTTGCTCTCCTAACCTGGTTCCATCGGATTTTCATTTATTCCGATCACTCCACCATCATTTAGCAGATACAAATTTCCAAACATTGGAAGAGGTGCGAAAAAGTATTGACGAATTCATTATATCAAAACCACCATCTTTTTTCCGTCAAGGAATTCGACAGTTGCCTGAAAGATGCACCATAGTCATGGAAAATAGTGGAGACTATTCGCGAAAAATAACAAATGTATGATTACATTATAAATAAATACTAATTTTGTTTTAAAAAGGCACCGAATTAATTTCTACACATAAAACTACCACTAAGAATTCCACAGCTTTAAAGTAGTTAACTCAAATCCACGAAAGGAATACTTCTGATATTCGTGTTAAGGCGGTGAAAATAGCTCTCGAAGTTGGGGTTGAAAAATCCATGTTGTTAAATATCTCCGAAACTATTAGGCCTAGATGAAAATTTCAAAATCTAATTTATGCGTTTTTGAATGACGAATCTTTCAGTGTTAACTAATTTTTTAAAAATAATTTGTTAGTTCTGTAAACCTCGTGCGAGCTTAGTGTATTAATCTGATTAATAAATGATATCACTCATATAATCGACTTACACAGAGAAGGTAGCTCTTTTATGCCCCAAAAAGTACTGATCAAATTTATCAAATTTGTAAACCTAACTACAAAAGTAACGTGATAATTAGACGTTTTAAATTTAAAAAAGAAACATAACATTACTTAACGTTATCATTATACTGCAGATTTCATGCATTTAGAACAAGAATGAGTAGATCAAATGCAGCACAGTGAAATTATTATTGTGTTTATTTCAACTGTAAACATAAGTTATTAACTGTAAAATGACAACTAGAATAACGAAAATTAGCTTGAACTTTGAACTGTGTATATTATGGAGCACGCTGTTTATTCGATTTCTCGTTTTCCGCACAATAAATCAGACGAGCACACCGTAAATGATCGATGAAAATTACGGATTCGCTTGGTGGCTACCAACAACTCTTGTCGGGTCTACGGATTGACATACGACGGTATGGCAGTTTTCCGCTTTGTTTAGGCGTTTGCAATATTTATAAGAGTACGAGCCGCGCAGAAATGTTCCCTTGAGACTGGGGGAACTCGGTTTTATCTGTGCCGTTCGCTCGGGGAGGATTCACGAAGGCTATTAGGACAACAGCTGATCGCACCGATCAATTCTCATTACCATATACATTCTTCGTTCTGGCATTAACTATTACCATGATTTTCGTGGTATTCGGATGTGCTGAACAAAATTTATGTAACAAAGTTTTTAATTCTGTTGTACAATAAATGATTCTACACTTTTAGTAGCATGCAGGGAACAAATATAACAAGCACACGTACTTGTCAATCGAATCTGAAAATATTACCATAATTATTACCAAAAAAATATATAATTATTAAATTATATCGAATTATTACCAAAAACATCGATATAATTTATGTACTATATAAAATGCATCGTATCAAAGAAGAGTTAAAATAAAATGACGTTATTCACTTTATTTTAACGACAGCTGTTATTTATCTCTTCTGTACTTCTTTATTCTTGTACCGCATTCATTAATCTTATAATTAAACTGCAGATGTTTAAGCATTTCTAGCAAAAGTGAGAAGACGAAAATAAAAATTGTTGAAAAATTTTTAAATGTCAATATATGATTTCTCCTTTAATCAAACTATTAAGGGAAGAATTAATTATAGTGTAATTACAAGGGTATGTAACATATTTGTTTTTGAAGGTTACAGAATATTAAAAATGTTATTTCTTCCGTATAGAGTTTTTCAAAGAAAATTATTTATTACTACTGCCCTTACTAGTCTACTCTAATATCTTCAGTATTAGCATTCGAAACATACTGTTCGCTTGGTAAGGAGATTAGGTTCCAAACATAGCACCGGAAATACACAATTACGTACACCGATAAGTTGCTCAATATCAAGACCTAGCCTTTCTAGTAAACCACCAATCCTGGCCTTGAATCGTTATTTGTTAGACATAGACACAGCATAGATTAAGGAGTTAGAACACAGTAACATGTGAGGAAAATATAAATTTTTAAACAACAGTATAGAAAATAGTGAATGATTGATTAATATGAGATTTTGTATTTCAGTTTATTATACTATGAATTATAAAAAGTACTTTTGATATTTTTAAAAAAATAATTTGGTCTTATGTCTTTCCTTATATTTTCTTACAGATCGAATTAACTATATCAAAAATCCCAAAAGTATCATAAACTATGATATATTCTCTAGGCATTGACCCACTTTCAATTTTTGTGAAAATTAACAAAATGGTAGATATTTCAAATTTAATGACTGAATTTCGGTAGAAAATTTGTTAACTTTTTATTTATATTTAATTAATGGATAAATGAAAAAACTAATCGTCAATGCCTAATAGATATTATGATGAAGATAACAGTAAAATTTTAATGTAATTGCTAACGTAGAACTCGAGATATTTTGCACATATTGCAGGTATACGAACTTACTCTCGACACGGTACATCGAGAAATAATTTCTATTGAAGCCTGAAATCCATGTAAAACCTTTTGAATTCTGTTCTCAAGACTTGAAACTACTATTTAACCCTTAGCACTCGATTGGCGCCTCTGAGGTGTCACTGAAAATTGCTGTACTATTATTTAAAATATTGTTTACAATATTAATTATGTCGGTATCTAACCAAAGACTAAACATTTAAGTATTGTACGAGGTATTACATCAATTTCACATCTACCAATTTTAAAAAATCATGGAGAATATTCTAGGTCAGAGGAAACGTTTGATTTTCGAGTTAAAATAGCTCCGAGTGCAAAGGGTTAATACTAACCCTACCACTGCCGATCAAATGACCGGTTTCATACTTTTCATCCTATAATCATTGAAATTGTGAAGTTGCCAACATGGAAATTGATTCGATAAATCTCTTTATCGAAGCACGTGTTGTAATAAAAATTGCACATCCCCTAAATAAATAGAGCCTTGTCATCTTCGTAAGCTGAAACATTTGAATCGTTTTTAGTGCTCGGTAGGTTTAGTGTTAAGACAAAAATAAAATTTTCGATTTTTTTCAAAATATCATTGTGCCGTAACCCCTTAAGCTGATGGACAAGAAACGAGAATAGGACGAAGCTCCGAAAAAGTACAATAAAAGCAGAGAGGGGAATTGAAAACAGGGAAACATGAAAATCGTAAACAGAAAATGAGAGAGTAGAAAACAGTGAAAGAGTGAGAGGGTGAAGAAGAGAATCGGGGGAGAGACTCGTAGCGTATCTGTTGGTGCGCTCGGGCGAGCAATACACGAGCGGGAGCGTAGCACGGACACATACACGCGCCGGCTTGTCGGCGTACAACCTCATAAACAAAACGGCCGCGTTTTATTGGAATGTCAAAGCGGAATATTGGTATTCTTCGCGAGGACTCCCCAAAATATGTACGGCCGCGGGTTGCATGTTAATGGGGGCTGCCGGGGGAGGGAGCTCACGAGCCGGGTATCGGTCTCTCTTCTTGCATCCGGTTGTCAGCACCGGTCGTTAGATCACCGGCGCCACGGCAGTTGATAGCCACTACGAAACTCACCTTTCCATTCTAAGTTTAGACAGACTACGGCTACGGCTTCGGCTAACCCAGACCCGACGCCTTCCTTTTCTGATGCCCGATGGGAATAACGGAAATCGGCCGGTGATAGCGCGCCGACCCACATTTCCGCGAACCACGCGCTCCGAGCCGATCGGGACTGTGCTGATTTCAAGATCTCGCGAACCCTTTGTGGATCCCTTCGGAAAATATAGCAGGATCTTCAATTGCCAAATGTCCCGGAATTTTTTACATATTTTTTGTATATAAAAAAATTTCCTTGTTAAGGGTGTAGACTCGTTTCCAGGATTGCAAGGGTGCGGGATGCGCCTACTCGTTTCTTGATAATGGAAAGATGGGGTTTTTCAGTATTCAGAAGAGCTGGATAAAAGATTAATCTAGTCAGTAGTAGTTAACTAGTTAGTTATTATTACCCATTATTTCTGATTGTGAATTTTTAATAGCTATGAAAATACTTGTAAGATTTAGAACGTAAAACGTGGGGCGCAAGATGGATCAATTATCTATTAATTAACTCATATAATGAGGTACAGTAGGAAACTAAAGTAATAGTGACTTATGATTTTGTAAATAAGGGATGACAATATAAAGATATTTTATACATACAAAGTTATAAATGATTATTTTAACTTTTTAACCCTTTGCACTCTGTTGTCCCCTCGGAGGCATTATAAAAATTACTGTACCATTATTGAGAATATTGTTTGCATTATTAAATATATCGGTATTTAATCGATTACTAAACATTTAGGTATGAGGTATTATACCAATTTCATATCCATAAAAGGTTAAATTAATGTATAGTAAGTAAGCTAAGTTAGATTAAGGATAGGTTAAGAGCGACATTAAAGGGTGAGAAACGGAAGAAAGGGGAGATATGTATAAGAATTGTAACCCTGAGAGGATGCAAAATAAAACACTACATATCTATAAAAGCAAGAAGAAATGTTTAATTTTGCATTTAAAATAGCTCCGTGTGCAAAGGATTAACAAAGTGTTCATACCTCAATGAACGGTAGTGTAGCTGTTTCAGCTTTATGAAAATAGGTACATGCGCAGCTTTATGCTTCCGAATAATGCAAATGACGCTGCCCGTCACTAATATGGTGTACAACGTGAATAACTATTGCGAATGACGTGAAACTTGCCATACATGAACAAAGATATTATATATAGTACCTATACTATACATAGTCAGCACAGCTGACATCAACTAAATTTTAGAACGGTAGTTAGAAGTGGGAACAGGGCATTCAACATATTTGCTACTAGCGTTCCATTTGGCGACAGTTATACTTGGATAAGACGGTTGCTACGAGGGTTGCCAACTTTTTTCGAGACAATTCCAGGACATATTGCCCAAAACTGAAATACATACAGAGTGTGCCAGTTAATACAGAGTTTGTCACCATTTTTTTTTAGACATTTCCAGTAATTTGCTTTATATGGAAGCATAAATCTGCGCATGTAGCTATTTTCATAAAGCTGAGACAGCCACATGTTGTCGAATAATGCAAATTACCCCTTATGAACGTAAAAATAGGAGTTTCGAGGGCGATTGCGGCTCAGATTGATCTTTTATCGAGCGCTTTTGATTAATAAAAAAAAACCATCTTTGTATTATCGAGAAATGAGAAGACTCTATCCCCTTAAGCTAGGTAGCAGAGTAGGACACAAATCAACTAATAAGTAAAAATGACTAATAGTCTGATTGATTGTTTTAGTCATAGAAAAATAGTCATTAGTTAAAACTTTTTGAGTAGTTATCCCTAACTACATGGCACTACTTAGTCACAGCTCTAAGTAATCGTTGGATCTTGCTTATTAGTTATGCTTAATCATTGGTTCTAATAAACTAATAAGCAATAACTAACGATTACTTAGAGCTGTGACTAACTAGTGCCATGTAGTTATGAATAACGAATCAAAAAGTTTTAACTAACTACTATTTTGCTATGACTAACATTTGACATATGACATTTTTAATTATTAGTTGATTTGTGTAGTTATGCTAAGTGATTTTCAGTGGAGAATATTGTAAATATTTTTTGTTGTCGCCATAATAATTTTCTGCACTTATGCACTTTTCTCACATTCATTGGAAATAGAAACATATCACATGTTTCTGTATTTGAAAACGTACTCATTCTGAAAGTGTTATATCAAATGAAATTATTAAAACAGTGCAACAAATTTCCCAGAGTTCGTAAATCTCCTCGGTTCGCGTGAGTAGAATAGTAAAACGGTTCGCTGAGGAGAAAATGCGTAACGAGGGTGTAAGACGAAAAACGCTGTAAATCACATCGAATTTTTAAATAGCTGTAGAATACTCTTCTCAAAATGTTTAAAATACATGTACCTCTTCAAAATCCTTACTTATTAGTAGACTGTGGTTTTTTATGCATTGATGGCTTCTGAAAATTTAAAAAGGATGCTAGAATATAAATTTAGTACAATTATTATCTACTTCAGATCTACACAGACTATTACGTGAAACTAAGATTATATTTGATTCTATTTATTTGAAATTCGCCTACACAAATTGCAAATTGCATAAACTATTCCAGTCTACTGATTGTTTTCAATAACAGCACTCACATTTCCATTGTATTTCATAAAAAGTCATTTTCAAGTATTTAAGTGCTTTTCATGTAGCGGTAGGTGACTGTACTCCTTTCTTCCTTGAACTTCGCATTGTGTCCCCTCAGACACTGTATTTTTTTTCACTACGGTGCCTCACGATCCCTGTTCTCCCCTCTCCCTTTCCGAATTCCATCCTTTTGTTCTCCGAATCTTCGATTTGCAGCAAACGATGTCGTCGCTGACAGTATGAACAAACGCAACCATGGAATGGCGATCCACGGTGACTGCCGAAACGAAGACAAATGATCCACGCGCCCGGCGAAAAAACTCATATGATCCATCGGGGGAATTGGAACAAATCGTGGCGCGAATATCCAATTATCAGAAAAACGTGACGGAGAAGTCGCACGCCATTTTTATCTGTTAGTATGGTGCTACCTGTATTACTCGTTATAAAAACTATTTACATCACAATATTCCGCCTTCTATCAGAATTGGGCATTAATCAATTAAAATAACCAAGATTGAGTGATTAATGTGTACGATTAAAAAAGCCAATCGTTGATAAATGGACGATTGATTCAATGATTGATTCACAAATGGATGGTTGATTGAAAAATGAAATCATCGAAAAATCGAAGATCGATTTAATTAATTGTTGAAGTTAATCACCACACAGTTTATCCATAAATTGTCATTAGGAGGGGGAGAGAAACAGTGAGCGGAGATAGAGAAGTTACAGAAACATATCTCAACAAAAAGCTCAGTCTACATTGTTTTCAGTACGCATGCAGTTTTAATTCCGTATTTCATTTCGAAATTTCAGCAGTTAATCATTAATCAATTATCCGATTAACGATTATAATTGAAAAGAATGTAACCGTTAACGGAAATTAACGACTAAAGTAGGAGTTAAATTGTTAATTGCGATTAACGATTGAAGTAGAAATTTATGCGTTAATTGTTGATTGAATTTTTGCCCAACTCTGTCTTCTATACCATGCAATCTTTGTGTGCATCATTTTTTCAGATTATTACAAGTAACGGTAATATTCAAGGTAGACAACGTTATCGTTCCACCCTGAATAATAGAGAATTATAATTCCTAATGGAACGATAAGAACGAGCTACGTTGGATTGTATTTATGTAGATGATGACAATTATACAAACTGCATTTGTAACTTGATAAACTACAATTTTATAACTGCATAAGATTTACTTCTTTAAGTTATCATTATTCTCAGAATTGGGCAAAAATTTTATTTATATAAAAATTTCGAATAAACTGGGTTTCAAATCCACTTGGAAAAACCCACTTTATTTGAAATTTGTATTTCAATAATATTTTTGCCCAATTCTGATTATTGTTAGTACCATATTTTCTGAGATTTTATTCAGATCTAGTTCAGAGATTCAATACTCCTTTTATTAATTGATATATTAATTAACATCACGACGATTCGAACTCATTTGCTGCTCCCTCCCGAGGTCGTTTACCGGCTAATGGTTTTCCACGTTACTCTCAGCGTTCTTAAGACTTATGACTTTTTATCATGCTTGTACACCGAAGTTATCGGGAACGGTCCCCAGGACCCTGTGCATATTTTTTCCCGCTGAAAATAACGGAACGTCAGGGGTAGGAGGAGATCACAGATAATTGTTAAATTATTATTTTTGCGGACCGCGAGGAAGACGCTCCCCGTAACTAATCTGCGGTCGGAAGAAACTACCCTCGGAACCTGGTGGAGGGAGAAGAAAACGGATCCGTGCGATCTTCCGATCTACAAGAGTAGTAGTGGTCCTGTTTCATGATCGTGCAACGAGATACAGGTATCCTCCACGGGGACGATAGAATCTTTCTAATTTACTCAACGATCTACGAGCGAAAATGTCGCGCGAATGCTACGGGAAACTCTGGGAAACTTGGACACGTGAGAAATGTGAAATAATGATTTAATTATTAGGATTTGAGTAACATTCTATGTGATTTTGTAAAACCATTACTTCTCACGAAGTGTAGGTACTTGCATTGTAAATACAATGTGCATTAGGCTGTGAATCCTTATGCAAAATAAAAATTTCCTGTATCATTTGAAAAGAACCGCAGCCAAATAGAAATTTAAATTTATGATAACTTTAACAAGATAAAAGTTATTATCTAATCTTCTTAAATTCTCTTAACTTTTCTACTGTTTTAAATTCTACCTACTCAATTTTCACGAGACACGCTATCATAATAGACTCTATTAAGATTAAACCTTCAATTAGGGTTGGCAATTTTTTCTGGGACAATTCCGGGACATTTACCGGTCATTTCACAATATTCTCCACATAGAAACTTAACGTTTCATACTTAGTTTCTCGAGGAAATTTTCTTATGTACAAAACAGATTTTTATCTATGTAAAAAGACGATACTATATTTTAAAAAATTTTCATTATTGCACAAGCTGTGATGGTCCCCTAAGATACATAGTAATAATAATAAATGCAAAATAAAAGTATTCTGCGGCGATTGTGGCAAACAGTAGCTAAATAAAAATTAATTTTATTCCTTAATAGTCTTTTCACGTTGAAAACAACATGAAATATTCTTCGATTTTTTATATCGTGCACTGTTTTATATTTCACCCAATTAATTTCTTCATACATATACAAAGATCCACAGGATAATAATAAATCCTAATCTAAAATCTAATAATAATAGAATAAGACATAAAGATGTAAGACATCTAGAGATTAATTCTTTGGGGTTAGGTGGGTCAAAAACTGTCCTATCTTTATGCGTAGTGGGATATATTTTAACCCACCTCGCAAAGTTGAAGTTATATTGATTTCAAAAAAAATTCTGTGCAACACTAGTTTTTTATTGTCTTTAAAATCGTGTGTCTCAACGAATTTAGACTGGTGTCCCTACTCTATTTTCCCCTTCCCCGACGCTCTTACCCCACTTCATTCTCAGCCGGGTCACGTGACAGGTTCCATCTTTGTCGTGCATGTGTCACAATGCCACGAGAATAATACGGTGCTGTCGGAGAGAGAGAGAGAGAGAGGGTAACTTTTTCCCTCGATTCGTGATCCTCTCATCTGAAGACTCTGCCTAGAGCAATAAGGTAAACCGGCAAGTATCCTTGAGCGACCAATTGACGTCGATCTTCCCATAAAGGAGTTAACAATACCAACTACATCACGATCGTTCCCGAGGGGGCGATACTCGGCTACCGAATCAATTTCGATATTTTCAAGGAACGCATCGATCATCGTGCGCCGGGGGGGTAGAAGATCCGCGTGAGATCGCCGTGGATCATGTAACGAGGAACGGCCGGTCGGGCAAGGTATTCACGGCTAAAAAGCGATGGAAAAAGGTGACAAGGCGACCGCACCGGGGGGCTCGTGATAATGGAGGTGTTGCCAGACTGGAGCAGCGCAGGATCAACGACGGCAGGAAATCGAGAATTACAAAGCATACTAGAATATACATGGCCTCGCATCAGGCCCGGTCCCGGGCCATGATCGCGCGGTCGCGCGTTATTCTCGTTGGTATGTGGCTTAAAATTGCACCGCTCCCTTGTTACATCGCTCACCGGACCGTCCAGCCGCAAACCGCACGGTGGTGCTTTGCGCCGTGGCTGGCATCTATATATTAAGATTTTATTGCCTGACCGCGGAGGACCGCCGCCTTCGCCGTCGTCGTCGTCGTCGTCGTCGTCGCGGTGATCCAAGAGACGCGTGTTAAGCGGAACAGTTGGCAGCTTCTGTCACTGTGAGACGCGGCTCTCGAGCTCGGATTTCCGGCATGGAAATGATTGACCCGACACCACCGAGAAACGTAAAGCTTCGTTCTCAATGGCCCTAGTAGCACAAAATATTGCATACACGTTTATGTGATATTAAAAAGAGATTCAATCTGTTTTTAATATTCAAATATACATACAATATTTATTTTACTCTAAGTAACAAATTTTTTCTTTTTAAATATGCTGGAAATATCTATTTTATGTTACGAGAAAAATATTTTTTCCTAAATATAAAATGAATCTTTGATTTTATAATGAGAAAAAATATCTTTTTGATAATATGATATCTTTCTTATATGAAATAAAGATTCATTTTATATTTAGGAAAAAATATTTTTCTCGTAACATAAAATATCTCCTTCATACTTAAAAAGAAATATTCCATTTCTAATATTAAATAAAGATTCATTTTACAATGAGAAAAAATATTTTTTTCATAATATGAAATAAATATCATCTGTATATTAGGAATATTCGATTTATAATATTGAATAAAGATTGATTTTATAATGAGAAAAAATATCTTTTTGATAATATGATATCTTTCTTATATGAAATAATCTTTATTCAATATTATAAATCGAATATTTCTAATATACAGATGATATTTATTTCATATTATGAAAAAAATACTTTTTCTCATTGTAAAATGAATCTTTATTTTATATTAGAAATGGAATATTTCTTTTTAAGTATGAAGGAGATATTTTATGTTTATCATGGAACAAATATTTGTTCCAGAATGTGGAAGATATATGCGAATTTAACCTGTCAAGTAATCCCTCGATTATATGTATAGCAGCACACATAGAAATGTTTCGATAGGCGTGCATGATATTTGTTCAAGGGCAGTATTTTTTTTATTAAAGTTTTATCAACATATTCGTGACATTTTCCTGATTGAAACGAATTCAAGCATCACACAAATCGGAGTACATTTGCCTGTACCATTGACGATTTCTTAGAACCTCGATTATTCGAACCGATAGCAAATATACGTTTCGCAGTTCAATCTGAAGCGATTCATGCACAACACGACTTATTGTATAGATAATAATAGATCAATCAAGATTTAATCTAGCTCTTCTATTATTCGAACACGCTGATTTAGCAAGGTTCTAGTGTTTCCTGAATTAAATAAGTTTTGGTTTGAATTGTGTCGTGTTTGGTGTCGTCTGTATCAGAAAAATGTCGGAAATACGTTATGAAAGGTTCATCAAGAGCTAACTGAAAACAAAAGTGTCTTTGTCACTGGATTAGTATTGTCTCATCAATAAGCTAGTGACGGTATTTGTTTGCCTATCCTTATCTATGATCAAGAAATGGTATTTGAGAGGAAAGAAATGTTTCTCTTGCATGCATACTATACATCAGAGGTGGGGAACCTTTTTACCATTAGAGGCTACATTTAAAGGCAATAACAAAGGCGGTCGCTATAATTTCATTATAGCGATAATAGCGATAAATATAAGTTTATTATATGATTAATTTTCAAATTGTCGTAATCTGTATAATTATTGGAAAGAAAGCTCGTAGCGTTTTCAAATTAAGAATCGAAGATAAAATTAAAGTATTTATTCATATGTTTATTCAATAACATGAGAAGTTACCTCGAAAAATGGCAGAAAGTAATAGAACAGAATGAAAAGTATGTTATTGCATAAATCTAAGAATAAAGATCCGAATTCTAGCTTTCAATTTTAATTTACAAACGCTATGAACTTTCGTTCCAACCCAATAAATATTAATTAATACAAGAGCTAGCTTTTATGAAGGCCGCACGTTACCCAGCTATGCTCTACATAGATGGAGATTTGTAAAAAAAATTGTTCTTGACTTTGAATTTCAAATTTTCTTTTATTGCAATGTATTCTATCCAGCTTACCTGTTGCCGTACATATGTTGCACCTGCTGTAGAATATTTTATATTAAATATATTCAGTTTTCATTGTATATTAAATAGGTATAACTTTTATTTACTTATATTTACACAATGAATGTGTAAAGTAGCAATATTGCTTCCACTCGCGGCAATTGAGAACTTCTTGCGTGCTAGTGGAAATCGAGCTTAAGGTAGCTTTGGTTCTTTCTGGATGGGAGTGTTCTTGTTTACGGTTTTATTGTAAATCGCGTTAGCGGTTCGGGAATTCTTCTCCTGGGGGGAGTGCACAGTGTTTTTCAAGTGTGCATTCGTTGTGGTTAATTGAAACAGCGGTTGGGGAGAAATGTAATTGCAGTTGGCTACGTTTTTGTCTTTTGCAAATTGTACTTGCACCGCGTGGGTCAGTTTGATTGAAGATTGAATGCAGTTTTTTGGCAGATTGCTATGGTTTAGCTGTGTTTATTATACTTTACGTATATCTGCGTTACCGTCACATACACATCATAAACAATCAAGGTTTGCATGAAGTATGATAAATACATTAATAATCATTATATACAGACTTTTAATTACCTTATCAATCCACAGAGACAGAAGTTGAATATAACTAATAAATATTTAAAATTAATAACAAGACTGTGAATTTTTAAGAACAATTAGTGACTACACATTTAGTTCTTCCCTCAATGATTTTTATAAATACCACAATATTTTTAAATTCTGTGGATACTTTCACTGTCTTGAATTTGATCTACTCTTTTTTATGAAATACGATCAACCAATCATATAGAGGCACGAACTGTACGAAAGCTCAGATTAAATGTGATGAACTATTTTGTACAGAAAATTTTAAACAATTTAATTACATTTTTCATCTTATTGTTTGCATAATAGAAAGAACATGTCCATACTTGTTAGAATGGACATTTCCAAGTAAGTTCCCAATAATACACACATTGTGTGTTTAAGAAAGGAAATGTTGGAACATTGAAAGTGGTTGCAAAATTGAAGGTTTAATCTCATCCCTTCAAAAAGAATTTTATATTATAGTGTAATTGTGTTACAATATAATTGTATTCTTTGTCCCATGGACTTGTTTGTTTAATCATATTATTTTCCTATTTTTTGCTTCAAAGAAAGAAGCTATAAAGTCGAAGGGTCAAATTCATTCCTTTAAACAGTGTTGTATATTATGGTAGTATAATCTAGAAAAGAAAATGTTTAAAAGATTGTATAATTGTCTCTTCCATGGCAGTAAGCATGCAATCTTGTTAAAAAATTTGTTGTACATCTATTGTTACATAAAATATTGGGTTGGCACGAAAGTCATTTCAGTATTTTAAGGTGAAATGAAACCGAATTTCTTTATTCAAGCGATGAACTTTAATCAACAAAATACTTTCTAATTAATTCTTTTGGGCAAAAGATCATCGGTTCATTGCTTAAATAAAAGATTTGGGCTTTATTTCACCTTAAAATACCGAAATTACTTTTTTGCCAACTCAATAGTTTATAGAGAGTGGTTTTAAACAATTTCTTAGGAGCCAACAATTTAGTATTTCACCGTGCAATAATTTCCAGGCATCAGGAGTCCTCGGGGGCTAATCTGCCTGAAAACAATTACCGGGCGACCAAAACAGCCAGGACAGAATCCAGCGTACCGAATTGGCTCGCTCATTTTCCGCTACAAATTACGCAGGGCGACGCGTGATGCCGGCAATCAGGCGAGTCTCCACCCTCGACACCTTGCCACGAGTCGTATACACGAAGCCGGGGGTGAAGGACGTCCTCGTTCCGGAAACTCGAACGAGATCGGAGACGATACGGAGCACAAACACGACGAGGCGAGTCCTGTACAGGGGTAACAGGTTGAAGTGGCACCGCGTACCGTTACTTGTACCGTGACACTGTCACCCTTAAAGGGGTGGGAGGACGAATCTCCGTTCCGATCTTCGGCCGCGCTAACAGAGACGTTAGGAGAGACTGGTACAGTGGTACTAGGGTATAATATATCGCCGGACACAAGCTTACCGTTAGCTTCGCCCTGCTATGACTACCACTGCACAACACCGGCCGGAAAATCGAGATCCAGCCATAGATTTCGCTGGAACTTCATGCCGTGCAAGCGAAGCGACACTCGATTTTCGTAGATACTTTCGTTGACAATGCCACGGTCCAAAATATACAGTGACTCCCCGTGTCACTGGCATCCCCCGGACCAGCTCGTCCGATGAAAGATAGTCCCGATAGCTGGTGTGTTGAGTCGTTTATCGACGACAGACCCAAACTTCGCAAGGTGCACAGTCAACAGTGGGACACGACTCTTAACGGGACTCGGTTGGTTCCGTTCCATTATGTACCGGTTTCCTTTCGTGCCATCCGGGATATGGAATTATATATTCTACTCGATCCTCTTTTGTTTTCATACCAGATCCATCGTTACAGGTTTAGGTTAAGTGACCTGTACTCTATTCCACTATTATTGAAACTATAAAAATATTGATGATCTTGATTGATTCTGAATGAATTTACTCATTCAAGTATTGTAATGAACACATCACGGCAAATCTAAATACATTCAAGATTGTATTTCTATAAGGTAACTGGTGACAATCTCCTTTTAATGGGCGATGATGAATTTAATGTTTAGTATACATCATTATTATTAAATTACGTTGCACTACACATTCTCTACCTGACACATGCAACAAAAGAGTGTTGCATTATTATCTCGTCAATCAAAGACATAAGTATCACATAAAACCACCTCTAGCCTAGATGTTGGAAGAAGAAAGTAGGAACTTTATTGGAAAATAAAAATGTGTTGCCTGAATTGCACCAAACTGGAGCGAAATAGAAATTTATTTTACAGCAGTGTGGTTTTAAATATTTTGAATGTTTTCACTTTTTTAAATTACAGCTATTCATTTGTGTAATAAATGCACAAAATCTTGTACATCGAAACTGTAGAAGGAGATATAATAACCATAGGAATAAACATGAACAATACCAAGTGGTTAATGATCAGATGATCGTCGCGAGTAAATGGAAGAAAATTGGGAAAATGAGTAATCGGTGACGGTTAAAATTAGAATCTCCTGGTTGGCATTGTTCCACGCAACAAGGAAGAGTGCTAGGACATTCTTGCAGCTTGACACTTTCACACGCTACCGTCTAGCCTATAAGTTGCGAACGGTAGCCGAGCTCCGCGCGCATTTCAGCCGAATAACAGTGCGTATGCCGCGCAACAAGCTAATAAATTCAGGACTCTTTCGATGCAAAGTATCCGCGGGACAGCCACCGGCAGCCGCATTTAAATTCCCTCCCCCTAGCGGAGACAACCTCGCGTGACATACGTATCTCGCGCGAGCAATATGTACGTGAACGAACAGTATATTTATCATGTAAGCAAGCAATTTAGGAGCGATCATTTTTCACGGGGTGCGTCGACTTTGGATCCCGGGGGTCGACTTCCTAGAGGCGGAACGGGGGCATAGAAGAGTGGTGTTATTGGCCGGCAGCCGAAGACCAAAACGGACATCACCCTCCGAAGACCTTCGACCTGACTGATGGTTTTCGCTTTCCGCTCCGCCGCAGCGACACATCGCTGGCTGCTTCGCTCTCTCTATATGCTGATGAACCGTCCCGTCGCGTCGATACGATCGCCGATTCGCCATCCCCGATTTGCACGCTTAGGTAAATGCGATTAAACGGTCGCGTGTCGTCGATCCTGAGGTCAGTCAGACCCAGATCTCGGCAATATTTGCTCAAATAAATAGTTCTAATACTATTTAGTATTTTGCCAACAACCGTAGTCCCGTTGAAAGCACCGGTTCTCGTTAGATCACCGAAGTTAAACAATGTGGAACGTGAACGGCACTAGGATGGGTGACCGTCTGGTAAAAAAACCGGAAAGTGACCCACCCGAGGAGTTTTTCACTTGTTGTTGGCAAAAGGGTGGTTCGGAAGTGACCATAAGCAGTAGGTCCCGCTGAAAAGGCGATGGTGTGAGTGGAAAGAGGGGGAAATGAATTTGAAACCCTGAGGGGACCAAATATCATGTTACATACATACTATTTAGTATTTTAGATTTTGTTTGGTTTCACCCTTGGCACTGCCAATTTTGTAGTTATTAGAAATTCCTCATCGTTCAGAATTGCATAGAAAAAAAGAATGTTTATATTTATTGTATGCCGGAATGTTTGGAACAAAATGAACTAGTTTTTAGTTGGCTATAGAATGCAATTTGTTCATGAAAAATGAAAGTCACATTCTTTTATCTGGCGACAGTTACGTAGAAGAGCCTGTACATTATAGATTTTTATTTTGGTTTAACGGAAATTAATAACATACATATTCATTAGACTCTGTTCATAATCTTCACCACGAACGGGATATGTAAATATTTGTATTCCGACAATCTAAACCACAAAATGAAATACTCTTTTCATAATCTGCCATCAAATAAAATAGTTTAATCGTACTTGAAGTGCTGGATTATAGTTAATCGTATACGTACATTTTCAGATAAAACTGTTTATTCACAACCGTGTGTATTCAGTTCCATGCACGATAAATCCAGAATTACTTTCAAAGTTATTTACATCTTGGAAGGGTCGAGGATGTTTTCACTCTAAAACAATGTCCAAGATCGGGCGAGAAACGGTGGTGTAATAATTAGCCTATCCGCGCGTCGTATCGCGGCGGGTTTCGTGGAAAAGCGAGTCAGTCCGCAAGATAAAAAGAGTATCGAGAAACGAGGCACGGAAAAGTAACGGCCTGTTAAAGATAAGGAAATGAGGTGTCGCAGCCAGCGATCCTGGAGAAGCCGGAAGGGTCGTACCGCGTCACGGCGAAGAGCACCCCTTGGGGGATTTTTCGAGCGCCGTTTCCAGCCGAGCGTTCCAGTTGCGTTTCGGATACCTTTACACTCGGACGCCCTGCTGCTGGCCAGCCCTTTCTTCGATGAAATCGACCCCAACCGGCAGCGGCGTCTTCCCTTTTTCGAATAACTACGGATCGCCGGCCCGTCCAATCGTAATTCTATACGATCGATCAGTTCGACGGCCGACGCGTGTCTCTACGCGCTGAGCATCCTGGTCGGTGCACTTTGATTTCCCTGCTACCGGAATTTCGAGGGAACTCAACACGTTTGTGTAGGTCACTGCACACTGACCGCATCAATCGTGATCAGAGTAAAAATATTTCAACTAAGAAATACAAGTATTCGCAAATACAGCGGCTGAAATAGTGATAGGTTTGTATCATTTTTATAATATAACAGTGTGTTTCATGTAACATTTCAGTCTTTTATCATTAGTAATTACTAGAACACATGCCTAATGTATTTGAACAATATCGTTTTTATTAATGTGTTTATATTAATCAATAGTATAAAAATTTGGAATTTTTATGCGAAATAAATATAGGTTCATTTAATCATCATCTAGCTGAACTTAAAAAATATTACAAATGTAATTATGAATTAATTAATTAATCAGAAAACGCAGTATTTAGTTGGTCCTCTAATGTTGCTCCACGATATCGTGCTAAAATAATTAAAGCATATTTTCAGATGGCAGAAAGGTAAGGTTTTACTTTGGGATGGGACATTTTATCAAGAAAAGTTTACATAAAAAATAGCATCAAAGAGAAGTGATCTCAGATCGGATCAGAAACTTTAAAGAAATTAATAGACTCAATGCCATAAAGGGTAATGAGGTCGTAAATAACAATGGAGGACCAACTAAATACTGGGTTTTCTGGTTAATTAATTAATTTGTAATTACATTTGTAATATTTTTTTAAAGTTCAACTAGAAAATGATTAAGTGCATCTATATTTATTTCGCACAAAAATTTCAAATTTTGGTAGTATTGATTAATAAACACATTCATAAAAATGATATAGTAATTTATTTCTATTAGGTTAGAACGGCTGGTTCGTAGCGTTTAAAAATTAAAATTGAAAGCTAGAATTCATGGATTTATTCAATAACATATTTCCAATCTGTAATATTACTTTTTGCCATTTTCGAGGTAACTTCTTGTGTTATTGAATAAACATATGAATAAATACCTTCATTTTATCTCCGATTCTTTATTTGAACACGCTACGAACTTTCTGTCCAACTCAATATATACTAAATGAAATACTCGTTGAAATACTTAATTGATTTGGGTCCGATACATCTGGGTAAACATTTGAGTATTTGATTTTGAAAAACGATTAAGTCTGACGAAGTATACTTACATCGTACAATGTGCATAATGAATGAATATAAAACAAGTATTTAAAATATATATTTTACGATATGAACCTGAAATACTTAATTGAAATAAATATTTTCTTTATTGCGCGCGAAACGAAACATTTGTTCAACAACAATAGATTAGCGACTTATGTGCCGTGGCTTCTTTAATTCAAAATTCTTTATTTTTATAATAAAATAGTCATAAATATCGTAATAATTTTATTTACCTCAACATAAATAACTATTTTCAATGCATGCACTTATCTCTAACACGTTAATAGATCTTTGAGTATTATTTGATACGTGATACAAACAATAAGAGTAATTCATTAACTATTTCCAATACTTTTTCAAATATTTTTAATATCAATATACTGATTTACGTAAGTTTATAACATTCGTCAGTCTCTATAAGAATGGAATTATATTTATAAATAATTATTTTCAGGGGAGTCATATAGGAATGAAATTTCAATGATTGAAAAGATATTAATAGATCATGAAATTCATTTTTAGATTTACACTCTATAATTGTATAATATGTATTACATATATAAAATTGTGTAAGTGTATAATATGTATAACGTGTATAAAATTGTATAATTGCATAATTATTAAAAAATTGCATATATATATATATAATTATACAATCTTAATAACAGTAAATACAAACATTACTTTCCCTATTTGTATTGAAAGTTTATCGATAAGCATTTTCAAATATTCGGAGCAATGTTTAGAAAAATTAGTGCAATCCGAACCGCCCGAAATTACAATCTGCAGGTTATTTGTCGCTACTCGGGTCCACGTCCCGAACTTCTGAAATTTATTCCGAAGAACGCAAAGGGTTGGTCCGGGCGCAAACTTCCCTGACTTATTCGCAGATGAGGGACGATCGTGATAAACCAGACAAACGCTATTATGTGCAATAAAATCCACCCCTTCGGATGAAATTCATAAGTTCTCATTTTCCCTTTTTATCTGTAATGTCGCACCGTTGTAA
This sequence comes from Lasioglossum morio, assembly GCA_916610235.2. Lineage (NCBI taxonomy): Eukaryota > Metazoa > Arthropoda > Insecta > Hymenoptera > Halictidae > Lasioglossum > Lasioglossum morio. The sequence goes on along the minus strand of OU744328.1, from coordinate 5,415,756 downwards.
ACCAGCAGCAGTCCCGACGGAGTGGATGGAGAAAAGGAGAAATATCGTATCGAGAAACGATAAAAATTTCTCCCGGAATTTACTTATCTACTCGGGTCCTCCCCCTTACTCTGTGTCTTGTTGCTGCACTTATAAGTCAGTTGCAAATTCGATGTTAGCCAGAGAATTCTTATCTTAATGTAGCAAATAACTGGAGGGACCGACGGAGAGCGAGGTAGATAACAGTACCTACCGATCTAATCTCACAGTTGATTTAACTCGCTTCATAATTCTTCAAGCTAATCTCAATCCACGTATAAGCATTACTTCTCTCCCTTATATGTTCCACCGGCATCTACATATACATTTAATTAAGTGCACCGTCGCTCGGCAATGCTACCGAGGCCCATTGCTTTTTCAATTATCTTTTCGCAAATTGTGCTCGGTTTTAATTGCTGAGCTGTGCAAGAAAAATATTTGGCATTGCATTAGCAAACTGCAGCTCTAAAGAATGTATTCTTCATTTTGGTTTTCTTTATTTCACTAGAAATTGTCAGACATCTGTGTGCTTCAGTCGATTGTATTGTATAATAATTTCATAAAAGTTGCTTGGTAGTCCTTGTGTTTTAGCAACGTTTTATTCTTTTATTATTTCTTTTTGTTACGTTAATGATGATTAGACTCCGGATTTTATGCATTTATAACAAAAACTTTAACAGTATTAATATATTATTCTCACTACATTAAAATTATTAATGGAAAATATAAATTGATATGTAGCTGCTGTTCCTTGCAATTGATGCACAAATTTTTTATTTTGCATAAAAATCTGGAGTCTAATGATGATTTAACATTATTGATTTTTATACTGTTAATGATTATTGTATTGTCGCGCTCTTCATATGGACCAGACAATTGTTACTTGAATCTTTTCGTTCGAAACATTTTTTATATACATATTTCACACTCATTATGTAAAGCATGATTAACCAGTTTTATTTCCAAAATTAACAAAATGGCAGATACTTTAAACTTAGTGACTGAAGTTTGGTCGAAAATTCGTTAATTTTTTATTTAAATTAAAGAAAGTAATGGAAAAATGAAAAAAATCGATTGTCAATGTTTAACAGATATTATGATGAAAATAACCGTAAAATTTCAATGCAATTGAAATCGTATATCGTTTTGAAAACAGCAACTCTGAAAAAAACGCGTTCAAAGTTAACGAATGTAATTTCCTATAAAAAAATTTTCGATTTTTTCAAATTATTACTGTGTCCTAACCCCTTAATATTTCAATATATGTAGGTACTTGTAAAATAAAAAATCGTGGTCCGTTTGACCGTTAAATTTTGTAGGATAAAGTAAGTGTTCAGATAAGAAATGTTTAACATTCTCCACAATTTCCCAGAGATTCCAGGAAGTCGGAATGATCGGATCTGCCGCGTTTTCTTGCAAGTTCAACAGCCATGCTCCATCAGCTTCTCGCCTGGTGTCATTGGTACAGGCCTCGGTATAAATAACTCAAAATTAGTAGTACGTAAATGTACGACACGTACGCTGGCTTCGATTGACCGGAAAGGGTGAGCGATAGCCGACGTACAATCGAAGAAGAAGAAGAAGAAGTAGTAGTAGCTGAAGAAGAAGGGACTGACGGGGACGAAGCGGTACGCAATGGTTAGGGTGGGAGCAGCGGAGACGACGAATCAATCGTAACGATCGCACACACGATCAACCGAATCGGTGAATGAGACTTGCTCAATAAAGTGTGCACACTGTTCCACGCGTAACGAGGAGAATGCATACCAGAATTGTGCAACGCGTTACGCAGTTGCGATTTGTCTTGGTTATTAATGATAAGGGTGGGGGGAGAACATATGCATTATTTAGTATACGATCAACCCTTTATTTGGCAACCAGTGAGACGGTCGAGTAGTTCTGGCGAACGATTACGTCTGTTGCGTTGATCGGGCGTGTACCGATGACTTATGGGTAGCCGTGGATCTTGAAGAATACGTTTTTCGTGCTTGCAGAACATTGGAACATAACTAGACAGCGGATTTTCTGCATTTATTATGAAAATGAGTAGGTGCAATTTAAAACAGTGAGAAGATTAAAAAACTTTAAGAGTATACTAATGCTCTTAAATAATATATTAATATTATTTTCACTACATTGAAATTGTTAGTGGAAAGTATGAATTTAAATTTAGCTTCTGTGCCTTGCAATTGATGCACAAACTTTTTAACTTCCCGATTTATAGGGAAGTTATTGTAATTACCCCGAAAATCGAAAATCGAATTTTTTGCAGATCTTCACGTTTCATGGTCATTGGAGTCATTTTAGACTATTTTTATCAAATTGTTAGTATGTGTGTGTGTGTGTGTGTGTGTGTGTGTGTGCGTATGTCTGTTTCTATGGTATCAAATTTTTCGTAAACGTTTTCTGAAAAAGTAACAACGCGATCAGAACGATGAATGATGCAATCGATGTGCCCCGCTGTAACTTAGAGCTGATTAGATTTTGGTCCATTTTGGTCAAGTAGTTTTTTAGTTTTTTCGTTTTTTTTCGAAAGGAGTTGATTCAACATTGCAATTTATACGAAAGGCGTATCCACCGAAGAAGCAAACGTAACTATATATATATATATATTTAGACGTACTTAAAAAAAAAATTTTTTTTTAATTTTTTTTAATTAAAAAAAAAATTTTTTTTTTTTTTTAAATTGCTTTTTTCCAATTATGCAACTAATGCGACGCCATATAGCAAACATTTTGATAAGTAGAAAACTATTGAAATTCCCTGAAAACATATAATCATCTTCAATCGTGCACTAAATAAATAATGATACTAATATACTACAACTAACGAGTCGGGAAGTTCTTTGTGTGGCTCGTGGAGAGTCACACACCAAACAACATCCGTACCACTAACCCTCTCCCGGGGTCGCAATGCGAGCTACAACTCCCCCACCTGCGAAGCTCGCGAAGCGAGCGAGCAACAACCCCCCTCTAGTTAAATTTGGAATTCTCAAGAATAACAGGCAGTGATCCATATGTTTAAGTAATTTTCTATGACGCGTCTTTAATACTAAACCTACTACTGCCGGTCAAATGACCGGTTTTATATTTTTCATTTCACAATGATTGAAATTATTAAGTTGCTTACATGGAAATTGTTTCGATCGATTTCTTTATCCAAGCATATATTGTACTAAGAATAGCAAAAAATCTAAATAAATAGAGTCATGTCATATTTAAAAGATAAAACATTTTCATCGCTATTAGTGCTCGGTAGGTTTAGTATTAATGCTAGACGACGAATCTTCATTAAAAATAACAATGTTATTCATCGATTTCAAGGGATGAAAGTTGGATAGGAAATTTGTTCCCTCAACCCCTTGTCGTACCATTTTCTTTACCGTTACGATTAAAACGTCTTTATTCTCAACAATGTCATAGAAGAGGAAAGAAACTTTATATTTTTTTGTATGGGCACATATATTTTAATGCTTAAATATTGATTATAAAAAACTTCAAACTTTATTTTATCTAAACAGAAAGACAGAAGGTTCGTGTGTGTTAGACTTTGTTAAAATCTTCACGATGAGTCTGACTCGTTAAAGTACGGCAAGGGGTTAATAATTTTAATTAAATGACATTGAAGGAGTAGTAAAGTTCTCATATTATTTTGAAGTGTTTAGTTAAGACACTATAATATAATATAAATATAAATATAATATAAATGTGTATAAATCATTTTGCTACACCTTAATGTACACACGTGCATTTAATAAATATTTAATTTTTCAATAGATTTCATTTCATTTGTGTATCAGGTGTAATGTATTAACATGCAAGTATATTAACATTTCAAGAGCACTTTTGAATGACGCATAGTTATCATTTATTTTCCACTTTCGTCTGTTTGAATGTTCAATATCTGATACGACGAAACATTGTTGCCTCCGTTGTGGATCTTTTATTTCACTCTACTGATCTCTCTTGCACACCTAATTACCTCTATAATGGTTACGCGATTCTTCCAAGACTCCGTGGCGACCCCACGCCGCTGTAGGAGCGACACTTTAAAGCCAGCAATCACGTTGCATAATACTCCCATTAGATAACATAATCGAAAGCGGATTTATGGTAGACAACGGATGAAGTGGGATAGGAAGTTTCGAAGAACAGAAAGTGTAACGAATCGACGAATTTTTAAAAAGTCGGAAAAGATCTACCTAGGCCCCACTCACCCTGAAAAGTTCTATTTTTACGTTTACGAGGCGTAATTTGCATTACTCGAAAGCATGAAGCTTCGCATGTAGCTATTGGGTTGTGTAATAAATTCCCGCGTTTTTTGTATTTTATTTTTTTCCCGCAATTATGTGTTTTGTTGGGTAAAGTATACATTTGTATATTCATTCTCAAGCCTGTTTTTTGCTCTACAAACCTATCTGCTTCAATTATTCGAAACAATTAATTTTAATCGATTTTCAGGCTTTTTCAGTAGAACTTCCAGGAGACACAAAATTAATTTTCGACATCTGCTCGACATCTGACTCAAGTTGTGTGGCATCAAGTGATAGACTATCGCAAACCATTTTTATTCCATGAGCTTTACTAAAAAATTTGGAGCTTGGGTGCCATACAAGGTGAGTGAGAGTTGACCAGATGTCGAAAATGAATTTTTCTGCCTCCTAGAACTTCCATTGAAAGAGTCTGAAAATGGATTAACATTAATTAATTCGAAAAATTGAAGTAGATAGGTTTATAGAGCAGGAAACATACTTGAGAATGCACATACACATGTATACTTTACCTAACAAAACAGAAAAATGCGGGAAAAAAATAAAATACAAGAATCGCTGGAATTTATTACACAACCCAATATTTTCATAAAGATTGATCTTTTATCTAGCGCTTTTCACTGCTGAAATCCCCCATCTTTACACCCTTGCAATCTTCGAAACGAAACTACCCCCTTAAATCCCTCGTAACCTACCCTTCGTCTCAATTACCTCCGATTCAACTCGAAAAGACAATGCTCATACACGCGAGGAGCACTTGTTTCTGGCGTTTCGCGTCCTGATGTAACGGCACGGACACACGCCGCAAGCCAATGACTTCCGGGGTGAAACGGGTGGCGGGAACCCTTAAACGACTGACAAGTCCTCCCTGGGGAGATTCCACCCCGGTGTCTCTTTAAAATTGTTAGATTTTCAAAACAGATGCACCCCGACCGCCGTGAAATAGCTTTTTAAACTGCTCGACCAATGTAACGCAGGAGGGGTAGCCACCCCAGTTACCCCCGAACGTTCTGATCCTGGCAGTAACAGTCTTAAACGGCCGTTCCATATTTTCCGGCCGATATCTTCGCCCGGGAATGTCGCTACTCGTTCTCTCTTGCAATCCGTATCTCGCGAAAATTTATGAACTTATTCGGTAAGCCTGGTGTACCTCGATCACACGCTTTCTGTTAGGTTCTTCGCGAGACGGGAGTGTTTTATTGGCACGTAGCTCGCGGAGAAGCTTTGCCAAGAAAATTGGAGTATTTATCATTGATATACAGGCTGCGGATATTCCTGCAAAACACTAATTTTTTACTTCGAGGCATTAGTCGTTTCTTTTTTAATCATTTTGATCAGTTTAAAATAATACATATTCTTGAACTCTTTTAATCTATTTACAATTTCCCATTTTATCAAGTTTTATTATGTAACATGATATTTGGTCCCCTCAGGGTTTCAAATTCATTTACCAATCCTCTTCCTCTTTCCACTCTCACATCGCCTTTTCAGCGGGACCTACTGTTTATGGTGGGTTCCGGACCACCTTTTGCCAATAACACGTGAAAAACACCCCGGGTGGGTCACTTTCCGGTTTTTTACCAGGCGGTCACCCATCCTAATGCCGTTCACGTTCCACATTGTTTAACTTCGGTGATCTAACGAGAACCGGTGCTTTCAACGGGACTACGGTTGTTGGCTTATCAAGTTTTATTATAAATGCGTAAAATCCGCTGTCTATTGATATACATTTAGTTATTATTTGAGAATTTGCTTTTGCTTGGCAACTCTATAGAAACAAATTTAATTTATAAATAAAAATTGTCCGCATCGATTGCAATAGATAGAAGCCAAGTGGAAAGTTATTTCTGCACTTAATAATTTTAATAGATAAAAATTTAAATGTTTAAAATATCTTAAAATTTCAAATTTCATTTACTCAATTTTGCTATGCATATATGCATAAAGATCTGCAGTCTAATTATGATCAAACGTTATACGCATTTTTATTATGTATAAAACGAAATAGGATTTATAGGCTTCGTTAAAATTTAGGACATTTCTTAATCGAATAGGAATATAAATAATTATTCACTAACTTTTTTAATACCGTGTAAACACTAACAATTTGATTACAACGTTCAGTATATTACTTTGTAATTCTTAGATATTTTATTCGAAACTTAAAACGTTCTTTCGTAGAGATTTTATATAAAGCATGAATTTATTAATTCATTATTGTGAATGCAAGACTTTGTAAAAATAGTAATCAATTAAAACTATTCTAATAATCTCTTTATAAGGCATCTACAATTTATTGTAACTTTTCTGGATTCTCAAATCATTCTTGCGACTCTTACAATAATAACAAAACGTTCACGAAAATTGTTTTTGCTCCACACTTGTATGTTCTCATGAAAACTATTATTTGTAACGTCATGTAATATCTCGTGAGAAAACATGGACCGGCTTATTAACAAAGATTATTATAATGGAGATGTAGCACGACACAATGGTTCATGTAATGTCCCCGAATGATCCGTAATCATTTATTACATTGTCCCGCTAATTCCGGAATCATATGCCGGACCTTCCTGAGCAAATATAGCTGATATTTCGCGTCTGTCAGATCGTAACAGGATTTACGAAGGTCTTAATGAAGCGAAGGGTGCAAGGTAAGAAATACTCATAAATACATTGCCACCCCTTATAAGGCGTGCTGTTAATATCGGGGACGTGTGTCACAGTATTAATGCATCCTATGACATCGTACCGAAATATCCGCGAACATGTTGCGCAGATCTGTCTCGATCTTATTATATATTACCAGACAGGAATTTATGACACAAATCAGTAGATGTAAATTAAAACAGTAAAAACATTAGAAGAATTTAAACACACTATTATACTATTTTCAATCTATTCAACATATTAAGAAAGAAAATAATTTTCTATGGTACTCCAGTTTGTTGCGCAATTCAGATAGACATTTTTTATTTTCCATAAAGATCCTACATTATATAAATAAGGTTAAATTCTTCTTGATCGCAATTATAGATAAATAAATTTTTAATGTTATCGGCGCCATTTTCTACGCAACATGTAAGTTTTAATGGTCAATGTTAATCCTAAAAATTTCTCAGTTTTCATTCATTGAAATTAGTTCTTATATTGTTTATTCATTGAAAATATTTTTCAGACGCAAATATGATTCTTTGAAAAAGATCCACATAGGGATCGAAACGTTAGAAGCATGTATTAATTGCACATTTGTTGTTTTTCTTTCTAAAAATGATCGAACCTGGCGCCGATAACATTAAAAATTTATTTATTATATAAATATTATGTGAAACATACTATTACATTACTTTCAATCAATTCATCATATTAAGAAAGAAAATAATTTTCTATGTTATTGAAGTTTGTTGTGCCATTCAGGTAGACTATTTTTGTTTTGCATAAAGATCCGCTGTCTACATATTATATATACATGTTACTACACTCCCTTAAAACGCGATGGAAAATGTTTTAAGTAGACTATTTATGTGTATCTGTTGTGGCAGTAAGTCTACAATCCCTTTAAACAGTTATTCGTACAATTAATTCTCCCTAAAATACATGTACACAGTCTTGTAAACAATAATTTGATAATTTCACGTAAAAAAAGCAAATGAAAAATGTTTAATAACATTCTTCTCATGACATTTTGTTTTCGAAGTAGCTGCACTGGAATTGTACCGAAACCCACAAGTAAGGGATTTCAAATATTATCAATAATATGAATATCACATGCAATAGTGTTATAATAAGAATATCAGGAAAGACATTGTTAATTCTAAAAAAAATCATTCGTTGACGATGAAGCTGTTATTGTTATTGTATCATAAAAATTTAGATTAGAAAACTAGCAAAGATATGAAGTAAGTTAGTAAGAACATTTTTTATTTGAACATAAAATCTCCATGAAATAAAAACTTGTTGACTTGTGAAACTTCTAAAATAAATTGCAATAGTAAATGTTTAAGCATTCGCGTTAAAAAATAATTTCGTATGTGTTCTTGTTTCGTCTCTCGTTTAATAAATTTTTGTCGTGTTGAAAGACAATTTATGGAGGGTGGTTTGATGGAATCGTACTGATTTTCACTGTTGCCGCTGTCTTCGCAAAGAAGTTAAGTTAGCAACCTCCACATTTTCGCGAAAAAAGTCACTTATATATATTTCTTAAGCACGAGTATTTTATATCAAATTAATCGCAAAATTCAGAGCTTTCCAATGATATTCAGTTCAAAAGGAATGGTCACTCAATGAGATTACAATGATACGATAAAAGAATTGCGAAGCAAAATGTCGCGAATTTAGTTGCCAATCTAATAATTAAGCGAATCGAATTTTTTCAGTAATTCGAAAGACAAATCATCGTCTGGAACATTAATTCGGCCTCTTCGGTTGTAAACGTAGCGCTATCGACATCTTACAAAACGAGTATAACAGCGGGAGCAGATCTTCGTGCCCAGACAGCGTGACACTTTGATAGCGATTCATCATGGTTTGCAACTTTTTCTTGTACATTCCGGAGGTAACTTCGTCACTCGACAGCGCGGACATCGAATCATCGATTTATCGCTTCGGTTACCGGCTTCGCACGCACCGTTTATGGATTGACGATCAATCGATTCTTTCAATTCCCTTTCTTTCTAAATTAAACGCACAGAACGCTGACTTTTGTACGAACATTTCTATAAAATATTTGTAATTTGATGCCCAAAATATTGAGATATTAAATATTAAAATATTCATTCTATGACAGTTTGAGCAGAAGAATAAATGCAGAAGAACCAGAAGAATTATTCGAGATTTTATAGCAGAAATAAAAATGGTATTAACACTAAGTTTACGGAGCTCTAGAGATAAATATTTCACATTATTTTATAAATACAATAAGAATTAATGTGTCTATCCAATTTTTTTGCCATTTTTCCAATAATATACATCCAAAGAAATAAATTTTTCAAATAATTCCTCAGGGAAGCAGCTTTACGATCTTAGATATAGCAAACTAAGAATATTAGAATCCGTTATTTCGACGGGTTCCGTAAATCTATAATAGTGTTAAAAAGGAGATCTATTCAAGAAGAAATAGACAAAACATTGAAATGTAACTTTTTTATGAAACTCATGGAATATAATATTTAAATATTTGTAGGTTGATAAACTTTGTTCTTTATAATAATGTTATATCTACTACTTTGCTCGATTTGAACGTTGTAATTTTATGTAGTAATGCTTTCTGGAAAAATCTTCACTTGTCATTTGTTTCGATTTGAGAAAACTAGGAAATGCAACGTGTTTTTATAAAGTACTGTTTATTATATTTGTTTATAACCATATAGTAACAAGAGGTAAAAAATGCTCACTTCAAATATATGAAGTATTTGCAAATATATGAAATATTTTCAAATATATTAAACTTAATTAATTATGTTAAACAAATATCATCTGCAAAAATATTATTTTCATTTTTTCGATACGTTTTATAGTTTCATGTTTCATGCAATGAACATGTACGTATCGGAAGAAACCTGTAGTACCGGCGGAGAACATCATAATGAAATTCATTAGTACCGATTCCTGCCGTGTGATGGCAGACACATCTATAGTGCAATTTATACTTGTTCAAAATTTACTGACTAGTTATATTAAAAATGTGTAAATAATCTATACACATCATTATCTCAATTTATGCAAAATATGAGATCATGAATGGAACAGATATATTAGAAATTTTGAGCACCGTTAGTCATAAAATGAATGATAGGTTTTTAAAAATCCTCCCTTTTTCATCCCACAGACTCGTTTCTAGGATTGCAAGGGTGCGGGATTCGCGTTCTCATTTCACAATAATACAAACACGGGGTTATCAGTATTCGAAATAGATAAAATATTGTTCTAGAACGCAATCTCCCTCAAAATTTTTATCTTTTCCTTTACGAGGCGTAATTAGCATTATTCGACAGCATGTAGCTATGAAAATAGGTGGGTCAAATGATCCATTTTAGATTATTTCACAATTTTTGAAATTGTAAAGTTGTTTTCATAGGAATTTATTGAATATATTTTTTGACTCCAATATAAATTATAGTAACAATCGCACACAGTATAAATAAATTTAATCTTGTTATTTTTAAATAATACATATCAGTAACTTTTTATGGTAGGTAGGTGTAGTGTTAACCCTTTGCACTCGGAGCTATTTTAACTCGAAAATTAAACGTTTCTTCTGACCTACAATATTTCCATTCTCTATGATTTTTTAAATTTGATAAATATGAAATTGATATAATACCTCATACAATACTTAAATGTGTAGTAATTGGTTAGATACTGACATATCTGATAGTGTAAATAATTATTTAAATAATAGTACAGCAATTTTTAATGGCGCCTGAGAGGCGCCACTTGAGTGCCAAGGGTTAATTATTCTATGTTCACATTATGACAGTTTTAGTGCAGAACGAGGGGTCAATTGCACGGTGAAATTTAATTCACATAAACGGAGAGTTTCAGTGTACTGTAAATTTATCTTAGTTCCGTGATTCAGCGATTCTCTCGAAAAGAATGTCTTCCCTTCTGAACACAGGAGTTACCAATGGTCCACGCGACGAGGAGCATGTGGACCGCGGCCGCGGTGCTTCCCTTCGTGATCACGTTTACGCGCATTTACCTTTTCCCCTCTTAAGAGCTCGTTTTCGGCCGTTTACCTCGGCCTCCGGAACAGAACGAGCTGCCCGGCTGATTTTGCGAGAAGGATTTCCACGACGACGCGACGCGGCCTCCGGAACTTTTATAAAGCTCAATCTCGGACGTGTCGCGCAATTACACCCCGACCTACCCGGTTGCTGATGTCGCGACGGGATATTCCGGACGATGAAAGGAGGGAACATGTAATCACGCTAATTGAGTGCAGATAGGCCTCGTTGACGACTCCTTCATTACGCCACAAGAGGGGTTCTAACCGCACAATTACCCGCTAACTTCACCGCTGTCGTTTCTCACCGTGCCATGAACCTCCCGATGTCTACGATAACGCTGAAATGTCGCGGGATCGTTCCGAACCGGCTTTGATCCTTCGCGAACATTTAGGCGTTAATTTCTTCCTGCTTGCTGGCATGGAACTCGGCGAATTGATTTGATTTAGATCTATGAGATTTGTTTGATTACGTTTTTACGTCACTGGTGGCATGTTTTTTTTCTATTAAGCTATGAAACCTCACATGGGATTATTAGCAGCATACACATGGTTGTGCATGCTAACATTACAAGGATAACTTATAGACTAGAACTGAACAATATAATGAACATTCTTGAGTATAATATTAACACTACAGAAATAAACAGTGAGACTTCAGGAATGTATGTATATAGAATAGGGGGCAAAGAGAGGGTCCACACAAAAAGGATTCTATTGTATAGGGTTTTCTTTTCTTGTAGGACATTGTTTCATTTGGACAGAGAACATACTAACCTAATATGTAATATTTTTGTCCTACAGTTAGTAATAAGAAAAATGGTTTTGTGGTATTAACAATTTGTGAGTGTAGGACCGGGGTAACGTACCACGCAATTTGTAGGACAGTGTGGCTGTTAAATTATATAAATATTAACTAAGCAACAGTAAAAAAATCAGCTGGTTAGTAATCATTTTTGATGACCTCGTTATCGATACATGTTGGAAGGAGGGGACTCGTTGATCAAACCATACATTTTGTAGGACAAATATTTTTTCGAATAATTTAGATAATTATCTTGAGATTTAACAAAAGAAACCCAGTTAGTAATAAATTTTGGGGAATCGTCAAATCGACATATGTTATCCTTGCTACCCCTGTTAGCTACCACAATCGAGGTACCACAAGAGAAAAAGTAGGGCGTCTCATCAAAATGAAGCTACTCACGGAATATTAGCTTGATATTAATAACTTGTAAAAATGGTCGGTGGATCCTGGACTATATTATCATAGATCGGACATTGCCATAATATATGATTAGGATCCTGTATCAGACAACCACATGGACAGCTTGTGTCATCAGCAAGTTTAATCCTAAAAAGGGAGGACTGATGGTATGTTACTTCGTAAGAATTTAGTGAAACGACAGTAACATCATCTAATTTATAATTAAAGATGTACATTCTCGTATAACGCGATCATAAAATTGTTTAAAAAGACTGTACACATATATGGATTTTATGTGGAAATAGGTATACAATTGATGTATAAAGAATTGTTTGAAAACACTGTATACATTGTATATGGATTTTATGTGGCAATAGATATACAATAAATGTATGAAGAGAATTGTTTAGAAAGCTTGTACAATTAATATTACAAAAGATATATTATATAAACAATTTTTTTGATCGCGTTATATGAAAATTAATTGTACCTACTGTATAATCTCTTTCCTTTGCTCTATTTTTTGCAAAACTAATGTTTGTAATAATAAGTGTTTAAACGAATAGTTAGTCCCTATTTCTTATAAATTAATTTAATTATTTGTAGCGACTAGAATTTGTTGACTTAACAAATATATCTACATTTTCACAACAGTTGATTGTATTGTTGTTGTTATAGTTTCACAGAAGAACACACTACATTTCTATTAATTTGCGACGTTGTGAAAGTTGCAATTCTCTCTACATTTTCTGCAATTAATAATATATTGACCATCAGCCCCAAATATCTGTTACAAGTACGATCTGGTATGTCTCCCAGTAAGTCTCACCAACGAACCTAACCACGCATAATTCCAGTGATGTGTACACCAACCCCACGGACACGAGAAAAGGTGTTGCCATTTTCCGCCACTCGTTAGGCCCAATAAAGAGGATATATGTCACGGTGTCAGGGGACAGTAATCTTCCCTGGTGTTCGGCAAGAAAAGTTTTCCGGCGGGCTGAAAACAATGATAAATCTCCACGATTCATCGCCTCTGCAGCCGCCGCCGCTAAGAGGCGGAGAAAAATCAGCGCCGCGGGGGTGTAGGCGGAGTGGCGGCGCGCGAAGGGCCAACGAAGTGAACGAAGTCGAAGTAGAACGAAAGCCATCTGGCTTCCGTCGGCTTTTCTTATTAACTTCAAATTTTTTCGCAAAGTGCTGCGAGACCGTGGCCGTCGCGGAATACCAATGAGCCCCCAGGAACGGTATCCATAATGCTCGCCCTCGAGACGCCGAACGAGAAAGGTACGAATCGAGTAACTCAGGGGTGACCAATGTGGGGTGGGTGGTTAAGAGTTGACGCCTGCCTCGGCCCGAAGAAATGAGATGACGGGGAGGCTGAACCAGTGACAAACCGTCCTCTTCCACGATGATCGATCACCGCGCCGGTCTTCGTCATTCCTGTCAATTAAGCTTTCAGTGGTGTCAGGCTGTCCCGGCCGCGCGAGACAAGTCCAAATCTAATTCACCGTTGCTGTCTGATCTATAGATCGCTTGTACCGATCTAACGCACCAGACGCTTGTAATCGGAATTACGCCAATGTTTCGATATTATTGACAACCTCGGGAACCAAGTGTCACTTATGGACATTATTTATTGATGTCTTGCCGATAGTCTCAAACGTAGAAGAGGATAGCAATTGACATCGACATATTGATGAGAGAATACTAAAATTTTCAAGTAATTTAGAATATTTTTAATTTCAATGAAAGGAGAGGCTAATTCAGCGATAAAACTTCTTTGCTGTCAACTATAATTTATAAAAATTTGATCAGTATATTTGTGGATGGAAGAGGATAGCGAGAGAACAATTGACATCGGCATATTGACGAGAGAATACTAAAATTTTCAAGTAATTTAGAATATTTTTTATTTCAATGAAAGGAGAGACTAATTCAGCGATAAAACTTCTTTGCTGTCAACTATAATTTATAAAAATTTGATCGGTATATTTGTGGATGGAAGAGGATAGCGAGGGAACAATTGACATCGGCATATTGACGAGAGAATACTAAAATTGATTAGGTAATTGTTAATTTGAATGAAAGGAATGGCTAATTTAGCGACAAACCTTCTTTGTTTTCACCTATAATTTATGAAAATTTGATCAGTATATTATTGGATACAACAGGATAGCGAGTGAGCAATTGACATCGGCATATCGGTGAGAGGATACTACAATATTTAGATAATTTAGGATATTTTTTAATATGAACCAGAGGAGGGGTTGATTCAGCGGCAAAACTTTTTTGTTCTCAATTATAATTTATGAGATTAGTATCTTTTTGGATAGAAAAGGCATCGAGAGAATATATAAATTTTTAGATTATTCAGGATATTTTGTTAACATAAATTAATGAAACATTTATGAATATATCGTCGATGCTTGAAATGAGCCCAACATTGGACATTTTCCGTCCGCTAGATGGCGAATATTTCTCGCTGGTAGAAATGTAAGCTAAGAGTTATATCTAGACAGAGCGGTGACTAACTTGTCACTCTGGTTTCCCTTCAGATCACGTATAAATCTTTCGCCTTTTACTAAAGATTTCCGTGGAGGGGAGCAATTGATGAGTCTAATTTGACTATTTTTTTAATACCCGACGTAAGTTGGGTCATTTATTGAATGGAAACAAAAAATTTTTTCAGGTTTTAATGATTTGGAATTCGAATTTTTCGAATTTCTTTTGTACTTCATTTGTACTTCATTTGTTGAAGAAAAGTTGAATCCAACTAGAAGAATTATTTATAACATAAAATTATTAACATTTTAATATATGTGTTCGGAATAATTTAAACTTTGATTGTTTACTACAGACAGACTTTTTTCCCGCTTTATCCTTTACCAACATAAATAAATTTCAATTTGATAATTAACAAAATATGTGGATAGGATGATTATTTAGATTGAATATGTTTACATGGGAAACATGTATTCAAATAATGGAAAATTCAGACATCGGTTCGGTTTAATGGTAGTTTTGTTAATCACCAATTGAACAAGCAAATATGCCCGAACTACAGTCATATTTAAACTACTTTCAATCAGAACTAGAGGGGGGTTGTTGCTCGCGGGTAGGACTGCTCTTGCGAGAGGGTTAGTGGTACGCATTGCTAGTGGGGCCTACAGCTATTAATGCTTTTTTTTTTATTTAGTTAGTTGCAGTATATTATTATCATTATTTAGTGTACGTTTTAAGAAGATTATATGTTTTCAGGGAAAGTGATTATAACACTGTATTGGGCATATAGAGTATGCCCAACCACATGACGTATGTAGTCTTTTGAATTTTTCAAGAAAAAAAAAAAATGTTTTTTTTAAATATATCTAAATATATATATAGTTACGTTTGCTTCTTCGGTGGATACGCCTCTCGTATAAATTGCAATGTTGAATCAACTCCTTTCGAAAAAAACTAAAAAACTAAAAAACTACTTGGCCAGAATGGACCAAAATCTAATCAGCTCTAATTGTAAGTTACAGCGGGGCACATCCATTGCATCATTCATTGTTCTGATCGCGTTGTTACTTTTTCAGAAAACGTTAACGAAAAATTTGATACCATAGAAACGGACATACGCACGTGCGCGCGCGCGCACATACACACACACCGTCATTTTGATAAAAATAGTCTAAAATGACTCCAATGACCATGAACGTGAAGATCTGCTAAAAATTTGATTTTCGATTTTCGGGGTAATTACAATAACTTCCCTATAAATCGGGAAGTTAAAAATGTCAGAAATATGTTAATAAAAGTTTCACAAAGAAATAATTAAAAATAAAAGTTTTGTCATTGAATTAGTATGACCTCATCTCCATTAATCTATGCAATCCCGAGTTTATGAACACCACAATGGGAACACTCCGTAGTAGTGGGGATAAATTTCTCACAAATGTCGCGTACATCTCTTTCACACACACGTATATTGGCAATTGCCAGATTTTCATAAAAAGAACGATCAAAATGGTGTGTAGTTAAATTGAAATTTCAAAATAATGTATACTTTGCATAAACAAAAGATGGAAAAATTCAGCGACGACGATCTATCAACCCACTATGCCCGACCAAAAAAATTGTTCAGCACCTTTACATCTGTTCAATCTGCAGAACATCCTCGTGACCCCAAGCTCGAAGCACTGTCAAGTCTGGAGAAGGTGTTCATCATCTCGGAGTCAATAAACGACACGTACGTAATAACGAGATCGATGTTCTCATTGTCCAAAGACGTTCCAATATCGTGGTAGGACGGGGTAGGTTAGACGGGGTAACGTCGCGCAACGGTGATAGGAAAGACGATAGCGTAAGAGTCCGAGCCGATAGGGGTGATGTAGTGGGTGGGTGGCCCCGCCAATATGCCGTCGTCCATACATCACGCGAGGGCGACCCGACAAACTGGGGAAACCTGACCAGAAATATGATGTCATTTATATGGTAATACATCGGAATCCCGTCATTTAGATACTTCGATGATTAATGCCCCCGACAGGACAGCGCCAGCTGGTTCCTCTCCACCTCTGCCCTGTTCAGACACTCCCATACCTTTTTCTCGATTCTTGTTTTCGCTCAAATCTGGGTGAAATGCAGAGGCTAGCCAGTATATGCACTCGCCCTAGTACCATTTATGGTTGGAATTTTGTTGGATTTTCGTTAGGCCATTGGTTGGGCAACCGTTACAAATGTCGCCTTTTTCAGAGCAACCCCATCCTGAAGAAAGCCAAAATGGTTTTCTTATACTACATGGATCCTACCCCTTGCCTTCCTCTTCGAAAATGGAAAAATTAAAGAAACGAGAAAATTCCAAGGCTGCTCACAATAAAACTTTGGTGGATCAACCATCGTGCAAAAATTACAAATTGTAAGTACATAACAGTTTTATTTTATCTCGATCGCCAATTTTAATAGAAATTGCAATTTCGGCGCACTGTGAGTATATATATTCAGAAAGACGAAAAAAGGAATCAATTTGCAATATAACATGTTTTTGATCGCAGCAACATTTCTGGCGTCTGTTTGACGATATTTTTAAATGTTAACAGATTTTCGTTGGGCTAATGTATAATATGTACATGGGCGCGGAATTCGCCTTCTCATTTCTCGATAATACAAAAATGGGATTTTTCAGTAGTCAGAAACATTGGATAAAACATCAATCTAGACCGCAATCGCCCTCGAATGTCCTTTTTTCGTTTACTAGGCGTAATTTGCATTATTCGGAAGCATATAACTGCGCATGTAGCTATTTTCATAGCTGCATGCTGCCGAATAATACAAATTACACCTCGTATACGAAAAAGTAGGACTTTTCTTATCTAGCGTTTTTGACTACTGAAAAACCTCCTGTTTGTACTAGCGAGAAATGAGAACGCGAATCCCGCATCCTTGCAATCCTAAAAACCAGTGTACCGCTTTAATATGAGGATTTCAGAACGATCACCGAAAAGCCTTTGGTCCAGCAAGATCGTCGAATCTCCGGAGCATGGAGCGGGGGCGTCAGCGGCGGTGGAAGGCACATCCGCATCGGCCTCCTCTTTTTGCGCGGGGGACGAAATCGAAATTGGTTTTGGACTTGATAGTGCGCGCGCAATTATGTATCAACCCATACGCATGCACCGCAAACTGGCACAGGCTCTCGGCCAAGCGGTCCGGCGGGTACATTTCAATTATTAGAGGGAATTACTCGGAGCGTCCATCATCTTCTATACTTATTTTCTGCTCGGAACCACCAGACCGGCCGCGGCAGAGGAACTAAACTCGGCCTCCTCTCTATGCTCACCATGGAGATGATCCTATGAGGTTATATGCGAGGTAGGCATCATCAGAGTGCATCATCAGAGCGGTGAGAAAATAGCCTTCAATTGTGATTACAGGGGCGGCTCGGGTTCGCCTCAGCATGGCATCGCTCCGCTCACTGAATCTGTCTACTTGTATGTTCGTCCGTGTGTCCATTCGTTCCTTTGCCGCCGCACGCTTTGCCCCGTCGCGTCGTCCCCGTGTGGGAAGACATCGCGATTTAAGTAATATGAAGATGCATCTTGTCACTGATAGCGCGGACCTACACCGTGCAACCGTGATCGGCGCCGCGGCTAATTCGCTTTGCTTCGGCTCTTACCGCCCATGACTATTCTTTTTCTTTTCTGTAGCTTTCTTATTATTTATTGAAACGGTCACCAGTTTTTCTTTGATCTTTCCGGTACTCGTGTGAGCACTGGTAACTTTTGACGGGATTCAGACGCTTCGGAGAAAGTCGGTTCGAGACTTTCAAGACGTCTAAGACAATCAAGATTTTCAACACTCAAGAGTTATTTTACAAGTTTCAAACAAAAATAACTACCTCGTTGTGCAGTCATTTTAAGACGATAATTTATTTTGTCTTCTCACGAATTGAAAAGAAATTGTAAGTCATGCTACTCACCAGGTGTACAAGTGAGTGTGAGTCGCCAAATAGGAGGAACTTACCTGAAAACAAACAAAACTTATATGAGTATACGAGGTCATAATATTAATTCTATTGAATTATTATTATTGTAACATGATATTTGGTCCCCTCAGGGTTTCAAATTCATTTACCAATCTTCTTCCCCCTCTTTCCATTCCTCACTATCGCCTTTTCAGCGGGACCTACTGTTTATGGTGGGTTCCGAACCACCTTTTGCCAACAACACGTGAAAAACACCCGGGCGGGTCACTTTCCGGTTTTTTACCAGACGGTCACCCATCCAAGTGCCATTCACGTTCCACGTTGTTTAACTTCGGTGATCTAATGAGAACCGGTGCTGTCAACGGGACTACGGTTGTTGGCCTATTGAATTATTCTCTATATTTCTATTTTATTCTATTATTCTGTAATATCCTGTACATCAGGACAATACTATACATATATTCTGTTTTCCTATTTTGCTTAAATTCAACATACAACTATCAGAATGTCTACATTCGTATTTTATACATCAGAAATATGTAGAATAAATAACTAGATTACATAGTATAATACAATGTTGCATCTTCGCGCAATATCATGCACTCTTCACGACAATACGCTTGAAGTTCTCTGTCGTAGAATCTTCTCAAGCACGAGAAATTCGATTATCCGAAGGCGACACTTGGGAAATAATTTATGTCTGGCTACGTTCCGGGTTGCTCGTGCTATGCTACATGGTCACCGGCGAATTTTTCTTATAAAACTAGAACTACCGAGTAGACACAGTCCTCGTGGTAACTTCACAACAGTTTATACGATCTATCCACGCGGAAGCAATCTTTGGAAGTTGATCGTAGGCCTGTGTAAACATGAGAGTTGATTCTAGCGCGTGCTATCTTCAAAAATAAAATTCAGAACTGCTGGAAGGTAATGCTGAATCTCTACTTACAAGCAGACTTCGTCTCTTCGGGGACTTTCACTCTCAATGAATAGAAGTTACATATACTGGAGTACACAACTTTCATTTTCGAAGAATATAATTCAATAGTGATGAAGAATCAATTCATTGCAGAACAAATTGTTGGAACTTTTAATTTCAGAATAAGGCAATTATTTGGAGTAGAATATATTCCTCATACCGATACTAATGACTTTCAAATTTGTTATTGCAATAAATGTAAGCAATTTTGTTTATATCCATATGAATGTTATGCGATTTCTTCTTTTATTTTCAATTATACAAATTATTTGTTTCAAGGTTTGTCCTCATTTAATAATACCTAATAAAATGATTCGTGCCAGACTCGTGATGGAGGTTTTTACCAATGTCTAACAAATGTGAATGTCACGCGTTTCATTTTAGATGAAGTAAATTTTGATTCTTTTGTAATCAATATTTAAGCATTAAAATAAATGTAGTTTTCTCTTTTCTTTTATAACATTTTGTGCATAAAGACGTTTTAATCACTGTAACTGAAAACAAAATGGTACGGCAAGGGGTTAAGCTTCATTCAAACTTTCGAAAAAGGAAGAATTTCAAGATTCGCAGGTAATAAAAGAGAAATTATTTTATTCTACTGCAACTTGAATAAAAATTACATTCAACACCAAAAATAAGTTGCTATAATTATTGTCTATGTTAATTGTTTGTGGGCATACAAGTTCCACTGATTAGTACGGATAATTGAGGTACTACTCATGAATTCAGCAAGTAGGTAAATGTGAATCCCTTCGTTGCATGTTTGGTGTCATTTCAATCAGGAAACTTGAAATGGGCAGATAAAATTTCATTAAAAAGATAACTAAAAGCAGAAAAGTTTCGTCACTTGATTAGTATTGTTTTGAGTTTACTTTATTATTAGTAATGAACTAGTAATGAATAGCAAACAATATTTATTGCAGTCTAATGATCACTCTGATGCAACGAGTGCGTCCATATTCAAGGGACGAAATGAATTAGATCTACTTAATACATTATCGACCGGTGATTATGGCACTTTTTAATGGATTTGATTATAATACTTTTTAATGGAACCTTCAATAGCAACAGCAATTTTCATTGTGAACTAACAAGTCACCCTCAACAACGTTATCATAATAGTTTCATTTAAGATTGCAATGTAAAAGAAAATTTCTGTGCTTTCTTTTGGTAGAGTGTTAAGAGAGTTGATCTCACGTGGACACATAGCATTATGTTGTGCTCAAAGTTGGGAGAAGGTGTAGGGAGGTAAGTGAAACCAGCACGCGTGTGTCTCGCTCCTCTGGGACGAAGGTGCAGAACAATAAGGCAAGAAAGTTATAAGTATGACTAAGCAAGAAGGTAGAAAGATGAGACACAATGATTCCCATTGGAGCGATTCCATGATGATGCCCCCTTTTCCGGCATGCCTGGACAAGCTTTCCGGTGTCCCTAGGCGTGTCGCATTACTAGATTAGATGGAGAGCGACCCTCAGAAACTGCACCGTTCCCTTCAACCGAATGATACCTTCGGAATTACGCGGTATATTGTAAGCTGCACTTTGCCCGTCAAAAATTACTTTCCAATGTTCAACCTCAATTTGCTAGCCTGACTTCAAGACAGAACCCTTCACTTTAGAACTGTGAATTTTATTTTTCGGTTACGTGGATTATTTGGTGAAAGTGTTTTGGTTTGTTTCTCTTTTTGAATAAAATTATTAATCATGTCATTTAGTCCATGACGAATACCTCGTTAAGAATAAGTATAAACGTTTTGTTAATTTTTTTTTTTTAATTTAAATGGAACCGTGGCATTTACTTCTTTTACAAATTTGTCTTTCGAACAAGAAATTCACGTGTAAATGTAATTAACATGTATCTTGACTAATCCTTTTAATCTTGTGCATAAAAAATGTTATATGTTTTGTATGCAATGTAAAATAAGAAGTAAATATTATCAATGGTTTGTGCGAATAGTCAAATACTATTCTTGTTGACAAGTAGATATTAAAAATTCTACTTTCCTGGATAATTACAAACTATGTTTACATTTATTTTAAAATTTTCGCTGTAACTATAACGTTTAATGACTGTAATGTTACAATTTTAATTTTTTAAAAGGAAATATTTGGAAAGTCACTTTTAATCCTAATAACTAGACTCCGGATGTTTATGCAAAATAAAAATTTATATTCTTCATTAATAATTTTAATGTGATGAAAATAATATATTAATACTCTCAAAATCTTTTAATATTCTCACTGTTTTAAATTGCATTTGCTCATTTTTGTTATAAATGCATAACATTCGGAGTCTACTAATAAGAAAACACAGATATTAAGATTAAAAATAATTTTGATTTTGGTTTTTAACAATTCTAATTGTTATTTTTTGTTCATTTCCTTTTTCTCCTTGCCGACAATATTCAAGTCTAATAGACAAAGTGGTATAATTGTATATACGTATTTTCGTATGCGAAGAAATTCCCTTTTTTCATTTGTTTTACGCATTATTTATGAAGGCTTATGTTACTCAGAATGCACGGAAGCCATAAAATTGTGAAACTGAAAGGGTAGAATTGTTTGAATAATAGACTTCGCCCGCGCATCCTAAAACCCGGCGTTCTAAAGAATGGAACTACGCACGAGGGAGGCTGCTTCGTTGAATGCTAAGTTTTCACTAATGTTTCTTGTTCCGTGAACTTTAATATGCTGTTTAAGCCGGTCGAGACTTTAATGCTTAACGCTCGGATTTAGGTAACGAGCGGCCTCGCTGCAACTTCGTAATATAAGAATAGCTTGTAATACGGCTATTTAGTTTACAAGCCGGATTCCTCGTTAATAGCTCGTGACTAATCGTCGCCTTTCTTTCGCGTTATGCGCGCTTTGTGGTCCGGGAAATTCGGTCTCTGTTTCTCAAATCACTGAACAGTATAAGAGAGATCGGGTATAGTTGTCACATTTCTCTGCTTTCATTTTTTTACAAGTTAAAGAAATTAGTCTCGTGGATATCATCAACAGAATTGGAAGTTAACTGAAATTATCTTCAGGAAAGATTTTGCCACAGTATTTGGGGTTGATTGTCACAAATTTTAAATAACTAATTTCTTTAATGAAAACTCATTTAATTACGAAACTACTTTCTTTATTGTTGACGGCACAGCATAAGTGATTGTCATAAATATTGCAGTCTCAAACATTAAATCACACTTACGAACATTTATAAGAAAATTTTTAAGTTAGGAACTTTAGAAATTATTTTGAATAATCATTACGATCAAATAATAGTACAGAAACTTATTAAACACTGCGGATAATTAATAAGTCAGCAGTTCTTCATTAGAATCAATAAATTAAATCACTAAAATCATTAGTTTGTCACATGTGACAAAATTACCCTAAATGTGACGGCTACAGGTGCAATAAAATTATTTACATACCTTAGAAAATACTCTAAACTACAAACAATTAAAATTATGTTGGCAGACATCGTTCAAGTGATATTTTATATTTTGATTAACTAAATGATTGAACGTCATAATGGAGAAATTAACATATTACATAGTATGCAATAATCTGACAGCAATGACCATAATTATGTAGCGCTAATAATATCATAGTAACTGTGATACCAATTCCATAAAATTTCATGTAGCAATTCATTACTTTAGGAAATTATTCTGTCGATGAATTGAACAATTTGCATCACGTCCAATCACAAAGGCTATGATACACCGCCTACTTTTAGTAATCACGAATTTGTATGCAGGTAATCGTTAACTATAAACCTGTAGAATTCTGAGCGCTTATGCCAACATACTTAAGCACGAAGACGATCGGTCTCGAGCAGTTTCAATAAACATGTCTAGCCCATGGTCTACGTCAGTATAAATAACGTGATTAAGTGGAAGAATCATTAGGTAGAGACATATGAAAATTGGCTACCAGGGTAACTAGTAAGTTCAACAAGTATAATGAACTAAGTCATCATCCTCGATTAACGTATAAAATGTGTAAACTCATCCGTAGCAAGCGTTGCGCAACGTAAATTCCTCCGGAGTGTTGCTTATCCGTTCAAAAAGGGTGGTTGCAACATAGTAATCAACATGAAACGAAGTATAATACAAAGAGAAGATGAAGTCGAGGCTAATTTCAAATATCCAGCACGAAATCATTATACGGTCCATTTCATATGCAAATTACGGCCGATTGTTACTTCATGCAACTATTCGCCGCGGAATGTGAAGCAAAACCGACAACAACAAGAGACAAGACTGGAAAAAGGCAAAAAACAGCGTGGTCGAGGGTAAAAATATAGAAAATAAAGGGGTTAGGGAGGGGGAAGAAAGCATGTTCTCGTCTAATTGCGAACTTCATCAACGCGGCACAGTGGGCGCTCTTAATTAAGAATTTAATTGCAGCTGATTTACATCCGCCTCTCGAAAGGAACATCTATTTTCGGTGTGTAACTATTCAAGCGCGGGCCCGGCGCGCTAATTGGCTTTCGGATTTTTCGCGAAAGCCCGGCCGCGCACATAATACTTCACCTGTCCGACGCTGATAGTCGCCGGTTAATAGTTTCTTTCTTGGTAAGGAGCGAAAGGCCGGATAAATTCGCATAAGAGGCTGTGCATCATCGTAAGTCAAGAGGAGTTGATCAACGGTTTGCATCTCGCGCGTGTACATGCGAACCGTGCCCGCTCGTTCCGGCCGTTGAAGAGGAATAGACAGAAATGCGCTGGTTAAATTAATTACAGAGGCAAGATCGCGAGCAAACCACCGCCATAAACAAGTGAAGACGATCGGCTGATCATTACCTCGGATATCCTTGATAATAGCATGCAATGTTCGTTGCACGTGTACGCCGACGCATTTAAATCTCTAGCTCCTCTCCCTCGTCTCCGCTCCTTTTCATTCAGCCCCACAGATCGATCCTAAATCCTCGGCGAGGCTATTTTATTCACCATCCATAGCCGTGACGAACATAATGCGACAACTAACAATTTGAAAAATGCTTACGTCTTCGTGCACGATGCCACATCCGGGCGATAGGGGAATTCAGGGGAATATAGTTACCCTCTTTCAGAGTTGGGCATTAATCAATTAAAATGTTGACCAAGGTTGATTGATTAATGTGTACATTTAAAAAGGTAATTCATAAAAACAGGTCTATCCATAAATTGTAATAAGTAGACACATCGTAGTTTCGTTGGGCCAATGTATAATAATATTATCGACGTAAATGTCATGTTAGTTAACTGACTATAATAATTATGGCATAATGTTGGATATTCGTAGGCAAATTGACATAATATTTCGTCGTAGGCCCTACGTTGGGGATTTATAGGCAACTCCTAACCGTTGGTCATCGTTGGCCAATACATAAATGGGTGGGAACAAATAGATAGGACACCATACTAATATGTTCCTTTTATTTAGCATATAATAGAAATTAAAATTCGTATAATCTTACCAGACGATGTTTTGCAGTGAAACATAAAAATCTCATGTCTACCTGCTCCCCTTACAAACATGATTTTCTCGTTGACAGATTGATTGATTAATGTGTACGATTAAAAAAGGTAATCCATAAAAAAAGGTCTATTATAAATTGTAATAAGTAGGCACATTGTAGAGATCGTATTATAGACCAAATGACAATATACCTATACTCAGTTTACATTTTTTTCAGTCTGCATTTAGTTAATCATTATTCAATTACCCGATTGACTATTACAATTGAAAAGAATGTAATCGTTAACCGTACTTAGTGACTAAAGTACGAGTTCAATTGTTAATTGCGATTAACGATTGAAGTGGAAAATTCGTCAATCGTTGATTCAATTTTTGCCCAACTCTGCCTTCTCTCTGTCATTACCGGATTGGTCACGTGATTGAGTCAACGTCTTTTCCTGCCCAGCATACTCTTCAACACTGTTTTATTAATACTTTATTTGGCAACAATTAGTTAACCCCTTGCTATATGTATAATATTGAGTCAGAGTGATGAACATTTCAATTAGAATTTTCTAAACATTTATGTAATATAATATGATACAACAGTATTTTTTGAATGGCTGAAATGTAAATAACAAAAAACCGATCGATTTGTTCATGATCTATCTAGTTTAAGTATTTTCAGTGTTATGGAAGCTTTAAAGAATGCTAATTCTGCCTGTCTTTATCGATTGATAACTAATTGTAAGCCTAGAAAGTTACTAATATTGTTAGTGTATATTAGTATAAATTGTATAGCAGTCTTTATTTTAATACTAGTAGCTGTTAGTAGTATCTTTTATATAATAGAAGCATAGTTTCTTTGTACCAATCAGTTTGGATGTCACTGTATATTGACGTATCTACCCTATAAATTGATAATGCAAATAATACTTCTATAATGTACCTAACAGGCTTTTAATAAACTATTTAAAAAGCCAAAAATCATAAAATTAATATCTTGTATATAATCCAATAATTCTTATTAAGTCATAAACGAGTAAAACAATAATTATTGTCATCAATTTTCAAATACTTAATGTAGATTCTTTTGAGTAGCTTGGACACTTAGCCAATCTTGACCTAGCATATCTGACCAACATTGTGGATACAATTAGTTTTCTAACGTAGTATTCTAACGTTATTGAGAATTGAAGTGAATTCGTCGAAATAATTTGATAGAAATTCAATTATAATAATAGTTCTATCGAACAGACGACCCATGGAACGCTATAAAGCGCCATTTGAAATCTTCGTTTGTACGGCTGTGCCAACTCGTAAAACTCATCTGTGGTCAACGTTCGATGTGCAATATTAAGCCCTAAATCACACGCAAGCAGCCCCGCCCTCCATATACCGCTTACACGATTACGAAGCTGCGTTAATTATCTTTATTATATGACGCCGCGTGATTTCCGTACCGCCATTATTATTTGTATTTTATAATTGCGTTACTTGACACACACGTTATTCGACAGGAATAATTATAACTGACACACACAATATCACACACAAAAAATCGAGTTTTCAAAACTGCACTATTACGTCTGAAAATTGTATTAACTAATTCGTACACCCTATCCTGGGAAATAATAAATCTATAGGTATTTTGCATTGATTGTGGTTATTCGCATTAATGTTTTTGCACTAATAAAAATGTTTTGCATTGATTGCGTGAAGCAGGAATAGCATAACAATTGATTTCATCCCTTAACAACTTTGTCACATTAAAAGCAACATTACAATATTGTTGAATGATTAAAATCTTTTACTGTATATTGTACTGTATACTGTATTGTACTGTATATTGTACTCTTTATATTTCAATTTCTTCATAAATGCATAAAGATTCGACAGTCTACTGATTACAATTATTAAAAGAGTAAGTACTATTTTATTTAATTTCTCTTCCTGGCAATTGAACTAGCACATTTTTATTTTGCATAAAGACCCACAAGTCTAGTAATTAGCATAAGTGATTAAACGCTTTTGAACAGTAATGAATACTACATAATATTCAAAGCCCATATTGTCTATGCATATGCATACATGGATTAAAACGCTATCACTACAAAATAGATTGTATTCCTTTAACCATTTCACTGGGTGACTTTCCAATCATAAACTGTTATAAAGTCGTTACGTAAACGGACGTAAAAACGTAACGTAACGGAAGGCAAATAAAATTGGGGTGACGAAAATGTTTTCATAATCTAAATCTAATTTTTACTAATATGTATACTATGTAACAATTATTCGTATAATTTAGAAACATATGGAAAGCTGTTAAAGGTGATGGCGAACTAAAAAGTGAAACACAAATATTTATCTATTGAAATTATTTTTTGAGCCATTCATAATTAAGTAACCACGTAATAATTAGGAATAGAGAAAAAATCAGCGAATTAATGCGCCCTTCCAAATAAACAGGTTAAAACATGTGTTTATCTTTTGAAATTATTGTATGAGCACACGTTGAAACCGTCATTTATAATTAACCCTTTGCACTCCAACCTAATTTAACTCGAAAATTAAACATTTCTTTCGATTTAGAATATTTCCATTCCCTATGATTTTTGAAACTTTATATGAAATTGGTATAAATACCTGATACAATACCTAAATGTTTAGTAATTGATTAGATACTCATATATCTAATAATCTAAACAATATTTTGAATAATGCTATAGCAATTTTTAGTGGCGCCTCTCAGAGTCACCATTGGAGTGCTAAGGGTCTAGTAATCACGTAATAATTAATAATACTGAAAAAAATCAGCGAATTAATCGGCCAATCCTAATTAACAAGTTGAAAACAAACGTTTATCTCCTAAAATTCTTTTTCGAGCACACGTGGAAACCGTCATTTATAATTAAGTAACCAAGTAATAATTAGTAATAGTGAAACAAATCAGCGATTTCATTGTGGATTGATTAAAACCAAGGTGCGGACTGATGGTTCTCCCGGTTAACAGGTTAAACGAGGCGCAAACCTTTGACACAGGATTGATGAGAGGATTGGTTTCCGAAGCGACGACGCGGGAGGAGGGTTCGGGAGAAGAAGAAGAAGAAGCGTACGGAGTGCGGAGGAGATGATATAAAAAGATGAAGATGAGAGACGAGATTGGTGAAAGATCATCGGAATCGGAGCTGTGCCGAAGATACCAGGAGACCCTGTTATGGCAGGCGGCTCTTCTTGCCCGGCTTTACAGGTACACGCGGAGCAGTAGGACAAGCTTTGTAAAAGGGGCGTCACAGCATCAACCAGTCTACCAGGGCTACCTACGAATGAAGAATGAACTGGCCGGAACGTGAGACGACTTCCGGAGTAATTCGATAGTTGCTGTGACGTCACTGGTACGCGAATCCAGCCCTGGCGTTAATGAGTCCGATGGATTGACCGACGAGCCTTCGACTCCTTCCTTTTGCATCTTTTCTTACTGTCCGCGGTTAAACGCTAGATTATGGTAGAATAATTAGACAACGGATTTTTATGCAAAATAGAAATATTCTACCTGAATCACAACAAATTAGAATGAAATAGAAATTCATTTTCTTAATGTGTGCAATAGGATGGAAATAATGTAACAATGTTTTTCATGTTTATGCAAATTCAATTCTCATGTGTCCCACAATTGACACAATGGTAAAAAATCGATTGAATTGAGACGATAAATAAATAACTATTATGTAGAGAATAAAGTTATCAGTATTTACACAATATTTGCTCGCATATTTGCATTTCTCAATCTTTGGATGTAACTACCATTTCATTAAGGGTTAAGCATTTGAAACGTTCACAAGTTATTTGTGAAAGTACAGGTTTGTTCGTTTTATGGACGTTAGTTTATTTCACACAATAACTAGATCAAAAACCAACAATCATGAAAACTGTTCCATTGTTCAGCATAATTATTTTCATTTATCCGACAACATATTTATATTACAAAGCACGAAGTTATTTTATGGTAAAATGTTATATGGCTCAGTCTCTCAACGATTTAGCAGCTAATGTCGAATTTGAAAAAAGAATGAAAAACAAAAAATACAAACGAAACTAATATGCACTTCAATTTTGTATTATTTTTCAATAGTTTAGAAAAGAAGTGTTCTTTTTCATTTTTATTATGAGACAGTTAGGTGAAATGCCCTATGTGTGGACAAGCCAAAAGTGTTGTCTAATCCTGGACAATTGAATTTTTATAGTAAAAGCAATTATTAATGGATTAAATAATTATTTTAAATATTCTGAGGCCTCAGTTACAAGTAGGTGTAAATATTATTTAATTAAGGCATTAATTGAAATTTAAAAATAAATTCCAAAGTTTCTCTGGAAACAGTATACATAATCGTCTATTTTCATGTGAATCGTGTGCATTTACCGTTTGAAATTTTATTGGAACAAAAGATATAATTTAAGCCCTTACGCAAAAACTAATTATCACACATAATCATCTTGTTAATTGTTTCAAGTATTAGATGTCCAAGTTTATAACTGCTTTGACACATACTGAGACGTGATGACAGTAGCTTATACGCGATTGTTTTTACAATTAAATGGCAAATTATTTAACAAGTCTTCTATTAACTTGTAAAAAGAGAGAAACAAATTTAAAATACAAAAAGAACAAGAAATCGATAAAAACTTACACGAAAGAAAAAGGACAATTACACAACAAATTAAAGATATTAAATTAAAAATCAATGATAAATCTAAAAAAATAAGGTTTAAAGCAACTGATGAAAATAAAGATGAAATTACAGAAGAGAAAGCAAAATTATGCACTCAATTAGAAAATATGGAGAGATAAGTATTTTCAAGAGACTCTTGAAATGCTTTACAATGAAAAATGAGAATTAAACATTAATAATAATTCGATATGTGAATCATTATAGATCTAATAAAGTTCGATGTTATAGAATTATACGTAAATTCAATTTGTTCCGGTATAAGCTTTACGTCTGTTCAAATACTAGCTTAGATGGTATTTAATATTTCCAACTATAGGGTGGAATTATTATTGTTAATACAATTAAAATGTTAATTGAAACAATGATTTTGGGATTTTAAATTATTTTACAAAATTAAATTTTTTTGTTAAAACTCTTGAAAGATCATTTCTGTTTATCTAAGCCGATAAAATTAAAGATAGTAAAATATGCTGTCAAGACTTATGGCATTGCACCTTACATAGGATAATGATTGAATTTGATGAGTGGACGAATAACTAACGCGTGGATTGAAGGTAAATTTGTCAGATAAACGAGTGACGCCATTTACCCTGGTATGCAGAGAGGAAAGTAAAAGTACAGGGGCCCGGTTTGTGATGAAACGCGGCCCCAATGACCCGGCAACATGCGGTGCA
Organism: Lasioglossum morio; assembly: GCA_916610235.2. NCBI lineage: Eukaryota > Metazoa > Arthropoda > Insecta > Hymenoptera > Halictidae > Lasioglossum > Lasioglossum morio. The sequence goes on along the minus strand of OU744328.1, from coordinate 5,385,253 downwards.
GAGGTAACCTGAGACTTTAACGCATGGTAGATGATATCGTTGCTGACATCTGCGTTAGCGCAGCGGAGAAATACCGGTCTGTCCGAAGGCTTCGTCTACTGCGGCTGTTATCATGGCTCTACATTTGTCAAGTATTTTTCAGAAACCGTCTACCCGCGCGAATTACCGGAACCGAAACGCTTTCGACTGTTATTTTCTGTAATACCATTTTGTTTAAGGTAGCGATTCTGATACCGAGCCTTGCACGCCTACTATTACACCGTTATTAACTGATTACTGTTATTATCATTATCAACAGACACCGGTGAATGGCTCAAAAACGATCATAACAACACGAATGTCATTAAACTGCAATTTCTTCTGATAAAATTATAGTTTAAAATAGGAAATCATTAAAATTTGCTGTTAATAACATTTACCTCTACGGTGAATAAAGTATTAAGTTCAACTAAAAATAATTTCCGTTTATATTTCTAAAAGTTTTGTGGTTACAGAATATTGAAGAACTAATATTTGTTGAATTCACATTGCTAATTATTATTAGACCTAACGGTCGCTATTGTATTCAACCGTTCTCATTATTACTGTCAGTTCATAATTATTCAATCAATTTAATAAATGATAAATTAATGTTAAGCATACATATAGAAAGTTTTCGGTTCCTAAATGTTTATGCGTTCAAATGTTAACATCATGTTAACACCCAGATTAAAATTAATTTCGCCCACAATCACCAACGTTGTGTCATGCAGTAAATAGACAAGTCTAGTTTTTTAAAATCTAAATAAATTAAAATAATTCATAATTTATTAGAAAAATATAAGAAGGAACAGAAAGAAAATGCCGGGGAGCTTTTAGATAAAGTGGAAGCTGTATTAGACTGGAGAAAACTGAATGGTCTGAGGAAAAACATATTAAGACTTAGCAAGGATCACGCAAGACGGTAGGAGACGTACGTAATACATAGAATGTGTGATGCATGGGGCACAGAAAGTCGGAAACATGATGTTCGTAATAAAAGAATAAACTCGTTGGTATATAGGATCGTAAAGTCGGGAACGGTTTACGCGCTCGGGGTTGCACGGTGTAATGCGACAGGGGGTGAAAGCGTTGAATATGCAATAACGTTATACTTTCGCTTTGGATACGTCTTTTCTTTTAAACCCACAGTTTTTGGTCGGAAGAATGATCTACAAAAATTTTACATCCTATCTCAAGGCCGTGGATTTCGAATATTTATGTAAACTGAGTTGAGTCAACGTTTTGAAAGGATTTTATTTGCTAATATTGCACACATGTAGTCGACAGTTCAATATGAGTACAACAAAATATATGAAGCGTTTTGTGTGATCTTCTATGATCAGAAATTGTACTTTTTAATATTCGCATTAGTGTATGTCGAATTCATAAGGAGACTACGGATCTTCATGCAATGTCGAACTTTTTTTGAAACTGCCTAGTATACTATGACTTTGACATTACATTAACAGTAAGGTAGATTTGACTTGTTGATACATTAATTAAGACCTTAGTGTTAAGGTCATGTCGAGATCATGTGAAGGTAACCTTTATTTTTCATGATTTAATTTAATATTTGAATTCTTTTCTTGTTTATTTTTTAGTCGACTAAAAATTAATTAATTTTGTTCAGAACATTGTTTTATTTGGCAATCGGAAATGCCCGAAAAATCGAGGGGTGTGTAACACCCAGTATATTAGAGTTAGAGGTAATAAGTAAATATATTAGTACAATGAACAATGTAATATTCGATTAAACTTTTAAGAACTGTCTACCATTGTTATTTGATTTTTTCCTAGATGTTGGCCTATATACATTGCTGTGCAAAAAAAGAAGCACCCGGTCATATTTAATAGAAAAGCGTAAAAAATCAAATAAGAATACAGTCAGTTTTGAAAATGGATTCCGTTGTTTAATTGAATAGTTCTGAGAATATGTGTTATTGCGAATTATCTAATGCAATAAATCAATCATTGTACAATACAATTTCTACATAAAGATATTGTTCGTCATTGTATCTTATAATTATACTGGGTGTTTCTTTCTTGTGCACAGTAGTGTACAAATCTTCATCCATTTGCTTTCTGTCGAATATAATTTCTAGGACAGAGTTAGTGGATCTCCTAAAAATGTTGAAGGCAACAAGAAATTCGATGTACCCGTAAGACGTCCAAAAGACACATTTGCAAGAATAACTTATTGAAGTTACGATATGAACCTCGATGATTCGCTAAATATTCCATTGCATTTTGTCGAGACGAGGCTGCATTTCACTTTACGTGAAGTCTCCAGGCAGCAATGTCGCCTGAAGGTAAACATAGGCTGAAATGCTCCCTCAGGGACAAATGAAGTGGGCGAAATATGTGCGTGACAAAGGAAAGGACGGAAGAAAATAAAAACCGGATTCTTATTGTCACTGTTTCGACCGAAACCTTCTAATTCGCTGACGCTCGAGTCTTCTTCTTCACAGTAGGTCAGCCAGGCAATATAACAAGCGAAACAATCAGTGAAGATTTGATTACAGATTTTTTATGTGAGAGACAAGTTTTCCGCACCAATTGCAAGTCTTAATAATTAAACAAAGACTTGTTTCTACCCTGTAATAGTTTCAATACATTTTTCCACTTGAAAAGTAGGGGTGAAATATTGGAGGCATGACTGCGGTTCTTGATGCAAGTTTCCATTTACATAAATCCTTTCATGAAAAATAAGGAAAAATTGTATTTCGTTCACTGAACGATTCACTGTAGAAAACTATCTCTTTCCAAGAAGGGTAGTCAGTGTTCGTGTTCTACGTACGATTACCGATGTCGAGGCGGATTCTCAGGTACTCTGACGCCAGAAGGACACGTAATACTCTCACCTATTTCCGCGACATGTGTGCGAGTCGCGTTCGAGCACTACAAATATTGGACTTGTCGGTGCAGCATTCGACGAACGACTCCTGACTGAAACCAAGGGGAGTCGTGTGCAATCGGTACATTGGGTCACAAATTACCAAATTCCTTTTCGAGATATAATCGATTCTGTAAGAATATAATACCGTATTAACTCGATGACTAGACTTCGGATCTTATTGCAAAATAAAAAGCTTGTGCTTCAATTGCACGACCCAGGAAATAAATATAAATTTATTTTCACTGGACTAAAATAACATGTTCTTTAAAATAATATATTAACCCTTAGAACTAATTAAATATGTTGCGATCTAACCAATTACTATACATTTAAAATTGTACGAGGTATTATATTAATTTCATACCCATAAAATGGAAAAAATCATATAGAATGTTTAATTTTCGAATTAAAATAGCTCCGAGTACGAAAGGTTAATACTCATAACGTCTTTTTATCTTTTTACTGTTTTAAATTGCACCTACTCATTTTTGTCATGATTGCACGTAATCCGGACTCTATCTACGATAATTAAATTTTGTTCAGATAAGGAGTTACAGTTATATTTAATTCAACCAGAATTTCTTTAAAAATTTCTTCTCCTTTAGTCACACAATGATGTTATGTTTAATTAATTAAAATTTTGTGAATGACAGTCTGGCTCGATGCCATCTCTACGGACGGCTCGGACGGGCCCGGGTCTCTTTTTGTCCCTGACCGAGGATAGTGCGTTTACCGGACCGATAGCGTTTCTTAGAACACAGTAGAAGTGTCCATCAGTGGCTCGGGAACTTCGCTCGAGTAAGAAAGTGGTGTGCCCGTTGTCTTTGTGGTTACCGCTTCTCGGAAACCATCGAGCGAAATTCAGAAATCGTATTTCATAGAAGATGCATGGCCGTTCTCCACGGAATGGCGTTAAATTTTTAGGAATCACCCCCCAACCTGACCTTCCGACCGCAAAATGCTTGTTTGCACTTTTTTCTTGTATTCTTCCCACCGTATCCTGATTATCCTTTAAATTTGAACAAATTCAAGCTTCCGATTTCGTGAATTTTCGACAGTATATTATGCACACTTGATGGAATTTTTTCTGAAATTCCGAACTCTCGATATGCATGAATTTCATAGGGTTCGAACTTATCTGAATCAATTTGAATCCTTTATTATCCATAGCGGAATCCAAGTTTTTTCCGATTGAATTTTGAGGTTTCAATATACATATGTATATGAATTTGGCTTGAATCAATTTGAACTTTGTATTACTGATCTTTACTACTAATCTAATAAAGATCTTGGTGGAATTCAAATTTTGCTTGAAAGAATTTAAACTCTTTATTACTAGTCTATCTACTATTAATCTAGTAAAGATGAGAAAATAAGTTCCTTTTCATTTCATTTCCTCTATTTTAATAAATATACTACTGAAATTTTCTCGATGAAACGAAAAAATTAATATTTTAATGAATTTATAGTATACATAATACTCGAAACAACTGTAGGAAATGAGATATGCAATTAAATCACGATTACAAAAATAATTCTTGACAATGCTCAGTCGTTCTAAAAGTGATTGTTTAGAGTTCAGAATATAAAAATATCGAAGTCGTTGAGCTAACCTCTTATTAAATTGTAGGTTTCGACAAATAAAATGGAGAAACTGAATATTCTTGTAAATTTATGCACTTATTTAGAAAATTAAGCTATCGTATTTGTCGAACATAAAGATGCTTAAAAGGATTCTTTTAACTAATTTATTTGATCAAAGTAAGTCCTAAACCATTTTACTATATTATCAATTGATAAGGATCTCTTTCTTTTGATGACCAATATACATATTTATTTGCATTTGTATTTGTCATTTGTATATATTATACAAATGATGTATATATTATATTTGTATATATATATATTTATTTATTTATTTGTATTTATCAGTCTTAAATTTCCAATAAAATTATTTTGAAAGCGTGCGTCATCATATAGTGGCATGAAACGTATGATATAAGTTATTATATCTCAATAAAAAATGTATAATATTTTAAAATAATGTTCGATTAGTTGTTCCTCAAGTAAGTTTTGCGTTTATTTTTATTTTGCAAGAAGAAGGAGTTATGCAAACGTAGAAGTGAAATGCACAGTGTTTCGAATTGAAAAAAAAAAATAACTTTCGGTCGAGGCTGTACCGCCTAAGTAGCGTGTAGCTTAACAAAATTCCAGCGACTCTCTCATTAGCGTTGTGGAGGATCAATTTGTCGCGAAGCAAGGGTGGTTGCGCAGTGGATGTACACCTGCAGAAACGATTTGTGTCCGGTAATAGCTTCGAGTTCTCCCGATCGGGCGTATGCATTGGCGTAGCCACCATAGCGAAAACACGTGACCTCTGAGCACCGCTAAATCAACACCACTGATCTGACTCGTTCCCCCCCCCCCCCCTCGTCCCTCTTTCTCTTTCTTTCTTACACGAAGCGTAGCCAAGCAATTATTTGCACCGAGATTTATGAGTTTGTACGGACCGGACAGGATCGGCTTCTTCGTACATGGGGAAAGAGGAAGAACAAGCAGCATAATATCACGGACCGCTCTCGCACACCTTTTCTTTCCCCCGCGCAGAGCTTTGACTTCATTTATCTCGGACGCACTTGTTCACCGGCCAAGAATCACTTTTCGCATCGGTAATTACACGTGCTCGAGCAATCTCTCAATAATTCAATCGGGGATGATTGCGATGCGCTCGGAGCCCCGGTGATCACCGGTCAGCGGTCAGGCCGCGTGTTTTTTAATTTGCTCCCGCGCCGCGATATCGTCGCTAGGTAATTGCCGGGCTACGATTTTTAAACTGTTTCCGCGAAACGCGATAGTTTGATGAATATTCGCCGGGGCCAAAGTGGCGAGAGAACCGGATAATTGTTTCGAATTGTTCGTAACGCGATACGCCGGCAAACTACACTGCTCGTTTTATTTCGCCGTTCGATGTGTCTCGCGTTTTCCATTCTAGAACCTCAGGTCGTGTGGTACAACCGAGTTTCTGGTATTAGAGTATCCTACCAGGCTAGTCGTGCAGACTTTCGTACACAACTGGATGATATACACTACCGAAGTATGGACACTTGTAATTAAGAAAAAAAAAAGAACAGAAAATGTTAAGCGCAAAATAATTTCATTTATAATCAGTTTTTCATTTTTTAAGTGTAAAATTCACGGCTACGCATACATATATTAATTGAACAGTATTTAAACAGAAATAAATTAGTAATTTTTCAATCTAAATGTTCTTTTCGTCGAAATATTTAACGTTAGCATTTATTAAAGTTTTCGTTAATTGTGGCATTTCTCGTAATAATTATTTTATTATTTCGTCCGGTGTAGTCCTTTATTCCTCTTAAACGAGTGTCCAGAGCTGAGTTTGAGAATTGGGGCTCTTTTTTCCAACGCGTACAAAAATTTCTGTATATTACTATATTTATGTATAGTATTTAAGAAAATAAAATATTAGTGACTTATTATTTGATAAATAAGAGATGACAATATAAAGATATTTTATACACTCAAGTTATAAATGATTATTTTAATTTTTTAACATTCGTATACACGAATGCTATTTAGTTGTTTCCTGCTAGAAAATTGTAACTATTGCTTATTAATTAAGTACAGAATTACAGTAAATCAATTGTATAATTGTTGATTGTAAGTCGCTTCTTTCAATCACAGTTATTTGCAGCTCCTAGATACTTATAATTTTTCAAATGTTTTGCGGTAATTGCAGAATTAAAGAACATAATTTAATAATAATTTTTACTAACTATTAAAGTACGTACACATACAGGATGTTTCGGATGTTATGATGTAAATGATCGTCATATAGAACTTCTCATATCTTTTAAGAAAAATGATTTGTAAACATAAGTAGGTTAACACTTTCTTGTAAAGAATATCAAGATCTTGTAAAGAATAAAACTAAGTGATGCAATAAAAAATATAACAATTCAGGTCAGAATGTGCCCTATATACACAATTATTGGAACCTCAGTATCATAATAATTACATTGCGAATCTTTTGACCTTTACATTTATATGAAACAGTTCAAAGCAACAAACAGATTTTCATTTTCATCAATAGTGGTATCAATGAATTAAAAATACAAGAAGTTAGTTAAACTGCGGATCTTTATGCAATCTAAGAACTTTCCAAGATAATTACATGGAACAGAAGTTAAATGCAAATATATTCCTCTTTTCGACAATATGAATAAGTAAAAGCTACTGTATTAACATGTTTAAAAAAAGAAGTTACATGAAAATGTATTCCTGTTTTTATAATTTGAATAAGAAAAAACTGATGTATTAACATGTTTCAATTCATTTAATGTCTCACACTTTTGCATTTGTCTTACTCATTTTTGTTATAAATGCATTCGGCGTCAAGATTAAATTTCTTTGAGTACATTCGACTAGAAATATTTTAGTTAATTATTAGGTACTTTTACTCGAGAAAATACAATTAATTTCAGAAAAAGAATGTCTAATAAAAGTCGTAACTTTCTGCCAATATCAATATACCCAAAGCCAAAAACTTACGCGTACATTGTTCGCGTATGAAGATCGGAACGATACACCCGAGAAGAATGAATATAAGCTTGAGTTACGAGCAAGGAAGTTTTTTTATCGCGGTTTTACGTCGCGTATGCCTAGTTCGGAGGCGGCGAAACGATACTTGTGAGGGATGAAATCAACCCCCGCAACCCCTCAACTCTCATGCAGTGTAAACAAATTAAGGAATCGTCTATCGCCTTGGTTTATGAACACCATCCTACACAGACCGAATCCTGTTTAATACAAGTTGGAACGAAACATTGAAATTTCGTTGTACCTGGAAAATCCACAGTGATTTGCTCAAGTCTTTTTGAATATTAACACTAAACCTACCATCACCGGTCAAAATGACCGTTTCCAGATCTTTTATTTTACACTTTTTGAAATAATAGCAATTATTTCATAAGAAATTATTGTATAGATGTCTTTAATAGAGCACGTATTACAATAGGAGCCGCACAAAGACTAAATGAAAATCTTGTCATTTTTATAAGGGAGCATGTTCCAGTTACTTTTGAAGCTCCGTAGGTTTTAGTGTTACAAAAATTACATGTCCACATTTTCCAAATAATATCATAATCCACCTTACTATGTATCATGCCGGCACATGGTCAACAAGTGTTTTTGAAATGTTAAATTTAAATTAAACTTTGTTACTAAGCAAGTAAGTTTATACCAGTAAAAAAATGTGGTTCATTTCTGTAATTTTCTCTTTTATTTATCTTCTTGCTTTTCATCACGGTAATATATATTCTCATATCAATTTTTACAGACGCAATTAAATTCTTGAAGATGGTCTTAACCTAGATCGAAACGTTGAATTATAAATTTGTAAAACTGCTTAGGAAAATAGTAATATAGGATCGAACCTGTGCGCCGAAATTGCAATTTCTAATATCATAATGATAATATAGAGCATGGAATTACTGTAATTATCATTAGATGTTTATTACACAGAGTGTCTCAGCTAAAGGAGGTCACCTAAATAACTCCTTTAGTTTTAATGGCACAAAATATATTTTGACAATAGAAAATGTATCACGAATAGTGTATTGCTGTCGATAGACATCATTTTAAGCACTTATAACATAAACGGTAAGTTCAAATATAATTCTACAATGTATTCCAAATGTATTATCATATAATTTTACCATATATTTGATACTCAAGGTTACCAGACGTGTTAGGCATATTCAAATGTATTTTTTGAATAAGAGAAAATACAAGTTCTCCCGTTAAAAAATAACAATGACCTTGTGAAAACTATGGAAAATACCATTTAAATTATTGCCATAAATATTTGTTGTGCCATTGCAAATAAAGAAGATATTTAGGTGGCCTCCGCGACGGGTCACGAATGACTTTGGCATAGCATACGGAGGGTTAAAAGCATCCGTCGTTCAAGGGTAACAACGGTGCATTTTACAGGCAACAGTTTTCTCGAAACAGAGCAGATAAAAGTCATGAAATTACAGTTGTTTCATAACTAATCGACAATTTGAACAGTTTCGTTCGCCCCTCGGTATCATAGTTCACACCCTTCAGGAAAGCAGTTCTTCCAAACAGTCTAATTCCACCCCTAGAATTCGCCACAGAACCCGTTCCAGCGAAAGATACCCATGAAAGCTATGGCCAAAGCGAACTTCACCGTCTCGGAGAGGACTTTCCCTGTCGGATCTCGGCGTGCCGACCTTACAAGAGAAGTGTCTTGTAAATGGAGCGAGGGTGTTCCCGTGTTTGAGTAATTATGATGCGATTGTGGTCGTCCGGGGGTGTCATTTCGTTGCAGAAACGGGATTCAATGGGCGGGCTAGGTGGACAAGGGGTGGGCAAGGGAAGTGGGTGAAGTAGGGCTGATTCGTCGGGTGGCGGAAGGTACGAGACCTTCGGGGCTGGAGTTTTAGGGGCGAGCCGGTCTCTTATTGCTCCCCGAGTGGCCGCAAAACGAAGTTTGATCAAATTCTACTGCGCCGGCATAAAACTGACCGGTTGGCCGGCCGTCCCGGGTTATGGACCCGATAAATGATTCATCCATACCTTAGATACGACGCGATACCGGGCACCGATGTGTTTTCAGAGTGGCTCCCGATCGCATCTATGGATCCTAAGTGTGCTGGGCCCGTGTTCAGCTGGAAATGTGTGCGTGCCACCGCACCGCCACGCTCATCATCGCAGCCCAGACCTTTTACGAGCGACGCTAAGTCCTCGGCCGCGTTTCTTTCCTCGCACTTTTCCTAAGCCGCTAAATCCGTTCAATGGAACCTCCTGCACCACCGCCGCACCAACCGACCGGCTAACCGAACACTCTCTCGCGCCCGGGAACGTTAACGGCGTTATGTGCGATTCTCTTTCACCTCCACCTTTCTCTTCTCATTCCTTCCCGTTGTCCGATGGGGGTCGTTCTTGATATAGCTCTATTCTTCTTCTTCTTCTCCTGCTTCTTTTTGCCAGCGTTTTTAGTGGCGGCGACGCGATGCGCTTCCCGTAGAATTGAGCTGCTTAGCAGAGGGAGCTGATGCTTCATAGCGCAAACCGGGATCAGCCGGTGCCGCTTCACATCCTTAACTGTTTATTGCGCGGGGATCTATCGATCATCCAGGTGCTGACAGTGCTTGCATGTAGAGGGCATTCATTTTTATACAAAGCGATTCAATCAACTTATCTTATGACCTGGACCGAATAGTTAACGAGATATTACGAAAATCATTTTTATAATACGTACATACCATATTCCAATTGAGGGACATTAGTCCGAGCACGTACCAAATTCAAAATTATGTCGATAATACTTCGGTAACTATCAGATTTAGAACGTATCAGAGTTTGAAGCTCTATCGATTCACGATACAGGTGGCAGGCCTCCTCATTTAAAGAAATCAAGGTTATCTGGAAATCTTTGAAACGCCTTTCGTTCAAAAAACGTATATGATATGAAAAATACCTCCCAAAGCTATTTAAATTCTATAATAATATAATAATTAATCTATACGTGATGTAATTTAAATTGTGTCGACACGAATAATGAGATACATTGATACACAATTACGGATGTAGGACGTGCATATACCGATGGTATCATACAAGTTTCATTATGAATCGCGTAAACATGGTCATTAATATTTTATACTGAAAATTACTACAGATACGATATAATCCAATCGAACTTGTAGACCCACCATCATTCTCTTCTCAAGCCCAACTTCTACAATTTTTACAACATTTCAAGTGGCAGAGGTCGCCACATTTCATTGAAAAGGGATGCAGACACCAGTAGCATATTCTCAGTCTGAAGAAGCAAGAACCCCATTACAGGATGGAAGATAACCGGCGCAGTTCACGTGAGATATTTCTTTCAATATAGCGGGACATCCATCAGACTTTGGAGCGGAGAGCGGCGGCGGTTCCGAGCTCGTAGCTCTCGCAGACAATCTTGCAGAAACAATTCCGCAAGATGTC